>VONZ01000170.1:0-600000 GCA_012976165.1 Labeo catla
AGAATCTGCAAAATGTTAATTATTTTACCAAAATAAGAGGGATCATACAAAATGCATGTTATTTATTACTTAGTACTGACCTGAATAAGATATTTAACATGTTTACATATAGTCCACAAGAGAAAATAACAGTTCTATTTATGAAAATGACCCTGCTTAAAAGTTTACATACACTTGATTGTTAATATTGCGCTGGTGCTGTTACCTAAATGATCCACAGCGGGGTTTTTTTTTTTTTTTGTGATAGTTGTTTATGAGTCCCTTTGTTTGTCCTGAACAGTTCTGTCTGCCTGCTCCTTCAGGAAAAAAATCCCTTTCCAGGGTCCTGGGCTACATCTTCTTTTTAGCATTTTTGTTTATTTGAGCCCTTTCCAACAATAACTGTATGGTTTTGAGATTCATCTTTTCGCACTGAGGACAGCTGAGGGACTCATATGCAACTATTACAGAAGGTTCAAACACTCACTGGTTCTCCAGAAGGAAACAAAGCATTAAGAGCCAGGGAGTGAAAAGTTTTTGAATTTGAAGATCAGGGTAAATTTAACTTTTGTGTTTTGGGAAAAAATGTATCTTCATGCATTTTGTATGATCCCTCTTATTTTGGTAAAATTAACATATTGCCTCAACTGTATTTGAAGAAAAATCTTTTGTAACATGTCTTTACTGTCACTTTTGATCAGCATAATGCGTCCTTGCTGAATAAGTGTTCGTGGTTTTTTTTATATAAACCTTTCTATCTTTTGAACAGTAGTGTTTGATTGTATATGTTATTTCAATAGGGCAGTGATGGCCAGCGAGACTGAGCGTTTGACTGGACTCTCTGAGCTGTGGGAGACACGATTTGATGATACTTCTATTCCTGAGGAGAGTAAGTCTTAATTTAAGTCTATTATGGTATTCTAACCAGGTTTTCCAGAAAGGCTGAATTTTTCTACCAACACTTAAAGTGAAAATCAGCATACTTGATGTTTACCATGCAGTTGTTTGGAGTAAGTATATTTCTCCCTCTTCCTACAGTGCGAGATAAGATGCGTACAGCTGTGGGCCAGGCCAGATTGTTGATGAAAGAGCGCTTTGGCCAGTTCAGTGGACTGGTGGATGACTGCGACTTGGGCCGTGGAGAGAAGATAACAACCTGTACTGACTTACAGGGCTTCTGGGACATGGTGTACTTTCAGGTGGGTTGACGTTACCTTTCAAAAATGTTTAAATCACTTTTAAACATTAATGATTTTTAAACTATAAATATTTAAACTATAAATGTTGTTTTAATGTAATTTAATCTATTTTTTTTATAGGTGGAAGACGTTAACAAAAAATTTAATGCCTTGAAAGAGGCAGAAGCAAGGGAGTGGAAAGAGGAAGTCAAGCCTGTTGCCAGAAAAAGAGTGGCCAAAGTAAACATTATCAGCAACGTCCTTTAATAATGTTAAATAATGTTAACGTCTTTAAGGCTTGAATTGTGTAATTCTCATATCCTGTACTTTTATCTTACAGAAGCCTCCTGTTGTAGGAGGAGGGAAGGCTGGAACAGGTGCCAGTGCTGCAGCTAAGAGTCGGCTGGCTGCTGTAAAGGCCGCCATGAGAGCCAAGCAGGCTGAACAGAAAGCCACTGAGACTTCAGACAACATCCAGGACGACTCGAGCTCTGTCCCTGCAGCACCTGCAGCAGCACCTGCCACCACACTGCCTGCACAGATCGTGGTGTTTAATGGAGGCTTCTTCCAGGTGGAAAGTCCAGTCAAGCCATCAGGTAAGATCGAAACACATTGGATATGAGATTCGATAGCTGGCCCCTGCAAGTTTCAGAGTGAAACACGGAAATATGTTTATTTTACATGTGACCAGTTGATCATCCGGTGTTATAAGCATCTAGGAGCAGCTTGAACTTTTTACAAGTGCTATGGTTTAATTAAAAACTCAAAATAAATTCATTCTGGAAGTAAACTTCTCCTGTAAAATATTGAAGTTATGCTTAAAATATTCTTTATTCCTACTACTACTACTACTACTACTACTACTACAGTTTAAAACCAATTTCAATATCCTTTTTTATCTTTGTTTTAATATGGCTAATTTTCTTCTTTTCAGGTGCCGTTAGAAGATCTTGTCGAACCAGTGCAATTTCTTCACCCTGTGTTTCCAAGTTCAGCACTCCAGTCAGGCAGTGCAGATCTACTGCAGTTTCTCACAGCTCCCCTCTACCTTGCGTGTCTTCCACACCTCCTCGAAACCATCAACCTGATGTATTGCCTGTTTCCACTCCTCTACGTTCTGCAGATCCCTTGCCACAGACACCCAGAGCTCCTCAGATCAATCCTGACCACAGCCAAACCACACACGTTTCGCCAGACACAGAGGCTTGCTCCAACAACCAATTAAATTTTGATTTAAGCTCCACCTGTACCCAACACGGCCAACCAGATATCAGCAATGGACCAGAAACTAGTCCAGTAGTCAAATCACATGACTCATCCAGCCAATCTGAGCTCCCTGTTGATTCTTCAGAACCTCAGCATGAGGAACGCATTCCAGAGTCTATGCTCAGTCCTTCCCAAGAGGAACCACAGGAGAACATCTCTTGTGACGTCTCTGAAGAGAGCTTGCATGTCCACCCTGAAGCAGGTGTTGGTCCAGATACTCTATCCCAGGGCTTATCTCACACCTCTTCAGAACCAGTGGAAGCAGAACCGGTCTATGCACCTGCTTCCCCTACCCTGATGCCCTCCACACCAACCGAAGATCTTTCTACAGCTCTCTGTAATGAGGTCATCGTTACGGCCTTTAATGGGTATGCTGTGCTCTTTTTGTATGTTTGTTGCAGCGTAAATTGTCATGTTTAGTGGTTCATAATTTTGTATACCCTTTTCACTGTACATGCAGGTCTCCAACCAGTACAGACGTTGAAATGACTGGAATTCAAGATGCTGAGGTAATTATCTACCTGATCTAACTATATGCATAATATTTGCTACCAAACTGGTTATTGGTTGATATTAGCACTGTACATTATAATGTTGTAGTGCCTGAATTCAATTGTCAGACAATTTGTTGCTGTTCAACCCAGAACGGATACATACACACAGCCAAAAATAATGTTCCTTTACAAACATGCAGGTTTAACCATTAGAGGACCAAAAGTTTCATAGTGTTGCTTTAATCTTATTGTGCATGTAAAGTGAAGTTAACAGTTTGAGGATCATGTTCTGATGCATTTTTGTTTTTGTTTTTTTTGTTTTTTTTTTTACCAGGGCACTACTGATTTGGACTTCGAGCGTTACCTGCAGCCAACAGTGAGATGCAGCATGTCTCCTGTACAGAGTCCTGCAGCAGAGAGGTTCTCTCTTGGGACGGTGGATGCTGAGATGGAGAGTCCCGTGACTCAGGCAGAGGAGCGCCCGCTTGATGTCTTGGCAACACCTACAGGTAGTTTATGTCCCTGACTTTACATCACAATGTTATTAATGCTTATATGGGGTTTATTGGGGGCACTTGGGCACTCACACCTCTCTTTCTTGCACTCCTGTCTCAGCTCTTCCCAGGATGGTGTTCTCACCCCAGGCCAGTCAGGTGGAGTTTAATCTTTCCTTTATGAACTGTCATTCTTCCTTAGTCTTTCAACAGGGTTCCCCATGGTTTTCCAGTCATTGAAATTGACAACCAGAGCAATTTTGATCCGATTAAAATATTTGCAGATGTTAAATTAATATTATTTTCTGGACCTTTCTCACATTTCCAGGTTTCTCATAGTGGAAGTTGTCACAGTTGGGTAAATTTTGAGAGCAAAAAATGGGAGTTATGAATGTATTATAAATACATACTTAAAATTATAAATACTTTCAAGGATTCATGATGATGACCGTTTGAAACGCATCATCCCAGTCTTGTGAAAAGGGTCTATTCATTTAAATTTATTCTAAAAATGAAAACTTTACAGAACCACAATTTTAAAATGGTCAGGTATTTCTAGGTTTTCTATGAATGTGGGAACTCTTTTAACCACTACATCACAACACAAATTTCACAATTTTAATTTTAGTATTTTCTGTCTAAACTTCGTTGTCTGGTGTTTCAGATGTCGGACAATCTGTTGCTGTTCACACCAGAACGGAAGGAGAGAGTGAGACAATCAGTGTGTGAACGTGACCTGATCACATTCACACCTCCCATGTACAAATGAAAGCACGTCCACTCACTTTTGGATGTAGATACATTTTATTTTTTTGGTTTGTAGTTGAATTATATGCCTTTGATTTATTTGGTTTGTTGTTGAATTAGACTTTGATACTTAATTTGTTACTTTTTGTACCTCATAATGACCATATTTACAGCAATAATATTTCTATACATTTTTGACCTCAGAAAATACTATATCATTTTTTAAAAAAAACTTTTAATGTCAAAAAATTGTTGTGAAAGCCAATTAAATCATAAGAAAACACAATATACTTTGATTCTGTATATTTACTTTTTCTTACTCCCACTGGTGATTGACTCTTTTGAAACAACAGATGTGGTGGAGGTCACAGGGGTCATGGGAGTTGAAGGCGAGTTATTGACATCGTTTGGAACGTCTCCATCTTCCTCTTGTTTGTCTTCAGCTTTTTGCTGTTCTATATATCTGAAATAAGTATTTTTGTTAATAAAAAAATAGGCTTCAAAAGGCCTTTCCACACTACACCAACAGACAGACCAAAACTGACAGATGAGTAGTACATCACATCTCAGGCATGAACATGATCCTTGTCTACAGTGGCATTTTCACTGCATTTCAGAAACTATCTCTGTCCGTGCTACATGACCTAAAAAGCATGTGTCACTTGTCACAAAAGTGTCTGTTTTGGTCCGTTTACACTAAAATATAACCCTGGAGTTTTCAAACAAAAACGAGGTCTGGAGCATTTTCAAAATCTGTTTTTGACAGTTGAAAACGCCAGAGTAGTGTGAACGACAGGCGTAACCGTAGCAAAAGTTATGCATTTTAAAACTAAACACAAACATTCCACGACCCAATTAGGGCTGCCTTCAACTAAAGATTTTTCTGGTCGACTAGTGGTTGTTCATTTTAAGTATTAGTTGACTAATAGTCACATTTATTAATAAACCATATAAATCATCATAATGAGCCTTTAATTGCCTATATGGCCTAATGAGTGCTCAAGTGCACAAAAAAACTTGCCACAGCACACCAGCAGATATAATGATTATGAATGACAGAGATTAACATTTTAATAATTTGTTGATAAACTAGTGCTTTGATTTTGTCTTAAAAGATGAAGTTGGTAGTGGATGCGCCTGTATGTTTCATACGAATTGTGTAATCAGAGAATATTTGTTTTCCATTTGAATTGGTTAATTTGAAAGTAGACATTTCGCTCTATATACATTTTTCATGTCTGTAAGTCAAGTATACACAGTTTCAAAGTTTTGCGCTCAAGTTCACAGAGACCGAGACTGCTTTCATTATTTTACCAAAGCTCAACATTTCGTTGTTACTGTGAGTGCACACAAATACACGTAGAGTCTTTACAGATTGGAAAGATGGATTACTTTTATCTGTATGAGCAAAAATGACGGAGTATTTTAAGAGCAAGTGACCACACCGTGCCTCCATTTGTCAAGCCGTAGGTGCGCTACTATTTAGCTTCCACACTCTGCACAGACACTTCAATAGCACACATTTTTCTAGGTTAACGTTAGATTTGGCTGCCATGTAAAGTTGCTACTACTAACATCTTTCAGATGAAAAGCCATATTTGAGGTCAATGAATGACAGGTGAGCATTTTGATGTCCTGCCTGATGTAGTATATTACCACATTGACCAGCCGTTAGCAATCTGTCCGACAGACTGCGTGACTTCGCCACTTCCTGTGGATTCCTTCCTGCGACTAATAAGATTTTGGTTGACCAAGCCTCTTCTCATTGACTAACGGTTAGTCAACTATTAGGGGGCAGCCCTAGGCCTAACAAAAGACAATTCGGCACGTTCAACCGTCAAAAACAAACACACGCCAACACCAAAAGATGGGTGACGGGAAATGCAGTGATCAGACAAAACCAAATAAATATTTGTCAGCATCTGTTGGTGAATTGGTCTAAACATAACTTTTCTTGGAATCAGGGAAAGCACTCATTTTTAATTACCTTGCTTTCTCAGCCTCTGCAAGAGCAAGTCTCTTTTCTCTCAGCCTGATTCTTTCTTCCTGTAGTTTCACACTGTGCTCATATGCAGGGAAGAAGGTCTGAGTAAAAAACTGCTGTGTTTTCTGCATCCAGTCCTTCAGTTCGGTCTCTGAGGATATGAAATTACCCCACTATTAGTGATAAATCAGGGGTGGAGAAATGTACTGTTTTCAGGAGGAAGTATATGAAGTAATAATGTCAGTATAACTATATTACAGTAATCTGAGACTAGCTAAACTTGTAGTAATGTAGTTAGCTTACACATGCTAAAGGATTAATCAATATAGTGCAGTGGTTCTCAACCTTTTTCAATGCGAGGCCCCCTAGTTTTGTTTTCAAAATGTTTTATATATATATATATATATATAATTTATGGGAACTCCTATAGTTTCTGTGTAATTTTAAAAGTAAAAATGTTTGTAATTAAAATTCACTGTTTTGTAGCTAAATGTTCTTCAGGGTTTCCTCTCTTTAACCAATGAATTTACATCACTCTACTAGTAATTTATGGGTTACTATATAAGGATTTTTCTAAAAGACATTTCAGCTAAATTTCTAATAAATATTTCACAAACTATTATTTTAATTTACATGACTTTTCCAGATTTAAAAATAAAACTTAAAATTTACGACTTTACCTCATATGTGACCCTTAACCACAAAACCAGTCATTAAGGGGCAGTTTTTTGAAAATGAGATTTAAACATCACCCAAAAGATGAATAAATAAGCTTTCCATTGATGGTTTGTTAGAATATCACAATACTTGGCCAAGATACAAACAGTCTGGAATCTGAGGGTGCAAAAAAAATCTAAATATTGAGAAAATCACCTTTAAAGTTGTCCAAATGAAGTTCTTAGCAATGTATAATACTAATCAAAAATTAAGTTTTGATATATTTACAGTGGAAAATGTACAAAATATCTTCATGGAACATAATTTTTACTTAATATCCTCATGATTTTGGCATAAAAGAAAAATCAATAATTCTGACCCATACAATGTATTTTTGGCTATTGTTACAAATACACCTGTGCACCTGTGCTACTAAGACTGGTTTTGTGGTCCAGGGTCACACATATCCATGTATATCATGGCAGCGAGAACCCTAGTTCTTCAAAGGAAACAGCAGTTGTTGATTTTTATTTGTTTCAACAACATTTTAATGTTTGTTTTGTCTTATTTTAAATAATTGAAGTGATCTTGAGGCCCTTTTAGAAGTTTGCTGAGGCCTCCTAGTTGAGAACCACCATCGAGAATTGCATTTGTGAAGTCAAACCTTTGAAAGCAAGCACAGGACTTTGGTTTCGCTCCATCTCCTCAGATAGGGATGACTGAAACATTTCAAAAGATGAGAGCGATTAAATGGAGATAGTCTGGTTAGCTTTCACCCTAGCTGAGATAATGATCCACTTAATGTGAGACTGAGTCACATCTACAAATCTCATTAGACTTTGTACTGTCAGCATGGGAGAAAATGCTAGAAAGGGACGATTTCATTCTTAAAAGTTGAAAACAATCCATTTAATTATGTAACTATAATTCAGTGAACAAGGGCAGCAGGACAGGCAGCACAAACCTGAAGTGAACTCAGCACAGTGTCATCCTGATGATTTGTTTCAGTCTGGTTCTCAAGATCAGTTTGGACTTTTTGGCCTTTCACCTCAGCACAGCCCAACAATGCCTCAAAGAACTCCAGAAAGCTCATCTACCAACCAAAATGTTTTATTAAGTCAAATCATAATATCATCAACCCAATACCATCAGCTACTGACCTCCAGGTCCAGGTTGCTGTAGGTTCCATCATAAATTGCAGGACTGTCCACAGAGAGGATTTCTAACACTTTAGACACGGTTAGCACACTGTCATATAGACAGAGGTCCTATGAACAAGAAAATGCAAAAGAATCACTTATGAATAATTCTTAGTAAGCGGAAACTAGATCAGCGTAACACGCCTGTTACCTTAAGCATCCAGACAAATTGCCTAACAGTCAAGGCTGGGTCAGACTGGATTGAATTGACTTTACACAGAGCCTGGTATATTTGCCAGCATCTGTCTGAGTAATTAAATGCAACTGCAGCTTGGACAGGATGGCAGAACAGAGGTCCTTAAAAAATTCAAATATTTGTTATTTAAATAGAATTATTATCCATTGCAATAATAATGATTAATCGCGAATAATCGTATACAAAGCAAAAGTTTGAGCCTAATGTGTGTATATGCCTAATATGTGAATATTGTGTGTAATTATTATGTATATATAAATGCACACAAATTAATGTATATATTTAAGAGAAATATGTTATGTACAAGATATTTTTATTTATATATAATATAAATTATATTAAAATTAAAATAAATACATATACTTGTAAATATTTCTTAAATATATACATGAATGTGTTTGTATTTATATATACATACTAATTACACATAGTACACACACATATATCAGGCAAACTCAAACTTTTATTTTGTATGCGATTAATTGCGATTAATCGTTTACAGCCCCATAAATAATATATTAAGTCAAAATGTATATCATTTTTCTTAAAGGGGTCATCGGATGCCCATTTTCCACAAGTTGATATGATTCTATATGGTCTTAATGAAAAGTCTATAATATACCTTGGTTAAAAATTCTCAATGGTTTTGTAAAACAACACCCTTTTTTCCTTGTCAAAATGAGCTCTGCAAAAATCGTCCCATTCTGAGGGATTGTTTCTTTAAATGCAAATGAGCTTTCCTTGCCCCGCCCCTCTCTTCTCTCTGCTGCTCTGAGAGAGAATACTTTAGCCGCATTTACCGCGTTTAGCCACGAAACTTGCTAACTAGCACGTTATTAGGAAAGGTGATTGCAGAGATTCATAAAAAAAAAACCCTTATACTCACTTCTGCTGTACGTGAAGCTGGATCACGAGTGATTTGCGCTAATATAGACTCATTTATGTAGATCGGGAGGTGCATTCCCTTCTCAAACAATCATAATCCACTGCATCTTCAGCGGCTCAGATGTCGGGAGTAAATGACAACCACTATGTTCATTATTACATCCAGCAACACAAAACTTCAATTGCTCAATCTGAGATGTTCTTATCTAACTTACATCCCTGCTCCAGCATCGACACAATGAAGGTCGGACTGTCACCGCTGATCTGAGGTAAGACGCTCATGTCAATCAACTATCGTGGGAGTGGCCTCTGTCAGTGTGACGGCAAACCGACAGGCATCTGAGAATGGCTCCATTTGAAAAAGGGGTATTATTTTAAAAATTAATTAATAACCACTGCATGGATTTTTATCATTATAGGGTAGATTTGTACATACATTAATGTTCAAACAACATGTAAAAGTGAAGTTTGCATCCGATGACCCCTTTATTAAATAATAGTACTATATCTATATAACACAGACATTAAAGGGAATATTTTATATTATTTGTTGTCATTATACAATCTTTATCTCTTTACCTTTTAGTTTTTTTGCATTGGGAATGATGTTCTGCCTCATGAGCTTTGAAAAACATGCTGCGAGTATGTTGTTAGAGGACCTGAAATGTGGCAAAGTGATCTGTGACTTGATAAAAGCATTTATATATATATACATATATATAATTGTTTTAACATCGTAGGAATATACTCACTCAATATCTTTGTGGTAAATGTGATATGCTACAATGACAATATAGCTGATGCACTCTCTCGGTAGAATGGCAGTAAAAGGAGAATGAACCTCATCTAAATTCAGCCAATGACAAACAGCAAAACTTTTAATCATGTGTAATACATTTTGTGACAATAGAAAAGCTTCATCACTCAACATTCTTATGCTTAAAGGCATTACCGCTGATAAGGCGATCCATTTGCGCTAATGTGATTCCATACTGGTGAACTTTACAGTCCATGAGAAAGCGAGAGAACTGCAGGTGGGTCAGTGGGAGTATTTTGTCTGAAGACTGCTCCAAGCAGAGGCTGCTATAGAAGCTGTATATTTCCCTTAACAAACCAATGTGTCTCAGCACTGCAAATTCCACCTGAACAGATAAAATACTAGTAACAAACCAACACAGATTTGGCTCTGAATTTACCTTAGAATTAATCTCAAAATAGGCCAAAAACCTGTTTAAGTTCTAGATCTCTGTGTGCCTCAGGGAATCTACTTAACAGGGTTTGGATGTTCAAAACCATGTCAGATCCAAGCGGTGAGGAGTTTGTGCTTGACTGTGAAGCTCTGTTTGATGAATCATCTAATGTATAGAAATAAACACTGTTAGGTTAATACAGTGCCTTGCAAAAGTATTGAAGTTTTTTCACGTTTTGTTATGTTGCAGCCTTATGTTAAATTGCTTTAAATTACTTTATCCCACATTAATCTACACTCCATACACCATAATGACAAAGCACAAAACAACTTTGTAACAACTTTGCAAATGTATTATAAATAAAAAACTGAAATGATTCGATTGCATAAGTATTCATACCCTTTTCCAAGATACTTAGCTCTGGAGCACTCATAGTGCTTGTGGATGTTACTACACTTTGAGTAGAGTTAACCTGTGGCAAATTCATTTAAATGATTATGATTTGGAAAAGCACACACCTCTTAGAAAAGGTCTAACAGCTGAAAATGCATATCAGAGCAAAAACCAAGCTCTGAGGTCAAAATAACTGCCTGTAGAGCTCAGAAACAGGCGTTAGTCAAGGCACAGATCAAGGGAAGAGTTAAAAAAAAAATCTGCTGCATTGAAGATTCACAGAAGCATGTAGCCTCCATTATCCATTTTTATAGTGGAAGACGCCTGGAACAACTAGAACTCTTCCTAGAGCTGGCCTCCTGGCCAAAATGAGCAATTGATAGAGAAGGGGCTTGGTTATACTGGTGACCAAGAAGCTGATGATTACTCTAGCTGAGCTCTGTGATCATATATGCAAATGGAAGAAACTTACAGAAGGACAAACATCACTGCAACACTCCACAAATCCAGTCTTTATGGCTGTGTGGCCAAACTCAATCCCCTCCTGAGTGAAGACACATGAAAACCCACTTGGAATTTGCAAAAAAGCACTTAAAGGACCCTCAGACTGTGAGAAACATGAACCTCAATTCCAAGTGTGCTGGTAGCAGCCTCATGCTGTGGGGCTGTTTTTCAGCGGCAGGGACTGAGAGACTCGTCAGAGTAGAAGAAAAGCTCAGTGCAACAAAATATTGAGATAGCCTTAATAAAAACCCAGTCCAGAGCATTCAGAACCTCAGACTGGGCAGAAGGTTTAGCTTCCAACAGGAAAATGACCTTAAGCACACAGCAAGAGTGGCTTATAGACAACTCTGTGAAGGTCCTTGAGTGGCCCAGCCAAAGTCTGGGCTTGAAAGTAATCAAATATTTCTGGAGAAACCTGAAAATCCAAGCTGACAGAGCTTGAGAGGTAAAGAGGTGAGGTGAGGAATGGCAGATAACTGCCAAATGCAGATTTGCTAAGATTGTCGCTTCACACCCTAAAAGACTTGAGGCTGTAAAGGTGCTTCAACTAAGTACTGAGTTAATGGTATGAATACTTATGCAATGTACTTATTTCAGTGTTTTGCAAAGTTACAAATCTGTTTTTTGCTTTGTCATTATGGTGTATGGAGTATAAATTGATCTGGGAAAAAAGTAATTTAAAGCAGTATAACAAGGCTGCAACATAACATAAAACGTGAAAAAAAGAGTATGAATATTTTAATTTGTATTAATATCTTAATTTGTGTTCCAAAGGTGAACGAAGATACTATGGGTTTGGAATGACATGAGGGTGAGTAGTTCATTAAAGATTTTCATTTGTGGTTGAACTATCCTTTTAATTATTAATTTGAGTTTAATACAATAAATATTTATAAGACATATTGCTTCTGGTCACAAATATTACACAATACATACTCTTGTCTGGAAAAGGAGTCGTAATCCCACTTAGGCCAGGAGTGAAGGCAGGAAATTCAGCCATGCAGTCTATAATAAACTCCCCTTCATATACCCTTCCATTTTCAAAAGTGTATGTCCCCTGCAAGAGACCATCTGCAGTGTTGGAATCACATAACCATCTCACATTTTCATAATTTGAAAGGTGTTTTACCTGTCCGTGTTTTTTGTCATGTTTCCACTCTCCACAATACACAGCCCCACTGGCATAAAAGAATTGTCCTTGACCATGACGCATGCCCTGAGCGAATTCTCCAGTGTACTCGTTCATACGAGGGTACTGAGAGCATGGAACTCTTTTACGGAACCATGTGTGCGTCCCTTTTCCATCCTACATTAAATAAGAAACTTCTGCTAAAATTTCAGTACAAAATTATATGAAATTAGACATAATACAGGGAATGACCTTAAAAATAAGGGCAAAGTTAGACAGACCTGGATGCCATTTACCCACTGCCCACAATACTGCTGATTCAGCTGAATCCATCTCATCGTTCCTTCTCCATGTCGAACATTGTTCTTCCATTGTCCTTCATATACATTTCCAGATGGGTAACTTTAGTGAAACAAAAATTGTAATTTGTAAGGACAAATTCAGCAGAGCTCAATGATAAACTTAACAATAAACTACATATATTTAAATGTATTTAAATTAAATAAAAGAAGAAAAAAAATGTAAGAAAATATGCATTAATATCACATACCACCGCTTCCCCCAGCCCTCTCTGCAGTTGTTCACCCATTCTCCCTTGTACCATGATGTGGCTGCTTGGTTATAGTACATTATCCCCTGTAACCATCACAGGACATCAGTAAAGAGATTCATTATTAAATTCTTGAGTTGGTACAATGAATGTGTGTATGTACATACCTGCCCTTGTCTTTTGCCCAGATACCACTGACCTCTGTAAACGGTCTTGGTTTTGGCACATTTATATATCCCGACGCCATGACGGACACCTTTGTGTACCTCTCCCTCATAAGTGCTGCCATCTAGCCAGATGTAGGTCCCATGTCCCATGGGAGCATTTAATTTGAAATCACCCTGCCAAATGCAACAGTTAGAGAATTTTTGTAATTATTAACAAAACTCCAGAAAGTGTATGTGTAAATAAAAAACCTGTAATTAAAACACTGGGGTATTATGTGACTTATTTAAAAATTTACATGAAGATTTACTTTGCACAACTTAGCGATCTACATTAACTTTTTACATACCTGATACTTTAAACCATCTGACCAGATATATTCACCATGGCCATGCATTAATCCATGTGAAAAAATACCCTAAATAATGCAAAATGGTAGAATCAATTAATAACATTGAAACTGAACTTTTTTCAAGCAGGGTCTGTAGTTGGACATTTGAAAAAACACTGACAAGAAAATGTAATTTAACAGCAAGAATGAAAATACAAAAAAAGTGAATTTAGTTTCGTAAGGAAAAGTTTTGTTTTATTTTTAAATAATCTTTCTACCCTTACAATGTTAAGTTTAATGTTAATGTTAATATTTATTATGAAAAGTGCTATACAAATAAAACTGGTTAACAGAGAATATATAAAATTATACAACTTACATTGTTTCCTTTTATATTTGCACATTTTTTTATTTTCTTACTAAGATCTGTTGAGTAATATACACTGCTGTTCAAAAGTTTGGGATCAGTATGATTTTTCATGTTTTTTTAATTTAAAGTCTCCTATGCTCATCAAGGCTGTATTTATTTGATCAAAATACAGACAAAAAAACAGTAATACTGTAAATTATTAATGTAATTTCTAATATTGGTTTCTTGTTTTAATATACTTTAATATATAATTTATTTCTGTGACGCAGCGATGAATTTTCAACAGCCATTATTCTAGTCTTCTAGTCAGAAATTATTCTAATATGCTGATTTATTATCAGTGTTAAAACTACTGCTTAATTTTTTTTGAAACCTTTTTGTTCAATAAAAGGTTAAAACAAACGGCATTTATTCAAAATATATATATATATTTTTTTAACAATACAAGTCCTTACTATCACTTTTTATCCATTTAACAATCATTGCTGAATAAAAGTATTAATTTCTTTAAGGGAAAAAAAAGAAAAATGTACTGACACCAAACTTTTAAATAGTAGTGTATATTGTAACACAAAACTTATTTTGAAATTCCCAGAAAAAATCATCACAGATCACAAAAACTATTAAGCAGCACAACTGTTTTCAACACTGATAATGAATTAGCATATTAAAATGATTTTTGAAAGATCATGTGACACTAAAGATTGGCATAATGATCTTAAAAATTCGGCTTTGCTTCACAGGAATAAATTATATTTTATAAAGTATAAAAATTATTAAAATAGAAAACTGTTATTTTAAATTGCAACAATATTTTACAGAATTACATTTTTTCTGTATTTTTGATCAAATAGATACAAACCTGATTAGCATAAGAAACCTCTTTAATAAAAAAAAAATAAAAACTTTATGTCGTAAACTTTTGAACTGCAATGTATAGTTTATTAATAAAATCAATAAAAGCTGTAATAAATTTTGATTAGATTTTATACTGGGGGGCCCAGTTTTGTTCCGTCGTTCATTAGTCACCTTGTAAACGTGACCACCTTGAAAATAAGCGACACCTTCTCCATGAAACATGTCTCCACTCTTCTCACCCTCGTATCTGAAGAAAAAAACTATTAGTCAACAAATCTGGGTGTTATCGTTTTTGAAAGAGTGCGTGTCTAACCTTTCCACGATTATATGATGAAGAATGGGAACTTTACGGCACTGATCATGCTCATGCTTCGGCTGATGGTCATTCGTGGGTAGAGATACGGCAGATGCGGAACACACAGTGGAACTCGATGAGTCTTGTACATCGTCAGGCTCTGCGACGGACTCTGACACCAGGGTGGACGTAGAGGACTCTCCTAACACTTTACTAAACGTTGGTTCTGGTGTAGATCTGTTAGAACTTTTCATTTTGTATCCTTTAGCCATCGTCGGTGGAGAGAGTTAGAAGCATTCGCTAAAACTAGGAGGAATCCCAGTGGAGTGTACATAGTAACACACGCTATCGGTTGCTAAGGAATGGTAAGTACGGCAAGTTAGACATGACAAAATAATTAAGAGGACCTGTTGAATGTAAATATTAAAATATAACGGCAGGCCTGGGAACATCGTTTACTCCAGTAAAAAAAAAAATCCAGTAAAAAAGTTTTATTTTTTGAAATTCAGCTTTTGTACAGGAAGATAACTACCAGTCAAAAGCAGTAATACTGTAAAATATTTTTTAATATATAAATGACGGCTTTCTCTTCGAATATATTTTTTAAAATATATTTTATTCCTGTGATCACATTATTCCAGTCTTCAGTGTCACATGATTTCCTTCAGAAATCTTTCTAATATGCTGATTTGCATTTTAAGAAACATTTATTATCATTTTTAGGGCTGCACGATTGTGACAAAAATCATAATTTTCGAATATTCCCTTAAAATTGTAATTGCGATGATTAATTACGATTATCACAATTTACATTGAATAATGTTTTGAATAGCTTTATACCATAGTTTGAAGCAACTGCATGCCACATTTTTATATATAGTTTCTTCTTTAAATATAAAAAAGTAAACATTTTAAAATTAAAACATTGAGGAAAAAAAAAAAAAAACCTTAAGATAACCTGTAGCAAAAATACACACACCCACACATCTTAAGAAAGCAGAATAATGAGTGAACTAAATAAGTGTAACTTTTTTGTAATTCTGCCTTTGAACGATTACATAATTGTGGCATCTGTAATTGTAATCACGATTAGAATTTCGATTAATTATCGAATCATTAATCATTAATCATCAACATTTAAAAGTATGTTGAGTATGTTTTTTTAAGATTCTTTGATGAATAGAAAGATCCAAAGATCCATTTATCTGAAATAAAAAAGCTTTTGTAGCATTTTACACTATACCATTTAAAAGCTTGGAGACAGTATAATTTTTTGGGGGGAAATAGATTGTAGAAATTTGTACTTTTATTTAGCAATGATGCAAAATAAAGCAAAAGTGATGATAAAGACATTTATAATGTTACAAAAGATTTCTATTTCAGATAAATGCTGTTCTTCTGAACTTTCTATTCATCATAGAAACCTGAAAAAATTCTACTCAGGTGTTTTCAACATAATGATGATAAATGTGCAGCAAATCAAAATATTAGAATGATTATGAAGGATCATGTGACTGGAGTAATGATGCTAAAAATTCAGCTTTGAAATCACAGGGAAAAAATAAAATTTTAAAAATATATTCAAATAGAAATTAGTTATTTTAAATAGTAAAAATATTTCAGAATTTTACTGTTTTGCTGTACTTTGGATCAAATAGATGCAGGCTTAATAAGCAGAAGAGACTTCTTTAAAAGCATTAAAAATACTACTGTTCAAAAACTTATGATTGGTAGTGTATAAAGGGACAATTCACTCAAAAATAAAAACTCATTTATCTGTCATCACTTGCACACCTTTATGTCGTTCCAATTTTTTTAAGGACCATTGACTTCCAATGTATGGAGGAAAAAAAAAATACTTTGCAAATGTTTTCTTTTATGTTCCACAAAAGAAAAGTCCATACAGGTTTAAAGCGACAAAAGGGTGAGTAAACCATGACAATCTTTATTTTTGCACTGTAATTATTCAATAATTATTAATATTCTGTAAAACACATGCACTAGGTGGTTATGGATTCAGAGCTTTAAAATCTACTCACTTTAAAGAAATAATGAATACATAATCCAAAAAAAATAAAATTAAAAAAAAATTCACTGACATTACAGTCGGATAAATAATTACAATAATAAAACTGCAAAAAGATAATGAAAAAGTTCCTTTATTATAAAAATACAAATAATAAAATCCTTAATTAAAACAATAGTGTTATACAGGTAATATGAAATTAAGAACAAAATGCAGCAAAAAAAGCAGGTGCTTCAGTCGTGAGAAATCATATCCAGATTAGCGAGGTGTCTCATCGTGGGTCTACCATGTGGACAATTCCAGGGCTGTTCAATTTCCCCCATGTGAATCACAAGTTTCTTCATTTCACTGGTGTTCAGGGCAGTGCCAACCATCACCTGTGTAAACAGACTCACATTAACAAACTGACAACAACAGCTCAATCACACACTCTGTTCTACCTTACAGGTATTGTGTACAATTGAATTGTTAGAACCAGGCTGGAAAATATTTTTCACAGGAAGAAACACCAACTGCACTCACCGATTTGCGACATGCCCTGGATGCAAACATCTGCCTTACACGAGAAGGTCGACACATGATTCCAGGACTGTCGCTAAGCATGAAGATGAGTTCTTCAATGTCACTTGGGCCAAAGGTCCAATTCTTGCTTGTAGGTAATGACACCAGCTTCACCCTCTGCATAACCTGAGCTGAAAAATACCACACCACATCAATCTGGAGGAAAAGGTATATAAGATATGAAACACTTCTACAGTAGATAACCCACCATCCTCATC
Source organism: Labeo catla (assembly GCA_012976165.1). NCBI lineage: Eukaryota > Metazoa > Chordata > Actinopteri > Cypriniformes > Cyprinidae > Labeo > Labeo catla. Next base: position 17,670 of record VONZ01000170.1, read on the forward strand.
AATGAGGAAGTCAAAACCATTCTTTCTGAAGATCTCAAGGTTTTCCATGAGCACAGTTTCACTGATAGCAGGGAGGTGGAGACTTTGTGGACTACACATTGAAAGAAAAAAACAAGTTAGCTTCAGAATAAATACCTGCTTCCAGTTTCACTTAGGCCTATTTCTGCAGAGTGTGACTTACACTATGAGTCGCTGTCCCTTTAAGACCGTATTCTGTTGTAGCATCTCAAAATTGTACTTTTCGTCTGTAGCATGTTGGTCAATTATGAAAAGGTCGGATTTCAGCTTGGTGATGATAAAACCCAGGTTGAACTGACCAACGATTTCCATATGTTTGAACATATCTTTGCTGTAAGAAAAGGTTTAAACCTTGTCAATGGCATACAAACTTGATGAAGATTTTGGTACTTCAAGAGATCAATCAAAAGATCAGTATAACCTTATTTCTTTCTTAAGCTCGTCCTCGGCACTCTGGTTTTCACCAGGGTTAATCTTCGCCCTGAACCGTCTATATTTTAGCTCTTGATCATTGTTCTCTGTCTTCTGAGTTTGTAACCTCTGTATCCTTTTAGAAAGTTCCTGCAGAGAAAACTGCAAAAGCACCGTTTTCTTCTGCATGCTGACAGGTGAATCCAACTGCAGAGAAGCATTCTTGTTTTTAGAGTCTACCGAACAGCGTTGTTTTAGAGGTTCAGCTTCATGTCGAGCTCTTTTCGCTTCAGGACTGGAAATTCTGTCATGGTGTTGTTCTGACTTTGTCTCCGGCACCAAAGGTTTACAACTCCAGAACTTCTCATCTACAGATTCATCAATAGTCTCAGCCTTAACATCATTTTCACATATAATAGGGTGTAAAATTGACTCTGAATCGTTTGTATGTAGAATCTCTGGATCATCTTCAGCTGAATTTTGGTTTGCAGCTCCAGAATCTTCAGCATCACTATCAAAGGTGCTTTTATATTTAGCTAGACAAGCTGTTGATTTTTTTATGGAAGAAACAGCAGTGAAACTTGGATTGGACTTTGAAGGTGGCCTCATAACGTCCGTTATTTTTTTAGAGCAGCTCACAAAGGAAAACATCTTCTTCTGAGAAGGACCAGCACAAGCAGTTTTGTGGCTAGACTGCTTAAACCCAATTTCAGGAACTTGATGGTTTGAAAATGCTGCTTTAAGTCCGGCTAAATTGACTGAAGTCTTTGGGGGTCCATCATCTGGAAGTGCTTCAGAGACCGAACCTATTTCCTGATCTTCTGAACCAGCACTTGTCTCGATTGGTCTACACAGCTCTGAATGAAGAACAACATCAACATCTGTTATAACACTAAAAGACAACATATGATATGTCTTATAAGGTCTAAAGTACTTACTGGTAATTGCTGGCGTAATGTGATTAAGACTGATTTTATTGACACCAGTCTCAAACATAGCAATGAGTGAGCTTTTCAGAGTTGCCAGCAAGAGTTTCTCCTCTTGTAGTAGGATCTGACGTTTGTCTGGAGTTACATTCACGTCGACACAGTCTAATGTGAAACAAAGAATTAAAACAAAGGGATAGATGGCAATCAATAAATTATGTTCATTTCACATTAATATTTTACATACTTTGTATTATATACGCTACCTTTCAAAAGTTTGGGGTTTTATTTGTTTATTTGATCAATTCAGTAAAAATAGTAATATTGTGAAAAATTATTACAATTTAAATAACTGGATTCTATTGTAATTGTTTTACATGTAAATGCATTTCTGTGATTTCAAATTAGAATTTTCAGCAGCCATTACTACCCAAGAAAACTGTGGTGCTGCTTAATATTTTTGTGGAATCTGTAAGATTATACACTACACTTGCACAAAGTGCAGCAAAAACAGCAAAATAGTGATTTTTTTTTTTACTATTTAAAATAGCTGTTTTCTATTTGAATATATTTCAAAATGTAATTTATTCCTGTGATTTCAAAGCTGAATTTTTAGCATCATTACTCCAGTCACATGATCCTTCAGAAATCATTCTAATATTCTGATTTGCTGCTCAAAAAAATTTATTATTATTATTATTATTAATAATAATTATTATTACAGCTAAAACAACTAAATAGAATTATTTCTGGTTTCTTAATGAATAGAAAGTTAAAAAGAACAGCATTTATCTGAAATAGAAATCTTTTGTAACATTATACATATCTTTATTATCAATTTCTTTCCCCCAAAAGAAATATATATACTGACTCAAAGCTTTTGAATGGTATAGTGTACAGTGTTACAAAAGCTTTTTATTTTAGATAAATGCTGATCTTTGGATCTTTCTTATTACTTTTTAAAATACTGATAATAATAATAATAATACTAAAAATGTTTCTTGAACAGCAAATCAGCATATTAGAATGATTTCTTGAGGATCATGTGACACTGAAGACTGGAGTAACGATGCCGAAAATTTGGCTTTGATCACAGGAATAAATTACATTTTAAAATATATTCAAATAGAAAACAATAAAATAATAAAAAACATTTTAAAAATTACTCTTACTGTAGGGTACTGTAGCTTTTTGGTCACACTGTAAATTTTACTGACACATTTGATCAATTAAAATCAAATGCTGAGCAACAGTGTATCCACTTTTATATACAATTTAATTTCTTTATTGTTCTGTCAAGTCTTACCTGAAGCAACTGTGATGTTTAGAGCGACAAAAGGGTACTGATGCCGATTGTACATGTGATACACCTCATTCACAAGCTTGGAGACCTGGAATTATTACAAAAATCAAAAAAAAAAAAAAAAAAACATTTGTCATACTTGTTACATATGATTATATGAACACAATAAAGCATACTTAAATAAAAAGACCATACCTTTACTGGATCACAGGGTCTTTTATTGATAAAGAAGAATTGTCTGTCAGTAGCACTTCGACCAACACCATGATCCGCTTGTGACACAAATCCATCAATGCTACAAATTAACAATATCAATAACCATCACTTCACACAGGAATATTCATAAGTTATGAAATGGTTTTCATTACCTTATGTGCAAAAATTGGTAATAAGTGAATCTTAAGTGGACAGACAAATCATGTTTACACCGAAAAACTCACATGAAAAGGTCTTTTGGAACATCTACCCCACTGAGACCATAGTCTTCCTTAATTGATTCATTGGGAGATATTTGTTGGAACGGAATCAAGCTTTGTAGCTGTGGACAGGTAAAAATGTTAAATACATGTTTAAATACATGTTACTCTCAAACAAAAGAGATTAATAATAATAATAATAATAATAATAATTCATGCACTTTGTTAAGATAATATAACAGAGTGTCTTCTGTTTGTCAATTTTGCCCTCAAAATTTATCTTCTTACATTATTCACTACAAAGAAAAGGACATTCTCACCTGTTTAGGTCCAAATACAGCTCCAATGTTGTCTCTCATGCTGTTACTGCCACTGGTGCACAATACTGTGGAGCGCTTGCCTTGTCCCATCTGGTTGGTGCATGTAATACGCACACCAGTGGAAATGATGCAGTAGGACTGCAAGACGAAAATCATCTTGGAATATTCCTAAGAAGAAACTCTAGTTAATTACATTAATTTCTTCCTAAACATTGATACAAATCCATGTACCCAAATATCTCCTGACAGACCTTTTTGATGTTGCGCTGGAACTCCTTGTGTCGAACAGGTAATGTGGAGAAGAGCTTCTGCAGAGTGACGGTAGTGCCATGCTGGCGGGGATGCGGCACACGCTGAGTGAGACGACCATCATGATCATACACCAGCCGAGCTCCAATCTGAGCACTCTCATGGCAGGTCACAACAGTAAGATCACTGCAATAATGTGTAAAAACAGAGTATATTAAGGAGTCACTAGTGACTAGAGAGTTTAATAAAAGGTGAGGTCATCACTGTACTATAGTCATGTAATCATCATACTCATACTATAACAATTAAGAGAACAAATCCAAAGTAAAGTGTTACCTAAGAGCACAAAGTGAGCTCAGAGCTTCACCACGGAAGCCAAACGTCTCCACATGTATTAGGTCGGAAAAATCTCTTAGTTTAGAGGTGTGATGTTTTAAAGCTGCAGTGGTTGAAAGGACACAAGGAGGTTACTACTGGTCAAAAGATAGAAATCATTAAGATTTTATGTTTTTGAAAGGAGTCTCGAACGCTTACCAAGGAATTCACCAAGAATTTATATGATCAAAAATACAACAATAAAAACAGTGACAAAATTATTAAAAGAGCTGTTTTCTGTTTTTATATATTTTAAAACATAATTCTATCCATGTGATGGCAAAGCTGAATTTTCTGCAGCCAATACTCCAGGTCTTCACCTGATCCTTCAAAAATCTTTCAATTTCTACCAAAACATTAAGCAGCAAAAACTGTTTTCAGCACTGACAATAATAAGAAATGCTTCTTGAGCAGCAAATCAGCATATTAGAATGATTTCTGAAGGATAATGTGATAGTGAATGCTGGAGTAATGGCTGCTGAAAATTCAGCTTTGCTATTACATAACTTTATATATTTTAAAATATATTAAAAAATATAAATACAGTTGAGGTCAAAAGTTTACATAGACCTTTCTGCAAAGGTGTTAATTATTTTAGCAAAATAAGAGAGATCATACTAAATGCATGTTATTTTTAATTTAGTACTGACCTGAATAAGATATTTCACATGAAAGATGTTTACGTCCACAAGAGAAAATAATAGATATAAAAATTGACCCTGTTCAAAATTTACATACACTCGATTCTTAAATACTGTGATGTTACCTGAATGATCCACAGCTGTGATGTTTTGTTTTGTTATAGTTATATTTGAACCCTTTTCAACAATTACTGTATGATTTTGAGATCCATCTTTTTAAGAAGGTTCAAGATCAGGGTAATTTTACTTTTTGTCTTCTATGAAACATGAAAGTATCTTCTGTACTAAATGAAAAAAAATATGACGTTTAAGCAAAATAAGAAAAATGTAAACATCTTCATTCTGTTCAAAAGTTTACACCCCTGGCTCTTAAAGCATTGTTTTTCCTTCTGGAGCATCATTGAGCATTTGAATCTTATGTAATATTTGCACATGAGTCCCTCAGTTATTCACAGTGTGAAAAGATGGATCGTAAAATCATAGTCATTATTGAAAAGGTTTCAAATACACAAAATGCTGAAAAACCAAAAAAATTGTGGGACCTAAAAGGTTTTTTTTCTACAGAAAAGCAGGCAGTTTAACTGTTCAGGACAAACAAGACACTCATGAACAACTATCACAAAAAACAAAACAAAACAAACAAACAAACAAAACAGTTGTGGACCATTCAGGTAAAAACACAGTATTGAAAATCAAGTGTATGTAAACTTTTCAATGGGGTCATTTTTTTAATATGAAACATTATGTGATAATATTATACTTTTATGTGAAATATGTTAATCAGGTTAGAACTAAATAAAAATATAACATCCATTTTGGATGATCCTTCTTATTTTCGTAAAATAATTAACATTTTGCAGATTCTGCAAGGTGTATGTAAACTTTTGACCTCAATTGTAAATGCAGCCTTGGTCAGAAACATCTTTCAAAAACCTTCAAAAAAAATTAATCATTCCAAACTTTTGACTGGAAGTGTAAACATGCCAGTCTTTCATCTCTGATTTTCACAAGACAACTTACTCAGTCCTTCAAAGTTTTGCTCTTCAACACCTTTTCCATTATCAGAAACTTCCACCAGCTCGGTTCCACTGTCTTTTAGCTTGACATCTGTATTAAAAAAACTTGACCAAATGTATTATGACCCTAAATGCAATGTTTCCTCACGCTCTCATCCCTTGATCTCACCAACATTAGTGGCACCAGCATCAATACTGTTCTCCACCAGCTCTTTCACAGCTGTGGCCAGACTCAGCACCACCTGTCCAGAGCAGATCTGATGCACAGACTGTTTGTCTATTGCCTTTATGGCTCCAGCAGAACCTGTGCTAGGAATTTAAAACACAGAATATGAAAGGAAACACTAGTAAACAGTACAGTACAATATTATAGTAAACAGCGTGTTCAGCATAACAGCTAATCTCACTACTCTATTCTATGGTTATTTCTCGTTGTTATAACGTAACAAAGTATTGAAAAGAATATGCAAAGCTATAAACACTTACCTTGAGTCTGACATTTTTTCTGCAGTAGTATCTAGCTTAACTTAAGGGTTGCATGGTGGGTAACGTTATTTTGATAGCTGTTGCTCCCTGCGGTATCCAGGTCAAACAAGGAGCGGGAATTTAATGTGTTTTCATTGTTTAGTGTGAAAAACCAATGCTAGGAAGTAATTCTGATCAACTATAATGGAACACACTTCAGTATTTCACATGCAATAAATGCGCACAACTGAATCTCTGCCACTCTGTTGACGTTTCCCGCGGTGTGACGCACAACGTCAGGTCACCACATGATTTGCGTTGCATGTGATCTGCTGTTGCCTAAGTGTACCGTTTCGTCTTTGCTTTTTTTTTTTAACCCATTTGTATGCTAAGTTAATTTTTAACTTAAATGCGTCATATTTTCTGTTTTTTTTTTTCTTCTGTCAAGTCTGTTTGGAACTACATTTTTCAGAAATGGCTGGATATTCTCATTGTTTATTAATCGGTTACTTTTATTGACGTATCAGATTTTGATGCACTGTAATAAAACTAAAGTAACGATTTTAATGTTTTATTTTGAAACGTTTCATCATCCTGCGCGTGGTTGCCTGATTAGGGACTGTGTAAAAAGTTCAAATCTAGTATTAGCCGAAACTGATACTGACATAACATTGTTAATGTTATTTTTTTATAACTTGTGTTGTTTATGGAGAGAAACGTATGTAGAAACGACAACCAATCAATGAAACGTTTATTCGATTAGTGTTTAAGCGTTTAGATGCATAATATTATGAGTTGTTCACACGTCATCTCATTATGATAATTCAGAGATACTTCCTGACGCCTGTCCCTAGAAACATGGCAGGTCACTGTCAGTTTACAGTGATATTTTTATTCGGTCACTTTTAAAACTTGCAAGTGGGGTTTGCCAAATTAAAAGGGCTGGGGTTTTTCACTTTGGCCCTTCTGAACGGGACTACTGAATGGGAGAAACAGAAGTGTCTTTTAGTAAACCGTCATGTTTCACCAAACAGAGAGACTCATGGCAGAAGAAAGTTCGAGTAGCAGTGTAGTTTCTACCGTTAACAGTCGTAGCTTTCATATCCGACGGGGCGTTTCCACTCAAGACAGAGGACCAAGAGGAATATTCAGCCTGACAGATACGGAGGATGACGTCCAGTTTGATAGTGAGTTCACTGCGATATAAAGTGCAGCCCCTTTCATTCAAGATTGTAGTCATGGCTAGACTTTGGGTTTATAAGCCAAGTATTAAGGTTGTTTACTCTCTTTGGATGTTAATGGCTTTGAATATCATGTGGAAAATGTGTCAAAGTAGTATGTCCAAAAAACTAAACTGAACGAATGTATTTTTAAGATGTCCCTCCTCCCTAGTATTTCATCAGTGGGACTTCTTAGGGGGTGTGGGGGCTAACTTGAAAATGTTTCAAGCTGATAAGTTACTTAGACCTTACCCACCCCTACTGTACACTCAAGATGCAGCACTGGTATATTTATATTTGCTCAGCTGTTAAGAGAGTACCGTAAATGCTTGGTGTCTAAATGGATTCAGAGGAAAATGACATTATGGCTTTAATTGCCAAAGTTATTGCAGAAGGTAAGAAACCTCCAATCCATGTCGTTTTAGACTTAGCTTAGTTTTCACTTATTTTGTGGATTTGATTTTCAAACATAGTCACATACTCACTCTTTTTGTTTGTCATACAAATGTAGCCTCAGACTCGGACAGTAACTGTGAAGTTTTGCTGGCGGGGAGACAGTATCCATCGATCCAGGAATTTGCCTCTGCCATTCCCAACCAACTGCTGCTGGGATCTCTACTGGAACACTTGTGCTTTGTTTATGAGAGTGATCCTACACGTTCACGCATGCTGTTTAAGGGTGGGTTAATACTGCCTTAACAGTTTTTTAGGCACCTTATGTTTTTGTTTTTTTTAATTTTCAAATACTTTTGCTGTTTCAGTGATAGGCCAGCGTTTATCAGCCATGAACCTCCTGTCGCCACTGGCTATCAGTGATGAGTTTAGTACGGTTCGACTACAGCATAACCGGGCATTCACAGAGCTCCTGCATGCAACCAGCTCATCGCTCTTCCCCCAGGTAATCTAACATAATTAATCATCAGTTTCTTTTTTTAACTTCTACCCAGCTGTTGCTTTCATGAACAAAAAACCTGTTCCTCTTTTGGATTTTACAGGAACATAGATACTTAACTACAGAAGGCCAGAGCTCAAGGTGAACACTTTTACACTTGTAGCAGCCCTACTTACATTACTTTGGGGTCAAATGGGATCTGATTTGTTTAATGTTTTTAACGATCTCTTACAGTCACAAAGGCCGTGTTTAAGTGTACATTAATATGTTTTAAAATGTAATTTATTCCTGTGAAGGCAAAGCTGCATTTTCAGTCTTCAGTATCACACGATCCCTTAGAAATCATTCTAATATGCTGATTTGATGTTCAAGAAATATTTCATCATTATCTGTTAAAAAAATTAGTTGTGCTGCTTAAAAATTTGGATGATTCTTGGATGAATACAAGGGCAAAAAGAACAGCGTTTATTTAAAATAGAAATTATCGTTTATAAAATGATAAATGTCTTTACTGTCACTTTTGATCAACTTAATGCACCCTTGCTAAATAAAGGTCTTATGATCTGAAACATATGTTCAGTACATTAACTTTTAAAATAACTGAGGTATGCTTATCCATCCTAGAACCAAAGATGGTCTTTTCCAAGCACAGACATCCCGATACCTTAGTGAATTTGAGGAAATTGCAAAGCTGGGTAAAGGATCCTATGGCAAAGTGTTTAAGGTAAGAAGATGTTTTGATCATATTGTACTCCAAATACAGGAATCACATAACATTGAAAGGGCATACTGAAAACAGTAATAATGTTTTAGGTCACCAACAAGCTTGATGGTCAGGAATATGCTGTGAAAAAAATTCTCATCAAGAAAGTAACGAGAGACGACTGTATGAAGGTAAAATATGTCACAGATTCAGCTATTAGAGTGCTAATTCACCCCCCAAGTCTATATGATTTAAAGATAATAAAGCTTATTGTATCTGTTTTATCTCTTTGCAGGTTCTTAGAGAGGTTAAAGTGCTTTCCAGCCTTCAGCATCCCAATATTGTTGGATATCACACAGCATGGATGGAGCATGTTCAGCCTGCAGTGAAAAGTAAGTACCTGTATTGATGTGGTCACATTAGATCTAGCCATTTGAATCATGCTTTGCTTTTATTCAGTATTTCCTGAATAATTAAAAAAATGCACAATCTTCTGTTTTTCTCACTAGATTCAAAATCCTTCATTTCACAAACATTTCCCGCATTAGAGAAACCTTTACAGAAAGATGGGTGAGATGGTTTGAACATTTTTTTTCCCAACACAATTAACTAATTGTTACACGTTTGCAATACCATATTGAAAATATGTCTTGCTTCAGGTGCACACAGGAAAAAACTAACAGCAGTGATGGATCGTCTATCGTTTTTGAACATTCTGAACAAGTGGAAGCCAAAGAAAATGAGGTTGCAATAGAGAGCCTCCCAGTGAAACCCTCAACTTCAAAAGAAGAGATGGGACACGCTGTTTGCCCAAAAAATGTCCGCAACCCACAAAACTTTGTTCCATGTGTGTTCCTGGGAAAGCCCCGTGCTACAGTGAGCAAATGTCCTGCAGCTCAATGGGACAGCTCAACACTCTCAGAGGACGACCTTAGTCAAAACAGATTGGAATTGAACAATAACTCTTACATTGATATGGACACTAATGAATGGTCTGAAAAGCAGGCGCAAGAGGTATACGGTTCATTAAAAACTCAGTGTAACAATCAATTTAAATGAGAAGTAATTGTTTTGTAATTTTTTCACTTTTCACCAGTTTTCCTTGTTCCGGTCACTAGGTTCAGTTCCACTTAATGCTTTATATACAAATGCAGCTGTGTGAGCAATCTTTGAAAGACTGGATACAGGAAAGAAACTCAAGGACCACAGAGGGAGTCTTGAAGTCAGCAGGTGAGATCACTTTATTCATATGAATTATTATAGTTTACAGAGGAATTTGCACTTCACATATTTACACTACACATAGTTTGTACTTCTTTCTTTATATGCCATTAAATTTTGAATAAATCAAATAATCAAATAATAATAAATCAATAATGTTTACTACTGAAGCCCTGTGCGCGTATTTTTTTTTTGCCTCAATATAATAATAATAATACACATAAACAATCTCTAGAAGTGCTCTGAAAGTCACTTCATGAGCATTTTACCGTTTCTTGTGAGAAAAACTATCGTTATATCATATACAAACAGAAACTCAAAGGTCTTCACAGCAACAAAATAAAAGTTTGGTTTAACTTAAAGAAACTGTGACAGAAATATATTACTTAATGTAATACTACTACTACTACTACTACTAAAATTATTAAAACATTATTTTTAAAGAAATATATTACCAGAAAAATTATTTACCAGAGTTTGTTTACCATAAAAATGTAAATACACACAGTATTTCTGAAACAAATAAATGAATAAAAATAATAATAAATTAATAATAAATGTATATATTTTGTATTGAAATGAATTTATTAGAGATGCTTTTAATTGTTAAAATTTAATTAAACCATTAAAATGGAATCCAAAAAATTTATGGAAAACACAGAATTTGGTAAAAATCAAACTGAATTTGAAAATAATAATAATAATAATAATAATAAAACATATCTCATATTTTATAAACTTTTAATAAATTGCTGTTAAATTGTGCCTGTTTTATGATTTTAATTAATCAAACATTTTTTGGATTAATTATTGGTCTACATAAAATTTGGAAAAAATAAAACAACAATTAGGGGGAAAAAAAGGATTTCAAAGGCCCTAGTACTGTTTTTGAAGTATGTCTTATAAACTGCTCAGATTCCCTTCCTTTATATAACATTCATATAACAAATATAGTAGTCACTTACATACACCCTTTCCTGTTTTTGCATTGGCTGACACATTGGCTAAACAGGAAATACAAGAAAAGCTGATTTCCAGAATTTTTGGACATACAATTAGTCTTTTTTTTACCATTCAGTTCACAGCTTATAATTGTATTGTTGGATTATTTTAGCATTTTTTAATCAATGGTCCACAGATCCTTGTGAGTCAGTTGACTCTGAACACGCATTAAAAATTTTAAAGAAGATACTTGAAGGAGTGGAGTACATTCATTCCCGGGGTATTATGCATAGAGACCTTAAGGTATGTGTACTTATTTTGTTGGTTTGCTTTTAGTTTTGTTTACCACGCTTATATCTAGTACACGTCTGGCTTGGAACTGTAAATGCATTAGTCTGCATGGGAGGAGGCCTGGTGTTTTGATAACAGATATTGGGCTGGTGTGGCACAACAATTATCCAAACAGGTTAGACTTTTGCAAAACAACAGACAATCTCTCTCCTTGGTAGTGAGCTTGTTGATGTCTGTGACATAATTTAGTAGGCAAATAGCTTGTCCTTTTCCTTACTGCACATGTTGTTATTTGTTCACAGATGCATTTTCTTGGCAATGCGTTAAAATCACCCTTAACAATTCCTTTACTGATACATTTAGTGGCCTCTTGACAGTATTCAGCCAGCATGGGATTTAACAGAATCAAACACTGTTCTTGTCCCTTACAAACAAACTCTTTATCTGTTTGTCACAGTAAGGTAACAGTATTTCGCATGCATCTCTTCTGGATACTTAGCCTTGTAAGCATGAAATGCTTTCTCAGAAGTATTTTTATTCTATATAATAATAATAATAAGCCTTAATACCACTTGGATCTGTACATGTTATTTATTAAACAGAAAGCTAGAATACACAGTTACCTACACTACCAGTCAAACGTTTTTGAACAGTAGGATTTTTAATATTTTTTAAAGAAGTCCCTTCTGCTTAAAAGACTTCTTTAAAATATATATATTTTTTTTGAATGGCAAATCAGCATATTAGAATGATTTCTGAAGGATCATGCGACACTGAAGACTGGAGTAATGATATTGAAAATTCAGTTTGATCACAGGAATAAATTGCATTTTAAAATATATTCAAATAGAAAACAGTTATTTTAAACAGTAAAAATGTTTCTGTTTTTGCTGTACTTTGGATCAAGTAAATGCAGGCTTAAAGACTTTAAAAAAAAATCTTACTGTTGTGTTCAAAAACCTGACTGGTAGTGTATGAAATTTAATTTAATGGGTAATGTAATTTTCTTAAGTAATTAATAGATATTTATTTTGGATATTTATTACTGTGGATGTAGATAAAACGGATTTAAGATGTCATTTATAATGCAAATAGTGTTTTTTCTCCACATTTTTTAATTTATTTTAATCAAAGTGTTTTAGTCCTAATAGCATCTCACATAAATATAAATGTATATTTATATTTATTCATTTACAGCCTAGAAACATTTTTCTTCATGGACCTGAGTGCCAAGTGAAGATAGGGGACTTTGGATTGGCTTGCCGGAACATAATAATGGACGAACATGAGCAGCTGCCCTCCAGCTCTCAAGCAGGTGCAAACACAGGTAACAAGCCTTGTAACCTCATCTGTATTTACAAGAGTAAATTAGAGTTATTTTAGTTACTACAAATTCTGAACTAAAATACTTACAAATACATTTGTATTTTGATTATTCTCTTTTTCCCCTTTTTCTGTTGCAAAACTGCTGCTGATTTACTGGCAGATGACAGTAGATGGCAGCAGTGAATTAATGCAACCCTGCAATATAATTTCTCATTGCAATTTTCACATCAGACTCAGCTCACACTAGTGGAGTGGGAACTTTTGTTTATGCTGCTCCAGAACAGCTTGAGGGTTCTCAATATGATTCAAAGGTAAGGAAGCTGTAAAGTTACAAACTTAATTTTTTTTTAGGCTGTATTTCAGTGTGTGGCCGTTTCATTTTAGGCACATACTAAAAATGTTATGGTAAAACTTGATGGTCAGTGTTTGTTCCATTTGTACAGTCAGATCTGTACAGTATAGGAGTGATTGCGTTTGAGTTATTCCAGCCATTTGGGACCGAGATGGAGCGTGTGCATATACTCGGAGAACTACGGCAGGGCAAGATCCCCAACACACTGTCCAAAAACTGGCCACTTTTGGCCAAGTATATTACCCTACTGACCAGCACTGATCCCTCAGTGCGACCAAGTGCATCTCAGTTACTTCAGAGTGACCTCTTCAGCACCAATGACATGGTATGTGTGAATATAATGTTTTTTTATGCCAAAACCAAAACCAAATGCCCATATTGTTGCCTTGAAGAAATGTTTGACCTTTGAACTTTGTTTGCGTTCCTTCTTTTAGGTTATTCACAGTTTGAAACGGAAGATTAATGAACAAGAAGAAGAAATTGTTCAACTCAGGAGGCAGATCAGTGAGCTACAGATCTCTCAAAATGCAATACACAGTGCAGAAAAGATATAATAGTAGTAACTCTTTTGAACTGCCATAAGTGCTCAATATTTGTACATAATGTGAAGTATTGTTTGGAAATGGTTGTATGTGTGAGCTCTGCTTGTATGTATATAAATAAGTGCCATATTTAACTTGACAAAAGGTTTGTAAAGTAAAGTCCCATGCCAATGGTGCATTAGTCTCCAATTATCTGACTCTTCAAAGCTAAGTAAATATTACCTTAATAGTAAATAGTACCTCAATATTTATGACAATTATTGCACATGAATATTAATAATACCCCAAGGTCATGGATGAGGCTACAAAACTTGTACATTTTGAGATATATTTATATAGAGTAATGACATGTTACTGCAAAAATATGTATTATTTTAATACTTATGGTGACTTTATTACATTTTAAACTTAATTGTTAATGCATTTCTGTGCTATCCTATCACTAAAATAACTTTTGTAGCCTTATCAGTGACCTTGGGGTATTAAAATATTAATGATAATGATGCAGTGTATATTGATATTGCACAATTTAAACTTTAACTTGGAAATAACACATTGAGATTACATAAGAAAAAAATTAATGTTCATGGTGGATAATGAGATGCCACAACCTACCGTACGATCCATTACCCACTACAAAACGCCTCTACAGTAATATAAATGTTTACGAAACACTACTCCTCTGAATTTATCCTCCTGTTTGAATCGTTATTGTAAAGGCGATTCTTTCTTTGTCGACGAGTTGACAACAACAAAGACATTCAACTGCCTTGACGGCCGCGTTTAATAAGGCCACATCCACACAACACTGGGTTGGCTGACATTACGAAAGTACCCGGATGGACCCGTGGGGAAACTACGTCATTGTTCACCGCCGGACGCTCTTTGGATTTTTAGAATGGATGAACTCATTTAAATTAATCATAAATTTACAGGTACGTGCATTATTTGGTCAAAATATCACATTTGATTGCTGCTGGTGATTTTTGGAGAGCGCGTGTTGTGTGGTTGCGTTTATTGCGTGGCACGAAATTGAAAACACCGGGTTTCGCAATGAGTCTTTCGGCGGCGTTGCCTTCTCGGCCAAGGCACCGGTGAATTTTAAATACCGTGCCCCTCCTTTCTACCTGTTTGCATTTAAAATCGAAATTTGGTTGATTAAATGTTGTACTGTTGTATTGTTTGTGTTTTTGAAGGGACACGCCACGTAAATCAACATCATCTTGATTCACAGACAGGCTTCTGGAAGTGCGTGACCGTGTTCACGCCGTGTTCTATCTGTATTGTTACGTTTCGCCGTTACCATGGCGTTTGTAGCTACAACACGGCGGTCTTTAAATTAGTCCGAACTTCTCGCGCCAACAAAAAAGGTGGCTAGCCAGTTACATTTCTCTGACAAGTATTTTCCATACTCTTAATACCACTACAAATACATTTATTCATAGTATTTTGTGAATAAATAACGTGCGGCAGAGGCCTATCTCGCATGCGAAGCCTTTAGCCGAGCACGCCAGATAACAGTTGGCGGACGTGCGGAGAGTGTACTACAGGATCATTTCCTCATGCAAAATCACACACGAAACCGCAACTGTAGTGCTTGAACTGTGTTTTGAGTGTCATAGAGTCTGACGACGTAATCGAAGGTACACACATTTTAGCTGTGTTTTTATTGTGGAACGTGTTGATATGACAGTTTACTGTAAACTATAGCTATCATGAAGTAGCCGAGGCCACGGGCCCATGCTGACGCTCAGCTCAATAGATCAACACACACCGGCTAACGTTAGTAACGTACACCAAATATTTAGCTTATTCGAACTAATCTTGTTTTCTCGTCCACAAGGAAAGAAATATATACGATTTTAGATGTTGTTAGCGTTATAAGGGTCGACTAGTGTGTTTAGAGTTCAGCGTTCACTTATATTAGTTGTACTTTCACTTTGGCGCGATGTTTTCTCGTTGTCTTCTTGGACGCTTTATTAATGATATTTAGTCTTTCTGCGTTGTATTTATTTATTCCGAAGTAATATGACTGTATGTTTTTATGAAGTGATGTAGTTTTTAGTTTGACAGAAGTATAAACTTTAAAATTAAATGGCTGTGTATTTATTAAATATCCCGAAAGACAGTATTTTCATTTGTAAAAAAATAACAGACTTAAACCGACCCCAAACGTTACTGTATTTATATATAATGTATAAAATGGTATTATTATCAATAGTTTACACTGACCCCGTGCTGTAACATGAACAACGACTGATACTGATATATTAGTGACCCTGAACCACAAAACTAGTCTTTTCTTTTTTTCTTTTTTTTTTTTTTTTAATTGAGATTTATAAATCGTCTGAAAGCTGAATAAATATACTTTTTATCGATGTATGGTTTGTTAGGAAAGGACAATATTTGGCCGAGATACAACTATTTGCAAATCTGGAATCTAAGGGTGCAAAAAATCAAAATATTGAGAAAATTGCCTCTAAAGTTGTCCAAAATGAAGTTCTTAGCAGCACATATTACTAATCAAAAAAAGTTTTGCTATATTTACGGTAGGAAATTTACAAAATATCTTCATGGAACTTGATCTTTACTTAATATCCTAATGCTTTTTTGCATAAAAGAAAAACTGATAATTTTGACCCATCGATTGGTTTGTTGGCTATTGTTACAACAGCCTGTGCAGCTTATGACTGGTTTTGTGGTCCATGGTCACAATTTATTGTTCTGACTTGTTCAAAGAGTTTGTTGCGACATTAGTTTTATGAATATATCTGTTCGTGTTTAAAACAAGTCAGAGGCAGTTTACACTATAGACATCTTCACTTCTGAGGAGCAAAGCGACTTTGTGCTAGAGAGTTTTGCTTTCCTCTCAGGTACCTGTTGCATTTGACACTGAGACTAGCTTCATCTGAACCTGTGCCTTGAACCACTTCACATGCAAATGAAAAATCTGTCCGTGTTGTCAAAAATGATTAAGTTGACACACATGTCTGTTTTTCCACAGAAAATGAATAATGACCATAGTTGACAAACCTCCAGAGAAACCTGACCTGGAGTCAGTGCGGTGCAAGCACTCCAGCTCCCTGACACCTTTCTCTTCCAGAGACATGGAGAGCAGTAGTTCGAGCTGGAGTGTTGGCCCTTCTGCCACTGAGCTTTCAAGGGCGAAGACTGCCTGTATGGCCCCGACCATTGGAGTTACTGTGAACGGTAGTAATAACACAGCACTTCAAGTGGAAAGGCCCCGAGAGCAAGGCGAGTGCTTTTCATTACTGATGATGTTAGAAAGTTTTTATATCACCACGTTTAAAGTACAGCAGTCAGTTATATTAAATTGTTTGTGTAATATATGTCTGTTTTTCTTTTTTGCACCATGCAGTGGTCATGACCAGTGGGGATGGCATTGCTCTTCCTCAAAAAGTCCTGTTTTCCCCAGAGCGGCTTTGCTTGAAATGGAACCAGGGCCAACGCGTTGGAGCAGGTCTCCAAAACATGGGCAACACATGTTTCTTGAACTCTACCCTGCAGTGTCTGACCTACACGGCTCCCCTTGCCAACTACATGCTGACCAGAGAGCATACCAAAACATGTAAGATTTTGCAATGTTGCACATAATGCTTGGCATGGCTTTGTTCTAACGCTGTACATTCTTCCGCTTTACATGCAGGTCATGAGCCTGGGTTCTGCATGATGTGTACCATGCAAAATCACGTCACCCAAGTGTTCGCCAACTCTGGAAACGTATTTAAGCCTCTTGGTGTGCTCAATGAGCTAAAACGTGAGTGCTCAGTTAAAGATGTAACATTTGATTTGAAATAATTTGACAAAATTACAATTTATCCTGCTGAACTATTAATATAACACTCAAGTGCTACACAAAGAACAGTTCCAGATATGATCAAAACACATTTAGTGCTAGATAAGAGTTGAGGGTTTTGACAAGATAATTATTAAAGTTAAACCTTGAAGTTTGTATGAAAACAAGCAGCACAGCTGTAGTGCTTTTGCTAGTTAAGTGATAAGGAATGGTCCAGGGTGACAGTTATTTATGGTCCACTGATCTTTTGTTCTTATCCTCAGGGATTGGAAAGCATTTCAGACATGGAAGTCAAGAAGATGCCCATGAGTTTTTGAGGTACACAGTGGATGCTATGCAAAAGTCCTGCCTGCCTGGAAGCAAGTGAGTTCACACATTTTCACAATTTTGTTTGCCAGTTATAAAGCATGAAATAAATATTTCCTTATTCATCAGTGCATTACCTGTAATGACTGCTTACTTACAGTTTTATGCAAAAGTTTGGGAACCCCTTGCAGAATCTGTGAATAATTTTAACAAAATAAGAGAAATCATGTATAATGCATGTTATTTTTTTTATTTAGTACTGCCCAGAGTAAGAGATTTTATATTTTTGAAATGATCAAAATAACCCTCTTCAATAGTTTGGGAACCCTTGGTTCCTAATACTATGTACGGTTACCTGGATGATCTACATCTGCTTTGTTTTGTTTTGTTTTGTGATGGTTGTTCATGAGTCCCTTGTTTGTTCTGAACAGTTAAATTGAGCACTGTTTTTCAGAAAAATCCTCCAGGTCCTGCAGATTCTTCAGTTTTCCAGCATCTTTTGCATATTTGAACCCATTCCAGCAGTGACTATATGGTCTTGAGATCCATCTTTTCACACACAAAAGAGGACAAATGAAGGACTCAAACAATTAAACTACTAAAAAGGTTCAAACATTCACTGATGCTCCAGAAGGAAACACGATGCGTTAAGAGCCGGGGGGTGAAAACTTTTTGAATTTGAAGATCAAGGTAAATTGTACTTACTTTGTCTTCCGGGAAACATGCAAGTATCTCCTGTTGCTTCCGAAGGGCAGTACTAAATGGGAAAAATGATACTTCAAATGAAATAAAAAAAAAATTTTGGACATCTTCATCCTGTTCAAAAGTTTTCACCCCCGCCTCTTAATGCATTGTGTTGCCTTCTGGAGCTTCAGTGAATGTTTGAACCTTTTTAATAGTGTTTGAGTTCCTCATTTGTCCTCGGTGTGAAAAGATGGATCTCAAAATCATAGTCACTGCTGGAAAGGGTTAAAATATGCAAAAGATGCTGAAGAACTGAATAATCTGCAGGACCAGCAGGATTTTTCTGAAGAACAGGGCTCAGTTTAACTGTTCAGAACAAACAAGGGACTCATGAACAGCCATCCCTAAACAAAAAAACAGCTGCAGATCATCCAGGTAACTACACAGTAATTTTAGCAATTTTTGGGGGGGGGGTTTGTGGACTATATGTAAACATCTTGTAAATGTAAAATATCTTACTCGGGGCAGTACTAAATAAAAAAAATAACATGCATATTGTATGATCTCTTTTATTTTGGTAAAAGTATTCAAATTTTTACGGATTCTGCAAGGGGTTCCCAAACTTTTGCATAAAGCTGGGTATCCAGTCTAATACTACATTATTTTCATTTATTGTCAGATTGGACAGGCAAACTCAGGCAACCACTTTTGTACATCAGATATTTGGGGGTTATCTGAGATCCAGAGGTAGGTCATCAGATTTTTGTTTGTTTTGATTAGGTTTAAGATTAATTATTTTTTCTGAATTACATGTTGCAACTATTGTCTATAAAAAGACAACTTTAGTGTCTAGAAGTTTGATGAATATTATGTGTATGTTTTATAGAATCTGTTGGTAGACTGTTTTTGCACATTTCTTTTTTTTTTTCCACAGTCAAATGTTTGAGTTGCAAAGCAGTCTCTGATACTTTTGACCCATACCTGGATATTTCACTGGAGATAAAGGTGATTGAAAGTTCCAAATTAATTTTAAATTTATCTTACATCTAAAGCAAGTAATTTTTTTAATCATGGTTACAATGGTGATCATATGAATGTTTATTTGCAGACGGCTCAGACACTCAGTAAGGCATTTGAGCAGTTTGTTAAGGCTGAGCAACTTGATGGGGACAATGCTTATAAATGCTCCAAGTAAGTTTAATGTACACTTACCGTACATTTGCAGTGGCCACTCTTGACAAGGGCCGCCTTTCAGTTGTAGCCCATTTTATGACCGGTTTCATCTTACTGACATACTGCATTTAGAGACTAAATAGTTTGTCCATGTGGAATTGTTTTTTTTTTTTTCACTTTCATTTAAGCTTACAGTAATCATCTATTGTCTTGGCAGATGCAAGAAAATGGTTACCGCCTCAAAGAGATTCACCATTCATCGCAGTTCTAATGTTCTCACCATCTCACTGAAGCGGTTTACCAACTTCAATGGAGGAAAAATCACAAAGGTACACTGCATAATAGTCATAAGACAAAAGTCTGGCAGAACATTTTGTAACTGCTTGCTAAGATCCTGGACAAACTGGTGTTACCAGATCAATTATCTACATTTTTAACATATTGCCTTGTTGCAGGACCTTTAATCAGGCTAGGTCAATGTGCTTAAATGTATTAAATACATTTTTAACAACATTAAAATGTCATCAGTTAATGCATTCATTTTGCCAGCCTTAAATATAATTTTTAATCCTTCACAGGATGTGAGATACACAGAGTATCTAGATTTGCGCCCATTCATGTCTCAGACTCATGGGGACCCACAAATCTATGCTCTATATGCTGTGTTGGTTCATTCTGGCTTTAGTTGCCATGCTGGACACTATTACTGCTACATTAAGGTAAGCTGTCAAGTACAGACCTGCATCCTCTTTTATGTGCTTACTACATAATGTATGTATAATTAACATGATCTTCTATTTCAGGCTAGCAATGGGCAGTGGTATCAGATGAATGACTCATCGGTATCTCTGAGCGATATAAGAACCGTGCTTAATCAACAAGCTTACTTGCTGTTCTACATCAGGTAAAGGTTTAATTCCATTCTCATGACTTAAATGGATATTTTGTGTTTGTGGAGCTAAGGGTGAGTCTCATCAGTACAGTGCTTATTTCAATTCAGGTCACCTGATGCGAAAAACGGAAATGATTTTAGCCAGATGAATCATACTCCAGGCCAGTCATCTCCTCGACCATCCATTCCAGTCAAGATGAATGGGCCTCAGTTCACCTCCACATCCTTCATTGGCCCTCAGCTGCCACCTCATATGCTGAAGGTACTGCAAGACAATAACATATTCAAACAAATTGCAATGTTTCAGCAATTTAGCCCTAAAGCTTAGCTAGGTTTGCTGTTTCTCTTCACAGAGCTCGTCGTACGTAAACGGGAATGGTTCTTCAAAAGAATACCATGGTGGCTCCAAACCCAACAGAAATGTCTGTGGTGTGACCAAATTAGGCTCTGGCCCATCTCATACACCCTCTTCTGCATCAGCATCCTCTTCTACTTCACTTGTTCGGCCCATGGGCATTCCTGATTCATCCAAGAGGCCGAAGTTGACTTTTCTCATTGGTCAGGGCAAGCCTGTGAGACCTACTCAGACCCAGTCAAACCCTAACTGCTCTTTATCTTCAGCCTCTCACCCTCAGCCCACATCTTCCAGCACCTCAGCGTCTACCTCAGGCTTCCCGCAGGTCAATGGAACTCACACTGGAGCTTCTTTCTTGGTTCCTTATGGTCAGGAATCATCTGAGGAATCTGACCAAGAGGCTGGAGCCTTGGAGAACGGATCAGTTAAGCCTTATCTTGCTCCCAAGATAACTAATGGGAATGGGGTAAAGGATGACACCCAGTCTCACAATTCCAGTTCACTGCCTCAGCTAACCCAGAAGACAAATGGTTCTAATGGCTTTCCAGAGTTACATGTACATGAAAATGGATCAGGACCTGCCCATAAATCGCAGAATGGCCTCCACAAAGCCAATGGTTTTAATCATGCTGACAAGGTACAAAACTTATATATATATATATTATATATGTATATATATATATATATATATATATATATATATATATATATATATATAAAATTTATAATTATTATTATTATTTTTTGCTAAAGACTGTTTAATCTTTTTTTTTTTTTATTTTTTTTATTCTTTACTTTTTTTTCAGGTTGTGGGTGCACCACATTCTTCTTCACAGATTGCTAATCCATCTAATAGTTCAGACTTGCAATTCAGTTCAAATTCTGGATACAGTGAGTCATGGTGAGATGCTCAAACACTGCATTCTGTCTGTTTTTTTATTTAATCTTAATGAATATCTATTTTTCATAATGTACATTGTTGTGATGCCTAAAATTGTAGCCAGTGTTATTTTAGAAATATTTACAATTATTAGCTTTTATTTTTATAATTTCTCATTTTAATTTTAATTTTAGTCTAGTTTTATTTATTTATTTATTTATTTTTTGTTATGTTTGTTTTGTTTTAGTTTTTATTTTTAATAAACAGTTTTTTCAGGTAGTTGCCAAGCCAGCATTTATAATTTCACTTTTTCATCTACTATTTATATTTGACTTTAATTCAGTTTAAAATGTGGTTTGTAAGTGCTACTGCTTGTAGCATTTAAAATGATCAGTTTTACTTTTGTTTTTGTGTGTGTATGTGTGTGTTTTTTCCTCAAAACATTTTCCTCAATTTTTTTTCTTCAGTGGTACGGCAAAACACATTTGTGACCCTGGACCACAAAACCAGTCATAAGTAGCATGCATGGGTGTATTTGTAGCAATAGCCAACAATGCATTGTATGGGTCAAAATTATTGACTTTTCTTTTATGCCAAAAAATTATTAGAATATTAAGTAAAGATCATGTTCCATGAAGATATTTTGTAAATTTCCTACTGTAAATTTATCAAAACTTAATTTTTGATTGTTAATATGCATTGCTAAGAACTTAATTTGGACAACTTTAAAGGTGATTTTCTTCAATATTTTGTTTTTTTGCAACCTCAGAATCCAGATTTTCAAGATCTCGGCCAAATATTGTCCTATCCTAGCAAACCATACATCAGTGGAGAACTTATTTATTCTGATTTCAGATGATGTATAAATATCAATTAAAAAAATTATCCATATGACTGGTTTTGTGGTCCATGGTCACACTTTTGTGCATATGAATATTTTTTTGCCATGAAAATTAGTGAAATGCAAAACATTCTTTACAAAAGAAATACTTTGTTAGCAGCGAGATGGTGTATTGATAGAACTTTTTTTTCCCAGTCTATAAAGTCAGTCTACACAACAATTGATTTGTTGACAAATTAGACATTACTGGTCACATTGTGCACAGGGGTTATTTAAAAAAAATATTTAGGCCACAGCCTAATTTCAGTATGGGCCATTTATGGGTTTTTGGCCGTAACATAAAAATGCTTAACAGCCAAAACTTTAATAGCAGTATGTACCTAGTTTTTCATTGTTAGAATTAGCAGGTTTCTGATAGACCAGTGGTTTTCAAATGTTTTATACCAAATACCACCTCACAAAATATTTGGCTCTTCAAGTACCACCATAATGAACAGCAATAAAATACTGTAGCATAGTAGGCATAACTATTCAGCTACAGCTCTGCACAGTTCAAAGATGAGGCTTTTATTCCTAATAAGAATATTTATTGTTGTCAGCCAGTTTAACATTGTAAATACACAGTTTGAACATTAACATTAACACTGCACTATGCTTATTTAAGAAGGTAAATAAACTTAAATAATGATTAAAGGAGAAGTTCACTTCCAAGGGGGTGAGATAATGAACTCACTCCCTTGTCATCCAAGATGTTCATGTCTTTTTCTTCAGTCGTAAAGAAATTGTTTTTTGAGGAAAACATTTTTCTCCGTATAGTGGATTTCTATGGTGCCCTAAGTTTGAACTTTCAAAATTTAGTTTAAATGTGGCTTCAAACGATTGCAAATGCAGTTGTAAACGATCCCAGCCAAGGAAAAAGGGTCTTATCTAGCGAAACGATCGGTTATTTTCATAAAAATAATGCAATTTATATACTTTTTAATGTCAAACGCTTGTCTTGTCTTGCTCTACCTGAACTGTTTTTTTCCGGTTCATGACAGTTAGGGTATGTCGAAAAACTCCCATCTCATGTTTCCCCTTAACTTTAAAATTGTCTTATATTGCTGTTTTACCTTTTTTATTAAGGGTGTTTGATGATCTTTGCATGTTCACTTTGCAAAGACTGGGTCAGTACTTTTGCAGAAATGTAGGGTGATTTTTTTTAAATGATTTTTGAAGTTGAGGGAGAAAATACGATTGGAGTTTTTCCACATACCCTAACTGTCTTGAACCTGAATACACAGAGCTCAGGGAGATCAAGAAATGAGCATTTGAGATAAAGTATTTAAATTGTATTTTTAAAATGAAAATAACCGATTGTTTCACTAGATAAGACTCTTCTTCCCCGGCTGGTATCGTTTACAACCGCATTTGGGATCGTTTGAAGCTGCATTTAAACTGAATTTTGGAAGTTCAAACTTGGGGCACCATATCAGTCCATTACATAGAGAAAATCCTGAAATGTTTTCCTTTAAAAAAACATAATTTCTTTACAACTGAAGAAAGAAAGACATGAACATCTTGGATGACAAGGGGGTGAGTACATTATATAAATGAAAACTACACTGTACTTAATTGGGGAAAAAACTTTACTGAAAAAGATTAAGTCAAAATGTATTGTGTTTTAACATTTAATTTATAATTAATTTAGTGATTCCTCTGTGCACCACTACTGGTACTTGTACCACACTTTGAGAACCACTGTGATAGACTAAACTCTCTTTGGGTTTTCTTCATTAATTCATTCATTCATCCATCCAACAGCTCCAAACCACCAAGTACTGATGGCCAGCCTTGTCTCTCACCTTCAAGAAAAAGGATGAGCTCTTCTTCAGATTCTTCATCTCAGTCTGCTTCACAGGTACAGTCTGCGTCTTCTTCTAATGCCTCATTGGTCTCAAAGACTGTGGACACTGACCTTAAGGCCCAGACAGCTTCAAAAGCTCAGTCGATTCAGGACCATGACACCCATGCAGCAGTTGGCATGTCACATCTTCAGGGCAACAACAGTCTCAACTTCCATGCTGGTGATGGTCACGCAAGTCCACGCAGGTTAAAGGAGGAGTTCAGGTCCAGTGAAGGAGAAAGCAAAGAGTCAAAGCCATCACACATAGACAAGTTTGGCTCTGGAGATGGACGGGGTGAAGACCGGAATAGGGTTTTAGAGCGGCCACACTTTTCTTCAACTCTGAAAGACAGGGACCGGCACCGGCACTATAGGGACTACAACGAAAGAAGCCGGAGCCGCTATGGTCATAGTTATCGCGAGAGCCGTCCTTTCAGAGAGCGTTCCACCAGTAGAGACCGGCATCACAGAGATCGTGAAGTTGAGAGACACTGGGACAGATTCTCACACCACCGTCGAGATCATTACCATTCCCAAAGAAGACCAAGAGAGGAACGCGACCGGAGTAGGGATAGGAGATTTGTGAGTGACACTTATCGTCCTTCTGGTCACCATAACCGGGATGGATATTCCAGTCACAGCCATCGTGGGGAGGATGGTGGTTATGGAAGGACGTCCCATACAGTGAATGGTTCAAAAGTAAAACCCTCATCTCCACGTTCTGTCAGCCCACTGCCCGGACATTACAAGCGGAAACACAGTCCATCGGCTGATTCGAGACAAAGCTCTGATGAGTGCCGAGCAAAGAAATCCAAAAAGAAAAAGAGAAACAAAGAAAAGCACAGGTAAGTCATTTTCTACTAGCATACTTAATGTCCTTCTCTAATATTTCAAGAATAAAGTTGAAATACTACAAGAATAAAGTCCAAGTATTTCTACTTCTCGAAATATTTTACAACTTTATTTTTGTAGTATTTCAACTTTATTCTTGTAGTATTTTGACTTTATAGAATGTTACAACAATCAAGTTGTAATGTGACGACAATCTAGTCGTAGCAATTATGAGATTAAAGTTACAATATTTTGAGAGTATATTTAAGCCTATTGTGCATGCAAATGTCCCAGATTGGGAGCACTCGGAGATATTCCAAAGTCTCAGCTTTAAAATTCTGTCAGTTTTATAGCGAAATACAAACAATATGTCTTATAATAATGTGTTTTTCACGCTCTTTAATGTGGCGTGACAGATCGCTGTATTCGCTTTAGTTCAGGCAGCATGTAAGTCGGTCATTGAAATAAAGAGGAAAAACACATTTATAATTTGTATTTTGTGATAAAATTGACAGAATTTGAAAGCTGAGCTGTGATATATTAAAAGCAACAAAGCACAAAATTATTGCGGTTACTGGGTGGCTGGTGCGCTACAAATAATGAATGGAAGACGTTAAATATTATTTTCGATCATTTACTGTATTATACCTTGAATAAAACAGCTTGTGAATACTTGCTTAACGTTATGTACCTCAGAAGAGACAACAATGAAACTTATGTTAACAAGCTGGAGTCCACTTCAACATTTAGAACATTTTATTGTTATTTTTAATTAAATACATGTGAGGAATGAAAGGTTGGATGCCACAGGTGTTTTTGCGGAGTAGATGGTGGGATTTTCACAAAGAAAACAGTACAATTTAATAAATTGATCCACATGAATACAGTGATCTGTCACTCCACATTAAACAGCATGAAAATCACATTATTGCAAGATATGTTGTTTGTATTTCGCTATAAAA
The DNA here is from genome assembly GCA_012976165.1 of Labeo catla. Taxonomy (NCBI): domain Eukaryota; kingdom Metazoa; phylum Chordata; class Actinopteri; order Cypriniformes; family Cyprinidae; genus Labeo; species Labeo catla. The sequence goes on from VONZ01000170.1 coordinate 43,925, forward strand.
CTGACAGATTCTGAAAGCTGAGACTTTGTTTTAGAAGTACCAAAAGCACAAAGCTTATTGCTATTTTTGGGTGCCTGGCGCACTACAAATAACGAATGCAATTGAAGACATGAAATTATTTTGGAAATATTTCAACTTTATTCTCATAATTTCAACTTTATTCTTGAAGCATTTTGACTTTATTCTCAACATTTCGACTATTCTCGAAATATTTCGACTTTATTCTCATATTTTGACTTTATTGTAATATTTCATCTTTATTCTTGAAATATTACAACTTTAATCTCGTAATCTTTTTTTTAATTTATTTTTTAACATGGCACTAAAACACTGTCTTAAATATTTGACTGGGTAGGAGTAAAAATTTTAAGAATTAAAAAATAAATAAATAAAAGGCTAGTTTATCATTTTTACTTTTTTACTCATAGGCACTCAGAGAAGGACCTATCTGATGGCAATGAGGATAGCAGCTCCAAAAGACACAAGAAGAAGAAGAAAAAGAAAAAGAAGAGGAGGGAGGATGAGGAGAGGCCTCATGCTAGGAGAGACGTCAGTCCGAGGCGGGAAGAGCATGATTCTAGAGCTAGGAATGGAGCAGAGAAAGGAAGTCAGCACCACAGCTCTGATTCTCTTCACAATGTCCACCGAGACCATATGGAGGACCAGCAACAGCTCAATGGACACAAAGGTGCTTAATAGTTAACAGTTTAGACTTGTCTTTTTGAACTGAGCAAAGTGGACAAAAAAATAGGCTTCAGGAAATGCCATACTTTTGTTTTGCACATTTTTACTCATCTAGGTCATTTTTCAGAAAAGAAAAAAGCACATTTTTAATATTAAAATTTGCATTGTCATGAAATTTTAATGGCAGCTTAGCACATTTTACTCCCACATTTCCATTGCCATAATTCTAAGGTTTTTTGTATAACAAATATATATTTTTTTTTACAATGGTCACTGCCGAATGCAATTTACATAATACACAAACATTTATAGTTTGCATTATTTTGCAGTAATGATAATGGAGGATGTATGACATTGTGCCTTTTGATTAAAACATTAAAATATTTAATTTAATATTAAAAATAACCCATGCTGTCTTTTTCCATTCTGTGCCAGAAAAATGTGTTTGTGTTTCATATACAAGATATAAACAGGGCGTTTTGAGTGGTATGAACATGGTTGAACAGGTTTACCAGTAATTGAAAACAAATGTACAAATTTACTGTCTTTTACTCAAACCTTTTCCAGGCTCACAAACATCCACAACCACACTTTAATTTAAAAATTAAAAAAATTTAATTTTTTTTATTTTTATTTTTTTCTTCAGCTAATGGCCTGAGCTGTTACAGTGGAAGTGAACTTGATCTTTGTCATACTGGGATGGAGAAAGACATGAAATACAAATATTTCAATCACTGTACCACTGTCAACAGCACAAAGACACACTCAAATGGAAATGGAGACGTGGATGGAGTCGGTCACAGGACCCTTTCAGATGCTGAAGTGAGTAGACTCTCTACATTTTATCATAATTCAACCACCAAAAATTCAGGGACCAGCTGCACCAGCTAGACACATAAAAGCTGGGTGTAAGCCCTACGCTGGGCTTTGCGATGTCCTACGTTACGATAAATATTTACACCTGGTGCACCAGCTAAAACTACAATCAGGCGCAACTAGACGATGCACGTCCACGCCAACACATTCTCCCACAGTGACAGCTGAGACGACATCCACGCTGTAATGGCTACAACGACTAATATAAAACTGAATTGCTCAAGACATCATCAACAAGTGAAGCCACCGCGAAATAATTTCATTAACCTAAATGTTTCCTAACAAATCTGTGTTTTTGTATCTGAGGTCTCCCTGCACATTCCTATGACATATTTCTTCAGACTAACACTAAAAATAAAGGTGACAGGTTAAGTAAAATATAATGAATGTCATATAATACTTACACTATTTTTTTTCTAGCTATCGAGTTTATGTACAATGAATGTCTTTCCTGAGGTAAATGTGAATTTAAGTGACAATTGTGCATTTTAGCCTACTGACGTCTTTCTGTGGCTGAAAAACCACATTTATAAATTGTAGAGTTTGTGATAGAATTGACAGAATTTGAAAGCTGATACTTCATTTCTGATTAAAAAGCACAAAACTTACTGGATAGCAGGAATGCTTCAAATGATGCGGGGAATTAAAGACGTTAAGTATTTCCAAGCATTTACTGTCCAAGCAAGATGTCAAATAGAAATATTAAGGGAATAATTTAAGACAGTTATACCGTTATCAGCGTGGTGAAGTAGATTCGTCTCTCGTTTTGTCTGAGAGAATTTGTGCCATTAATGCAGTGTTGGCCGTCATTTCTTTTTTTACTTTCATTTTTATAACTTGTGCGCAAAGTTTGCGCGTTGCTTGCATGTGTTGCTTGACCCCTCCTCCATAATAATTGTTTATTGGCCACATTACTCTGCCCGAAAAGACCATAAACATTACAGTTGGCGTCTGCAATAATTAATTTAAAAATGTGTCCGAGCAAATCGTGACTTTTCACTTTACGCCTACCTTTACTAGGCATAAGATTTAGTCTCAGACGTAGCAATACGCGGAGATGGTGCAACAGGTATAAATTCTACACACGACTTAAAGCACCTTTTATGTCCAGCCTAGTCTTACAACCGGGTATACATCTAGCTGGTGCAACTGGCCCCTGGATTCTAAGCTAAAGTAGCCACATTTCTCAGAAAAACGTAATGTATTGAATGTAATGTAATGAAGTTTAGAATTATATGTAAAATACTATAATGTCATTATATGAAATATATATTTTAAAAAAAACTGTTGCATAAATACGTTGATTTTGTATGTATTTATTATGGTTGTAGTTGTACAACTCTTACTGGTCTCTGGTTTTCACAGAAATCCACAGATCCTCACTAAAGGGAAAGTGATTTCTTGGTCACACCTAAGGTAAGAAATTCTGCTTTTGTGGTGTGTTTTTTTTTTTTTTTTTAAACAAAACAAAATAAGCTCAGCTCTAATTGTCTCGTTCCCTTTCTCTTTATTTAAAGACTCTGAAAACCACTCATGCAAGCATGTGAAAGACAAAATCTACAGCTACAGTTCCCGACATGGTGCTTAACATTTAGAACATACTGTATTTTTACCACAAGATGAATTTTAAAGTTGCATTTTTTTTTCTTTTTTTGTTTTTCTTTATTTTTAAGGCTATGGATTTTTTAGTACACTGTACATAAATGAACTTTGATCATGGAAAAAAAAAATTATATATAAAGTTAATATATGCGATTAAAACTAAAGCCTGGAGCTTAACATCAGAATTGCTGCTCAGACATACAGACTCAGGATTTTCTCACTTGTGAAGATGAGACAAGTGCTCCCTTTAAGGAATCAGACCTGGGAACGACAAGAACATTTATATGCTGCATCGGCGGAGAAAGACTGCTTGTCTCTTGGCTTCAAGTTATGATGTCACCATTTTCACATATCGGTTGAGAGAACTGTCTCAAAGGAGCAGCCTTTGCTAATGCTACATGTGCACTTACATCACAGTTAACCTGGACACACTTGAGGACATAAGATGTTTGCTTTGCTGTCTCTCTTTTTTTTTTTTAGCATCTCTCTGTATTACTCTCTATCTGAAATTCCTCAATCAAACCTATCTAGAATGCAAGTTCATTGTGTCTTTTTTGTTTTTAATTCTCACTTGTTTAGTTTTCTTGAATCCGCTTTGATTTTAGTCAAGATAATACTGTGAATTTAAGTTGAACTGTACTATCAGTTGTTTGTTTTTGGTCCTGTATCAGGAGTTCAGTAGAGACACTTTCTGTAAAGCCACTCGTAATGTAGACCATGTTCTCTGAATATTTGTCAACTTTTTTTTTTTTTCTTCAGCAAAACGAAACATGAAAATGGTTATATTCAACTTCATTTTACTGTAGCATGTCAAAGTAAATGTATACAGTGTACAATACGTTGAGTGAGAGGAAACGGCCTTAATGTCTGAAATTGTAATATTTTCTCTCACTATGTTTACAGCATTTTGTTGGAGTGAATGAACATGTATGTGAAGACGGGATGTTTGATTTTGTAAAGGGTGGGGTTTCCTTTTTACATATAAAGAATGACTTGTGAGATTTCTGTTTTGTGAAAAATATCTTAATTGATGTCAGATTGTTTTAGCTACTTCTCAGCAATCATAACTTAATGTGCTTCTGCCCTATACACCAACGAACCAGAATAGAGTGGTCATTTATTTACATCTCAATACCCAGTAGCAGTTTTGCTTGTGGATAAAACACAAAAGCCGAAAGCGGCTTAATGTAAAACTGCACAAAATCATATTAATTCCAAGATTAGAGTGCACCACTTGCAGAGCAATAACATGCAAAATGTGTAATCTTTATTCTACTAAACTAATGCACGATGGCTGCCTAAATACAAAAAATTAAGATTGTTTATTAATATGAGCAAAATGGTTCATTTATTTCTTTAGCGATAAGGAGATTCTGAATGGGGGAATGATGGCAACTCCTGCCAAGTGTTCTTCAAGACAACTGTAATCTTGACAAAAAGAGGTTGAACAAAGTATGAAGAAAGGAGAGGCAATAGTTGTAGCACTTTTTTGGTTTTTAGAAAAAATATTTTTTAATAACTTGTTTTCAATCATTTACCTGTGATTTAAGGTGCAATTTTTGTGAGTATTTTGAATAAAAGACTGAGGATAAACAGTAAAGATGTTTTCCACAGTCCCGTTTGGCTAGTTATTTACTAACTGTGCAAATTTTAGTGGAGGACACTCTGTGTTGCCAACTTAACAATTTTGCTTTTTCAGACTTTTCAGACTACCCTAGCAATTTTTTCCCCCCAAAAAGCACCTAACAAAAAATGTAGCTATTTTTAACCCTTGTGCGTCAATAAAAAAAGTTACACAGGTCCTTAGTGGACAAAAATGTCCATGTCAAAAAAACTTGTGAGCACAGAAATTAGTTTGGTCTCATTTTAAAGAATGGCAGATTATTGTTGAAGTAGAAAAAGTTTAAAAAGTGAAACTAACAAAAAAATTATAGAGTTTTAAGTGTATGAAAATGCTTTATAGACAATATTTTATATAAATCAGCAATATAAACATATTTTATGAAATATATTTAGAAAATCGAAGCCGTGAATCTAAACAAGTTGTGTTCCAAATTTGAGGTTGATATCTCAAAAAATGAGCTTTCAGTAAGATTTTGTTTGGGCTCATCAGATGCCAGCAAAACTCCACACACTGGTTGGATTTGTTAGATTTGCAGTAGTTTTTTTCTCTCAAATATTACAAGAACACAAACGTGCGCGCACACACACGCACAAACCACACTCTGAAATCCATACCAACACACCCACACAATTATAGCTGCATTATTTATCCAATTGGCTTTATAATAAACAGTAAAGATGCTTACCGGAACAGGAATAAAGCAAGTATTTGCTTTATTGGCCAAATCTAAAAAAATGGCACCATCTAGTAAAAACCAGTAAAAAATTTAATTTTAACGCCTTGCCAACAGAATGAAAGTCTGTTAACAAAAATTGCATTATTTTACAGTTAAATGGCACTGTGATTAAAAATAGCAGTTTTAATGGGTTTCAATGGGGAGATTTTTGTCCTTAAGGTCCTGAGAGGAACTATTTTTTTGTACCTAGTGCAAAAGGAAAGGAAATGGGGGTGAAATAATAAAATTACAATAAAAATACACACCTGTGCTGAAATTTATGCAGCTAGCAATGACACAGGCAAAATGGTCAAAAAACAAAACTGAAAAGGACAAAAATGTCCAAAAGGCCGCACAAGGGTTAATTTGTTAATTTGGCAACTATAAGCAACATTTTAAAAAGTGAATCAAATGATAAGGCATACACCCAAAGAAAAAAACTTTCTTGAGATAGCCAGCCAAGCAGCACATCAGTCTGTAGAGAGTTGGTTGAAGTCCCTAACATTACAGAGATGACATGTGAATCAAGTTGCTAGCTGCAGTTCAGTAATAATTCTTCATTTATGATACACATTGTTATTAGTTTGCTCCTATTATTGTTGATCAGCTATGTAGACTGTAAGAAAAACAGAAAAGGTGCAGATAATGATGTATTGGGGCATTATGTATTAAGTTTACAGATACTGCTGTAAACCTAAAACACAAAATACAATGTGTAGCCTAATTTAAAATACAGGTAAAACACCTGTGAAAAATGTATATGGAAAATGTTTTTTACATTAGCACAGTATATTGTGTTCTTATGGACTGAGATGTAGCATACAGCTTAAGAAAAACAACTACCAACACACTGCTTAACATTACACTTGTTCTGAATGTGTAGTTTTATATTTTTTAATAAGAAAATAGATAAACAGTAATTGTTCAAAAATGTGCAACTGTTCAATAATTCAGTGTTGTATTTAAAACTGAAAATACATAGTCAAAAAAATGTTCTGTTTATATTACTGTTAATAATATATATGTGACCCTGGACCACAAAAGCAGTCTTAAGTAGAATGGGTATATTTGTAGCAATAGCCAAAAATACATTATATGTGCCAATATTACTGATTTTTCTTTTATGCCAAAAATCATTAGGATATTAAGTAAAGATTATGTTCATGAAAACATTTTGTAAATTTCCTACCGTAAATATATCAAAACTTCATTTTTGATTAGTAATATGCAGTGTTAAAAACTTCATTTGGACAACTTTAAAGGCAATTTTCTCAATATTTAGATTTTTTCCACCCTCAGATTTCAGATTTTCAAATAATCTCTGCCATATAATTCTTAATCCTAACCATACATCAATGCAAAGCCTGTTTATTCAGCTTTCAGATGATGTATAAATCTCACTTACCCTTATGACTGGTTTTGCGGTCCAGGGTCACATATTAAATTTATATTATTTTTATGAGCAAATCTAAACATATTTTGAATCATATTTTGTGTTTTCTATGCAATGACACGATTTTGCGTCATGGTTAAGTAATGACATCATCGTCCAATGACATCACAACGTCATTTAGCAACTTTAAACAACAAATCAACCTGATTTTAGCATAATTTCCTGAAAATTAGTTGGCAACACTGCACTGAATATTGCTTGCAAAAGAAAAAAATGTGTAATTACAGCATCTACCGTTTACCTTGGCCTCTGGTGTACACAGAGTCTTTACAAATAGCATTGCATATGAGTTTATGCCACAAGTAGACGTGGCCTTCAATTTAGTGGAGTTTATATGCACATTTTGTACAACCCACCTGGAGATGGCCTGACCATATGGAGCTGGCAAAAGTCAAATCTTTGCAGAATCTCAACATAAAATTTTTTATTAGGTCATTTGCTGAGGTCATGAGTTCAGGGTCAACGGCTTGATTGACAGGACTGACAAACCTGTTTATGTTTCATCTGAGATATCTGAATTCCTATTACTGACACATACAGAGTTCTGAAATACAGTCTTAAGAGCATGCTGCATATTTACCACAGAAATGTTAAGTAGAATACAACCGACAGTATTTTACTTATTATATTAACTATTATAATATAATATTACATATTATTAAAAAACTCCATAGTTTTCCATAAAATTATACAGGTATTCAGTATGAATCCTTTTTAGTTTTGGTTCAGTTTTATCGCTATGGTGTTAAAAGGTGAACTTAGAAAAGTGGGCCTCATTGTTTGTAGACTTTATGTCATAAATTGTATTCTGTATATTTCGCTATAATTAGTATTGCTGTCCTACATGGAACTGGACAGTGATGACAGTGGACAGTGGTTAATTTAAATGGAATCATACAGATTAATTAATCTTTTAACAGTGTATCTATGAGTATTTCCATTATACTCTACAATAAACTATGTGAAATCATGAGTTTCGTGTTTGCAGAACCATACAGCCTTCACCTAAGAATTTTCAGCTGATTAGCTGTATACAAAAATTGCATATACATCAGATTTATATCCATGGAGATTCCAAAAAAGTTCAAATAATAAAAATAATTATGAATTTTGTGATTATATGTGTGTGTTATTTACAAACATAGTAAAAAACCAAAACAATAGGTTCATATAACATTGGCAATATTACATAAATACAACAAAATATGTTAACTTATATCAGCAACCATTTAAATCAAAAGGTGAATACAAATGGAAGAGTCTGCATTATTCTTAAAAAGGCATCAAACCATAAAAACATAGTAAGAGAACTTCAGAAATTAATTTTACAGTATATTATAACACTAGGCCTATTAAGGACCTTAAAACATAATAAATATAATATGAATTATTTTCTCTTCCAATTAATGTAACCAGTCCTGCTGATTTGGATGATTATGATATGACACAAATGAAAATAAAATCTATTAAAACTAATGATGCAATTAACACAATATTTGATATCATAAAATAGCACTAAAAATTATACTCAGCATGAATCCCTGCCATATGGATCTATTTTCTGTATTCATAAACTATATCTGACATTTTTTGTCACCAGATTTCTGGTATACTTTACATACATTTTATCCACATCTATTCATTTCCAGAGCTTAAATTTGGACTTTTGACTTGAGAACCTCTCCACATAACTATACCTGGAAATTTGCGATAGCAGACGGCTCCTGTTGTAGGCAGCAGGGGGCGCTACTCACTGTATATTAGACCCTCACATGAAATTTGGGAAATATTATAGCATAGTCAAATCAGTCATCTTTCTTAAAGCAAATACATATTCATATTCAGCATATAAATGCATCATCACCATCTTTGTTTTCCACATACAATCCATTCGGAGAGAAATATTTAGTACACATCCCCTAGATTACCACAGGACATATAGACACCATTATTTTTAAAATCAAGTCCTTCTTTATCCTCAGTGAGAGCTTTTGTCTCTGTCTGTCTGTCACATCTTGTGGCGTGCAGGATCTCACATGAAGGCTTCCACTTGAAGAGTGATTATTAAACCTGAACCAAAGGTTTTACAGCTCACTTTTTAGTGGCTACTCGTCGTTTCCTCGTAGCCAACATGTCGTAGAAAGGATCCCTGCTAATGCTTGCTCTGTGGAATAACAACAATGAAAGAAAAGTTGTACAAAGCATAAAAATATACATCTACACTACTGTTTAAAAGTTTGGGATCAGAAAGATTTTTATTGTTTTTTTTAAAGTCTCTTACGCAACTTCATCAAAGTTGCATTTATTTGCTCAAAATACAGAAAAAAACAGTAATATTTTTAAATATTATTACAAATTAAAATAATGGTTTAGTATTTTAATACAGTCTAAAACATAATTTATTCCTGTGATGCAAAGCTGAATTTTCAGCATCATTACTCCAGTCTTCAATGTTACGTCATCCTTCAGAAATCATTCTAATATGCTGATTTATTATGAATATTGGAAACGTTTTTGCTGCTTAAAGGATTAGTTCACTTCCAGAACAAATATTTACAGATAATGTATTCACCCCCTTGTCATCCAAGATGTTCATGTCTTTCTTTCTTCAGTCGTAAAGAAATTGTTTTTTTGGGGGAAAACATTTCAGGATTTCTCTCCATGTAATGGACTTCTATGGTGCCCCCAAATTTGAACTTCCAAAATGCGGTTTAAATGCAGCTTCAACGGGCTCTAAACAATACCAGTTGAGAAATAAGGGTCTTATCTAGCGAAACGATTATTTTCTAAAAAAAAATGTACAATTTATATACTTTTTAACCTCAAACGCTCATCTTGACTAGCTCTGTGTGAGCTGGTTTATTCGGTCATGACAGTTAGGGTACATGTTAAAACTCCTGTCTCATTTTCTCCTCCAACTTCAAAATCATCCTACTTCGCTGTTTTTACCTTTTTTTGTAAAGGGCATTTGATCTTCTTTGCATGTTCACTTTGTAAACTCTGGGTTGGTCCTTCTGCAGCGATGTAGGGTGATTTTAAAGGTTGGAGGAGAAAATGAGATGGGAGTTTTTAGACGTACCCTAACTGTAATGACCGGAAAAAAACAGAGCTCACACAGAACTAGATGAGATGAGCATTTCAGATTAAAAATTATATAAATTGTCATTTTTTACAAAAAATGTACCAATCATTTTGCTAGATAAGACACTTTTTCCTCAGCTGGGATCATTTAGAGCCCTTTGAAGCTGCATTTAAACTACATTTTGTAAGTTCAAATTTGGGGGCACAGGCAAAGTCCTGAAATGTTTTTCTCAAAAAAGAATTTCTTTACGAGGACGAGTACATTATTTGTACATTTTTGTTCTGGAAGTGAACTAATCCTTTAATTTTTTTTTGGGAACCTGTGATGCTTTTTTCTGGATTCTTTGATGAATAAAAAGTAAAAAAGAACAGCATTTTGGCCTGTTTAGAAAAGCAATCTTTTGTAATACCGTTCAAACGTCTCTGGTTGGCAATTTTTTTCCACTGTAAAAATGTGTTACATTAATAAAAAGTGATGGCAAATGGTAAATGGACTTATTTTGTTAGAAAATATTTCTATTTTGAATAAATGCTGTTCTTTTTAACTTTCATTCATCAAAGAATCCTGAAAAAAGTATCACATGTTCCAACAAACTGTTTCCAATATTGATAATAAATCAGCATATTGTTAATAAATCAGAATGATTTCTGAAGGACCATGTGACACTGAAGACTGTAGTAATGATGCTGAAAATTCAGCTTTGCATCACATGAATAAAATATATTGTACTGAATATTAAAACAGAAAACCGTTATTTTAAATTGTGATAATATTTCACAATTTTACTGTTTTTTCTGTATTTCTAATCAAATAAATGCATACTTGATGAGAAGAAACGTCTTTAAAGACATTTAAATCTTACAGAACCCAAACTTTTGAACGGCAGTGTATATAAAACAATAACAGTATTTTCTGGAAGCATTCAACCTGATTATAAAACGATACATGGTTCTATTATTTAGGGTTTTTGGCAGTCCCACAGGACATGCTGAGGTAGCTATTGATGTAATTCACCAGGCTAAACTGACCACAGAGCAGTTCCACAATTCCAGCTGAGTCAGAGGACATGTGTTAACTAGACACTTACACAGACGGCCACAGTTCCACAGATTTTCAACTATTGTACACAAATGGCCTTCAGAGACTTACATACAGACATACGTATTCAAGTTTATTTAAAACAAGTCTGTTTAAAGGCCAAGCAGGAAAACAAAGCCAGCGTCATGGCCAACAGCAAGAGACTAAGTGGTCTTTAGCTTCCCTTTCACCAGTGATAAATGCTGATTTATCTTCAGGAAAGACCATTTAACCTTCAGAGGAACGTGGGTCATTCAGAATCCATTATAATCTTGTCAAGCCCTACAGTGTGAGGTTTGCAGAGTTTGAAGAATAATTTTACGTATAAACCTCACTACATTTTGTTAGAATACTATAGAAAAAAGTCAAGGTCTAAAACACTGGAAACCCTCGCTTCATCTTATCAGCACAATGGCGATGTTCTATGATAAGAGAAGCCAATGTTCCTTTCTGAGCATCTGTGGGTGTGTGTGTATGACCTACAACCATCACACATCGGTTATCTGAGAAGAGAATAATGAGGGCTGACACGGTGAAGCCTTACTTGATGGATTTGATCCACTCTTCTTTCTCCTCCGGCGTGGGTGCGGATATTCTGTACACCACGTGATTCCCTTCCACCACTTTCCCGTCAGCCTCCGTCTTGCATGCCTTAATTACCTGCCCCTTATGACTGGGGTTGTAGAGCTCAAAGCAATTCTGAAAGGTCAAAGCATGAAACGGTCACTTTTACTTCTTTATTTCATAGTGACTAACACAGGATGGCTAAGTATAGGCTTCTTCTTAAAGTCTGACTACAGAATATAATTTAACTGAAAACTTGAAGTAAAAACGTACTGGTTTTCTTGGTTCCTCCACCTCTCTTATACTAAGATTCTCCAGTGGAATGATCCCCCGAGGCTCTTTGTCCTGTGAACATATGAGTCATAGACCATTAACCATCACTGTGTTTATTTGTTATTAATGCAGTTTGTCTTAAACTTAATCTGCAATGTGTTTCCTTTAACGTGACGGTAGGGGTTTATGGAAACGTATTCAAAAATGTGAGGGAACTAACTATGCGCATAAAGCAACTACTGTCTGTCTCTCGATCTAAATCTGGCACACAACTATGGAAAAAATGCATTCTTTCCTTCCACTTTGCTGATGAGATGACACAGCGGGGAGGTTGTAGCTGGAGTGTTTTTTGGGTTTTAGTCCATGTGTGTTCACTTTGAGGTCATGAATATGCTTGTGTGCTCATAAACACTCACAAAATTCATTGTTAGCATGTGTACACATTTAACGTACTTACTGATGACACATCTTGCACTGCATCGATCCAATCAAATGCTAAAAAAAATGTCCCTCTCCTAATACAAGCTTAAAGGATTAGTTCACTTCAAGAACAAAAATATGAAGATGTTCATGTTTTTCTTTCTTCAGTTGTAAAAAAAAGGATTTCTCCCCATGTTATGGACTTCGATGGTGCCCCCAAATTTGAACTTTTTGAAAGTTTATATACTTTTTATCCTTAAGTGCTCGTCTTGTCTGGCTCTGTGTAAACTGTTTTTTTCCCCAGTCATGACAGTTAGGGTACATCTAAAAACTCCCATCTCATTTTCTCTTCCAACTCTTCTTCTCTTCTTCACACAGAGCTAGATGAGACAAGCGTTAGAGGTTAAAAAGTATATAAATAGATATACCTATATGCTAGATAAGGCCCTTTGAAGCTGCATTTAAACTGCATTTTGGAAGTTCAAATTTGGGAGCACCATAGAAATCCATTACATGGAGAGAAATCCTGAAATGTTTTCCTCAAAGAAACATCATTTCTTTAAAACTGAAGAAAGAAAGACATGAACATTTTGGATGACAATGGGGGAGTACATTATCTGTACATTTTTGCTCTAGAAGTAAACTAACCCTATAAACTAACTAATACCAAATTGTGGCTAAATGTTCCACCAAACTTTCAGAAACACATCAACACAGAAAAGAAAGTACTTGTTTAGTCATTTCAGTAGTGTTTCTTCAGATCTTGTTTGTCTTTGTAAATGTGAAGATTGTGAGGAGTGCTGATGTCTCTTTTTTCCCCTCACTTCCTCTTCTATCTGACCTCATTTAACCTATTCATTAATACATTTTATATTATCGTAAATCAAACATGACATCTCGAGCAGTTCTACTTACTGTTGTATATTCAAAATAATACAGACAGTTATCTGTCAGAATGAACCACCTCCTCTTCCAGGTCTTCACCCTTCCCCCTGCAATTCAAATAAAGATAATAAAGAAAAGAAAATATCGGAAAATACTTAAATAGTGGCAGAACCTTTGTACTGTAAGCAAATCACTGCATGACACGGAATTGGTGTAGTTTCTTTCACACCAACAAGCATTTTCCCAAAATCCATTTGATGGAAAAAGAATCTTAACTCATAAAAACCAAAGTGCTATAAAAGCTTTAATGGTCTGCCAATGACAGCATTATCTATGTAATCCTGATCTACACCGAAAAAATCTTTTAAAAGCTCTTTAATTACTTTGCATGATGTCACAGTAGCAAATCTGCTGTATGAGCAATCATGTAAAATAGTTACTGAGTGAGATGCCGGATAATACCACATTAAATCCAATCTATAATGAAATCAGGGAAACTCGCGGGTTTCAAACGAAAGAATGATGGCAGATGGACAGACAGCCATGCAGATAGAAAGATACACAAACCTAGTTTTAGCAGCCATCCCTCTCTGTCTGGATTAAAGAATGTATGAGTTAAATCATTCCCATCGTCTTCAGGAATTTTGAAAGGCTCATTCTTAATACTTTCATATAAATTCTGTGAAGAAAAAAAACAATATGCAAATACATATTCTATCATAACATAATGAGGAGTGTGCAGCTCTATCAAAGACTCACTCTGAGCAGCTCCTCAGGTAGATCTCCTCCCTCGTTGATTCCTCGATTCATGGATATGAATCTTTCCACCGTGGGCTTGTCTCTGACATTAGGATTGTGCAAGCTGGTGTTAAGCATGATGACGGAGAATGAGAGAACATAGCATGTGTCTGTGGAGAGAAGAATCTTGGATCAGTCAGTCAGTAAGTCCAGAGTGGCAAATGAAATGGAGAATGCACATAAACATTCACTCTTACTCATTTTAATTTTTTATAAGTTGACTTTAACATGATAAATTCTGAAAGCAGTTTGATGCAAGATACAGGCCGGTTTTTAATGTTTCTGCATCTTTATGCATGACTCCATGCTGAAAGAAAGATATTAATGCTTTGGACATTTGCAGGCTCTGTTTATGAATAAATAATCATTCCCTTGCGCTTTGTTTTAGCACAGTGTCTTTAGCACATTTCTGGGGTGGTGCATTTTATACAGTCTCTAATAGTGTGTGCAGTGCCAGCAACACCGCTATATATCCCTGCGGTTATAAACCTCTGCTCTCAGAGGACCAGAATTTATACAGGTACTCAAAGTGTGCTCTAATTCAAAAGACTCTGCCCAACAAGCAAATCATACAGTTTTAATGCTATTTATGAAATATATTTGGGAATAAGGCTTTAAGGCCAATGATGTGCCACAAAAAGGGGTTCAGATAGAAGTCAAGTTTACTACTGATAAAAGTCATACCTGTGGACTGAAAGACACCTGGGTTACACTGGCAATATCGAGCAGCAAAGGCCTCCATCATTCGATCAATTTTCTGTGCTTCACCAGGAAGTCTGAAACTCCACAAAAACTGCCTGCCAGGGTGAAATGGGAATGACACTTGAAATTATAATGGTTATTTGAGGAAATTAGTGAGTTTGTATGATTTTATTTTAACAGATGCATTGATGCAAGGACAATGAATGGCTTGCTTAACCCATTAGGCTCTAATCACTGAATTTTGTCCTATATAATAATAATTGTTTTGCAATACATCAAACAAAGCAAATTTGGATTAAAATCATTAACATTTTGCTTTCTTTAAGGAATTTCTTTAAAGACTTTTATTTTAAACAATGCAATTTGTTATAGTTTTTCTGAATAGCAAAAAAAAGTGGTTCTCTCACAAAATTGGAAGGTCAAGTAGGAAGGGTCTTGTCTAGCGAAACAATCAGTTATTTTCATAAAAAAATACAATTTAAATACTTTTTATTCTCAAACGCTCGTCTTGCCTTGCTCTCCCTGAACTCTGTGTATTCTGGCTCAAAACAGCAATATAGGATGATTTTGAAGTTGAGGGAGAACATGAGATGGGAGTTTCTCCACATACCCTAACTGTCATGACCCAGAACAAAAACAATTTAGGCAGAGTGAGACAAGACGAGCGTTTAACATTAAAAAGTATATAAATTGTATTATTTTTATGAAAATAACCAATTGTTACGCTAGATAAGACCCTTCTTTCTCAGCTGGGATCCTTTACAACCACATTTGGGACTGTTTGCCGCATTTAAACTGCATTTTGGAAGTTCAAAATCGGGGCACCATATCAGTCCATTATATGGAGAAAAATGCTGAAATGTTTTCCTCAAAAAACATAATTTCTTTACGACTGAAGAAAGAAAGACATGAACATCTTGGATGACAATTGGGTGAGTACATTTTATGTGAATCTTTGTTTTGGAAGTGGACTTCTCCTTTAATGGAACATTAATTTAAAGTGCATTAGTAAATTTTTTTTTTTTGAAAATTAAGACATAACATTCTCATAACTTAGCTAAAATGGGAATGTCAGCAAAACATTCATTTTTTGGTAGCTGGGCAAAAACGAAATTAAAAAAAAGCATTAAGATTAAGTTCTATATATACACATACTAGAGCTTAAAAGAGCTTAAACGATGACATTTCTTATATTTCTATTTCCATATTTAGAACATACAGTGGTGTTTCATTGTAAAAAATAAATCATGGGTCTTTTTTTTATTTAAAAAAAATTAAGGTGATAATTTAAAATAGTGTGTATATTTTATTAAAGAAATTGTGGTTCAGTGTTTTATGTTTTCCTCATTTTTTTAAAAAAACTTTAGCAGTTTTGAGGGCTGAATTGAGGAACTAATTAAACTGAAAAAATAACTAAAATAAAGAAATAAAGGAAAAAAGGCTACCTATTTATTTTAAGAGAATTACCTAAATGTAGCAGTTTTATTTTCGTAGTGATTGTTATTTCCCAGTATGCTTTGCATATGGTTGGATAAGGAATAATAAAATTTGAAAAATTTGAAAAATAAAATTAGAATAAAAAATAATTAAAAAACTAAATAATAAAATAAGTGCAACTTTATGGGTTTTTGAGTAATGGGAAACATCTATTAATGTTTAATATTTAGTTATGTTTGATATTTGTTATGTTGACGTTTCTATCGTTACCATTGTGCAGAAGAGTAGCGCTTATGGTTATGGATAACTACACTATGAGGCATGATGCTTTGTTTAGTGAGCAGTAGCTTTGCTAAAGCTAGTGCAGTAACACCTTTTTCTGGTACTTGAGCTGTATGGCTGTATGGGTCATTCCACCAAATCGGTGCCTTTTCCACTTGGAAAAATTAACATATAAAATAAGTTTAATTAATATTTTTGAAATATCCATGTAATGAAGACACCTTAAAATGACAAGAAATTGTATTGTGCCATCTCATTCTAATGTAATTTATTATTTTATGACCTCATGTTTTGGTATTTTTGTCAACACTGTTACCGACACAAGCGTTACTAGATACTATAGTTTAATTAGAACTCATATGCCACTGAATGATATAGGCATTAGCTCAATAACATACTGAGGATGACCTTTAAAATGTTTACATTTTACACAGACAATCTTTAAAAACAGGGTCAAACCTAATCAGTGTCATCCCTGTTACTCACATGTCAAAACCTGTTACTCTAAAACACTGGTTTTCAAACCGGTCCTATGAGCACCCCCAACACTGCACGTTTTCTGTGTCTCCCTCATCAAAACCTGAAATGGGTGTGTCAAATATGAGAGACCTACAAAATGTGCAGTGCTGGGGGTGCTCGCAGGACCGGTTTGAAAACCACTGCTCTAAAAAAACAGGATTGACGATTTAAAAAAAAATTGCTAATTGCTAGCTAATAATCAAGTTCACAAAAACACATATTGTCCACTTTGAAAGGATTTTACTTGTAGATACTGATTACAAGGGCGTAGATTTGCTCTGGACATGTGTTATGTGTTTTGGGGGCGGGAGGACTCAAGGAGAGAACGTGATTTATCCCTTTCTGCGTGTCTAGGTTAATGTTGACAGCACGATTTTTTTTTTTTTGTTTGTTTTTAAGTGGATTAAATTATTGGTGGGGACATTTCAATGGTCGGAGGATATTGGTGGGGACACATCCCCTCCGTCCACCCTAAATCTACGCCCCTGACTGATTATATTAAATGTAAGAAATGTTTACATTTATATTTTAGAAATAGTAAGAGGATTGACATTGCATGATGGCCCCTCTCAGTCAAGCCTCATAATTCATCAAAAATAGATCACTATAGAGGAGTGAGAGAAACATGCTTATGTTTTAAGTGTTGGAATCCTGTTTGATGTCACTTAAAAGTACATTATTTTACAAGGGTTTCTGGATGAGGGTAACAGGGCTGAGATGAAATCAAGGGACACCAATGAAATTATTAATTATATTTTATAGAAAAATGCATACTTATGCCAAAAACATTGCTAAACAATGAGACTATACTTAGAAAAATATGCAAATATGATTTTTATATCATTTTGTCTTCATTTTGCAAATTGAAAGTCCTGCTGAAAAAACACGCCAAAAAACTTACCCTTACCAGCATGAATGCTATCTAAATCATTTAAAATAATATTTAATTGACTTTTTATGTAATATTGATGAAAGCATACATAGTATTAATATGCTTTTAAGTTGCACATTTTTTGTTGTTATATTAAATCTATGTTTGATTATTTCTTAGGGACTCAAAAGGCACCAGTTTCATGGAATGACCCGTATACAGTCTAATTGTACAAAATTACTCAGTCATATACAAACAGAGTTTACCTAAAATCACAGACTTTTGAGAATCAACTTTTCACTAATAATATTAAATTTATTGTGTCAATAATTTAGGAGATTTTACATGATATATGCAGGTAGATTAACAATCAAGCCTTAAAAACTACTCAAAAATATGTGTGATATTGTTGGAGAAAACAGCTATTTCACCTCAATGCTTGCACCAGGTTGAGATCTGCAAACTCATGAAGCTCCACAAACGCCTGCAAAACCTTAATGTTGAAGTCATCTCTAAAAATAATGAGAAAAAGGTTTAATCAGCAATAGCTATTTCCTCATTCGCTCTAAGCTCCATCTCCAGAGATATATGCACTCATTTTAGCAGAGGTCAATCAAAAGACAGTAAAAAACAGTTTTCTACAACAAAGAACCAAATAAAGAAATGCACAGAAGAACAATCACATAAGACCATGTTTGGTGTATGGATATAAAAATCATCATTTGAATACATGCAAGGGTCTTAAAAAAGCAGAGATATGAACATAAAGTGCAATGAAGCGATCTACTATAGCATATGCCTGATTACACAAGCTAAGATAGAACCACGTCTCCGAACACTTTTAATCAGAGACGCAATAATTACAGCTTCCAGCTCTTCCTCATAAATACAATTAACAGTAATTGCTAAGTATAGTTTATAACCACACTTTCTAGTAGAAAATGAAATCGATGACTGTACTGATCTTCATGCTAGAGCATAGCCAAGACTACAGTTATCAAATTGGATAGAATGCCTACGTAGACAGGGCTATTTTTATATCTAACAACTATTACGCTGTAGATAAAGCTTAGTCTCTTTTTTTTGTAAACGTGCCTCAATGCTGAGCAACTTGAACTGCTGCAGACTACAATTACACATTCATTTGTCTTGATACTGACAGCACACATATATTCTGCACAGATAGCAAGGCAGATAGTGACTTACCGTTCCCCTAAATAATCTCCTATGACAGTTTTGTTTAAGCCTTCTCCTTTATAGAGGAACTGTGCGATGTCCTCAGGTGTATGCTGCAGAAGATCATTCTCCAAAAGAAATTGGATTCCCTGCAAAGAAGTTTAAGGTGTTAACCACTTCATGATGTTTGCTCAAGCTCAAAGTAACACATGACCCTAGACCTAGATCATTCTATTTGTCGTCACCTTAGAATTATAAGGTTCTATCTGACATTTTTGTCAAAATTGAGTTATTCACATATTCTTATTCGGTGACAACTTGTGATGTTTCTTTTATTAGCTGTGTACATTTTAGGCCTTTTTTTTTAGAAAAACAGAAGTCTATGGAATGCAAAAACTTTTAAGCGCAATATATCAAAAGTGATTAGATATGCAGATAGAACCTTATAATTCTAAGGTGACGATATGGTAAGGTGAATAAAGAAATAGCAACAATAATACCTTTTTAGGATCCATATTGAATTTCTTTCTTCCAACAGCAATCTGCTTGTTCCTCTGAGTGCTTTTGCTGTAATGTGGTGAAAAACAATAAAGTTCTGTTTTAAAATAACAAATATGAACTAATACTATCTTGTCTCAAAGCTCTGTAATCTGTAAAAACAAAAAGAAACGTACGTCTCTCTGACACACGTTAAATGTTCAATTTCTGTCATGACTTCTGAGATCTCGAACTTCAACCGCTGCAAGAATTAGAGAAACAATAGCTAAGTTAATCAAAGTTGATGGTTAAAAATGGTTACGTTAATCAAATTCATTCAAATCAATCTTAATATTTTTAAAATGACAAATATTTTTAAACGACAAATGTGACCCTGGACCACAAAACAAGTCATAAGGGTCAATCGTTTTAATAAATAAGCTTTCCACTGATTTATGGTTTGTTAGGATAGAACAAAATTTGGCTGAGATAGGACTATTTGAAAATCTGGAATCTAAGGGTGCAAAAAAATTAAAATATTGAGAAAATCACCTTTAAAGTTGTCCAAATGAAGTTCTTAGCAATGCATATTACTAATAAAAAATGTTTTGATATATTTATGGTAGGAAATTTACAAAATATCTTCATGGAACATGATATTTACTATCCTACCGATTTAATATCCTAATGATTTTTGGCATAAAAGAAAAAACAATCATTTTGACCCATACAATGTATTGTTGGCTATTGCTACAAATATACCCATGCTACTTTTGACTGGTTTTGTGGTCCAGGGTCACAAATGACATTCAGCCCCCATTAAGTGGAACTTGTAGTGAAGGGTGACATGATAAATCAATCACTCAGGAACCTTAATGACTTTAAAAAGATAACGACTACATTAAAGCTGATACCTCAATGTCATCTAGCAGCTCTTTTTTCCTCCGTCTGATGTTGGACAGTTCATCTCTCTCTTCAAGTGAGAGATCTTCAGGCACTGTTGAGAAACAAATGTGACATTAAAATAATAATCTAATAATAATAACAACAATCAAGGAAAAAGAGATTCTACAAGACATCCAAATAAGCTGTATACTTTATCTTTTGCTAAAACAGTTATATTCCTGACCTAAACTCAAATCCCAAAGTGCTGTGTAAGACAAAATATCCAGAGCACATTTATCCTCATAAATAATTACACTAGCCTTGGCAATTCAAAACCAAGTACTTAAGAAAGAAGCTTTTCTTTTAGGCTGGAACTGAGTGTTTTATGTAAGTACTTCATTTCTTCAGGACACCTACGGTATGATTTCAGATGTTCTTGACTTGACCTTCCATAATGAAAGTCATCCTGCATCTAAATAAGCTAATCTAACTTTACAACATTAAGGTGCCTGCCGAAACACAAAAGGTTAAACATGTACTGAGCATCACACACAACTGCTCTGTGAGTGTTATATAACTCATTTGTAAAGGTTTCACAATGGAACATAATTTCCTGAACTGGCCATCTTTTTTTAAACTTTCGCAAGTACAAGAGAATGTTTTGGATGCAGACCTCAGTTGCACCTCAGTAAATGTGGACAATATGAGTAAATTATGTAATTGCACCTAAGGCGCTCCAGGATTAGGCAAGAGACAGGCTAATAAGAGGGGCAGGGGGGAATTTCCTGAGGTTGTCTGGTTCTCCCTCATGACAATGGAGGGGAAGTTGAGAATGAGTGCATGAATCAGGGTTCAACCTTAACAATAACATTATAGGGTGATTCATTGCAGTCATTCTGAGCTTTTATATTGAGTGCAGTGTTTTTTTCAATCTTTTATTATTATATAAAAGCCATACTAAATCTTAATGAGCAGCCATTTGTTCATTACGCAACAGGCTCTGGGTATGGTCAAATGTAACTAGTATGGAAGAAATGGAGTAAAAATAGAATATTCCTTCAAGATATGAACATTCCGTGCCTCTAACTTGCCTGTGGAATTGGCAAAAATCAGTGCAACAGAAGTAAATTCCCTTCTCATGAAATTAAGCCACACTGAAGCCTGAGGCTTATTGTGAAACTGAGTTCGTCTTCATCAAGACATTGCACTGACTCGCAGGCACTACCAAACTGCTTTCCATATTACTCATATAAACCGTAATGCTGAATGTTTGGAAAAAGGAATAATAAGAAACACTAAAAACATCCGTGGCTAGTGATGACATCACCACCCTGCACCTAGTCTTGTGGGAAAACAGGAATGCTGACCGCATGCAAAACTGTCAATTCAAAACCTCCATTCCATCAACATGAGTGACACTTTGCTTAGAAACTATTACTGCTTGTGGTCAAGTGTCTTTAAATTCTGTATAGCCTAAATTAGACAACTGAATATCACATAGGTTTGTTGAAAAAATAAGGTGGATTCATGTTGACATTCTGGGTGTGAATACAAATATTTTTATAGCAAACACTGCATCCTGGTCTCAATCCCCTTTTTTAATCTACATACTGGCCTCAATCCCTCTAACTATATCTTTTTCTCAATAGCTGCACGACCTGCCAGCTGCTCTAAAACCATACGCTTACCCACTGATATTAAGCACACACTCAGACCAGGGCCCACCACACAGGAAGTGTGCTCTACACACAGCAGCTAACCTATCCGAACATGATAAAAGTGCATTAAACATCTATGTTTGTATGGTTTACATATGTTGGTCCATTACACATCTTCTGTGCTGAGTTAATGTATATGTCAACGTGATATTGAATATATTACAATAATACTGCTGAAAATAAGATATGTAGTACCAAGCTTTGGAATAGAATTTTTTCTTAACAGTTTTGACAACGGTACACTTAATATCCTCCAGAAATAAGGATACTTGTGTTACTGTTAACCAGTAAGACAGATGGAGTGGGCAGAGAGCTTATCTCTATTCAGAAGAGAAAAAAAAAGTTGCTTTCTGATCAATGTGTGATTCTCTTTATCCTCTTAAAGCCCCCCTGAATGTGTTTATTTAGCAACTAATAGTATTAGATGACTTGGGATATACCCCAACACACCACAACTCCTGTTTCTATATTCCCAGTTTGGGGGTGAGCCTTGATCAGATGAAGGTAACAGTCCACTATCGTGAAACCAACAAACCTGGACCTTTATTGTAAGGATTAAAAAAGGGCCCCCTTTTAATAAAAATTTAAAAGTGAGTGAGATTTTTTAAATATTCATATTCAGAAAGAATGCATTAAATTCTGTTTCAAAACATTCTATTCGTTAAAAATCCTGAACAAAATGTATCAGGGTTTACACAAAACTATTGATGTTTTTTTGAGCACCAAATGAGCATATTAGAACGATTTCTACAGGACCATGTGAAGGATCACATTGAAGACTGCTGTTACTGCTGTTAAATATAATAAAATAGAAATAAATATTTAAAATTGAAATTTCATAACGTTACTGTTTTTACTGTACTTCCAATAAAATAAATGCAGAATTTGTCAGAAACATTAAAATCTTTACCCACCCTAACAGTAGTGTATAAAAAAAAAAAAATAATTGTATAAAATGTTTAAAAATAAAAGACTGCATTTTCAACTATGTAAAAATAATAAAGTTATTCTAACATATAAGTTAGAATAACTTTATTATTACATATAACTTATATGTTATATTCTCAACATATAAGTGATACTAAAATACACTCTTAGAATATTGAAATTCCTAACAACATAAATACAACATAAAAAGCTCTGTGATTCAACAAACGAAACAATTTAATCATTAAATGGGTCATTCTACAGAAATGTCCACTTTTGGTATAAGATGTCTTAAAATTAATTTATTTTTCTAACATTTAAACTTAGAACACATTATTAGACTTTATGAATACATATAAATGACAGCTTAATTATTATTTTATTTTACTTTTTTGTGAAATTCGGTTTTTATGAAATATTATTTCTCGATTTCTCAGAAAAAAAAAAAACAGTAACACCAGTGACAATGAATCACCAGTGACATACATGACACCTGATATACAGATCTTCACTGTTGTTACCCATAAGAAAGGTAACACCACTGACAATGTTCATGAGAAATGCATTCTACAAAATAGCTGCTGCAAGGTATTAAACCACATGTTGTCAGTCATGGTATACTCACTTAATTAAGTAGTTTAATCCATTTGTATTCTAGTTTTTTTTTTTTACAGTTCTCTAACAATAAAGTAGGTCATACCAGTGACTTCAACTAAAAGCTCCATAAGAAATCATGAGATAAATAAGAACATTTTTGATAACTGAAAAGAGACAGCGGACTTAACATGGGCCTTCTTCATAGATCTTCACGAAATAGGAAGAAGAAAGTCAAGTGATGTCATCAGTGTGATTTTTGTTTCAAAATAAACAATTTTGTCATCGGATGCCCATTTTCCACAAGTTGATACGATTCTTTAGGGTCTTAATGAAAAGTCTATAATATACTTTGGTTAAAAATTCTCAATGGTAGTGTAAAAAACACCCTTTTTACCTTGCCTTCAAATAACATATTGTTTCATTTTAAAACATAAAGAAACTGTAATGTCAAGTGTAATATTTCTGTAAATGCTAGGGACAGAAAAATGGACATTTCCATAGAACGACCCAAACATGATTCAAACTATGTGCTAGTGATGAACTCTATCTTATATCAAATCTAGCTTACGTAATACCCACATCCCCTTTAATGTCTCTGTCTTTAGAAAACCTGCAAATGATAAAGAAGTAATGCCCAAGAATGCACTGCTGCTGAGTACTGCATTCCTGACATGAAAGAGATGGGGCTCTGGGACGGTCCTGACTCAGTGGGTGGAAAACTGGACAAGGGTCCTTTGTACTAGTGACTGTTTGTTTTTATATCTCCTGCTGGGACAAAATGTTTTGACAACCCCATCAAAAACCTATTTGGGTTTTAAGTTTCCCTTTCACATTTTTTTTTAAAAAATATGAAAATATTTGCATTCAATGACAGTAATTCACCGCCCAACTCATTTCAACACTATTCAACTGGTGCTAAATCTCATAAAATTTCTTGGAAGACCCTCCAGACTTTCTTCAAATCAATTCCATATGTGACACTTACACCACACAAACACGCTCTCTCTCATTGTCCCATCTCATCTACTCACAGTAAGGATGCGTTCACATGATAAATGTCTGACATCATCTTAAAGCCTGTAATATTCACAGATTAAACCTCATATCAAATCTCAATCGGCAGCAGACATAAACATCAAAATTGTACTCGTGATGTCTCAGATCTATAATCAGAACGGATATTACACAGCAGTGAAATGAAAACACTACAATGTTTTTGATATAATAACATGGCTGACATTGTCTTGACCTTAAGCAGATTTGCCAGGCACGGTGTCCTTCAGATCTCTGCTGGTGCAGTCACACCACTGATGAGGTTTTGACCACTGCCTGTGTCATGCCTGGTGCCAGACGGCTCCTCAGGAGAGACTGGACCAGACACCGGTGGCATCAGACACAGACAACATTAATGAGTGCCAGATCTCACTATCTCTCCTTTAATCAGTCTGAGAAAGTCTACCTCTTTGTTGGACCTTCACTTAGGAAAAAGCACTGATTAAAAAAATGTAAAAAGGCCATAAATTTCTGGTTCTGATAGGGATTATTAAGAGGGCTGTCCTTGACGTCCTATCAGTCTTTCATTGCAGTCAACCATCTGCCACAGAAACGGAGGGAAAATGGTTTTCCATTTGGTTTTTCTCACGGTGAGATAAGACAAATAGCCATTGAGTCCAAGGCTTTGAAGTTTTCAGGATCATGATACAAGAGGAACTGGAAAGACCTACTGAGCTAATGGTACCTCTACAACTCTGTGCTTTCTTGTGCTTGTAGACATTTACAATTGGTCTTTGTCAGATAAAGTGATTACGGCTGTAAATCAGCACAGTAATGAAACTGGCTCAAAAGTGCTTGAGATGTCTGGCTTTTAGGTCTGGTTTCTGTTTCTGTTGTTTTTTCAACACTGATATACCTAAACAACTCTCAGCCACCTAAATCACTGCCATTATCTCCACTGTCTATTTAGATGATCCCGTATGCAGTAACTAAAAGCAGAATCACTGTGGAAAAATTATCTCAAAAGATCTCATCTTAAAGCCCACTGGTGCTTGTCCAAAAATCAAGTTCTATCAAGTTTTGTTATTTTTCCAAAATAGTCAACACAATAACCCCTGGACCAGATGGCTGTAAACAGTGTACTGTTAAGGTGTTAAATTTAATATTGAAATAGAAGAAATAAACACTATCTTCCAGTCCCTTGAAAATTACTATGGAAACCACAGACTACAACAGTTACTTGTTACTATTCTAAAATGAAAATACATGAATATCTTAAAAAGTTTTATAGTGCACTGTTTAAAGGGGCAGCCAGTCGTAGTGTTGTACAAAATCATAGTGGACATCATCAAGTGTATTCATTCAATCTCACAAAGCACCTCAATAAGTACATAACCACTGTACACTCAACTAGCTGCTGACTCAGTGGTGTCCAATCCTGCTGGAGTGCCAACAACCTGCAGAGTTTAGCTTTAGCCACCTTCAAAACACTTGCCTGGAAGTCTAGTGAGCCTGAAATGATTCTGAAGACCTTCTGTATCCAAAAACTGGAAAATGCTGCCTTTGGAGGATACATTTCCAGGTAGGAAGGCATCAAGGTACGTTTGACTCCAATGTTAGCATTACTTCCTGCCTCCTGAGATACGTTCATTTGGTCAATTTTTGAAGGCAGAATAGATGTATCCTTCGCTGCCTATGAATTACCACAATCGTGTGCGTGCCATTCCATGATGGTTGACGAAAAAAATAAAGATGGCATCTGAAAGTTGCATTTGGTGGTCAGTTTGTGTGTAAATATATGTTTTTGCACTTTTTATGTCATTTCTAGCAAGAAATCACTATTATAGTAATTAAATATGAGTTCAGTTACCACCAAAGTTCATTCTATTTTGTTGTAGTTTATTAAACTGTTACCCTGGCTCAGAAGCATGTCTGAAATCAGTTTCGTGAGGTACCTTTGTGCTGCCGGTTAAGGCAGCGAGGCAACAAGTCAGCTGCCTAGGTTTTCAGATGTAGCCCTTGACTAACTGATTGCGGTGTGTTTAATTAGGACCCTCCAGGAACAGGTTTGGACACCCCTATGCTAGGACAGTGGTTCCCAACCATGTTGCTGGAGCCCATCCAACACTGCACAGCATGCATGTCTCATTTATCTAACACACCTGATTCAGGTAATCAGTTCATCAGTAGAGATTCCAAAATCCAAAATGAATGTGTCAGACAAAAGAGACATTGAAATGTGCAGTGCTATGGGGGCTCCAGGAACAGGGTTGGGTACATGAACCCATATACTAATGTCGTGCCGAATGAACTCCAGGATCTTGCCAGAAGATGGCATGTGGAGCAGATTCGCTCAAGTGTCTTCATTCACTTATATTAGTTGAGTGAATATAAGGGGCGATTTCGGATACGTGTTAAATGTTTATAAATGGTGCGTACTGTACTAACGTGCCAAAATCTCTCACTCTACTGCTCATTTATGCTACTCCATTCCAGCTTTCACTCTGGAAGAGTTTCTTCGTAACAAGCAACACTCATTGTGGTAGATTATTTTGGAACCATTTTTTTAAAAGATATATACAAAATAACTAGCTTTTTGAAAACGTCAGTAGTTTGTATAAAGCAGCATTACTCTCCTAACTGAATGTTAGCACTACAGAGGAGTGCAGTATGGCAATCAACTGATACAGTTCAGTTCTAAAAGTAGTATTTTCTAATTAATAAACTGGTAATTTATACAGTGCTCTATAAAAAATATGAGCACTTGACTAATTAAACGCCTCATGATCCCTCTTGGCACCACAACTGTACTCATAAACATCTCCCGAGCTACTTCAAAGGATCTCCACATCAAACAAACTGACGACCTACATATGAACAGCCATATGAACGGCTCCAGCAATAAGACTGAAGAAGAGATGTTGAAATTCTCATTAAAACACAGTGACAACACAAGAACACTACAAGCCATTTCACGTAAAAAAGAAACACCTTTTATACAGGTAATAGCAGAATGTTAAAGTGTAAATATAAAGTATTTATTCTTTTCCAATCACTGATAATAAAAGTAGGAATAGTAGAAAATATTCTATTAAAGTTAACTTTTTTCTTCCCCGTTTAGTGATGATGAATAATTAAATATCCTTCAAAGTGGCGAAATTTAATGAGCTGTCTATCTAGTGTTGGGAATCAAAGCGCGCCTGTTACGCTCAGAAATGCCGTCTAGGTAGGCAGCTCACTAGATTTTAGGACAAAAACCGAGACTGACAGCTGCTTGTGCTTACGAATAAAACAGAAACCTTACCTCGGTTGTCTTCATCCATGTTCATTCTGCGTAGGGACTTGAAGTAAATAACGTCCTAGTCTTAGATTACTACCCTAATAATATAACACCGGTTTGTGAAACACAAAATTAAATCATATTAGGATACACACTGAGCTCATCGTAACCCAGTTCAGGGGCTGCTCTAAATGTCATTCGCATAATCCATAAATTGCTGCATAGATGGACATAAATCCTGGTGAAATAAATGAATATGCAGACCGCTCTACGCCAGCTCCCATTCGCCTTCATCCATAGAGAGACTAGTGTGAAGAAACAGCTTCATTTAGCCAACGAATAGAGGCTCCGCCCATCACCATAATCTATGAATATATGACTGATACTATTGCATCCTGTTCTTTACCTAGTCTTAATAAGTCATATGGAAATCCCTCGAAAGTATGTTGGAAGAATGACATTAAATTAAAATATTAATATAAAAATCCGACAGAACGCATTTTAAATCCTATTTCTAATGTATTGGTGTTAGGTGAGAAAAGCATAAGGGAAAGAGAAAAGCATGATTTAATTTCTTTGTAATAGCATAATATGATTAATATTATATAA
The DNA here is from genome assembly GCA_012976165.1 of Labeo catla. Classification (NCBI taxonomy): domain Eukaryota; kingdom Metazoa; phylum Chordata; class Actinopteri; order Cypriniformes; family Cyprinidae; genus Labeo; species Labeo catla. The sequence continues at coordinate 72,451 of VONZ01000170.1, forward strand.
TTTGATTATATTACACATTTGAAACATTTCTTATAATTCACAGAATGTATTTATTCTTCACTGATGTATATATATTTCTTATAACAAGTTCTACTGAATATAAGAGACCTGGAAACCTGAAAGAGATTTGAAAACATACCTAATGAGGTAATATGTAATATTCTGAGCTTCATATGCAAGAGTGATGTCAGCATTAGGGAAGAGAATCCCAGGTTCTTACAATGACTGTACAGGAACTTGCCTGTTTTGCGGACACCACATGTCACCCAGTATTAGTCAGACAATTTTCCCGGTAAGCTGAGGTCTTCTGTGTCATGAATTCCATCTCAAGTGCAACGTGTTCTAAGGCTTTCTGAAGAATCATGCAAAAACAACTGTGAAACAAAAGCAACCTCTGACATTTCACTTCATTTGCATAGATTTAAATGTCCCACTATTTGTACTTCACAGCAAACAGGTGTTGTATTTTACTGATGGCATCATTTAGTCAAACGAACTCAGACTCTCTCAGACCTGTAAAACTGAGAGAGTTTTGTCTCTGTGTGTCTTAAACTGACATTTAAATATTTAAATGATTCCATCTGAGGATGTTATGTAAGGTATAACTGTATATGAGGAAATCAAAAGAGCACAATGTAATGTTCTGTGACCGCAGCACACAGCCAGGCCCTGTGCAGGAACGACCATGAAGTAGGTGCAGGGAAAACAGGGGCTTCAGGGTGGGAATGACATCCTGTGTGGGAAACAGATATCCGCTGAAGCTCAGGAAGAGAATGTTGTTTGCATTTTTCCTTTTTTCGAGGGCAAAAAAAAACTCTCCCATGAACCTCACATGTAACACCCAGTTTGCTCTTAGACCAAACAAAGACGCACATTCATTTGAATCAGTAATACAGCTCTGATGCCAAATTGAGTAATGAATTATAATTCTCTTAAAAACAGCTGATAACAGGTTGTTTGTAGAGAACCTGTTTAACCTGTCTACAATAGAGTGGAAATATTGCATTTACACGATTTATACATATGGGCCATATTGGAAACATCTTGGAAAAAGTTTGTCATTACTAAAACACAGTTACATATAATTTAATAAGAAGTGTTATACTGACCTCTTAAGAGTTTAAGAGTGCGTACATCTACCTTCTAAATATATTTTTTGCAATTTTATTAAAAAGCTTTTAGAGTTAAACAAATAACAATTAAAAGTTTAAAAATAACACATAAATATTTCCTGATCATAAATGTAGGGGTGTAGTTAAAATTTTGAACTTCAATTTTGTTTTACAAAATCAGAAAGACAAGCAAAGGAATAAAATGAAAAAAATTATTTCAATATAATTTTCATAAATTGAAATTTAGGGATTAGGGTTTGGGACCTCTCAATTGAAAGTACCAAATACAGGTTAGGTAAATGATGTAAATGATGTAAATGATGATTTTATATGTATTAAGCTTACTGATATTTTGGGTGGGTTTCAACAGATAATAAAAGAACCTTAGTAAAAATCTAAGATTTGAATTAAATGCTTTTTAAATGTGTTTTTTTGTGGGACAGCAGTTTACACCAATTCTGGAGAATGAGAATTGCATGCTTAATTACAATGTTTAGTATTTTATTAAGAAAAATCAGTGAATGAAAATGAAAGAAACAGAGTAGAATATAATATATTTAATTTAATATATTTAAATTTTTTTTTTTTTCAAATATTGTCCCATTTTTTAACTTTATGTAAGATTGGCAGGTTTAAGAGCAAGACAATGTCACTGCATATCCTATAGAAGAGACAGCACAGATGATAGACATAACCTTCATAAATGTTTATATAAAGATCCATACATATGGTGCCAACATGCAAATTAATGAAACACTGCCTCATGGCTTATGATAGTGTGGGTTTAAATTTTCATATCCACATGAATGTTGTTCCTTTTCTTATCAATTTAATTTTACATTCTGCTATTTATTACCAGCTTGTGCGATGTGGAAGTAGTTCTTCATAGTAGTCTTTCAAGTACCTTAAAATATCCTGTAATGCTACATAAATACAGTATCTTTCTGTAGTATATACCCATGTGTCAGGGATCTGCAAGGAATGGGACCCAGATGCAAATGAGCAGAAAAAGGTGGTTTTATTAACAAGACGTAGACTACAACAGCATTGAGAGTGGGGAGTGAAACAGTCCAAAACAAAGGGGCAAAGCAGACGACGACAACAATAATACGGGCAGGAATCGTGACCCCAGAGACTGTCAGAGATGGCAACGGTCTTAGGCACAGAGAAGGCAGCTCCAGAAGAACTAGGCAGGAATACAGGGAACCTGTAGCTTGAAGAGAAACTCTGTTGTCACACAGACTAGCCGCCAGATAGAGACTACCAGAACCAGAGATTGACACGTTAGAGAGGAGAGCTACTTCCAGCCAGAAGGGGTCAGTGGCCAGGGAATCTGGATAAGGGCAAGGCAGGACAAAACACGATAACAAGACGAGACTAAAGACAACACAACAGAAGACAGACAATTGAGAACAGAAATAGAGCAAAGGCAATAAACAACCAAATCTAACTAAAGAAGGAATCTAAGAGTAAAAACAAAACCAAGATCCAAAAGGGGTTGGAACTGCAAAAACAAGGGCAAAAGAAATACTAAATCAAGAGAGAGAAACAACTTATAAATTAGATTACAATGTACAAGGTGAAAAGAACAAAATAACTAGATAAGATATCCAAAATGGCTTGAGCAAGATCAAAGGATATATTCTGGATCAAGAAACAGATAAACACCAACGAACCAGCAGAGACACAAGGGAAAGGAACCCAATATATGGAGCAGCACACACACGAGGACCAGGTGCAGACAATCAAGCAGACAAGGACTAAACAAGGGGGCGTGACCAGGGGAAACAAGGAGGTGGGACAAGAGGAGCACGTGGCAGACACAAACATAAACAGAACCATGTGCTTAGACACAAAACAAACAGAGAAACATTGAACAAAGACAAGACAGTCAAGGCAGGATCCTGACAGTACCCTCCTCCCAACGGGCGCCTCCAGGCGTCCACACTGGGCAAGACAGTACAGGGAGGTACCAACTGGGGGGGTGGGCGGGGAAGAAACCTTGAAACTCCAGGGTAGCCAGGAAACATAGGGGGTGGGACAGGGAAGGAGGAAAATAATTCCGGGGAATAGTTTGAGGTTGACCAGCGGGGTTCTGGCTTGGGGGATCCAAGAGGGCGGGAGGGCGGGATGGGGATCTTGATGGTGGAGACACGGGCTTGTCTCACTGGAGGGGTCTTGGGAATAGCCTTCGTTGCTTCCGGGGCCAAATCTTGACTCATGAAGGACCTTGGGACAAACTCAGGGGCCAAGACTGCACAGGCAGAGAGGGTGCAACCTTGGGGAACCGGCTCGGGAGATGCTAGAACAGGCTCAGGTACGGACTTGGAAGCACCTTCCAGGGGTTCAGGGACCAACATTGGGATTGATTCTAATGTGCCCTCCTGGGCTGCGAGGACAGGCACTGGGCTTGATTCTGGCATGCTCTCCTGGGTTGCAAGGGCAGACTCTGGGCTTGGCTCAGACATCCCCTCCTGGGCTGCAAGGACAGATACTGGGCTTGACTCTGACGTGTCCTTATAGGCTGCAAGGACAGACACTGGGCTTGACTCTGACGTGCCCTCCTGGGCTGCACTGATGGACTCTGCAGACTCCTGGAATGGAGCAGACTCTGGAGGTTCGTGGACTGAAGCTATGGCAGAGAGAACTGGCTGCTCAGGATTGGCCGGTGTCGAAATAATAGCAGGCTGCTCAGAGACAGCCTCAGTGGCCATTGCAGGGAATGTGGGCTGCATGAACATGACCTCTGTGGCCAGGGCGGTGAGAGCAGGCTGCTTAAGAACGGCCTCAATGGTCATGACAATGTGATCGGACTGCTCAGAGTCAGTCTCCGTGATCATAGCAGGGGAGTTCGGCTGCTCTGGGCTGGCACCTGTGACTGAGGCAGGAATGATTTCAGAAAACATGACTTGACTGACAGCATCCCCTTTTGTGGTCATGACATGGCTAGTCGGCAGCACAGAAAAGGCCTTCTTGGCCGTAGCAGGCAGATTAGGACGCTCTGGAAGGGCCTCCGGATCTGGAACAAGAACAGGCTCTGGGGACATGACATGAGTGCTTTTCTTGGGCATGACAGGATTAACAGGTGGTTCAGGTAAAGTTAGATGGACAGCCAGAGTTTCCTTCACTAGGGCAGAGACAACTGGTGAAGTGGGCAGCTTTGGATGCAATTCTACCAGGTTACATACATCTGGGAACACAGGACATTGGACCATCAGAGTTGGTTCCTTCAAGACCACAGGACCCTGGGCCTCCTGACCTGGGTTCAGCTGGGCAACTGGACTAGGGACCTTCTGACTCTGGTCCTCCAAGACCACTGGAGGTAGGGCTTCCTGACTTGAGTCTTCCTGGGACACTGGACCTGGGGCCTCCTGACTCAGGCTCACATGGACTAACGTGCCTGGAATCTCTTGATTTGGGCCCTCCTGGGCCATAGGACTTGGACCCTCCTGAGAGGGAGTGTCAAACTTCACAACACGGGCCCTCCTTCGCTTTGGCTTCAGCGGGCACAGCAGTGTGTGATCAGCTGCTTCTGGGGTGACTGCAGCAGCCAGGGCTACCTCTGAAGTGACTGTATCCAACTTAACCACCTTTGAAGTTATTGCTGCTAACTTGGCCATTTCAGGGATGACGGCATCGGTCTTGACTGGCTCTAAAATATCTGTAGCGGGCTTGACGGGCTCTGGACTGGCGGGAGCAGATTCAGCTGGCTTTGTCCTGGCAGGTGTGGACTCAAGTGGCCCTGGACTGGCAGGATTGGACTCAACTGGATCTGGAATGGCAGGAGCGGACTCGACTGACTCAGAGACAGATGCAGCATTCTGGGCTGCTCCCTTTCTTCTTGACCTACGCTTCCTTGGAGTCAGAAGATGATCTGGGACTTGACTCAGCGAGGATGAGAGAACAGGTTGGGCACTGCAGTCTGGCTCTGGAATGACTAGAGAAGACTGGACAGACTCGGGGACAACTGGAACAGACCTAGGATCCTCTGCATTGATCACTTCTGCAATGACTGCAGTTAACTCGGTAGACTCAGAAATAGATACAGCAGTCTTAGCCGCTCTCTTCCTCCTCAGTCTACGCTTTAATGTAGGAGACTGAAAAGGGTCTTGAATCAGAGTCGATGAAAGAGGGTGGGTGACATGGTCTCTGCAGGCTGACTCTGGTGGTGTAAGGATCTGCCAGTCCTTGCGATGGTGCAAATACTTAGAAAAGGTCCAATAATCTAGGCCTCTTAGTTGCTCCATCTCCCATAGCGGTAAGGGGTCATCCAAGCAGAGATTAAATGCCTCTTTTAGAGTTGAGTCTGGGTACTCCAAACCCCTTGCCATGGTCCAGAAGAACTGGGCAAATGATCCCACCTCCCGGCCCTGCTGGCGGAGCGATGCCACTGCCCGTTGGAGTTCCAGTCTCCCCTTGGCGGTACTGGGAGGAACAATACGGATGCTCATTGCTGGGTCCTGAGTCGGCTGGTTCGTTCTGTCAGGGATCTGCAAGGAATGGGACCCAGATGCAAATGAGCAGAAAAAGGTGGTTTTATTAACAAGACGTAGACTACAACAGCATTGAGAGTGGGGAGTGAAACAGTCCAAAACAAAGGGGCAAAGCAGACGACGACAATAATACGGGCAGGAAGGGTGACCCCAGAGACTGTCAGAGATGGCAACGGTCTTAGGCACAGAGAAGGCAGCTCCAGAAGAACTAGGCAGGAACACAGGGAACCTGTAGCTTGAAGAGAAACTCTGTTGTCACACAGACTAGCCGCCAGATAGAGACTACCAGAACCAGAGATTGACACGTTAGAGAGGAGAGCTACTTCCAGCCAGAAGGGGTCAGTGGCCAGGGAATCTGGATAAGGGCAAGGCAGGACAAAACACGATAACAAGACGAGACTAAAGACAACACAACAGAAGACAGACAATTGAGAACAGAAATAGAGCAAAGGCAATAAACAACCAAATCTAACTAAAGAAGGAATCTAAGAGTAAAAACAAAACCAAGATCCAAAAGGGGTTGGAACTGCAAAAACAAGGGCAAAAGAAATACTAAATCAAGAGAGAGAAACAACTTATAAATTAGATTACAATGCACAAGGTGAAAAGAACAAAATAACTAGATAAGATATCCAAAATGGCTTGAGCAAGATCAAAGGATATATTCTGGATCAAGAAACAGATAAACACCAACGAACCAGCAGAGACACAAGGGAAAGGAACCCTATATATGGAGCAGCACACACACGAGGACCAGGTACAGACAATCAAGCAGACAAGGACTAAACAAGGGGGCGTGACCAGGGGAAACAAGGAGGTGGGACGAGAGGAGCACGTGGCAGACACAAACATAAACAGAACCATGTGCTTAGACACAAAACAAACAGAGAAACATTGAACAAAGACAAGACAGTCAAGGCAGGATCCTGACACCCATGTACTAAAGAATTACTATTTTAAACCATGACTCCTTTTATACTTGTAGGTTGCTTGTTTATGTAAACAGTATTTACACCTGAATTTTGAAATGTACAATGTAAGTTACAACAGCTGAATTTGGTTAATTTGAGCGAATTTCAAAATACTCGTAACAGTTTTTAGCCACATTGGGTTTGTAGTGTAAATGCTTCTGCATTCAGTTACTGTATGTTTGTACTGTATGTATATGCTTAACTCACAAGCATATATGGCATTTCGGTCCAGGGTGGGGGGAGGGGGTGCGGGGCAATCCGAAAACCAGTCAGTATTTGGTGTGACCACCATTTGCCATCTTTCGCATAGAGTTGATCAGGTTGTTGATTGTGGCCTGTGGAATGTTGGTCCACTTCTCTTCAATGGCTGTGCGAAGTTGTTGGACATTGGCAGGAACTGGAACACACTGTCGTATACGCCGATCCAGAGTATCCCAAACATGCTCAATGGGTGACATGTCTGCTGAGTATGCTGGCCTTGCAAGAACTGATAGAATTGATTTCAGCTTCCAGGAATTGTGTACAGATCCTTGCAACATGGGGCCATGCATTATCATGCTGCAACATGAGGTGATGGTCGTGGATGAATGGCACAACAGTGGGCCTCAGGATCTCGTCACAGTATCTCTGTGCTTTCAAAATGCCTTCAATAAAATGCACCTGTGTTCATTGTCTATAACATATGCCTGCCCATACCATAACCCCACCGCCACCATGGGCCACTCGATCCACAACGTTGACATCAGCAAACCGCTCACCCACACAACGCCATACATGCTGTCTGCCCTCTGCCCTGTACAGTGAAAACCGGGATTCATCCGTGAAGAGAACACCTCTCCAAAGTGCCAGATGCCATCGAATGTGAGCATTTGCCCACTCAAGTCCGTTATGACGACAAACTTCAGTCAGGTCGAGACCCCGATGAGGATGACAAGCATGCAGATGAGCTTCCCTGAGATGGTTTCTGACAGTTTGTGCAGAAATTCTTTGGTTATGCAAACTGATTGTTGCAGCAGCTGTCCGGGTGGCTGGTCTCAGACGATCTTGGAGGTGAAGATGCTGGATGTGGAGGTCCTGGGCTGGTGTGGTTACACGTGGTCTGCGGTTGTGAGGCCGGTTGGATGTACTGCCAAATTCTCTGAAACGCCTTTGGAGATGGCTTATGGTAGAGAAATGAACATTCAATTCACGGGCAACAGCTCTGGTGGACATTCCTGCAGCATGCTAATTGCACGCTCCCTTAAAAATTGCAACATTTGTGGCATTGTGCTGTGTGATAAAACTGTACATTTTAGAGTGGCCTTTTATTGTGGCCAGCCTAAGGCACACCTGTGCAGTAATCATGCTGTCTAATCAGCATCTTGATATGCCACACTTTTGAGGTGGATGGATTATCTCGGCAAAGGAGAAGTGCTCACTAACACAGATTTAGACAGATCTGTGAACAATATTTGAGAGAAATGTGGGCAACAAGATAGAAGAGCTCTTTGTCATCAAAGGTTGCTGTTCCTGCACCAGAATGACTGATTGTTTTTTTTTTTTACTGGTTCGACACCTAAACACTTTTATCACAAAGCTGAACAATACAAAATGTTTATTTCTAACTTTTCTGCTCATCCACTTCATAGCATCCACTTGTCATACAAGTGGATGCTATGAACAAAACAAAAGTTTATGTGTTGGAAAATATCTTACATTTATTCTTTGTCTTTGAAGCAGTTTGAGAATTGAGGTAATACAGTCTTAACATCTGAATCCATGCTGCTATTAAAACCAAAACAGCTAACAATTATTAAAAGCAATTTTTAATTTGAAATAAAGTGAGTAGAAGTTCATTATGCTTCCATAAAAGAAGAACATTGACCATGCACATTGAAGATGCACTGTTTTATCTCTTAAGAAATTATTTGACAAATCAGTTACTGATGAAGACTTGAGTCAAATAAGGGGTCTGAGCCTTCTGTTATTTTAATCTGTAGTGTCACGACAACATTGACAATGTGTCTCACTCCATCTGCTGGTAAGTCTACATAGATGCATCAGGTTAATTTTAAAGAAGAGACTGTTTAGTATCAGGGCAGTGCTAAGTTTGAGTATTCTTCAGGCAAACGCTTTTAGATCCACTTTCCTGAAGAGTTTAGTTGTTAGAGAATACACATGCACTGTAAATGTCACCTGAATCAATTCTGCATGCTGTCCACGTCACTTATGGGTCTGGGTCAGGGTCTGAATTAATTCACTCCCATTCAATCACTCTTTCAGTGGAGTAATGTTGAGAATAGTGAATATGAGGGTATACGGATAAAGACATAGAAAACTACAGGCAAGTGAGTTTGCGCAAGGTTGGTGTTAAACTATACAGAACAGTGAACCTTGAGGGTCAGGGTTGTCCAGCTCTGTTTTTTATGTTTCTCATTAAAAAAAAATGTAAGGGACATTGCAGACTCTCTAATTGAAAATATCAGATTTTAGGAAAAACAACAGAACAGATACCAAAATGATCACACAATGGCACTTTATTGGTATTCAGCTCTTTCAGCTCAAGTGGTGCAATTCTCAACATATTTATTTAAAGCCTATATACTCTAAAAAAAAAAAAACATGTCTGTATGATAGGATTTGATATTCCTGCCCATAAATTGTAGACCAATATTATAATGCGTTAATTTTCCTACTGTCCATCTGGAAAAACACATTTATTTATTTACTGTAAACCATGTGCATCACTTGTGCATATTGTAGTGTTATATACTTTATCATTGAGGTATTTTTGTAGTTTTAATTAATATTTTTAATTGGTTTTTATTTTAGATTTTTCATTTTAGTGAACTTTTTAGTGATTTTGATATTTATATTTTTTTAATTATTTGAATTAATATGTCTATATAGTTTTTATTAATATTTATTTCGGTTTTAGTTATTATAGTAAATCAAGTCAACGAAATTAAAAAAAGCAATGCTGCTTTGACAACTAGCTGAATTAAAACAGGCCTAAATTTATGTTTATAAAAAATGAAGTAATTAAATGTTTTATAGTTTCAATTTAAGCTTAATAATAACTATACATTGCTGTATACAGGTAATATCTAGGAATTATCAGCAAAATTAGTTTTAATAGACATGTCATATAACAAGGTTGACATAAAACAACATTAAAGCGTGGTAAATGATGCAAAAATAGACATACGATGCATCTCTTCTTCTTAACATATGCATCCATATGATTTAGAATATTTCATTAATGAAATTTAGCATTCAGTTCTTACTAAATAATCAAATTTACTGTCTCATATTGCAGTGAACAGACGTAGGCTTTAGTCCTCCATAAAAATGATTCAGTTTGTAGTAAAGAAATTTACTTGTATTTGCATCAGAGAGTTAAACTGTATTAAAATGATGCACATCACCGCAATTTATTGTAGCACAATATTCTCTTTTGTTATGAAATCTTTTACTGCTAGTCAATTCTTAAATTATGTATTGCACTAATTTTAGAATTAAACAACTATACTTTTGCCACATTATTCTGTGTTTTGACCCGGAAGGTTTTGTATATAGATTTTGAGGCTGGCTTCACATTTTTTAAGCGTAGAATATAGTGTTGCCAAGTCTGGAGATTTCCACCGGAAAGCTAATGTGCTAGTTTTGGCCGCGGTAAGATCTTTTTAAATTGCAGCTGCACTGGTTTTGTTATGTAGACCTGGCAACCCTGATTGAATGAACTTACAGGTGTCCAAGCTACGGGTATTTTAGTTGGAACAGGTATCGCACATCCAGAAATGAAAACAACTTACTTCCTTGTGAATTTTCTTATCACTTTTTTGAGCGTTATGGTTGGTTTGTCATTCTGCAAACTTGCCAGGCCAACGATACCGGCGATAGCACATTACTTTGGGACAAAAGGCAGGTACGAGGAAGTGAACCCACATCTATCAGATGACATTTTGTTTGTAAACAGATTGCTGGTAGCTCCCCCTTCTCCCAAATGCCGTGCCATTCATATGGTGTCAGTTATACGTCACGGGACGCGCTATCCAACCACCAAAAATGTGAAAAAGATAGCGCGACTGTTTGATCTGGTCGTGTCTCAAGCGTCGGTTTCAGCCTCATGGCTCAATGACATTAAGACATGGAAGATGTGGTACACTGAAGACATGGACGGCAGACTGGTGGAGAAAGGACGCGATGACCACCGGCATTTGGCTATGAGACTGGCACAGTCATTCCCCACATTGATTTCTGAGGATCATCTCCGTGCCAACCGCATTGAGTTCATTACCAGCTCCAAACATCGTTGTGTTGATAGTGTTAAAGCTTTTCAAGAGGGTCTTCACCGACTCTGGAATGTTCATGGTAGGCTTAGTGTCTTTTACTTAAAAGATGTTTTGCTGGCCTCTCAAACAGATAGTTCACCCAGAAATAAAATTGATTTCTCACCCTAATGTCATTCATGAAGATGTCAGTATCCAGACAGTTTAGGTGACCACTGATTTCTGTTGTATGGACAGAAAATCACTGAAACATTTCTCAAAATATCCTCTTTGTTTCACAGAAGAAAGCCAGGTTTGGATCGTGACATGAGAGTGTCAAAACTAAGGGCTAGTTCACCCAAAAATGACAATTCTGTCATTTATTATTCACCCCCATGTTGTCCAAACCAGCAAGATCTTTGTTCATCTTCGGAACACAAATTAAGATATAATTGAGATCAAAAGTTTACATACACCTTGCAAAATCTGTAAAATGTTAGTTCATGAATTAAAATTCATGTTATTTTTTTAATTTAGTACTGAGCTGAATAAGATATTTTACATACATTTACATATAGTCCACAAGACAAAATAATAGATTAGAAAATGATCATTAAAAAAATGACCTTGTTCTGATTCTTAATACTGTGTTGTTACCTGAATGATCCACAGCTGTGTTTTTTTTTTGTTTGTTTGGTGATAGTTGTTCATGAGTCCCTTGTGTGTCCTAAAACAGCAGGCTGTGTATGATTTTGAGATCCATCTTTTCACACTAAGGACAACTAAGAGACTCGTATGCAACTATTACAGAAGGTTCAAATGCTCACTGATGCTTCAGAAGGAAACACGTTACAATAAGACCTGGGGGGTGAAATCTTTTTGAATTTGAAGATCAGTGTAAATGAAACCTTTCTTGTCTTCTGGGAAACGTGTAAGTATCTTCTGTAGCGTCTGAAGGGTAGTACTAAATGAAAGAAATAAGATATTTAGGCAAAATAAGAAAAATACACATTTAAAAGTACACACATTTATTCTGTTCAAAAGTTTACACCCCTGGCTCTTAATGCATCGTTTTTCTTTCTGGCGCATAAGTGAGCATTTGAACCTTCTGTAATAGTTGCATATGAGTCCCTCAGTTGTCCTCAGTGTGAGAAAATGGATCTCAAAATCAGTGTCATTGTTGGAAAGGGTTCAAATACACAAAAATGCTAAAAACCAAAGAATTTTTGTGACCTGAAGGATTTTTCTGAAGGACAGCAGGTAGTTTAACTGTTTGGGACAAACAAGGGACTCATGAACAACTATCACTAAAAACCAAACAAAACAAAAAAAACCCAGCTGTGGATCATTCAGGTAACAACATACTATTAAGAATCAAGTGTATGTAAACTTTTGAACAGGGTCATTTTTATAAATTCAAGTATTATTTTCTCTTGTGGACTATATGTAAACATCCTTTATGTAAAATGTTTTATTCAGGTCAGTACTAAATAAAAAATAACATGCATTTTGTATAATCCCTCTTATTTTGATAAAATAATTAACAATTTGCAGATTCTGCAAGGTGTATGTAAACTTTTGACCTAAAAACATTCCGGGGTTAAATATTTTAGAGCCCCATCTTGACAGTAAACAAAGGCAGGTAACTGAATTCTTAGTTAAATATAGCACTTTTAGGGCTGCACTTTAAAGACACTGAAACACAATAAGGGATTTCTTAATAAGGGACTTGCCATAAAGTGCCTACCTTTATCTTTGTAGACTATGTAAACAACTCTGCACCAGGTGTGGTTTACCTATAATCCAGCAAGCTTTATGGTTGAAGTAATGGCCCCTTGGTAACTGTTGTTCAACTAACCACACTTCTTGTTTTATAGATATGGAGTACAAACACTATGTGGATGATTCACTCATGAGATTCTTTGATCATTGTGAGAAATTTGTTGAAAGTGTTGAGAAAAACAAAACAGCTTTGAAGGAGGTAGAGCGCTTTAAATCTTCAGCAGTTATGGATACAGTACGGAGGAAAATATCCAGTCGCCTTCAGATTCCGTACAATCAAATCACCCCAGGTAATAATGCTTTTTATGATAGTGTACAATTTATCTGACTGTTCAGCTGTAGTTGCTAAATGTAAAAGTGTCGATTAAAACAATCCTGATTTTGAATTCAAATGTTGCTAGATATGGCAGAGGCAGCTTTCTTTTTGTGTTCCTATGAGTTTGCCATCAAGTCAGAGAACTCCCCTTGGTGTGAGCTACTGGATGAGTCAGATGCTCAAGTACGTACGAATGAGTTGTATTATTATTCAGATAGTATTTAGATATGTCTGCTTCATTACATACAACTTTTATGCAGCATTTGTTACATCTTTGCTGTTGCAGTGATGACAACTGCACAATCATTGGAGTTTAGGGAATACTCTTAATTTTACGAATATACTTGCGCTGATTAAATAATTTTATTGAGCGTGGAGTTTCTCAACCGCATTAAACTTGGCAACTTTTCTAGTAACATGTTTTTGTCCTCTTGTTAGGTCCTGGAGTACAAAAGTGACCTTAAACAATACTGGAAGCGAGCATATGGATATGACATCAACCGTAAATCCAGCTGCCCTCTCTTTCATGATATTTTCAAGCGTCTTGATAAGGCTGCTAATGACAGGTTAGGAGATTGAGATGTAGACTGGTTCCCATCCCATTTATGGTGTATTTGTACACTTAATACACTCCATGGAGCATGATGTGTTCATTTGTGTTTTTACTGTCTCCTCTAATCTTACAGATTTGGAAAGCTAAAAAAGACTGCCACCATCCAGGTTGGACACGGTGAAACCCTACTGCCTCTGCTCTCTCTGATGTCCTTCTTTAAAGATGAAAAAACTTTAACTGCGGAGAATTTTTCATTGCAGCACAAACGCAAATTCCGCTCTGGTCAGATTGTACCTTATGCTGCGAATTTAGTCTTTGTCCTGTATGACTGCAGTGATGGACTCAGAATACAGTTGTTTCTCAATGAGAAGCCTATGATTTTTCCCAACATGAACCATTCGGCTCCACTATATGAAACAGTCAGAAAGCATTACTCAAAGCTCCTTAATGGCTGTGAGTTTAATAATGCATGTAATATGCCTCAAGCAAACCTCAGGAACACTGAACTTTGAGTTAGGTTAATAAACAGTGGATTACAGGGATCAATTACTGTGCACTTGCACTGACTGTGTCTTCACATTGTACTTTTGATTTTTTTTTTTTTTTCATGGTGTGGTTGGAAATCAAATATACTTTTATTTATTTTACAGGTTACTATATTGCCAAAGGGTGAGATTTGTTCTTGATTTCTTTTTTGTTCTTGTTTTTCCAAAGGTTATATTATGGTTATAATTATGGTATAATTATGGTTATACTGTGCCAAATAATTTGTTACTTTGTAATAATGCAATTTAACAGAGGCCTTGAAGCTTTTATATTTTATTTTTATAACTGCATTTTTCTAGTAAGTTCACTAGGTAGGTTTTTATAAAAGTCAAAGCCCACAACGAATTTAATCAAATATTGAAAATGGTTTGTTAAAAAGAAAAAAGAATTCTGAAATCTTTTGTTCTGGATCAAATATTCCGTATGTGTTGTTATTTTATTTAATTATTTTGTTTTAAGATTGGGATACCGTTGATCCAAGAAAGCCCAGCATAAGGGTGGATTGCAGGAATAAAATGTAATAAAAATTGTAAGCATTTATATTTTCTGCTTGCTTTAACTGTTACATTGACAAAGCAGATAAAGTAAAAGTAAGCTGTAAGCATTTCAGTACATGAAAGTATATATATATTGTCTCCCTAAAATTATCACCCAAAATGCTGTCAATACCAAACAAAAATAATATATTTCCTTTTAGCTGTCATTATTCACTGTATATTAATTATGATGACACCATCATCAGAGATGAACCAAACCTTTTATTGCATTTCTTTTATTTATTTGTTATGGATCAAATGAGAGGCCTGATTGTTTAAAATAAATAAAAAATGGAAGTGGATGTTTGTATTCATTAACTGTGCTATTTTCTGTCTTTTTGTATTAAAATATAAAGTGATCCAGCACTGACTATTCTAACTGTAGTTCATCTTTAGCTAGCCTGCATTTATTTGATCCAAAATACAGCAAAAGCAGTAATATTGTGAAATATTTTTACGATTTAAAATAACTGCTTTCTATTTGAATATATTTTAAAATGCAATTTATTGTGATCAAAGCTCAAAAAATGTTCAGCATCATTACTCCAGTTTTCAGTTTCACAGAAATCCTTCAGAAATCATTCCAATATGCTGATTTGCTATTCAAGAAATGTATTATTATTATCAATATTTAAAACAGTGGATCCTTTTCAGGATTCTTTGATAAATAGAAAGATCCAAAGAAAAGCATTTATCTGAATTAAAAAAAAACATTCTATACTACACCATTCAAAAGCTTGGAGTCAGTATATTTTTTTAATACTTTTATTTAGCAAAGATGCTTTAAACTGATCAAAAGTAATGATAAAGACATTTATAATGTTACAAAAGTGTTCTATTTCAGATAAATTCTGCTCTTCTGAACTTTCTATTCATCAAAGAAACCTGAAAGAAATTCAACTCAAACCTAGCCCTCACAGGAGACTGTGCATACTTTTACTTTCTCAAAAAAAAAACCCTCATTCTGCATGATTTTAATAAGCCTGTTGGCTCATGGGGACCTAAAAATGTCCCCACAAGGTCAAAATATATATAAATTTACGCTGGATATTCACTCCCCCCACCAGCAATCCCTGCCGGACCTAAGACTTGAACCTGCAACCCTCGGGTTACAAGTCCGACTCTCTATTAGGCCACGACTTAAAGCAAAAGAGGAACAAACCAAGTACTGAGACATTCTAAAATATATGTTGATGTAGCAACGTTTCACTTTAACTGTTATGCTGATAAATGATGTAGTAACTACAGATATGCAAAACAGAAGCATTTGCACTAGTGAACTAATAGCCACACAGTACTGTCATCATTTTTATTTATTTATTTTTTTCCTGTGAAATCATGAGGCTCTATGAAGTCTTTCCAGGGGCTTGATAATGTTTCTAAAGTTAATAATGTTCTTTTTTGTCTTTTCAGTGGGTCCAGGCTAAGATTCTGGGTCTCTGGGGGTCAACTCCTGTGTTAGGGAATAAAAAAAATTACACAAGAAATAGCAGACAGCTATGGTAATTTAATATAGTTTTTTTTCCTATTGTGTAACTTAGTACTTCCGTTTTGTATCAAGCTGTGTGCTGTAAGAGATAAGTAGAAAATCGTAACTGAGAATCAGTTGAGTCAGTGTTGAGTCGTGATTGTGACGTGAGCAGCGCACGCTGATCTGATGGTGGGAGGATTTCAGGAAGAGCGCTGAGTGCTACGTGTCCAATTTATCCAGACTTCCACTAACTTTACGCTACTTTTACTCAGTGCTAGTCTCCGAAGGGTCACGTCTTTAGAAAGCCCCGGCCAGCGTGTTCGCTTGTGGCATCATGTCTGGAATGAAAAAGCAAAGAACGGTACGTTTACAAATGTCCGGCTTTATTCTTGCTTTTGTTTCTTTCTCGCTGAACTTTTGAAAGTTGCATCGGTAGGAACTACGAAATGTCAACAGACTTTAAAACATAGCAAAAGTCTCTTGTATTAGTAGTAATGACTCAAAGTGTTTTTAGCGCATGAATTTACCATAAAAAAGTTTATTTGAAAAGGCTTTACATTCACACAAAGTAAGAGTTGCTCGAGTTACTCATCCTTGGAACTACGAATTTAATGGGTAAATACTGAGTGACACCCACTTAAAACAACACAAGTGTTTGTTTTGGGCAGAACGGCTATTTAAAATGTAAATCTGTGGATGTGGCAGGATGTTATGATTCAGGTTTATCCTTCTCATCCCCTTGTCTATATTTGGCATAGGGCTTAATTGTGTTTAGAAGTTTTGAGTATAAATTAAACCTTTTTATACAAGAATAACTATCCTTGTTTTACATTCCAGCACCATAACATGCATGCCGCAATTTTTCTTTCGTTTTTTATTCCATGCATGTTTTCTTGTAATCTGCAATAGAACCATTAAAAAAAATCCCATACAAATTCCATGTAAGATTAATATTATTTGTAACTCAGTTCCTTACAAAGCAAGATTTTGCATATCCTTAGTCAAAGAGACACTGTGTGCCAGTGGGAATTAACAAACTCCAGTGTTACTTGCATCAAGCTGGTATTTCTTGTGTATCCAAGGAGGCTGGGTGCAGAGAGAAAGAGAGAGAGATGGCTCTGCTCCAGTTGGCCACCTCACCATGGAGCAGCATGAATGGCCTTGTTTGTTTCTTCAGTTCTCTTTCCGAAGCCGCTCCCTCCTAAATCCAGATGACAGAGTCAGATACATGAGAATATAATCCACAAGAACGCAGTTGTGTGAATTAAGCTGTTTCAAAGAAAAAGACATGTATTTGTGTTCTTTTGTAAGATGGCATTCTTACTTTTTAGTCAAATGTAGGTGTGGGATGCTGATATTACTTTTTAACGAAGTTAAAAATCTCCACCCAAGATTTTTTTATTCTGTCATGATTTACTAACCCTCATGTTGTTCCAAACCTAAATGACTTTCTTACTTCTGCAGAAAAAAAATCTGTCTTTCTTTTTTTTTAGAAACACACTATCAGTAAAGGTGGAATTTAAGCTTTATGCTCTGACTGCACATTTGCAAATTGTTCTCATGCTTACTTTTCATATCACGCATATACACTTCTTGTTTTGTATATAGGATCTGCAGAGAGCAACCAATGTTGTGTACCAGGCTCACCATGTGAGTAGAACCAAGCGTGGTCAGGTGGTTGGGACCAGAGGTGGATTTCGTGGATGTACTGTCTGGCTTACAGGTGGGAATTTCTCCTGTAAATCTTTCAGGAGAAAATTAGATCAAACAAATGATTAAAGGATTAGTTCACTTCCAGAACAAAAATTTACAGATAATTTACTCGCCCTCTTCTCATCCAAGATGTTCATGTCTTTCGTTCTTCAGTTGTAAAGAAATTATGTTTTCTGAGGGAAAACATTTCAGGATTTCTCTCCATATAGTGGACTTCTAAGGTGCCCCAGAGCTTAAACCTGCAAAATGCAGTTTAAATGATAAGGGGGTAAATTATCTGTAAATTTTTGTTCTGGAAGTGAACTTCTCCTTTAAGTATAGTTCACTCTTAAATGGAAATTCTGTCATTAATTAATTGCCCACATGTTCACACTTGAATGACTTCCTTTCTTCTTTGAAACAGAGTAGATGACGTTAGGCAAAATGACAGTCTGAGTCACCACTGACATATGACATCTTTTTGCATACAGTGAATTTAGAGTAGTTTAGTTCAATGCTTTTTCTTTCTACAGGGCTGTCTGGTGCTGGCAAGACTACAATTGGATTTGCTCTGGAGGAATATCTAGTTTCTCATGCCATTCCTTGCTACTCGCTCGATGGTGACAATATTCGACATGGGCTAAATAAGAACTTGGGCTTCACGGCCACAGACAGAGAAGAGAACATCCGACGTATTGCTGAGGTTGCCAGACTGTTTGCCGATGCTGGACTGGTTTGCATCACTAGTTTCATTTCTCCATTTACAAAGGTAGGACAATACTAAATTACATCAGAGGTTCTTATATTACATGATATTTTCCAACAATTTCTAAATCAGGATGATTTAAGAGGATGATTTTAAATGTGCTCACAACAGGATCGAAACAACGCTAGGAAGATCCATGAGACTGCAGGTCTTCCGTTCTTTGAGGTGTTTGTAAATGCCCCTCTGGAGGTGTGCGAAAGCAGAGATGTCAAAGGACTTTATAAAAAGGCCCGTGCTGGAGAGATTAAAGGTATTTTTTGGGAAAATAATCTATAAATGCATTGCTTATATCCTGTCATGTTTAAGAGAAGAAAATACACACTTGACTTATTTTAGACTTAAAGGGATAGCTCACCCAAAAATGAAAATTTTGTCATTAATTATTCACCTTCATACCATTCCAAACCCGCAAGACCATTCATCTTCGAACACAAATGAAGATATTTTTGATGAAATCCAAGAGCTTTCTCACCTTGCATAGACAGCAACGGAACTACTTCTAGGTTCTGCCTTAATTTTATGAAAGTACGAGAATACGAGACTGAATAAAGTCGGATTTCATCAAAAATATCTTAATTTGTGTTCTAAAGATGAACAAAGGTTTACGGGTTTGGAACGACATGAGGGTGAGTAATTAATGACAGAATTTTCATTTTTTAGTGAAGTATCACTTTAAGAAAGCAGACCAGCAGTTTGCCAATAATGTCATTTACATGACTGTATCTTGAACCTTTTTCCACATAGGTTTTACGGGAATAGACGCTGACTATGAGAAACCTGAAGCCCCTGAGCTTGTGTTGAAGACTGGAGAGCTCACTGTCAATGACTGCATTCAGCAGCTAGTGGATCTGTTAAAGGAACAGGTGGGTCATTCTTTTATTTGTGGGCATCAAATGGATCCTTGTGTTTTGTCAGTTGTCTCTTTCTTTCTGCCAGCACACAGACTGTCAGTTTTCAGTTGAGTGATGTTAAAACATCACTGACCAGATGATTTGTTATCACAGGATATTGTCCCCAGTGGTGTGACAGAAGAAGTGAATGAGCTCTTTGTTCCTGAAAACAAGCTGGACCTGGTGCTTAGTGATGCCAATATACTCCCCACTTTAGCTATCACAGAGGTAAATGCAACCTTTCACGAACACACACATGCCCTGCTGTGGAAATCAACCGCCATGCATGTTAGACCACAGGCATTTCATCACAGTTCAGTTAACTGAAAGCTTTTCACTGTAACCTGCTGTTTGGGAATGGAAATCTACTGCATAATTTAATTCCGCGACAGCAACCAAAAGAATTACTTTAGAAAAAAATTAACTGTTAAAAGTCATAGTTGTTATTTTATGGCAAACTGTTGTTTTTGTAATTAAGTAAACCTGAAGTTTTGTTTGTGTGCTTCTCTCTGGTCCTGTAGTTGGATGTGCAGTGGGTACAGGTTCTATCCGAGGGGTGGGCGACTCCACTGAGGGGATTTATGAGGGAGAGAGAATTCCTGCAAGTCTTGCACTTTGGAACTTTGCTTGATGGTAAAGACATTTCTAAATGTATAGTTTTTAAAGTGTCTCCATGTAATTCCACGATTACAATGAAATATTAATACTAGGGCTGTCAGTTTTTATCAGTAATTAATTACTTATAAAAAAATAACGCGATTTAAATATTTGAACGCAGTTAACGTGCTTGCCCGGTCCCTAGACCTGTATGTCATCTTATATTTCATATAGTTGACTGTTGACATATGATGCAGTGCAACAACTCCATAAATGCAGTTATGTACTAAAATTCAAGATATTGGTGCAAAAGATGCCCCATGTGTTTTGTCTCATATTTAATATTTATATATATCACATATCACATGGGCAGCAAGAGCAAAATGACACGAGTGCTTATTTTGTCCCGATCGATCACAAGCTTAAATGTGATTTTATACAGCAGTTCAGTAAATAAGAAGTTTATATTGTGTTATTTTAAACACAATGTTGTGTTTTTTCTCAATTTTGCAGAGAACATATTACTTTTGAAGCCATAGCAGAATTGTTGCGCGTCTCAGAGCAACACAGTGTTGTTTAGTTTCTGAACGAATCTTGGGAATCAATGATTCAAAGGCCCATTCATAAAGAGAGCCATTTACTTAATTCCTGAATAAATCAGACTCATAAAGACATTTACCACCACCTGCTGGCAGATGTAGTTTTCTTTATATATGCTTTTATTAGAAAAAAAAGAAAATTAATAAAAACATTAAAGGGATAGTCCACCCCAAAAAATTAATTCTGTCATCATTTACTCACCCTCATGTTGTTTCAAACTTTTCTTTTGTGGAACATAAAAGAAGGTATTTTGAAGGCTGTTGGTAACAAAGCTGTTTCGGTTACCAATGACTTTCATTGTATGAACAAACTGAGAAACATCTCAGTATTTTTTATCTTCTTTTATGTTCCATAATTTACGTTAGGCTGTTGCAGCCAAAATGTTTATGTCTAATAAATTTTATGTTGAATTAAATTAAATATTTCTTTCTAAAGCTACAATTTGTAATGTCTACTGTGATACATTCTCAATTGACACAAAAATAGCTTTAATCTTTTGTGGATATTTTCAGTTAAATTTATTATGCGATTTATTCGATTTTATTAATTAAAACACTGAGGACTGGAGTAATGGTTGCTGAAAATTCAGCTTTACCATTACGGGAATAAATTATATTTTAAAATGTATTAAAATGGTAAACAGTTATTTTAAATGGTAATACTATTTCACAGTATTACTGTTTTATTGTATTTTTAATCAAATAAATGCAGCCTTGATGAGCAAAAAAATAAAAAGTAGTCTAAAAAATTAAAAAATCTTACCAGTCCTAAACTTTTGAAGATATTGTATATAATATTGAATATTAATTTAATAATAACATGGTAATAATCAGTTATATTATAATCACTAATAAGTTTAATTTACATTTAAGTGTATTTAATTAGCAGATTGAGTTAATGTAATAATGTCAATCATAACATGAAATAATATTATTATTGATAATAAGAAACAGTAATTAATAATATTTTATGTTTAGGTGGGATCATCAACATGTCTGTTCCCATTGTGCTGCCTTTATCCAACGATGACAAGGAGAGGCTGGACGGTTGTGCTGCTTTTGCCCTGGAGTTCAAAGGTCAAAAGGTGGCAATCATGCGCAACCCTGAGTTTTATGAGCATCGTAAAGAAGAGAGATGTGCCAGGCAGTGGGGGACCACATGCCCCCAACATCCGCACATCAAGGTGAGAAGGCTCATCTCGGTGTCATTGCTTTTGTCACGGTTGTATGTAATACTTGCTAATACAGTCAGCCAATGAAATGCCACCTTTTGTGTTTTGTACAGATGGTAATGGAGAGTGGTGATTGGCTGGCCGGAGGAGACCTGGAGGTGTTTGAGAGAATTAGGTGGAATGATGGTCTTGACCAGTACCGTCTCACTCCACAGGAGCTAAGACAGAAATTTAAAGAAATGAGAGCAGGTAAAAGTGAAAAAAAAAAAAGACTCTTACTACATAAAAAGTACTCTTATGATGGAATGCGCTATAGTGATGCTGTAGCAAATGTAGCACTACCGCTAAACCTAAACTTTTTTTTGTATTTGGATATTTTGAGAACAAGCTGACCATATTAAACACTCTGCAATTGTATCTTTTCCCCACAGATGCCATTTTTGCATTCCAGTTGCGTAATCCTGTGCACAACGGCCATGCGCTCCTGATGCAGGACACTAAGCGTCGTCTGCTGGAGCGAGGCTACAAAAAGCCTGTGCTGCTGCTGCACCCTCTGGGTGGCTGGACCAAAGAGGATGATGTACCGCTGGACTGGCGCATGAAACAGCATGCCGCTGTGCTGGACGAAGGAGTTCTAGATCCAGAAAACACCATCGTGGCCATTTTCCCCTCACCCATGATGTATGCTGGGCCTACAGAGGTCAGGCTCTTGCTGAACATGTTACTTTGAAACAAACAAGAGACAGTTTAATTGATGTAGCTATTTTAGACCTTTTAGTACAAATAATTGAGTCAAACCAGTTCTGAATTGGACAAAAAATGTATGTCCTTATAGGTACAGTGGCATTGTCGGGCCAGGATGATCGCAGGGGCCAACTTTTACATTGTAGGACGAGATCCAGCAGGTATGCCCCATCCGGAGACAAAGAAGGACCTGTACGAGCCCACACACGGTGGAAAAGTGCTGACCATGGCACCAGGCCTCACCTCTCTAGAGATTATTCCCTTTAGAGTTGCTGCTTACAACAAAGTTAAGAGGGCCATGGACTTCTACGATACGGAAAGGTATGTAAATATTTTATTTCAGCTCTCAAGACTGCACTGAAATGTTTTTACACTGTTTAAACACCATGAAAATTTGTAATAATGAATATGTTTACACATTGAACCCTCAAATTAATGTTACCTACCCGGATATCTTTCAAAACCTGCTAGACCTTGGTTTTTCTTCAGAACACAAATTAAGATTATTTTGATGAAATCGGAGAGCTTTCTGACCCTGCATAGACAGCAATGTAACTCCCATGTTCAAGGTCTAGAAAGGAAGTAAGGATATTGTTAAAATTGTCCATGTGACATCAGTGGTTCAACCTTTATTTTATGAAGCAACGAGAATACTTTTTGTGTTTCTTCTCTTCTGTGTCAGCCCCTAAAGGGACATGGTGGTGGAAAAAAATATTCAGAGTGGGAGGTATTCAGGTTCTTTTGCATTCCCTTGAGAAACTTTGTGTTCTTTTGCAAAGATCTTTGCGTTATCTCACAAAACCAGTTGAGTTCAGACAAGCACTTCCTGTTTACTTTACAACTTGCAGTGGTTCATACAGCTTTGTAAAAAGTATAAAGACATACAGTCAGTGCTTAGTTCAAGGCATGGTTTTGGGACATTCTAAAATGCTTAATGTAAAACACTTGAGGACCAGTACACACCTTATTAATAAAGCATACACACAAGCAGAATAGCCCGGAATATGAACGTAATGCATTAAATTGCACATTAAGCGTATCCCCTGTAGAAAGAAAATGCTTAATTAATGGACTAAGTTGTATAAAAAGGCTAAATTCGTTATACAGTTTATTAATAAATTATACGAAAAAATTATAGGAAAGCAAATAAGTGTAGAATATGAACAGAAAGCGCTAAATTGCATGTTAAGTGTTTTCCTCCCATAAAGAAAAAACAGGGCTTAATGAAGACGGTGATTTAAAAAAAAAGACCAAATATGCTATAGAAATTAAAAATATATTTTGTGTAGATGCAAGCAGATGAGATCAGTATGTGAGCTAAATTGCATAAGCATTTTCATTCCCATAGAAAACCACATTTAACGTGGCTTAACATAAGAAAACAGTGAAATAAAAAGCCCAAATTTTATATTTTATTAAAAATATATACTATAAACAGGCAATTAACATGGTAATCCATTAAGCCACATTAAGAGTTTATAATGGTTTTCTACAGGGGAGAAAACGTGAAAGTTTGCACGCTTCGTTCATATTCTAGGCTTGACTGCTTTCCTATGAGTAATACGTTTTATTAATAAACTGTGTACTAGATTTGGTCTTTTTATATTACCATCTTTGTCCATTAGTGTACTTTAAGTGTTTTCTATAATGGTCAGGGTTGCCAGGTTTTCATAACAAAACTCGCCCAATTGCTACTCAAAACTAACCCAATCATGTTTGAGGGGGGTCCCCTGGCAAAAATTGCATTCCGGGGGATAAAATACACATTTTTTTAGGGGCTAAATATAACATTATAGGATCACTTCAACTTGCGGCAACAGTGTAAAAGTAATCCAATTCAGCGGGAAAACCGCGGACTTTGCAACACTGACAACGATTTTCTATTGGGGAGTAAAAGCTTGAGCTGCATTACCGTGTTGCGTTCATGGCTATCTGGTTTATTAATAGTAATGTTATTAAGGTTTTTAATATTACAATTTTTGTTAGTATTAATAGTATTTAATAATACCGGATTTGGATTTCAAATGTCAGTGTTTTAGAACATTAAGCCACATTAAGCGAGTGTCCCAAAACCGTGTCTTTAACTAAGCACTGTTTGTATTTCTTTATCCAAGTTCAAAATAAAACTGAACCGTTCAATTGTGAATGTATGGAGCTTTATGAAGCACTAACTTACAAGCTGTAAAGCAAACAGGAAGTGTTTGTTCAAACTCAACTGGTTTTGCGAGAGACCGCAAAAGTTTTGTGAGAGAGCCCAAAACATTTTAAAATATATTTTTTCCTCCCACCCTGAATTTTTTTTCACCACCATGTCCCTTTAGGGGCTCAGTAGTACCACGACACAGTAGCTTCATAAAATTACGGTTGAATCACTGATGTCACAAGGACTTTTTTAATGATGTCCTTACTACCTTTCTGGGCCTTTCACAGTGTCAGCTGTGTTGCTGTCTATGCAGGGTCAGAAAGCTCTCAGATTGCATCAAAAAAATTTTACTTTTTGGGTGAGCTATCCCTTTAAATTAAAATTTGTTTATTGGCAAACTGTAAAGATACTGAAAGCTGTATTTCTTGAGCATTTAATCTTATAACATTTAATTTCAAATAAACCTAGAAGAATTGTCACAAAGCCCTATTATAATGAATGTCACATTTAGCCTTAATTAAAGTGTTTATTTAGTGTGAAATAACACCTAATAATATTCCTCTGTCTACTTTGATTTATTTATTCTGAAGCTTATTTATGCGTTATGTTTAAGGCAGAATACGTAGTAAAAACGCTGCACCATCAATGTATATTCATATATTATATATTTGTATGTACAATATTCTCATTTTGACAAGAATTGTTCACAGCTCACAGCTGCTCCACCAGGTACTGATGATGAAACTGAAGCTCAACTGCATTTCTGTTTTTCAGACATGGTGAATTTGAGTTCATTTCGGGGACCAAAATGCGGAGCCTTGCCCGCAGCGGAGAGAACCCCCCTGATGGTTTCATGGCCCCCAAAGCCTGGAAAGTCCTAGTTGAGTATTACAGTTCTCTACAGAAGGACCAGTGAACACAAGGCACTGGACTGTATGTAGACATACAGTAAAGGTCAATATAATCTATTTCATTAGACTCTAGAAATAGATTCATAGAAAGATGCATAATATACTACAGCCCTACAATGTAGTAACATTTTCTACATTCTCTTTACTAGACTTATATCTACCACACATTCTTAGATAAATGCTATCTATATTTATGCCCTGCAAATTACTTCAAAATACACTGTATTTTGTTCCCTGAGATCACCCTGTATTACAAGCATAGATGGATCTAACTGGTGTGTTATAGACTTTATAGTCTGATCAAGCAGATCAAAGTATGCCTGACAATAATCAATAGGACCAATATTTTTCCTACCTCAACAAGAGCTTTATTTGGATGTTTGTCTTGGCACCAGTGGAGAATATCTTGTATTCATTGTAAACACAGATTAATTCTATAGCATTCTTTATAAGAATTTATGAATGATCAGTACTAGCAGCCGAGTATTTGACCTTAACACAATATTGTCTTGCAGTGTATTTTAATGTGCCTTAATGTTAATGCGGCATCACTGTTACATTCCCAGATGAACGAGTTACTGTAAAGAGCGATGCATGAATGTGAAAGTTTTGTGATGAATGCAAAAACATGAAACTCTTGAGGAATCCAATGTGAAGGAACAAGAGCATATTTATTGTCTTGCCATTTACTTAACGGACCGACCTAAACATATTTATTATCTTACAGGAAATGTATTTACTTCGTCCTACTTTTTGTACAAACTTGTGAGATTTACACTTTGTCATTTCTTACAATATTTGATATAATGTGCATCGGGCAGTCATTCCAATAAACTTCATTAAGACAAAACCATTGTCATCCAATTCTTCTACAGTGTAAACAAAACGTCAAAATATATTGTCACTTCTAAACACACTTAGACTGAAGAGAGCAGTGGACTATTGCAAATTGAAAACCTAAGAAATGAAAAATACTTGTATACAATTGTACAATTGTATTGCTGTAAATCTAAAATGGTTGTTCAATACATAGATAGGTTTCTCCAGATGAATTCTTTCCATTTTGAAGTCTCCTTCGCCCACTCAAACAACCCCAAAATAACACCTGACATATGAGTACATGTGTAACAGCAGCGGCTTGGCACTGGCCCCAAAAATTCTGTGCAAGCATATTTAATGTTTTGCAAATAAGTATCTATACAACAGGCCATCACATAACCTCTACTCTGGGCTAAATTCAACGCTTAAACATTTTATTTAATATAAATGGCTTAAAAATCTGTAAATGCATCTCAATCGAATCAT
The DNA here is from genome assembly GCA_012976165.1 of Labeo catla. Taxonomy (NCBI): domain Eukaryota; kingdom Metazoa; phylum Chordata; class Actinopteri; order Cypriniformes; family Cyprinidae; genus Labeo; species Labeo catla. The sequence continues at coordinate 99,300 of VONZ01000170.1, forward strand.
TCACTCACTGGGGGAAAACAAACAGGGGAAAATTGCGTTAATGAACACGCTTTGTTTTTGTGTCCACAAATCAGCTGGATTTTTACACGTTGATAATGTCAAAAATAATTATTGCAAGGGAAATTAGGTGCCTTAGACATAACTGGAAATACTACACTATTGCCCATCTTTACAAAGCTTTCAGGGTTTTATAGAACAAACCAAACCAAACACGAAGACAAACACAATGGGCCTTATTCTTGAACCTCAAGCAGAATGAATTTAATGTAAACTGTTATTCTTTCATAAATTGTCCCATGGAAGTGACAATTTACTTAAGAATGGTTTTACACACAATTTAGTCAGAAATTCATTCTAGTTTTTTTTCTAATAAGGCTCATTGATTGGCAAAAACAAAGTATGGTAATTACAGTGCAAAAAAAGAGAGAGAGAAAAAAACCTGTATTCCACCATTTATAAATCCTGAGCTCCCCCTCTTACAAAACGTGACGATATGCCACAAATAAGAAAAAACAGAACACATCAAGGTTCTTGTTCTTTTAAAACAGCAGCATCACATTCAGTCCAGTGGTACATGCATAAAAGCCTCGTGCACTCCTGCAGATTTGGACTTCCTCATCTTCTCGATCGCCCTCTGCAAGTCTTCCTGCCTGATTGGGCGAATGAAGTCTTCATCTGGACTGTTATGGGATGGTGGAGAATTAACAAGGGAGCAACACAGATCAATTTCACAATGATTCAAATATACTGTTTATATCAGACATTATGTACACTACCAGTCAAAAGTTTTTGAACAGTAAGATTTTTAATGTTTTTTAATGAAGCCTCTTCTCACTAAGCCTGCATTTATTTGATCCAAAGTACAGCAAAAAAAAATCTTTTTTTTTTTTTTACATATTTTAACATTTAAAATAGCTGTTTTCTAGTTGAATATATTTTAAAATGTAATTTATTCCTGTGATTTTAAACCTATATTTTTAGCATCATTACTCCTGTCACACGATCCTTCAGAAATCATTCTAATATTCTGATTTGCTGCTCAAAATTTATTTCATCAATTTTATTTATTATTATTATGTTGAAAACAGCAGAGTAGATTTTTTTTAGGTTTCTTTGATGAATAATATGTTCAGAAGAACAGCATTTATCTGATATACAAATCTTTTGTAACATTAAATGTCCTTATCTAAATCACTTTTGATCAATTTAAAGCATCCTTGCAAAATAAAAGTATTAAATTTCTATAATTTCTTTCCCAAAAAAAAAAAAAAAAAAAAAAAAAACTAGACTGACTCCTAGCTTTTGGATTGTATAGCTTATAATGTTACAAAAGCTTTTTATAAATGCTGATCTTGGGATCTTTCTCAACTGTTTTAAATATTTTTAATAATAATAGTAAAAATGTTTTTTGAACAGCAAATCAGCATATTAAAATGATTTCTGAAGGATCATGTGACACTGAAGACTGGAATAATGATCTTTTATCACATGAATAAATTACATTTTAAAAACATATTCAAATACAAAACAGTTATTTTAAAATGTAAAAATATTTTCTAAAATAATTTTACAGCTTTTGCTGTATTTTGGATCAAATAAATGCAGGCCTGGTGATCAGAAGAGAATTCTTTAAAAAAAAAAACGAACTTTTCTTTGTTTTTTTTTTTTTTAACTTTTCACTTTTTACTGGTAGTGTAAATTTGACAACAGAGCCTCAAACTTCAGATAAAGATAAAAACGACTGATACATTCTGTCCTGTTTCAGAGTCTGAAGCTCTTTGTTAAGAGTTTACCTTTCTTGGTGCACAAAGTCACGCACACAAAGCAGAGCAGCATCTCGGCACATCTCTCTGAGGTCACTTCCTGAGAACCCATCAGTCTGTTTTGCAATTTCCGCAAAGTCCACAGCAGTTTCCACCTTCAGAAAAGAAAAATGATCCTTTCAGCACTTGCAACTTTCAATAACCACCATACAATTCATTTAATAAAATACTTACATTCTCATTCTCCAGGATCAGTTTCAATATGTCTTTCCTCTGCTTGACATTCTAAATACACACATGACAAATGATCATTTACAAAAAGCACCACAGAGTTTAATGATTCATATTTTGAGCTCATTTCAGTGGACTTACAGGCTGATTGATGTGGAATCTTGTGGGCATCCTTCGGAGTATAGCAGAATCAAGATCTTGTGGCCGATTGGTGGCTCCCATTATAATGACCTTTGTGCAGAAATCAATCACAACACATCAAAAAGGAAGACTAATTTGCATTTTGGATCACTGATCAGACTATTAATCACTTAAAAAGTTAAAAGATGCTGAATTGTACCTGGCAGTTGTAGTCGGTATCCAGTCCGTCCCATAAGCTCATGAACTGAGCCTTCATCATGGCAGTGGCCTCATGATCTGAACTTGAGCGGCTCCTCAAAAAGGAATCTAAGACATGAAGATAAATAGAAGTTACTTCAAAAGGTTTTTCACACTGTGCTTTTTTACTGTTGTTCTAAAATCTGCTTTTAACCCCAGATTGGAGTTTTTCTCTTTCTTTCTCTTATGGTCCAAAAAGATAATTCTGAAAAACTTGATAGTATTGTCAGCAATGTAAAATATGAGTATGCGCAATGCTACAGCTATTATGTAAACACGTTATGTTCATCTGATCAATAGCAATGACATCACAAATATGCAAATAAAAACTTTAAAGAAGTAGTCCACTTCCAAAACAAAGATTCGCATGTAATGTACTCACCCCCTTGTCATCCAAGATGTTCATGTCTTTATTTCTTCAGTCGTAAATAAATTGTTTAAGGAAAACATTTCAGCATTTTTCTCCATATAATGGACTGCTATGGTGCCCTGATTTTGAACTTCCAAAATGCAATTTAAATGCAGCTTCAAACGATCCCAAATGCGCTTGTAAACAATCCCAGTCGAGGAAGAAGGGTCTTATCTAGCGCAACGATCGTTTTTTTTCATTAAAAAAAAAAAAAAAAAACACAATTTAAATACTTTTTAATCTCAACCACTTGTCTTGCTCTCCCTGAACTCAGTGTATTCTGACTCAAGATAGTTAGGGTATGTCGAAAAACTCCAATCATATTTTCTCCCTCAACTTCAAAAATAATTTCAAAATCATCCTACATCACTGCAGAAGTACCGACCCAGTCTTTGCAAAGTGAACATGCAAAGAAGATCAAACACCCTTAACAAAAAAGGTAAAACAGTGATATAGGATGATTTTGAAGTTGAGGGAGAACATGAGGAAAAAAAACAGTCCAGGCAGAGTAAGACAAGTCGAGTGTTTGACATTAAAAAGTATATAAATTGCATTATTTTTTTATGAAAATAACCGATCGTTACACTAGATAAGACCCTTCTGCATTTGTGATCGTTTGAAGCCGCATTTAAACTGCCTTTTTGGAAGTTCAAAATCGGTGCACCATATCAGTCCATTATATGGAGAAAAATGCTGAAATGTTTTCCTCAAAAAACAATTTCTTTATGACTGAAGAAAGAAAGGCATGAACATCTTGGATGACAAAGGGGTGAGTACATTATATGTGAATCTTTGTATTGGAAGTGGACTTCTCTTTTAACTCTTTAGGAATGTACAGCGTGAAACGTTATCAATCTATGTTGACTACCCAGGATTAGTTGTTAACACCAGGTAAATTTGTGTAAAGTCGTGTGAAACTAGAATGAGCCAGGACTAACTATTTCAGTTTTGAAAAGCCTTAATGACAAATATACAGAATCGTATTGCCATAATATGTGACTTTAAAAGAGCAAACTGAACCAATTTAGGTTCATAAACATGCAATGAAAATGAACAGATCTACCTTTAAAAGCAAAGCGTCTAATTAATAACTACTGGTATACCAATATTAAAAGGTGTATGGAGGACACAAAAATCTAAATATGCATTTACCGATCTCATCGATGAAGATAATGGAGGGTTGTAACTTGATGGCCAGTGAAAACACAGCTGCAGCTAGTTTCTGGGATTCTCCATACCATTTGTCAGTGAGAGTGGAAGGCTGCAGGTTAATGAAGCGGAATCCAGCCTCTTTTGCAGTAGCTTTGGCTATAAGAGTTTTCCCACAGCCTGGAGGCCCGTACAGCAACACACCTGAGAAAATGACAAGCAAAACATCTCAGAACAAAGTGTGGAGTTGAGTTAAGAAACAGTTTATGGAAAAATTTCCATCCTAGTGCCTACCTTTGGGTGGCTGAAGAAGCCTAGATCCTTCAAAAAGATGTCTCTTCTGGATCGGAAGTATAACAGTGTCTTTCAGTTCAGTTATGACTTCATCCAGACCTGCAATGTCATGCCATGTAATCTGTGGACACACATAGATGATTGGTGTAACTTGTATAATATGCAACTAGACTGTGATAAAGACAATTAAGGACTGGTTAATAAAGTCAGATGGTGACATAATTCCTCACCTGCATAGTCAAAGGATCCACAAGATGAGCTGCAATGCTCATCTCATATTCAGAAAGCTTCACATTCTGTACTCCAATCTGCCGCATAAGTTTCTCCGCCTGTGAGGTACCAATAAAACTTATTAACATTTATTAACTTATTAACTTAAAACTTATAAATATTAAACTCCAGCCTTTGGTGAAGCTATGCTTAGTCAAAAGTTCAATTTCGTAAGGCTTCCTAACTTGACTTTCTTAACTTTAACAAACCTGTGGCAAATTATGGAATAAAATACAATATAATGACCTTATAATGTTCAGCCTACATGGAAAGGGGTTAGGACTATAGAGGATATACATATAAAATAAAATAAAAAGAGGGTACATTTAGGAATTTTCTACAATCACAATTTCTACATAAAATATTTTTGAGCTGGATAAGAAATGTTTGTATAAAACAATTTTTTTTCTCTCATTTCTGAATCTTGTAAACTACTAAAATAAACTGCATACCTGCTTTTGTGCCTCAACTTTCTGTTTTCTTGTTGGATCAATAGCGTCCACCATCCACTTTATGGTAAAATATGTGACGGCACCAAATATTGTGAGGCGAAAGAGTAAACCTATGACCTCGTTCCGGCCCAAAGGGCGAGTGATATTGTCTGTTGGGATCTCTTTCAATACCATCTTCTTACATTCACCTGCAAAATAAAAATAAAAATCAGTATTATCAAAAATCATCAAAGAGTCAGCAAATTAAAAAAAAATCATCAAATCAAATTATCAAAGGGGTTCTAAGGAGCCATTTACTTTACTTTTTACTTGAGTACTGAGTATTGAGTTTGAATGTGTAAATAAAGCTCTCTAAAAACTTTCATATATATAATTCTATGATGTAGTGTGTCCCATCAGGTAATCAAAAGTTATACACACTCATTACGCCCACTCGAACACTTGGTCCAAATACAGGAAATACGTCATATCTGAGTAGACAAGTGGTCAAGTGCAAAGACAGCAAGTGTGGGTATTGGAACAGGCCCTATGCGAGTAACAATTTCTCCTCCGTTCTGAAAGTATTCAACAATCACCCCGTGTTCACTCCATGACAAAATGTGCGCCCTATTACCTCCGCACTATATAAAAAATTCAGTATGTTTTGAAATTTTACTAATATGTATTAGATTTAAAACAAATAACAATTATTAGACAGTATCGCCAATTCCGACACGCAGAGTACGAAAATTTGTTAATTTGCCGTTATTCTGGTGATGAATCAGCGCAATTTTCTTTCATTTTCGTTTTCATTAATTTCCACTGAAGAGTTATTGGAGATTCCCTGTGACCTTCCTGTGAAAAAACACAGATCACATACCTGAACCGTCTTTATTACTGGATCTTGGAAATGTTGTTTTAAAAAAGCAGCTTCCTTTTAATCCAACGATTCATTTACTTCCAGCGACCATTTACTTCTTTTTTTAACACATTTTATTTCTCCTCATTCTTCTTCTGTTGCTGCTGCAGCCGCTTCGTCTTCTTCTTCTTCTTCTTCTCTGGTTTATTGGCGGTTAGCAAACCGTCTTAGGTGCATTACTGCCACCAACTGGATAGGAGTACGCAGCGCGTTGTACAAGCTCGTTAATCGAAGAAAATCCACTGCAGACATTCCATACTATTAATAATACCAGAGCTACTTCAATTGAACAGTTTAATGCATTCTGCTGGAAAATGTTCTCTTTATGGTATAGGGACCTAAGGATACACAAAAAGTCTTAAGTTTTTTATATAGTGGATAACCACAAGCACTGCATAATACAAGTTGTATTCAGATCAGCAGACTCCTGTGTACGCTGCTAAATTTCAGGAGTATTTATACATTACTGTCATATGGTACATAGCTATATCCTCCAGTTACATACCATTTATGTATCATTTAATTCAGTGGTTCTCAGTCCTCGTGGCCCACTGCTCTGCACATTTTGTATATCTCCCTCATTTAACACACCTGATTCAAATCATCAGCTCGTTCGGAGAAAGATCCATGAACTGAAGTGAATGTGTCAGATTCTCAGTTGAGAACCACTGATTTAATCAATCATTTATTCCACCAACCCACCAGAAATCATGTTTAACCAATAATTAATTGTTTATCTTTATTATGGAAAAATAATAAATAGAATGTAAAACATAAAAACAGGAGGAGTTAGCATATCCTAGTGACCCTGGGAGCTACACTGGGGGGGACTCAGGTCCCTGGCAGATTTCAGCTATGCCGGATTGGTTTCAGGCTAAGGGCCAGACAACACCTGGTCCACCAGTCAAGGGGTTGGGTATGGGGCTAACAACCCCACCCAAACAAAACACCATTCTGTTATAGAAACAGAGACAGGCTTAAGCCCCGATCACACCAAACACGTTTTTTAGGTCTAAAAACGCGAGGTGCACCGCACTGCCTTTTTTTGGTAACTTTTAAAAAAGAGCAGTGTGTTTTTTAATGTTGCTAGGCAACCACCAAATCAGCAGTCCTATCAGTCTAATCAAAGGATTATAGTGCGAGCGGTCTGAAATCTTTGGTTTTTGCTGTTAAGTGAACTGTCATATTAGCAAAAACCTTAAAAAATACAGCTCCAGGAAACCCGAGATAGACACCAAAAGTTTCTCTTCCTTTCACTGCAGTCTCTGGACTTTCTAAGCAGTGGTAAACTTTCGTCACCGCAATGGAAGGCCATTCATTCAATTGGACAATGAAAAAAGCGCTCCTGCAAAAACGTGCGGCGCCTGGGCACATCAACAGCGCTCATAACGCTCACTGCCAATAGAAAACAATCCAAAAAAGATGCCTCTCACTCCAAAAACACGTTCTGTCTGATTGGGGCCTTAGGGTACTTTGAAACCAGTTGTGCCTCAGTAATCTTGTACTCTGTGCATTAAAGTTAACATCACCATGACATGCCACTTAAAGTCTCAAAGAAGATCAACACCTAGTTATAATGGGAATCACTTGGTGTAAGGATTATCAGAACACACTTTGATTCAAAGCACTGCAACTTACCATCATATAGTGCTATGCAGCAACAAACAAAGCTGAGGAGGAGGACAAAATGAACTTGTATGGTAAATACAACACACAGTATCTAAAGTCCCTTGTCATGTTTATGGGCGACAGTGTAACCTTGTGTAACCCATTTTCCCACTCTAAAAAGAGCCTGGGAGGACGTGACACTCCTAGCAGAGTGAGCCCTAACGCCTAGAGGTGAAGGGAGGACCGCACCTCATAAGTTAGAGTGATAGCAGCTCTCACTCAATGAGAAATCCTGTGCTTGGAAGTGTGAAGCCCTCTGCGGGTGGCACAAAACCACACTTGAAATTGGGACGACTTCCACCACTGACCAGAGCGGTCCGCGTAAACATTTAAGGCCTGAAAAGGGCAAAATAGATTAAGCCTATGTTCTGAAAAGAAGCAAAGGGAGGCCACTTGGGAATGGAATGACATGGACAAGACTTTCGGGACATTACTAGGACTGGGTCACAGAAACAACTTCACAAGATCTGGGGCAAACTCCATGAATGGCTCACTCATAACCACCACCTTTAAGTCAGAATCTGGTCGGGAGCCAACTCTGTAGGTTCAAAAGGTGGTCCCAATAATCCTTACAGGATGACTAAGTCCCAGGAAGGAACAGTAACAGGATATGCAAGTCTCAAGTGCCTAACAAATGAAGAAACCAGATGAAGCCTACCCAAGGAGACTTTGTCTGACTCTTAATGGGTGGCAATGGCCCTCAAGCCCTCAATTTATTCGCGCCGGCTCCAGCGGCTAACTTCTCTTGCAGGAATACCAGCATTGATCCAACTGGACAGCTGGAAAAATAAAGCCTCTGTTGGATTACAAATTTCTAAAAGGTTATGTATATTGTGATTTAGCAGACAGCCCAAGCCCTGAGACGGTAACCTTTTGTCTTTATACATTTCCTGAGCATCTGGCAGGTTTCCCAAGTTAAGTGTGAAGTCTAAGCTCAAGGTACAACCGTGCCTTTTGTTTAGCACCTTTGCATTTGAATGACACTTGTATGCTAAATAGATCAAGGCTGGGAAAAATCTTTTACTGGGCTGATTTCCTGTATCACATTTGCATGCTTTGTTTAGATTGATTCCACCTCTATGTACTCCGCCTCCTTCAAACCTATATACTTTGCTGTGCTGAGATATTGTCAGACTTTTTTGAAGACTGCAGTGCAGAGCAGCGAGTATCTGAATAAAGAGAAACTTCTGCTTCAAGATATCCAAAAACGTCTCCTGGTCTCTAAGAAAAAATTCACAACAGTTTTGGTGCCGTGACCCGGATAGAGCTCCTCACCTGAATCCAGATTGAAGCTCAACAAGCTCAACAAAGATCTGACTTCGTTCCAGACTGAATCTTTCTGTACCAAGGGTTGGTGAGTATCACTCTATCCAAAAGAACCATTAGAAGCCAGTACATGTGGTTATCCTCTGCGCCGCCAGAGAAGTGTTAACAAACAGCTGCAGGGTATGTTTAACAGACAAGTTATCCTCTATTTCAGGTAGAGAAGATTAGCATTACGTGCTAATATCTGTTATCCTTTGTTTCGGCAGAGAAGAATTGTTTATCCTCTATTTCAGGTAGAGAAGATTAGCATTACGTGCTAATATCTGTTATCCTTTGTTTCGGCAGAGAAGAATTGTTGATCTTCTCTTCAGAGAGAGAAGTTTAGCGTAAAGTGCTAATATCTGTTACCCTCTGTTTAGGCAGAGAAGACTAGTGTAAAGTGCTAGTAGTTTGTGTTGTCTTCTGTTAATTCAGGAAAGGTTAACTATAGTTGATCTGTGTTAACAAGCGTACCCTCTGTTGATCAGAGAAGTTTTAGTGTTGTGATTGTGTGGTAACAAAGAAACTCACAAAATGGTTAGAAAGAACGCTAGGCTGATCCCCACAACTGAAAAAGGTGGTCTCGCAACTCCTTTGTGGTCAGATAGCGAATTCAAATCACTATTAGGAGTGCAAATGAACCTAATAGTAACTGAAAAAGTTAGACAAGAATTGACTAAGAAATATGAGATCCATCCAGACAAGACTTGGTCTGTAGATGAGTGTAAAAAAGTACTTGGAGCATGTATTCGTAAGAACAATGTGAAAGGCATTATCTGCTGCCACAGAGAATTTGGTTTAGCGCTAGCTACACAACAGTCTCAGCGTAACTCAGAGCTAGAGGAACAGAACAAAGAGCTCCGGGCTAGAATATCCGCTTTGACTAAGAAATTGAACCGCAACAAAGCTTTAGAAAAAACTGATATGGAAGTTAGTCAGCCTGATAACATTTATCCTGACCTACAAGCTTTCTTTGAAAAAGATGTAGCCATCCAATCAGTAACTGATGTGCCTGTAGATTCAGTGAAGGTTTGTGGTGCTAGGAGAAGATCTCAGGGAATTGAGGGAATTGAAAGTGTTCCTCCCAACTCTGCTGTTGTCCAGGTTCAAGCAATTGCAAAAATGCTGGAACCTAAAGATATAGAGAGATTGTCCCAGGGCTTACCCTCAGCACGCACAAATTTTTGTGAATTTAGAAGAGCACTGATTAGCAAAATGCGTCTCTACGACATGTCGTTAGTAGAAGTCACACAGCTGATGTCACAAATTCTAACTGAATCTGAATTCAACAGTTTTGAGTCTGCTGTTACTTCTGAACTACGACATGCCAGTAAAGCGGATTTGAGAGAAGGTGTTTTGAAAATTCTAAAGAATATTATGGGACCCAAAATAGACTGGTCCAGAATCACTAACTGTGTACAAAAGAAAGAGGAAACTGTAAGTGAATACACTGAGAAGTTTTGCCAGTCAGCCGTAACTTACAGTGGAATAGTTGATGATCCTGAAAGTGTGCTAGATGACAAGGGACCCCTAGTCCGCATCTGGTCAGATGGCCTTGTAGCTGAGTACAGAAAAGCCTTGCCATTCCTAGATCTAACTTGGTCTAACAAAACTCTCAGAAGTAACTTAGACACGTTAGCTACTTGGGAAAGAGATTCTAATGTTAAGGCAAAAGTGACAGTAGCAGCAGCTACGTTTAGCACAACAAATCGAGACAAGAGATGGTCTAAAAAAGAAGGGTAATGCAATTATTGTGGAAAACTAGGACATTGGGAGAAAGAGTGTAGGAAGAAGTTGCAAGATAATAAAAGAAATGCTATGCACAATTCTGCTCCTTCTCAGCCCGCCTACAACCCTGAAGTAGTTCCACCAGTGACCAGTGAAACGTTAGGACAGCTCGCTCAGGCTCTTCTAAGAGCACAAAAAGAGCAGGAAAAAAACTAATTGTTGGGGCTGTGAGTAGCTACCTTTCCCCTGTAATACATCACAATGACAAAAGAATTTTTGTGAAAGGTAGCATACAAGAGAAAGAGATTGACTTTTTGCTTGATACAGGTGCAGAAATCACAGTAGTTCCTACAAAATTGGCTAAAGATTTAAACATTCCGTACAAGAAAACTAAACTTTGTTTAACTGGTGTAGTAGGTGAAGAGTCTGTTTTGTATGAAACTCCACCCATAGAGGTACAATTAGGCCCGAAAACTCTGACTACAAAATTGTTATGTGCTCCATTAAATACAGGTGCAATTCTAGGCATGGATCTACTGAGACAAGTACATTTAACTTTAGACATGTCCTCAGAATCTGCTAGCATAAAAATTGCTTCAGCACAAGTTTCTACCAGTAATGCAATCACTCCTGAGTATGCTTTCTTACAGAATCATCCAATTTGGGCTAAAGACAAAGATGATTGCGGGTTTCTCACAGGTGTAGAACCAGCCAAATTAACAGGAACCGCCCCTCCTGTTACCAAACAATACCCGATCAGTAAGGAAGCTATACAGGGAGTCAAGCCTATTGTAGAAAAATTGCTGAAGCAAGGAGTGCTCGTTAAAACCAATAGTCCCTGTAATTCACCTATATGGCCCATCAAGAAAGCCAATGGGTCATGGAGACTCACAATAGACTACAGAGTAGCCAATAAGCATACTGAAAAAATCACCCCCCTAGTAGCCGATCCATCTACAATTTGTAATGGCTTACCATTAGATTGTAAGGTTTTTTCAGTAATTGATATGTCTAATGGATTCTTTTCTGTACCCTTGCACGCTGACAGCCAGCCATGGTTAGCTTTCACAGTTGACTATGAACAATATCAGTGGACACGTTTGCCCCAGGGATTTCAAAATTCCCCAACCATATACCATCAGGCTCTCAGACGTGATTTGTGTGACCCAGAATGTCCAGTCAAACAGTCCACTATGATTCAATATATCGATGATATTTTATTTGCCTCAACAGATCATGAGGTACATCAAACTGAATTGACAGCATTGTTGGACTATTTGCAGAAAAAAGGACACAAATGTAGCTTTCACAAAGCTCAAATTGCTAAAAATCAAGTTACATTTCTGGGTCAAACAATTGGTACAGGAAATAGATCCATTACACAGGATCGAGCCGCTTCAGTCAAAGCAATACCTCCGCCTACTAACATTAAAACACTAAGATCATTTTTAGGAACAGCAGGTTACTGTAGACCTTGGATAGAAGACTATGCCTCGATTGCTCAGCCACTCTATGACTTGTTGAAAGGTCAGGTTAGAGATTCCGATACAGTTTGTATGGAAGAAATGCACCTCAAAGCTTTCAATGATTTGAAGAGAGCATTATGTCAAGCGCCAGCATTAGGAATTGCCCAATCTGATAGGCCCTTTGTGCTTTATGTTCATGAACACTTAGGCTTTATGACTGCATGTCTAATGCAAGATCATGGGGGCAATTTACGCCCAATTCATTACTATTCTGGCAAACTTGACATAGTCGCTCAAGGTATGGGCCCATGTCTCAGAGCAGTACAGGCAGTTCATCTAGCTCTTCAGGCCTCATCAGGAATGGTGTTAGGACAGACTGTAAATGTAAGATGCCCTCATGCAGTGTCTGCACTAATGAATCAAGCAAAAGTCACTTCTGTCACCTCCTCTCGTTGGGGAAATTGGTTAACAACCCTCACAGCCCCGAACATTGTTTTACAGCGTGCACCAGTCACAAACCCATCCTCATGTATGATGTCTGCAATGACTGAAGTTGTCTTAGAGGATGAAGGAGAAATGGCTCATGATTGTGTTACGCTTACATACACACCTACAAGTGAAATAACAGAAACTCCCATAGATAATGCCGAATTGGAGTTGTATGTTGATGGTTCAGCTCAAGTTATTGAAGGTAACAGACGAGCAGGTTATGCAGTAACTTCTACCACTGAAGTCGTAGCTTCAGGTCGTCTTCCAGATCATTTTTCAGCTCAAGCTGCAGAACTAGTAGCCTTAACTAGAGCATGCACGCTAGCGTCAGGATCAACTGCAAATATCTACACTGATTCCAGGTATGCTTTTGGGGTAATTCATGATTTTGGTATCATTTGGCAAAGTAGACAGTTTTTAACTTCTGCTGGATCACCCATTAAGCATGCTGGATTAGTGAAAGATCTAATGTTTGCCATGAAACTTCCAAAGAAATTAGCTGTGATCAAAGTGAAAGCACATCTCACAACTAATACTACGGAAGCTAAAGGTAATGCTCTTGCTGATGTAGCTGCTAAACAGGCTTGTTCATATGCAAATGTACAGGTGTGTTCAGGTAGTACAGCACAGAAGACAATTCTGCCTCCTGAATCAATCATTGATCTGTACAAAGACGTTCCTTTATATGAAGCATGGACATGGTTAGACAAAGGAGCCACAGTGGATTCATCTGGTTGCTGGACCAAAGGAGGAAAATATGTTGCTCCCGAATCACTGCTGCCATATTTGGCTCAACAAATACACAATTTGGGTCACAGTGGTCCAGCAACAATGAATCACAGGTTCTCAAATCAATGGTGGAATCCAAAATTCAGAAATGTAGCCACTGAAACAGTCAAGAGATGCGTTACATGTCAAAAAAATAATGATGTGCCAGCAGCAACTACAGCAGCAACACATACCCCAGCTCCACCAGGACCGTTTCGTCACCTACAAGTTGATTACATATCATTGCCTCCTTGTAAGGGAAAAACTGATGTTTTGATAGTAATAGACAAGTTCTCAAGATGGATAGAAGCTTATCCAACAGGGCGTGCCACAGCTGCACATACTGCTAAATGTCTTGTCACTGATTTCATTCCCAGATGGGGATTACCAGATAGCATTGACTCAGATCAAGGAACCCACTTCACAGGACAGGTAGTCAAGGAAGTGTCTAAAATGTTGAAAATTAAGTGGAATCTTCATTGTCCTTATAGGCCACAAGCATCGGCGCAAGTCGAACGTGCAAACAGATCAATCAAAACCAGGCTAAGCAAAATGCATCAGGAAGGAGTAGTATGGGTCGAAGCGCTGCCAGCGGTACTGTGTAGTCTGAGAGCATCACCTAACAGATCAGTAGGTCTAAGCCCTCATGAGATTATTACAGGACGCCCAATGCAGATGCCAGGTGTGATTGATCTTAGAAATGCTGATGTGCACATTGCCTCAGATGCCCTGATCACTTATTGTGAAAACCTTACAAAGGCAGTACAGAGTTCCAGAGAAAGAGTTGAGTCATGTTGGCAGAATCCACCAGAAGGTGGACACACAATCATTCCAGGTCAGTGGGTTATGATAAAGTCATTCAAAAACAAACCATTAGAGCCTAAGTGGCACGGACCACATCAAGTGATGTTGATTACAGCAGCTGCAGTTTTGTGTCAGGGAAGGAAAACCTGGACTCATGTGTCACACTGTAAAGTTGTTCCCCCACCTACAGGGATAGGATAGGACACACAGACCAGTGAGGAGCCCAGGGAAGAACCGAATGCAACAGGCTTCGGGGGCCAACCCTGAGGTGAAGGCTTCCTCATAGGCCTTTCCCCATCCACTAGTCCATCCTTACCTCACTGTTCTTTAGGTGTCACGGGAATTAAGAACTAGGGAAAGAAGGAACAACAAGACTAGACTCAGATTGAACAGAGGCTACAACTCTATTGTTTGCAGCCTTTTACAACAAATACTGCTCTGTCGTCTTTTGTTTTCTTTCTTACTCTGTGCAGATACCCCTTGATGGCTGTCCCGAGACCCATACACATCAACCCCCTCACCTGTGTATGAAGCTACAAACTTTAAGGGACAACTAGACCCACTGCCGAGCCAACTGTCACGGAAGACACAACGCAGAGAATTAAATGAAAGAACTTCAGTCATCCATCAACATGATCAAGATTGCCGTTCTAGTAATCATCGTGAACATCGCACAAGCTACAGACTCCAGAAACAACATATTCTTAGAACTGATGAATATGTCAAGAAATGCCTTGTTTGCTGGAAAGAACGTTTGCATGAACAAAGTCCAACGAGACATTCTTGATCTTTCTGAAAAACTACACCAAATGACTGAAGATAATTCTTCATGGTTCGGAGAACTGTTAGGTAAACCCTGGCTGTGGATCAAGGAAATAGCAATTCTGCTGTTATTCTTCCTACTGGTATACTATCTATGCGTCCACAGTATCAAGTGTTTCATTCAACAAATGACTCATGACCATCCTGAGGAAACAACAGTTCCAACCAGAAAAGACTATTACCCGTAAGAACTTCACGGACCCTAGAAGCATGTTTGTTTCTGTGTCAGCATGCTTTTCATCACTACAAACAATCAACACAGAACTTTTTAAGTGTCTAAATTTGTATTTTATTAAAATTTTTTTTTTAGAACTCTCAAAGGAGGAATTGTTGGATTACAAATTTCTAAAAGGTTATGTATATTGTGATTTAGCAGACAGCCCAAGCCCTGAGACGGTAACCTTTTGTCTTTATACATTTCCTGAGCATCTGGCAGGTTTCCCAAGTTAAGTGTGAAGTCTAAGCTCAAGGTACAACCGTGCCTTTTGTTTAGCACCTTTGCATTTGAATGACACTTGTATGCTAAATAGATCAAGGCTGGGAAAAATCTTTTACTGGGCTGATTTCCTGTATCACATTTGCATGCTTTGTTTAGATTGATTCCACCTCTATGTACTCCGCCTCCTTCAAACCTATATACTTTGCTGTGCTGAGATATTGTCAGACTTTTTGAAGACTGCAGTGCAGAGCAGCGAGTATCTGAATAAAGAGAAACTTCTGCTTCAAGATATCCAAAAACGTCTCCTGGTCTCTAAGAAAAAATTCACAACACCTCCTAAACATGAGCAGGATGATCAGAAGCCACACTCCCAGCCTTCAAATCTTGGGACGAGGGTGACAAATTCTGGAATTGAGACAGTAGGTCCTTCCTGATGGGGATCTCCTCTGGGGTTTGCTCCACCAGAGAAGTCAACTTCTATATGGCCAAAACGGGATTCCCTCACTCTGCAAGGAACCGTAGGGATCAGTGTGACTGGAGGAAATGTTTTTTCCGAGTGCAGAGTATTCTCTGGGCACAGTGGCAGGAGTGGAAAGGTTCATGAGACCTCCTAGGTATTAACTGTGTAAGGGCAGCTGATTGAGTCTTAGCTGTGCGGAACTTGTCAACCACTGAACTGACTGCTTCTCCATAAAGGCCTGATTAAGAGATAGAGGTATTGATTAGGAAGAACTTCTCATTCTCACAAATCTCAGCCTCCTACCTGCCTCCAGAGTAAGGCTCTGGGATAAGGAACAAGAGGGTGAGACTCCCAGGATTGAGCAGATGAAGGCAAGAGGTGTATGGCCAGCGTGTCCTCAGTCGCTGAAATGCTAGCATAGTCCTGCTCCACAGAACCAACAAGACTGGTGAAGTTAGAGGCTGCTGCATTGTTTTGAGGACTGGGGTTTGCGAGGTGTGAAGGGAAGAGAGAAAGGGAGAACTCTCTTTAGCCTCAAGCTCAACATCCAGTCCCCAAGACGCAGATTCATGAGGAGCCTCAGAAACAGAGTGGCAACCCTGTTGAAAAAACAGCATATGCTGTTTAAGGTATGTTTTGAAGCATGGCTGCTGGTTTGAGCTGGTTTAAGCTGGTTCTTCGCTGGTCTTGAGCTGGTTTAAGCTGGTCCTTAGCACTTCCTGGGGACACGTTCAGCACAGGATTTCTAAATTGCCTAAAATAACCAGGTTTGTTGTCCCCACAAAGTGGCATGTCTGGTCACCCTACCTTAGCTGGTCATGTACTGGTCCTAAGCAACTACCTCCTGCTCAGGACCAGCACATGACCAGCTTAAACCAGCTCATGACCAGCTTCAAAACATACCTAACCAGTTTATGATGTTTTTTTCAACAAGGAAGGGAAAGTGGATGAATTCTTTTAAAAAAAGCAAGCCTTGTGAGAAAAGTTTATAACTTAAAATTCTTACAAAACTTGCAGCTAGAAGCGCCGTAAATAGCCACGCATACGTAGGACACGCCAAAGCATTTCACTGTAAGGGTCTTTGTTTGCATTAAAGCGAGAGCATGACCACTGACAACAAAGATCTATTGCACTTCATCTCAAAGAGACAAAGGTCCACTTGATGCAGTCACTGAAGCACAAAACAGGTATTCCAAGGGAAAACTCAAGTGACAAGCTCACTATTACTGAGGAGGTGTCTGCACCATTGGCCAATAAATTGGCATGATTTTATATGGGTTTCAGATAATCTGCACCGCCTGAAGGACATTGCCATGCAACATGGCTACGCAGCATTGGTGGAACCTATGAAAGGGAAATAGCTCTGTTCTCCACCATAACAATAGGGACTAAACAGCCAGTCATGGCAACTGACCAGAAAAAAATCTTTTCACATATTGAATTCTCACATATCCTTAAAAAAACAACAGTCAGGGGGCATACACATACAGTAACATCAGTGATTTGACATTGGCCCCCGATCCAAATCATAAAGGCTTTTGTAAAGAAATAGCTTCTAGCTCAGAAAACAAGTCAAATATTTTGTTCAACCATAATTAATGTTTTGCTAACAAATATTTATACACAGGACCATCACATAACCTCTCTTCTGGGCTAAACAAATGCGATTATGACTGTAGGCATACTTGACATTTACGATCTGTAATGTAATTTTAGTCATAATTTACACTGAAGATATGAATAATAATTACATTTTTTGGTTCAGTCTTTGCACTGTGTATGAAGCACATATTTCAGATTTGATGCACCCTAAACACTGCACTGAAACACTAAAATACTTAAACTAGATCAATGCAATGTAGTAAAATGGCATGGCAATCAGTAAATAACTGGCGAATACAGGTTCAGCCTCTTGTTTAACATACAACTCTGCATATGTACTGTACACACTGTTGCACATCTCTCAAGTGTTTTAATAAAATAAACATTACATATACAAATTACCAATACCAGCACAGAAATCCAAATTCAGATAAATACAATACGCTTCTTGAAACACAAACAAATTTCTTTGTAACGAGTTCTTTAATTATTTTGTAAGCTGTCCCTTTGAGCTGAATGCAGCAATGTACTCGCAATTTAGACTTGTTATGCTGCTGTTTTATAAATAAGGTATATTGACTGAATTGCAAAAGCAACAGAACCTTTCTAGATTTATAGTTCATGAGTTTCCCTTTAGCAAATAATGACATATATGCCACAAATAAGAAAAATAGACTAGGTCAAGGTTCATCTTCTAGAAGATCCTAGTTCATGTTAAAGGAGAAGTCCACTTCCAAAACAAAGTTTCACATATAATGTACTCACCCCCTTGTCATCCAAGATGTTCATGTCTTTCTTTCTTCAATCGTAAAGAAATTATGTTTTTTGAGGAAAATATTTCAGCATTTTTTCTACATATGATGGACTGATATTGTGCCCCGATTTTGAACTTCCAAAATGCAGTTTAAATGCGGCTTCAAATGATCCCAAATGCGGTTGTAAACGATCCCAGCCGAGGAAGAAGGGTCTTATCTAGCGAAACGATTGGTTGTTTTCATTTAAAAAATACAATTTAAATACGTTTTAATCTCAAACGCTCATCTTATCTTGCTCTCCCTAAACTTTGTGTATTCTGCCTCAAGAGAGTTAGGGTATGTTGAAAAACTCCAATCGTATTTTCTCCCTAAACTTCAACAATCATTTCAAAATCATCCTACATCGCTGCTGAAGTACCGACCCAGTCTTTGCAAAGTGAACATCCAAAGAAGATCAGACACCCTTACCAAAAAAGGTAAAACAGCGACATAGGACGATTTTGAAGTTGAGGGAGAACATGAGATGGGAGTTTTTCAACATACCCTAACTGTCATGAACCAGAAAAAACAGTCCAGGCAGAGTAAGACATAACGAACGTCTGACGTTAAAAAGTATATAAATTGTATTATTTGTACAAAAATAACCGATCGTTACACTAGATAAGACCTTTCTTTCTCGACTAGGATCGTTTACACTCTTATTTGGGATCGTTTGAAGCCGCATTTAACCATACCAGTCCATTATATGGAGAAAAATGCTGAAATGTTTTCTTCAAAAAACATAATTTCTTTACGACTGAATACAGAAAGACATGAACATCTTGGATGACAAGGTGGTGAGTACATTATATGTGAATCTTTGTTTGGAAGTGGACTTCTCCTTTAAAACAGGAGCATCACATTCAGTCCAGTGTTATGTGCCTAAATGCCTCCTGTAGTCCAGCAGATTTGGACTTCTTCATCTTCTCCAATGCCCTCTGCAAGTGTTCCTGCCTGATGGGATGGATGAAGTCTTCATTTGGACTGTCATCGGATGAAGGGTAATTAATAAGAGGCAGTTTAAAAGTCAGTTTCATATTGATTAAAAAATGCATTACACTAGACAGTATGTAAAGCAGAAAATGAAGCCTAAAACTTTAGATAAAAATATTCTTTCTTTCCTGAACGTGGAAGTCTCGCCTGGCTCATTACAGAAAAATACTTTACATTTCTGGTCTCTGGTGTTTTTAGTCAAATTAAGGCACATCTTAAGTCTGTGAACATGTTTTAGTTTAATTAATTCAGTTGATCTTTTTACTCCATTTTAATATGGATTTCTGTGGAGACCGGAACATGAGAGCATCTTAAAGGAAGTTAGAATCCATCATGGCGGCACTCATCAGTTACTCAGGAAAAAGGTGGATACAAACATACCAAATTCTGATATCTAATATATTTGGAAGCTGTGTTAAGAGTTTACCTTTCTTGGTGCACAAATTCACGCACACAAAACAGAGCAGCGTCTCGACACATCTCTCTGAGTTCACTTCCTGAGAACCCATCAGTCTGTTTTGCAATTTCATCAAAGTCCACAGCAGACTCCACCTTCAGAAAATGGAAAATTAATCTTTCAACGCTTGTAACATTTTAATAACCTGGCAGTTCAATTAATAATATACATACATTCTCGTTCTTCAAGATCAGTTTCAATATGTCTTTCCTCTGAATGACATTCTAAATACACAAGACAAATGATCAGTTATTAGTAAAATGATTCAATAGAAAAACTGAAAATTTCACATAAATCATCAAATATATTTTGAGCTCATTTCAGGGAACTTACAGGCTGAAAGATGTGGAATTTTGTGGGCATCCTTCGGAGTATAGCAGAATCAAGATCTTGTGGCCTATTGGTGGCTCCCATTATAATGACCTTTGTGAGAAAACAATCACTACACCTGATAAGAATTGTGATAAAATTCAAATACACGCTGAATTGTACCTGGCAGTTGAAGTCAGTATCCAGCCCGTTCCATAAGCTCATGAACTGAGCCTTCATCATGGCAGTGGCCTCATGATCTGAACTTGAGCGACTCCTCAAAAAAGAATCTATAACATAAAGATGAATAGAAGTTATTTGAGATTGCCCAAAATACAGAATCTTCTACTTATCACCATATTATATAACTTAAAAGAGTAAAATGAACCAAGTTAGGTTCAGAAGTCGATTTCCAGTGATATATATAGGTTACGATGGGGCTAAAGGCGCCCCGGGGTAAAAGGAGCCTTTGATATTATTTTCCTCTTAACCACTAGATAGCAGAAAAACATGGCGTAGCGTGTTCCACAACATCTGCTTTTACATACACGTGCAAAATTGGTTGATCCTTGACACGATCGCAGGCAGCAGAGCCAAGTCAATTCTGTGCTTACTTGATCTAATATTTGATGTTTTTAAAAATGTTGTAGATTTAAGTAGCAAATGAGAATCGCTAAAATTATTAAATATATCTTGAGACAAATGTCTTCTAAATTTTAAGTTTAAGTTTAAGTTTAAGATAATTAAAACAGCAGTTTTTAAATAACAAAAGAATCTGTAAAACTATGGTATTTAGGGTAAAAAGCACCCCTGCTGTTTGGGCTAAAAGGCACAATATTAACATGATAATTAATCGAAGGCTGACTTTCCCATTTGTTGACATGACACTGTTAGATTCAGATGGTAAATATCATATATTATTTTGGATGTCCATCTTAGAAATAATAATAAATGTTTAGAATGAAACCATATTTAAAAACATGATATTAATCACATCATATAATAAAATATCATTTGTTACTACTGTAAATCTACACTGTGTGCATAATTATTAGGCACGCTAATATTCTGGTCATATTTTTTTTCCAAGCACATTTTACCAATTCCAAACCACATCAATCTTAATAACTACTATTAATTTTGTATTTAATCATTTATACGTGATATATATTTGTCCATGAAGGCTGGAAGTGAAAAACTCCTTATATTCAGGTGTGCGTAATTATTAGGCACGTTTTCTTTTACATATAAAAAAGCTAAAAAAGAGATTTAACCCAGACTGAAAAGTAAAAAATTCTTAAATGCCCATGAGAAGGATGCAATACTAATGCAATACTAGAATTTGCAAAGTTAAGGCATGACCATTGGACAGAGAAATGCTCGTTGGGTCAGCACGGTGAGAAAAAAACAGTGGAGAAGAAAAGACACGTTAACTGCAAAAGAATTAAGAATTAAAGTGAAGAATTAGCTGTGAAACCATCAGGAACCATTTAGTCTCCAGCGCCAACATTTTCCAGAGCTGCAACCTACCTGGAGTCTTCAGAAGTTCAATGTGTCAGGTTCTCAGAGACTTTTCTTGGGTGAAAAATCCTAAAAAATGACCCTCATTTAAAGAGAATAACATGCTGAAGTGTTGTGAAATACATGAAGACTGTTTTCTATAGGCTTTATAGACAGATAAGTTGAGAGTGACTTTTGAAGGACCAGCATCAAATCCTCTTATACCACTCTTTCAAGAATTTATCTTCCAAAATCTGGCAGTAAGTTTTGGGAGTTCATTTTGGTCCATCTCTGCAAGTCAGACTTTTCAGGATAGGAGATAGACTAAACATGAACTCCCAAAATGTACTGCTAGATTCTGGAAGACAAATTCTTGAATCAGAAGTACAAGAGGATGTGGTGCTGGTCCTTCAAGAGTCACTCTCAACTTATCTGTCTATAAAGCCTATAAAAAAAAAAACTGTCTTCATGTATTTCTTAACACTTCAGAATGTTATTCTTATTAAGTGAGGGTCATTTTTTAGGTTTTTTTCTCAAGCAAAGTCTCTGACAACCTGACATATTGAACTTCTGAAGACTCCAGGTAGGTTGCAGCTCTGAAAAATGGTGGCGCTGGAGACTAAATGGTTCCTGATGGTTTCACAGCTAATTCTTTACTTTAATTCTTAATTCTTTTGCAGTTAACGTGTCTTTTCTTCTCCACCGTTTTTTTTTCTCACCGTGCTGACCCAACGAGCATTTCTCTGTCCAGTGGTCATGCCTTAACTTTGCAAATTCTAGTATTGCATTAGTTTTGCATCCTTCTCTTGGGCATTTAATAATTTTTGACTTTTCAGTCTGGGTTAAATATCTTTTTTGGCTTATTTATATGTAAAAGAAAATGTGCCTAATAATTCTGCACACCTGAATACAAGGAGTTTTTCACTTCCAGCCTTCATGGACAAATATATATCATGTATAAATGATTAAATACAAAATTAATAGTAGATATTAAGATTGATGTGGTTTGGAATTGGTAAAATGTGCTTGGTAAAAAAATATGACCAGAATATCAACGTGCCTAATAATTATGCACACAGTGTATATTAAATTACTATGGGATCTCTTTTTATTGGATGCTTTCAGAATCTTTACATTTTGAAATGATTTTGTTTCTGTATTTTAAAATATATGTTTTATATTGACATATTCTAATGACAGTGTGTTTATTGAACAAAAAATAATTATTTTATTTATCAAAATAAGCAGAAAATAGTGCAGAGTTTGCTAATATGATTGTTTTGAACAAGTAACTTAAACATTATAATAACAATAAAAAAAAAACATTATTTTGGTTAAAGTATTTGTATCAATACTGTGTGTCTTCTACCCCATGCTGGTGGGCCTTTTACCCCACGTGTGGCCCCCCTTGCCACCTCATACATTTATGAGATTTTTTTTAAACAAAATAAACAATTTGTATGATTTAATTTCACACAAAATATGTTGCTCCATAAATGTTCAATACAAACGTATGTATTTTTCTGCAATCATATTCTTCGGGCACAGTGAAAAGCACATTTTTTTCTCAGGGGGGTGCCTTTAGCCCCGTTGTACCCTACTGTATATGCCATGAAACTGAGCATGAATAATGGCAGGCATGTTGAAATTAGAGGTGTATGATAGAAATGCAAACCATAAAAATTTTAATTTGCACTTATAGATCTCATCGATGAAGATTTTTTTTTTAAATTTACATGACTTTTCAGCCCTGAAAAATCACACAAATTCAGTTACACTTTAATTTTGACATTTATCATTTCTGAACCCTCTAAATGCCAAAACTGCTGAAATTAAATTGCATACCTGTTTTTGTGCCTCAGCTTTCTGTTTTCTTGTTGGATCAATAGCATCAGCCATCCACTTTATTGTAAAATATGCGACTACACCAAATGCTGTAAGGCGTGCGATCAAACCTATGACCTCATTGCAGTTTAACGGTCGAATAATATTGTCAACAGGAATCTCTTTTAATTCCATCTTCTTCTAGTCATCTGCAAAATACATAAATAAATAAATGACCCATATTAGACACTTCTTCCACACTCAAAAATATAATGCTTAGCTAGTTGCTTAGCCTGTTTGTGCAGCTGCTGTTTATTTTAATTTTCAGTAAGCTCTCAGAAAGCTCTCTTATCATAATTAAATGAATGACGGGCACAGTTTGCTTTCATTTTCACTGGAGAGTTGATATTACTGAACTGAGATTATTCTTGTTTATTCATGCTAATCCTGAGAGCTGTAAAATTCTTCAATTAAATTTGAGGTAAAATTAGCAGACAATAAATAAATTGCCTCTTGTTAATTAAATAATTTATAAATTAATACATGTATATATTTTATATTTATATATAAATTAATATAATTTATAAATTAAATTTAGTCAGTGATTAGGATGACAACATGAAAAGTATGAAGGTAAAAATAATGATTTATATCTTATTTAAATATGTGAGCAGAGCGCTATCCAGTGGCGTATTTTAACTTGACTAACAAATAGATAAAAAAAGCACCAAAATGGCAAAGAAAGGCAAATGTTTTTGTAACCTCTTAAACCTGCACTGTACTGCAGACGGGCAATTGCTTTGTTTTATATCAATTAATCAATTAATTTTCATGAACCATACACCTTCTGAAAACAGAAAACCTTAAGATTTCAGCTCTGAAGTTTTTCAATCAAAAAATTACAGCATCCAGTACCTGAATGCTCTCAGTCAGTCCAGTACAACTCTAACGCAAAGAAAACCTGGCCGATTACATCAGAGATGCTAGAGAGAATAGTGACTTTAGTTTTTAGTAAATTATTCATTCCAGAGTGCTTTTAAAAATGATTTAGCTTTTAAAAATGACCTTTCTCATTCTGTTTCTGAGCTGTGCTCAGCACTCCAACACAGCACTCCATCACACAACCTAGACATGATACCACACTATAGCCCTGTCCCAAATGGCACCCTAAACCCTTACGGACTTCTGTGACGTGATGCCGCTTTGACTGTCGGGTAGAAGTCTGCTGCAGAGCTTGCAGAGGTATGTATCGAGGCCACAATATGGCCGCAAAGGGAGCGCTCGCCAGCACCCTTTCAAACGATAAAATGACGATTGGGACATCCTACAGTCTCGTGGACTTAATGG
Source organism: Labeo catla (assembly GCA_012976165.1). Taxonomy (NCBI): domain Eukaryota; kingdom Metazoa; phylum Chordata; class Actinopteri; order Cypriniformes; family Cyprinidae; genus Labeo; species Labeo catla. The sequence continues at coordinate 123,919 of VONZ01000170.1, forward strand.
ACACACACACGTGGCTGGCCATTGTAAGTTCGCAAGTGCACATGACTTTCTTCTGGATAAAGCAAGCCAGTGTCCCCCAAGTAGAGGTTTGACAGATGTCGATAATAATCAGGGTAAAGACCATTACAGTGACATAGGAGTTGTACGTTAGGCATGCGTGAGTCTGTTATTATTGACTGTGTATGTGTGCTAACAATGTGTTTTTGCACAAACACATTTTAACATTTTCAACAGGTTCATAATATTTTTACTTTTGTGTTTTGCTGTTTAGTAATTCTGAATGGATCCATATTGTTTCTTTGCAGTCAAGTCATGCAGTAGTCTTTTGGCATCTCCATGCTGGCTACTTTTAAACTGTTGGACAGCCAGAAATGGGACCACCTGACTTGAGAGCTCTTGCGCTGGAGCGGACTCAGGAATGAGCTCTGGGCTGGATAGGTGCTATTGAGATTTTCCTCCTCCCCCTATCCCACAGTGAGGATAAACAAAGGCTATAGACTACCCAAGACGTGTCACTCGTACAGTTCTGAATGGGGAAAATTGCTCTCTCATTATGGCCTCCAAGCCCAGCCTTCGTAATAAACAAGCCAATCACCAATCGGTAAAGTCAGCACGTCACTGCAGCTGCCGTTAGAAGTCCCGGTTGCTATAAAAACAGTCAGCAATATGAGGGTGTACTCACACTAGGCGTTTTGAACCGTGCCCGAATGCGTTTTGGTTCGTTTGACTAGTGTGAACGCTCCATGCATTGCTCAGGCGTCTTTTGTTTAGCTGTACCTGGCCCAGCTGCAAGAGGTGGGCCAGGGCACAGTTCAGTTGGGCTCAGGTGAGGTATGCATGTAATGTGAGCGCTAACCACATACTATTTTGTGTACGCTACTGTCACCAGGTTGAAGCGACCCCAATAACGTTATATTAAACCCTTTGAAATGCGAACTGTACCAGGGAAACCCCACCAGAAAACATGTATTTTATCCCCATGGAACGCAATTTTTACATTTACATTCTTTCATTAATGTCAGCTGCCTGCATAATTATTCTCTGATACATACAAGTGAAAATCAATGCATGGCATAAATTATACATTTATAAGGCAGAATATTACCAAAAATGTTTTTTCCATTATCTCGTACTTGAGATAAGTGTGCTCCGGCCTGGAAAGTTTAGTGCAAGCGTGAGTGCAGGTCAGTGGGGGAGTGGGGAGGGAGGATAATCATGCTCGGTTCAAGATAACTGTGCCTAGTGTGAGTATACCCTGAGATGTGCGCTTAGGACTGCGCATGCACACTGGCTGGTCTAGCCTGAAAAATAAGCTTTTTTTAAACACTATTTGAGCAAAAGAAACAACATTTATGATACAGTTGATGTCAGATTTCAAACATGAAATTTAATCATAAGCTTGGTGAGCATTTTTGGAGAATTTGATGTTTCCTCACTCATAGAGATAGGAGCTGCACTTGCATGTCTAAGCATGCCCGAGAGGCATTTCAAAGATGGCCACCGAGTGAAATGACTTGCCTTAAAGGGACTTTGGGATAGATCCCATGATCTGCAGCACTGGATCTAGGAATTGCCAGAGCATTCCTTGAGGACCAGTCATGGGCAGCACTTATTTAAGAGGCTTGTTTAATCCCCGTCCAAAAGTGATTAATTATATTAGGATATCTCTAAATTAGCAAGATGTAAAAAACCTATTGATATGGTCCTTGAGGGAACAATGCTCCAGGGCAGAGGAGGATTTCTAATGATTATAACTTCTGGATAGAAATAGTGCAGATGCTAGACAAGGATTAAGCTTTCTAGTGTGCGTGTATTGAGCGCTTGTGTTCGTACATGCAGTAATATGTAGTATACTTTGAAAGGCTGTGCATTTAGCTGTAAACATGCGCTAAGCATTGGTGTCAAAACAGAAGTATACTTTGGGCTAAAATTTAGCAGGAAGGTGGCCCTTCTATAAATGGAGTATGCACACCCTGAGGCTGCATTTATTGTTAATGGGTATTTTAATGATCTAACAGGAGTAAATTTGCTCCTAAATAATATAAGCATGTTAATTTCCCACATAAGGTGATCAAATTGTTTTAGCAGTGCTGTTTACCAATGAAGGACAGTTAAAAAATATTAAAAATACACAAGAAAAACTGGTTGTCAAACCAGTCCACAAAATAAGTGAGGATGATATTTCCAGACTCCTACTTTGAATATACAAACTGGGAAATGTTCCATGATACAGGAGGAAATGACATTAATGACTATATAGACTCTGTGATCTGTCATTTTCTCAAATGACACTAATATATATTTTAGGGTGGTCTAATAGCTAATGTGCAATGTAGAGAAAAAGGCTGTTTACATTTACAGTGACATTTGCTGCTTGATCTTAAAGTGAGTAGGTGATACTTTAAGAGGGTCAACGGCGGTGTTGCCAACTAATTTTCAGGGAAAGTTGCTAAAGGCAGGACAATTTGTTGCTAAATGTTGCAAAATGATGTTGTGATGTCATTACGCAATGACATCATTATGTAATTACAACGCAAAACTGCATAGAATACACAATCAGATCACTCAGATCTCAGCAAAAAATATGATTAGGAATATAATTTGAAATGTTAATTTAGATTTGGGGCAGCCATGGCCTAATGGTTAAAGAGTCTGACTTTTAAGGTTGCGGGTTTGAGTCTCATGTCCAGCAGAGATTGTAGTTGGGGGAAGTGAATATCCAGCAGTCGCTCCACCCTCAATACCACGACTGAGGTGAGACCCTTCAGCAAGGCACCGAACCCCCAACTGCCCCCCGGGTGCCACAGCATTGGCTCCCCGGAGCTGGTGTTTTACTAAAAACTAAATAAACAAAACATAACGAAAATAGTATATGTGTTATTTGCTATTTATCATTTTATGGGACAATGACTAGCGTAACTTTCATGTCAGACAGTTAAATATGACATTTTACACATAACTGTATTTATATCTGGTAAACCAACTCTTATAAACGCATCCTCCGGATTTTTTTTTAAATTAATTTATAATCTCTGTTTTTGATTGATCATACAACTTTGGGAATTCCATTATATTTTAAATGATCTCGATCATGTTTTCAACACTCCGACATGAGCTCAGTTCTTTTGGTTATTAATAATAATCTGTCCGAGGGGTGCGGGTTTATCAAGCAGGACACGTGCACGACTCTTATACAGAGACAAACTTCTACCGGACGCAAGAAACGGATCCGAATGATGTGTCTGAAAGAGAATGTACTTGAGACCCCGACGACTTACCTCCTGTGACATTTCCAGATATTTTTGTATGTTTAGATTTCCAGATATTTTTGTATGTTTAGTCTGTGGTGTTTAGTCTGAGGCAACCAGTTTAGTCAATCAGGCAACCTTATGCCTTGTTATACAGTTATACAGTGCACACAAACAATGGTACTTTGCTTCAACATGCATATGTGACAAAACTGAAACCAATAATGCGTTCTCTTTTGACAAGTGATGATAATAATGCTTTGCTCTCCTCCAAGCTCTTCGTGGCTTTAGCGGCGCGCGACCAATCCGCTTGGATACACCGGACACTTCATTCTGTTTTCAGGCCGGAAAACAATAAAAAGAAAGTCTGTTGTCTATTTTTTCACCCCGTCGATCCTGCGAACGGACATTATATCCAACAACGCAACAATTTCTTCCCATGACTAAAACTTATTCAGCGCTTCACAAGTGGCCTCACAATATGGTGATTTTTCCCATCAGCCACCGCAGCGCTAGAGCCATGATGTCACGCCCCCATGCCCTATTCTGAATGTCAACATTTAATAGGCCTCTATATCTAGTCAAAAGGTTAAAAAAATCTAGTCAGATGGTCTTAGGAAATACATGTTTTAGTAAGTTGTTATAAAGTTTTCATGCTTTGTTTTTTTTTTTTTTAGATTTTAAAATATTTATTTTTTTTGTTATTTCTTTTATTTATTATTACTGTTCTTTTTTTTGACCGACAGGCTGACTGAATATATTATTGTGAAATCCCGTTCAGCGAAAATCATTTTATTTTTTAATCAGTTCTCACATTTTCTACCGTATTGTTTAGTATACACGCGAACCACAAAACAATGTTAGGGGTTAGCTTGTTTTTTTTTAAAATGTATTTTTAAAAGGAAGCTTCCTTTTAATCAGTTGCTTTAGCTAGTTTCAGTAACAATTAGATTTCCATGACGCTAACTTCGCCGTTCCTTTGGAAACAATAGGCTCTTTACTGCAAATAATAGGATCAATGCAATGGACACAGACGCTACAAGCGTCATGTCATAAAAAGTTGGCATTGCAGCCACTGGCAAGTAGCGTTTTTAACGGAGCAACAAATATTTAGATGTGTGTAAATTGCGATTTAGTGCCCATTTACTGCATTTATGCCACAACTAGGCTAAACTGGTGCAGCCAGTCCAAAATGAATTAACTTAACGAAGTAGAATATAACTTGTAATAAAAATAACTTATAAGAATAAAGAATGGTAGGCCTAAATCATAGGCTATTTTCACATTTCTCTTTCATTGCCTTACAAAAACACTTAACATAAAGAAAGCAAAGTAAATCATATTTTCATATCAGTACAAACTGAAACTCTTAATAAAGAGGTCACTTACCAGAAATATAATGGTTTTGTTTTGGCAATGCTTCCGTTTAACTGTCACACCCTCGTCACATAGTGATGGGCGCTTTGGAAACAGATATTTGCGCGCGCTATCAGTTAGAATACGCTTTCTGTTTGAATGATGCAAATAAGAAAAACTACTTCTTTTTTCTTGTTGTGTGGTCAAAGACACTGATATTTTTTTAATAAATATAATTATTTAATAATGTCAGTGTTCTGTTTCACTTTTATAAAGATGAGAGGAACCAAAAAAAAGGCAAAACATTTGGTGAGAATGTGATGATAAGGATGTTTGATAGGCACATGCCGTTTTACGGTGTAAAGATGCACTGTGTGGAAAAAGGCCTCAGTTTATTTAATTTATTTGTTTGATTGTTTCTTTCTTGCACCAGAAAGAAAATATTTACAAACGTAGAATACAATTCAACGCATTCTCCTCAATATACCATAACAAAAAACAAACAAACAAAAAAAAAACAACAACAAATCTAAACTGCAAATAGGCCGTTAACTCTGATACACACTTTCTACATGAGTTAGCAATCCGATCATGTTTCTCTCATTGCCATGCTCACCCAAGACAACGATCTCTGTGCACCACTACCCTCTCCTGGCAGAGAATTGCTGTCGTATAAACAATAACAAAGGATACGGGAAAATATTATTCAACGGCAAATATGATAAACGTAAAAATATAGGCTGTAATGCAGGAATGGCTTATTTATAACATATTGAACATACTAAAAAACGTTATGGTCCTAGCATTTTCATTCTTTTGCTACTTAACATTACCTTCAAACAAGATTTCCTAAATAATGTTACAAATAAGTATTTAAATGGTGAGATATTTTCAAAAACATTTAGCAAATGATTGCACTGGAAAAACATAGGAGAACGTGTCATTGTAATATTCACAACTTTCATTCTAGATTTTTCTGACAGATGGCGCTGTACAATAAATGTTTGGCTTCTCAAACGCAGCTCGAAATTTCCACCTCCGTGCCGTCCTTGGGGGCTAAATGCACATTTTAGCAAATGGTACAGAACACGCCTGTAACATTAGTACATGCTTAAATAAATTTGCATAACCGCTACCGCGATGTATTTTTATCATTATTTTATAATTACCAAATGATGTGCTTGTGCCTTTATGCAGTAACTTACTTTTCTGCTTGCGTAAGCATTTCAGCAATTTCCTGCCTTCTATTGCAGGGCAGTAGAGGCATTGGTGAGGGGGGTAACTATACGCATTCTGATATTTTCCCCGTATACAGTACTGTTTCAAAAATACACATTTCATATTGCTCGTTTTAGTCATAATGTGTCAGAACAATAAATAATTGTTTCAAAATATGAAACAAGAACGCTGGTGTATAACAGATACATACTGACTTGAAATCTGATATAAAATATTGGAAACTTCCCTCATTTCTGTACACACGTGACCCTGGAACAAAAAGTAGTTCGTTTGTGCTCTGTCCGTATTCTTCCGCTGCTGTACCTAAAAAAAAATAAAATTGTTAACGTATGTTTTCATTTAATGTCATGACAGTTAAATATTTGTACCTAATATTGTGTGTATCTACATAGTGAAATACAGAAAAATCATTGGTATATTCATAAAATATTGCACTCGTGGGACTATTTAGCAGAGCGTATGAATACGTTGTCCGAACGTCACCTTTTTTCAATGGGAAGCCATGATGGAAGTTTGAGAGTTTAATCGAGGAGAAGCGAAGGAAAGGGACCCGACTTGAGACCGCTCCTACGCGACATTTAAATATCAACTTTTTAATATCTTGGTGGAGGCTGTCACCTTTCATTTCATGTGTTAGGACCTGGGCATCGCGGATTGTTGCAATGTTCGATGGCTTTTATTTTTTTAAGGATGGGTAGACGAGCTAGCGCGCTAGCCGTTGAAGCTAGCGGCTAGACGGAGCGCGAGCTGAGTGCGAGCGGGGCTTTGACAACCGTTCTTGAAGTGGAAGCGCACGGAGAGGACTCTCTCTCCGCCTTTCCGTTCAATCACGGCGGCTACGGTGCGACCAGAGACTTGTCGTGCACTAGAAATTCTGCAGTTCGAGACGTGGGACGTTGCTTATCTTTTCACCCGGGGCTCGTCTGAGCTGAGGAGGGCATTTTGGAAGCCGGGCCTGTGGTGGTTTGGAGCGAGGCCCTTGATGAGAGAGCTACAGCAGACTCCATTCTAGCTAGCAGGGGGACTGCGAAACGAGCAGAGCATTAAGTCGACCGATCGTCCGAAAGCAACAATACTCTCTCTCACACTAAAAACCTTAAAGACTCCTGTCACAGCCATGGCTGCGATCATAAAGGAAATTGTCAGTCGAAACAAATATAGATATCAGGAAGATGGATTCGACTTGGACTTGACCTGTATCCTCTTTGATCAATCAAATGTCCCTGTTCTGTCTTTTGTGTAGAAACCAGTGTCTGCAGTAAAGGTAATGGCTTGCATCTTGTTCTAAATCGAGAAATCTCTGACGTTTCATCAGAGGATACATGAGCGTTTATTTTAAATTATTATTTTTTTAATTATTATTATTTTGCAGAAATTATTGGCACTGGCACCTAGTCGGCGACTGGAGCTTGACATAATCTAGATCTATTAGTTTCTGTAGCTGGATGAAGTCAAAGCCAGCGCGTTTTAGATTCATGTCAGTTCTCAATTTAAACAATTTAGCGAGCAGACCGAAAACCAGCAGACTGCACTCGCACTCTATTCATTTGTACAGTTGTTCTCAATAAGTTGCATGTGCAAACTACAATAAAAGCAACGACAGTTAGGTTGTAAAATGTAAATTTCCCCTTTTATGTAATCTGATCCATCGATTGGCTGCTAATCTGTAATCCAGCACACATTTCAACTCAAGGCTTTTCGCATGAGAACTGCAGTTTTGGGGCTTTAAAACAAAAGATGCGTCGCGTAGAGGTCTAGCTGCCTTATATAATGCGATGGATTAGATGAAATGCACAAGCAGTGTCACACAAAGAGCCATTGCATCAGCTGTTCGCAGAAAATAGATCTCGCTCTTAACTTGCTGTAGTTTTGATTGAGCAAAAATGAGTCCGTTCACACGCTTGCGTACAAAAGGAAATGCTTTAGTATGTGAAGTATGTCTTTTTCGTAATCGCAGGAAGAGATTCGCGCAGAGCTGTTAAAGAGGACTCCATCTGTTTCGCTGTGTTTTAGAAACGTCACTACTGATGCCTTGCTGACTGTTATGTGCCATATGTCAATGTCATTTGCGTTTTTCAAACACAGGTATTGTACAAATGTACGTTGTTAGTTTTGGGATTGCTTTGATCAGGTGCATTACATCCTTGCAGATGAAGTGCTTTGATTGCTTGTTATATTTCAGCAGGATTCAGTGTTATTGAAGATGCTTCTGACATTAACACCAAACCTGATGTTTTGCTGTAGTCCTGTCCACCTCACTGTCCTATTCGTTGTCCTGTAAAATACAAAAAGGCAGGTGTACCAAACACTAAGAAACAGGGCTGGAAGGACAGTTAGAGGGCAGGATCCAATCACTGAAGAGGTGCTATTATTTTTCTGTGTAGCACTATAACAATGGCAGTAGGGTTCCGGTAGGCCTTAGGTGCGTGTTTTGTCAAGAATTTTGAAAAGTTAAGTGTAATTACACTAAATAAGGATGTTTTGATTTAGATCTAGTGTATTACATGAATAGTCTGCAATGAATTGGTTGCATGGACGTTGATTTGCCCTTGCCTGCTTAGATGGTGTGTAGGTTCGCTATATTGCCTTGCATTACGCTATGCATTCATTGCATTGCACACTGTGTTGAAGTGGAATGTTGGATTCTATATTCTTACAAAAGTTCTCAGTATGGAGAATTTCATTCTTTCAGTCACTTTTTCGTGTTACTGATAAAGCAACGCTGTCTGCAGCAGTGATTTGTTGAGAATACAAACTCTACATTTGATAAAATACATTTTGCATCATTGTGGGTCATGAAATATGTTTACTCAGTTTTAGATTACATTTTTTCTTTAACTTGTGTGAAGTTAGCCAAGATTAGAGTAAAATTGGACAAAGCATCTCTGGATGGAGAAACTGGCCTGCACAGCTATTGCTCTTGATTTTTTAGGGTTTTTTTTTAATACATTTGCAGTTTTTAAAAAAAAAAAAAAAAGTTCTTTACACAATGTATAAAACAATTATTTAGATTTCCACTTGACATATTGCCATAGGCTTTAAAAATAAAGGCATGCAGAGCCATGATTTTATGACTGCAAGACAAAAAAAAAACATACCAATGTGCGATGTAATGTCAGTGCAGCACTCACCTGATTGGACAAGTGACAGTTCTGCTCAAAACTGTCCAACACTGGCCCCAGACTATTTTTATTGTCGAACCTTTGATTGTTTTTATGTCCAGTGAGTATTACGGTTACCTCATTCAGTGCATCATATTTGTAGCTAGCTGTTCACTGCATTATGCATAGCATTTATTTTAAGAGATACAGTTACACTGTGACCAAAAGAGGTTGTTAATTTGAATTCGGATGATATTGTGCACATTTCTCTTAAAGCTAGATATATATGGTGTGCATTTTTCTACATGTTTTGTTCTGACAATTAATATAGGGAGCTTTTTAAAAGAGTGTTATTGATAGATATTCTAATTACCTGAATTTGACCAGATCACTATGATCTGTGTTTAGTATGCATTGAAGTGTGTTTCAGACTTTGTGGATCAAAGAATTTTTCTGGCCTCCGAACCATGAAAAATAAAGTTAAAATTTTAAATGTATTAAATGTTTTCATCGATATGTGAATCTCTTAGATTTCTAAGCTTTTTACTGTTTTGTGACCTTCATTTTTTAAACATCATTTAAAGATTATTTGAATTCATTATGATTGTAATGTGAAAACAGTAAAAAAAATTCCAGCTGCTTCAGATGGTAAACCTCTAAAGACTTCTTATAGCTTATCAGAATTACACCATCTTTGAGCTCATAGCTGTCAAATAAGTTTTTTTTTTCGGCTTTGGTGAAATGTCAAATTTGCCAGATCAGGAGTGAGAACCACATGCTACACCATCTGAGAACACAAGAAAACGTTGCTTACCGCCATCTAGCCCAGATCTGTTTTTTTTTTTGTTTGTTTTTGCTACTGTGAGATTGTAAATTAAGGGTCCATTCACCATTTTTGTATACAGATTAGAGTGATCGTAGTTGTTGTTGTTTTAAAGTAAATTTAAACAATTGTGAGTCTCTTTTTGATGGATATTGATAGAATTGCTTTGCCACCAGTTGATATTTTATATCAGGGTCTGATTAGATCATCTTTGATAATAAGGTCTTTATGTGTACTGAAGAAGTGATGCGCTCGTTATGGAAAGGTGAGGAAGGAAAGTGATTCCAGGCTGGGCTGAGGCACAGTGTGATTTATTTAGTGCCCCTGTGTGGCCCTCTGGGTTAGAGGTCTATGCATTGGTCTCTTACAGCGAGAGCCATCTGTTCTATATTACCCAGAATCCTGTTATCTGAGCTCTCATTGCACAACTAAAAAGTAAAGCGGTACTTTAGTGCAAATGCATAAGTTCTCCTCTAAAACCGGGGCTTGGTGTTTCTTAGTTTTCCTGCTTCTTGTGACATCATTTAGCTGCTCTTCATTGTTCACCAACCTTGCCTCAGCATTTTGGATACTATGTTTTAAGTGATTGTTATAAATGTGTAAGCAGACAGTGGAAATTAGAAATGGTCATGATTTATGTTTTGTAGTGTGGTTTGTTTGTTTGTTTGTTTTGTTTGTTTGTTTGTTTGTTTTTGTCCCCCCCCTTCCTATCCATATTAGTTTCCCTAGAAAGAGTCTTGTGATTTCCTTAATTCTGCTATCTAGATATTTATCCTAACATTATAGCAATGGGCTTTCCTGCTGAAAGACTTGAGGGTGTCTACAGAAACAACATAGATGATGTAGTGCGGTAAGTTTTTGCTTTTTGTTGTCTTTGGAAATTTTGTCAATATAACCTTTGTGTATATGAGTCTCTTGTAACATTTGCAACCTATGTTGTAGCAAAACAAGAAAAAACTGCTGTGATATTTACAGCCATAGGCCTGTGAAATGACCTGTTGCACTGCTTTATCAGTTTGAAGTGTGATTGTCACCCTCAATGACATTTTATGAAATGTGTAACTAATGTTAGACTGTGTGTTATACAGTGTGCTATTCCACAGTCATATGAATAAATGCATTTGTGAGGTTAATCACTTAGGTGTAAATATTGGCCTTGATCGAGCAGAAAATATTTTTATATTTTCTAACAACAATTTAGTGTATTACCTTTTTTTTTCTAGTCATCTTGTCATTGGTTCCTTGTGACGCTGGGTCTCATGCACTGATTGCGTAGTCTAGTCGTTAGGGCTGCACAATTAATCGAATTTGTAATCGTGATTACAATTACAGATGCCACAATTATGTAATCTTTCAAATGCATAATTACGAAAAAGTGCTTTCTTAAGATGTGTGGGGGTGTGTGTGTGTGAGAGAGAGAGAGAGAGAGAGAGAGAGAGTGAGTGAGTGAGTTTGTGTCTTTTTCCTACAGGTTATCTTAATGGTTTCCATTGTTTTAATTTTTACATTTTTTCTTTTTTTTTTTTTTTTTATTTAAAGAAGAAACTATATATAAAAATGTGGCATGTAGCTGCTCATTCAATGTAAATTGTAATAATCGTAATTAATAATCACAATTACAATTTCAAGGGAATAATCAACAATTATGATTTTTCTCGTAATCGTGCAGCCCTACTAGTCATATTTACATGCACACTCAAACTTTTCACAAAAAAATTTGATTAATTCACAACACATGCCTATTCAGTACATTAGTTGACATTATTGACGATCATCTGATCATAGCGATGCGGAGGTTTGCACCTGCTCTGCAGTTCCGCACTCCAGTGAAGTCAAAGTCACGTCACATTAATTTACATAGCAGAATATACAATAGATTGCTTAAAGCAAGCAGCTTTGCAGTATTAAACATTTTAAAACCGTTTCAGTGTCTCTTTCAGTTTTAAAGCTTAATCTAGTTATAGACTGGTTTGATTATTGTAACACTATATAAGGTGTTTTAAGAGAGATTATGTTCTGAATAAAATGTTTTACCAGAAATACAACTTGTTTTATTACTAAGTCATTTGCATAAAACATGCCAGACTATTTCCAACTTCTTTTTTTAAACAGCCTTTGCGTCACTCTCATTAAACGTATGCTAGCCTAGAAAGACATTCTCTTGTCCTTTCAAACATAAATGTTTAGATAGATGTTTAGATATTTTAATTAAACTTGAGAGATTATTGTCCTGCCATTCAACCAAAACATTGACACTTCGTAATGCATAAAAATGCATGTGAATTAAGCAGTTTAATAAAAGTTTTTTTGTTTTTTTTAAGAGACATGATCACTTTAATATGACAGTTTTAATTTTGTAATAAGGTTTAATTTAGTTTTTTATTCACATATAAACATTGATCGATGCAGATGGATAAAGCACATCAAATATGGTAAATGTAAAAAGCAGTGAGGTTAGTTCTTGTGTGTCAGGCAAGCATTTTTGATCTGAGGTTTGTTTTTACACATTAATAAGGTAAGCTTGAGCTTCCGTTTAAAATATTGAATATGTTTTATGTATGTGCATTGATCAATGTTTCTGTGTGAATATAAACTTGGATTGAACTTATTTTCTGTTGCTTAACATTATAACATCTTTATGAACCTCTTGAAGCATCAAAATTTGATGGAATGTATTTTCAAGAGTCACAGAAATCTCTCTGGTTTCTTGATTTATGTCTTTGTGTTTTGAAAATGAACAAAAATCTTAGGATCTTCCTTTAACCAAACTCAACTGTGATTGTCTGGGAAAGTAATTGTTGTCCTCTTTCTGCAGATTCCTGGATTTGAAGCATAAAAATCATTACAAGATCTATAATCTGTAAGTGTGTTTCAAATAACTTCAGTTCTGCTTTTACCGTTAGAACATTTCCTCCAGTTTGCTGTTAAAAGCAGAAAAGCTGCAATCATTTTCAATTGAATATTAAAGAAAAAAGCTGTTTGATCATTGTGAATGGAGAGCATTGTCATTACACATAGGACTGTTATTTAGCTCTGTGAATATTCTCTTGGTGTTGCGTTGAACTTCTGTACTTATCTGTTTCTTTGTGTTCTTTAGATGTGCGGAAAGACATTATGATACTGCCAAATTTAACTGCAGAGGTAAGATACTTGGATTGGATAAATCTGACATTGACATCACATTTCAAAACCATCTGTAAGTTTTTGTGTGGTAATGATGAAGGTTTCAAGAAACTCTTTATTGTTCTCTTGCAGTTGCACAGTATCCGTTTGAGGATCACAATCCTCCTCAGCTAGAACTTATTAAACCTTTCTGTGAAGATTTGGACAAGTGGCTTGGTGAAAATGACAATCATGTGGCTGCCATTCACTGCAAAGCTGGAAAGGGACGTACGGGTGTCATGATTTGTGCGTACTTGTTACACCGAGGCAAATTCAAAAAAGCACAAGAGGCTCTGGACTTCTATGGTGAAGTTAGAACCAGAGACAAGAAGGTGATGTATATGTATTTTTGCTTTGTGTTTCCTTTCCCAAAAAACTTAAATTTCATGTTTTTTTTTTTGTTGTTTTTTTTTTAAATAGAAATGTGTAAATCACAAGGTCAATTTTTATTTTTTTTTTTTTACTGATGTATACTGATGTGGGCGGGTACATGTGCTATATATATATATATATATATATATATATATATATATATATATATATATATATATATATATATATATATATATATATACATGTATATATATATATATGTATATATATATGTATATATATATGTAAGTATATATATATATAGTATATATATATATATATATATATATATATATATATATATATATATATATATATGTGTATATATATATATATATATATATATATATATATATATATATATATATATATATATATATATATATATATGTATGTGTTACTAATAATATAAATAATAATATTATAGTCTGTGTTTCGAACCTGTCAAGTTCTGGTGTATACAAATCTACTGACCTACATGTTTTTCTGTGTCCAACAGTGTCCATCCACTTTTTTAGTAGCTTTTGTTCCAGAAGTATTTTTCCCATAGAGAATTTAAAAAAAAGTCTTTGTTAAAGAGTTGTATACCATGAATCAAACAAACCAGCTATGAGGTAAATCACAGCCTTACAAGCTTAAAGGATTAATTCAATTCCTGAACAAAAAATTACAGATAATTTACTCTCCCCTTTGTCATCCAAGATGTTCATGTCTTTCTTTCTTCAGTTGTAAAGAAATTGTTTTTTGAGGAAAACATTTCAGGAATGTTCTCCATATAGTGGACTTCTATGGTGCCCGTGAGTTTGAACTTCCAAAATGCATCTTCAAAGGGCTCTAAACGATCCCAGGGTTTCCGTGGGTCTTAAAAAGTCTTAAATCGCTTTTCGGTGAATTAAGGCCTTGAAAAGGTCTTAAATCAGAGCAGCAAGTCTTAAATTCATATGATCATGGCATTAATTTTCGTGAGGGATTGTTTCCTCATGTGTTTCACTTTAAAGTAAAGCGAAAGCATAATTTCTGCGCTACATGGTTTAGGTCGCTCAATATTCATTAAACAGTACGCAGTAGATGGCAGCATGTGCTGCTTCATCTGTCAGTCACCCGAAGAACAACTTTTCGTTTTGATTTGTTTATAGTAATAAAAAACATTTAGTTCAGTTAGAAAACAGACAATACAATTAAAACTGAACGTAGCTGCTTAATGCAGAGTGCTGAACGACAGTCGCATCACAGATCAGATTTCATTTATCACCTGAAGAGAGAGTGAGTAGAGCTGACTGACAAGAGAAGTGAGATAGACAAGACCATGGCAGAAGAGTTTCAAAACGAAATGCAAAAGCCTGTTTTAAAAATATTTTGGATTTTGAAAAGCCTGTCGACTTCTGCCATTTATCTAAGGTGATTGTGGAAGTTTCATATTTATTTAGTTCCACAGTGTTTGCGGTTTTTAATATATATTACATGAAGTTGTATGCCGTGCTTCTGGTCTTTCTTACTCGTATCGCTAATAAACGTTATGCGTTATGTTAATGCCGCTAATTTAGAAGTGAAAGTAAAATGTGTAGACCCCTTCAAAGTATTTATATTTTGTTTTATTTATTAAGTTACTTTAGAAAAATGTTTGAAGTATTTTTTTTGTTCGTTAAAAATAAGTTTGTTTTTTTTAAAGTAACGACCAAGCGGCCAGCCTGTTTGATAGTAGTCTGTTTGATTTTGCCTTCTCAAATCATCACGACTTGCCTAAAATAAAATCTATAGATGTAAAACAGTTCAAATATAAAACAATGTTAGTTTAAACGTCAAGCTTAGATAAATGTGTGCTGTTGGGCGCATAGCCAGCCGTTCGTGCAGAGAGTGGAAGCTAAAGCGCGCTTTGCAGGACATCGAGGCGCCAGCGCGATCACTTGCATTTTTTTTTCATTTTTGCTTATAAATGTAAGAGTGATACATCATTCGGAACTGTAAAGGGTCTGCTTTTATTTATGTACACTCACAATATCAACAAAATGTTGCAAACGGTGCTTTTATAAAATAAAGAAAACAAACATGATGCGCTTTTGGTCGTCTCAACAGGAGTGCTTCACAAAAATGAACTGAAACTCAGCGAATACATACCTCACAGACATGAGATATATATATATATATATATATTATATATATATATATAAAACTTTAAATTACTACCCTAACGAAATAAAATAAATCTAAAACAAAAACTCTTTCATTATGTAATTTGTAAAGATGCATTTCTGTCTAAAGGCGTGTCGAAAGAGGAGATGGCAAGTCAGGATGGGCAACTTCATCCTTGCGACACTGACTCAGAAAGCACTAGTTTATTAATAAATAATTCAAAAATCACCTTACTATTTCCCCTGACACATTCATGGTAATAACTTTTGCCGGTGCTTTGCGGCAAGCTTTAGCCTATTGCGTGCACTTGAACGTGGAACTTTTCCAGCAGCTGCTGCTGACAGAGACACTAAATGCCTTTCGAGCCCATCTCGAAAGCGAAGTCTTGTGTTGTTGTTTTCACCAGCGCTATATGATCACTATAATTGGATGTATAAAATATAAAAATACGGAGAAGCCTAAAACAGACCCAGCCCTAGGCGCATAAAAGATAGAGAACATATTGGTGTAGTGTTTTCCCTTAATTGTTTTTTTTTCCCTTAAATTTTCTTTAGTTGGTCTTAAAGTCGTAAAGTCTTAAATTGACCCTCATAAAACCTGCAGAAACCCTGGATCCCAGCCGAGGAAGAAGGGTCTTATCTAGCGAAACGATTGGCTATTTAAAATGTAAATGTAAAATTTAAAATTTATACACTTTTTAACCACAAATGCTCATCTTGTCTAGCTCTGTGATGCACATGCGTACTCTGTGCACTCTGGTTCAAGATAGTTAGGGTATGTCGAAAAACTCCCGTCTCATTTTCTCCTCCAACTTCAAAATTGTCCTACATCACTGTATTTTGTTGTAAAGGATGTTTGACTTTCTTTGCATGTTCACTGGGTCTGTACTTCTGCAGTGATTTGGGATGATTTTGAAGTTGGGGGAGAAAATGAGTTGGGAGTTTTTCGACAAACCCTAACTGTATTGAATCAGTGCACAGAGTTCACATGTGCATCGCAGAGCTAGACAAGATGAACATTTGAGGTTAAAAAGTATATAAATGGTGAATTTTATTTATTTATTTATTTTACAAATTAACTGATCGTTTCGCTAGATAAGACCTTTCTTGGCTGGGATTGTTTAGAGCCCTTTGAAGCTGCCTTTAAACTGCATTGTGGAAGTTCAAACTTGCAGGCACCATAGAAGTCCACAATATGAAGAAAATTCTGAAATGTTTTCCTCAAAAGCCAATTTCTTTACGACCGAAAGTGGGTGAGTAAATTTTCTGTAAATTTTTGTTCTGGAACTGAACAAATCCTTTAAATTTGAAGCAAAAAAGTATTTGAATATCGAACAAAAAGGCAAAAATACAGGACTGTGTACTTTAAAAAAGCATTGCAAGTGACCTAATGAAATTAATAGTAATGGAGAAGTATAAAATTATTGATTTTAAAGATGCTGATTTATAGAAACTATTTAAATTTTATTGCAAAATATTTGTATATATCTAAAAAAAATTTAATCAGTTTGAGAGCTTAGGGAGACTGACTATTACGTCATTCGCAGTGCTTTGTGTGGGTGGGCGCTATTTGGCCCTTGGGCACAGTTTGCTTGTTTCAATTCTCATTTTGGCTGCGATTTCATTGCAGTATCTTTATTTTTTATTATTTTTTTTTTGTAACCAGAATTGTTGCATGATTACTTAAATTTATTTGGAATAATGTGGGCTGATGGCATAAACAAAAGCATATACCGTAAATTAACAACCCTGTAGATCACTTTTAAAGTTTGTAAGCAAACGTTAAAAATAATTTCCTCTTTGGAGAAAATGGGTGGGATTTTTACTTCTGGAACCCAACTGCTGCACCCTTTTACAGAAGTATGGTGCAAATGTGTTGTGTTGTGTTGTTAAGGCCATGGAAGAGATGTTTGCATTAACACTGCAGGTTTGCCGTTTCACAGGGAGTGACTATTCCCAGTCAGAGGCGATATGTGTACTACTATAGCTACCTTCTGAAGAATAAGCTGGAGTACAAACCTGTGGCCTTGCTGTTTCACAGGATGGTGTTTGAGACAGTGCCTATGTTCAGTGGAGGGACCTGCAGTAAGTGAGCTCTTTCTTTCTTTCCTTCTTTCTTTTTTCTTTCTGGCACTGTTGTTTATACTTTGTATTGTTGTCCGTTTGGTGCTATTTGATCTCAAATGCTAAGGTGAGACATATTGGTGTTTACACCTGGTATTACTGGCATCTCATATGTGTCTTTAGTGACAAGTATGGACTTTTCCAACTTTTGTGATCAGGCTTTGTTTTCTTTTAAAAATTACATGGAACCGGCAAGGTTTAAAACTTGGTTTAACTTGGTGCATGGTGGATAGGTGAGTTGGAGGCCCTTGAAAGCTTTAGTGTTCACTATACAAATGTGACGTGGGCACATGCATATCTAACTGCTGGCAGTTTCACAAAGGATGTGCCAGTCACAAAGGTCTGAGTCTGTTTCAATGAGCTGCACGTGGTAACGTTTGCTGACGGCATGCAAGCAGTGCACATACACCCAAGTTAAACTGTATCTATTCTGTTGCACAGCTCCAAACCACAAAATGTGGGCAATTAGGCATTAAGGTTTTTGAAACGGTATTGTGAAATGTGCTTTAGTGTCACATGATCTTTCAGAAATCATTCTAATATGTGACCCTGGATCATAAAACCAATCGTAAGTGGCACGGGTATAATAGTCAACATTTGAAGTGGGTTAAAAAAAAAAAGTTAATCAAAGTTGTCCTAAGACAAGAACAGATATTCTTTTTGGTTTTAGGACAAATTTAATGAAAGGTTTTGATCCACTTCAAATGTTGACTACTATATTTGTAGCAATACATTGTATGGGTCAAAATTATCGTTTTTTTTCTTTTATGCCAAAAATCATTAGAATATTAAGTGAAGTCTTTGTTCCATGAAGATATTTATTTGAAGATTATATAATTTCCATAAATATCAACACTGAATTTTTGAGTAGTAGTATGCATTGCTAAGAACTTAATTTGGACAATTTTAAAGGTGATTATTCTCAATAATTTGAGTTTTTTTCCCCAGATTTCAGATGATGTATTAATCTCATTTTCAAAAAATTGACCCTTTTGACTGGTTTTGTGATCCTGGCCCACATATGCTGATTTAGAGCTCAAGAAAACATTTCTAATCATTAATGTTGAAGGCAGTTGTGCTGCCTGTTTTATTTATTTTTTGGAAACCATTATATACATTTCAGGATCCTATAATCAATAGTAATTTCAAAAGACCAGCATATATTTGAAACAAATATTTTGTAACATTTAAAGAAATAATTTCGCTGTGTTTCAGATTTTAATTGAACGTCCTGTGTAAAACCATTCTTTGTGGTTTCAAGTGAAAGATTTTGCTCTCCGTTTATACGTGTATTTTTGCACCATCTACTTGTGGTCGGGTTGCCTCAGATGTTAATACCAGGTGTACACAGGGTCTCTGTAAATGGAAATCAAATCTCTCACCTACCACAATCCCCCCCTTCACACTTCTTCATCGTAACTATGCCGAGAGTCTGCTTTAACACGCAGCGTTCATGGCTGCTCGTGGCTTTCCTTTTTGCTTCAACTGCTGTAAATTCTTCCCTACAAATTCAAACTCCTGCCTTTTTCTCTGCACCTAGGCATTTAACCTTTATCCAGATAGACCTAATGTAAAGTGTCAGGAACGTGTAAAGATTTTCCAGGCTGATTCTTTACCTGGAGTGCGAGTTTGTCCAGTGGCGCTGTAGCATCCGTGTCTCTCTGTCTCTGACTGTACCTCCTCCGGGCCCTATTCTGAACACATTCTTGATGACACTGACCAAGCCTGCTCTGCGCAGTCCACAACTCCTGAACTGGATCGTTCATAATGCTTTAGACAACCTGCTGTGTGAAATCTGAGCTTTATCCTAATTATATTTTCTTTTTGTACATGTCTGTAACGTCTGTTAATGTGTGATTTTTAGAGTGTACCTCACAGCTAAAGAGCTTCCCAGTGGTGTCGCACTTACGGTTCTCTCCATAGAGTCTTTGATGGCTGTTAATATTTTAGTCCAGCCCAGTCCAGCTCTGTTAAAAGCTGTGTGTTGCATGAGTGTGTGTTGTGTTTTAGCTCTGTTTAAACGTTTCTTCCCCTCATAGTGCCCTCTCTTGCTCTTGCTCTGGCCAGGCCACTGGACAGTCTTTAATCTCCTTCTTTTTCTCCAAGGGGATTCTGCTGTAAAAAGCAAGAGTGAGCAGATTCCACATGGGTTCAGAAAAACCAATTGGCATTGGGGTAACATCAGCTTTTTCTAAAATGTTTCTCATTTTCAGTTCTGTTAGCTTAGCCAGTGTTGCTCTATGAAATGTGTTTGCCATGTACAAGTAAATGCCCCTAACGCCACTTCTGGGTGGTCGTTTGTAATGCCTCATCTGAGGGAGATGGGAAGCGTGGTCCAGGGTCAGCTGTTCTCAGAATAGGGCCCTTAGCGTGCCACTGTTATTTTGTCTTTTCTGTATCAATATTTCTGCTGTTTCTATCCTGTTGTTTTCCTCTATGCTTTTCTTCTGTTTTATGTTAACAGATATGCACAAGCTCTTATTTTGTTTCCGTCACACGAAGCTGGTAGAGCAATTACATGTTTATTTTATTTTGCAGATCCTCAGTTTGTGGTGTACCAGCTGAAGGTGAAAATCCACACGTCTAACCCAGCGCACACGAGGCGAGAAGAGAAGTACATGTACTTTGAGTTTCCGCAGCCACTGCCTGTGTGTGGAGACATCAAGGTGGAGTTCTTCCACAAGCAGAACAAGATGATGAAAAAGGTACATGTCAGTTCCGAAACAGCCCATAGTGCTATTGCACATCATTATTGCTTTACTTTATTGCTGCATCTAGTAGTAAATGTAATTTTGTAATGTTGTAATGTTAGTTAAGAGTGAGGAGTAAGATTTAAAAAAAATTCTTCAGTATTTCATGCAGTTCTTTTTTTTTTTTTTTTAGGGATGAAATTTTGTGATAAGAGTGGGTAGTGTGTCCTAAATCTAATGTGTTTATGCTTTTAGTATATGGAATATAATAGCATATTATGCTTTATAACAAATATAAATTCTTTTGATAATGTAGTGATATTATTGATAAATGTACTCTGCAAAGGGAGTGAAATGAAAATAAATGAATGCAAATGAGGTACTTAATCTCAATTTATTATAATAACTTTTATTTTGAACTTGATTGAAGCAAAAGATAAGATTAGTCATAACAAATGAGTAAGCCGGGCATCAGCGCCAAAATGGCTTCCAACAGGGTTGGGCGGTATGAAAACCTTATCATAGCATGAGTAATTATATATCGCAGTAATGGTATATCATTATGTAGTTATTTTTCTGGACGTTGAGCTTAATGTATTATATATTACATAACCTTATAGTCATATATATAAATTTTTTTCAATTATATATTGACTTAAATACTTTAATGAAAGGGATGGGTGTAAACCTCAAGCTGTATGTGAGATTATTAATTATGTCTTTAAGTCTGGCATCAGAATAGACTACAAGGCATATCTCAGCTGACTGATTGTGTCATTGTAAACTGCCCTATAGCTCAACTCTACACTGTTCAGTGTGGACTGTAAGGGTATTTTAATATTAGGAATTTCTGCAAAGCTGCTTTGAAGTAATGTGTATTGTGAAAGCCACATACAAACAAAAATTTGTGTTGTACATGAAGCTTTATTTTATAATATGTGACCCTGGACCACAAAACCAGTCTTAAGTAGCATAGGTATATGTGCAGCAATAGCCAACAATGCATTGTATTAGGATATTAAGTAAAGATCATGTTCCATGAAGATATTTTGTAGATTTCCTACCGTAAATATATCAAATCTTAATTTTTGATTAGTAATATGCATTGCTAAGAATTTCATTTGGACAACTTGAAAGGCAATTTTCTCTATATTTAGATTTTATTTTGCACCCTTTAGATTCCAGATTTTCAAATAGTTGTATCTCTGCCAAATATTGTCCTGTCCTAACCAACATATACCATACACCAATGGAAAGCTTATTTATTCAGCTTTTTCAGATTTTATTTATTCAGCTTTTTCAGATTTTTCTGGTCGACTAGTAGTCGTTCATTTTAAGCATTAGTCGACTAATCGCATTTATTACTAAAGCGCATCCTGTCTGCTTTCATTATTTTGCAGAAGGACAATGTTTTGTTGTTATTTTGAGTGCACACAAATAAATATAGTCTTTACAGATTAAAAGGTGCATTACTCTAATCTGTATGACCAAAAATGACAGAGTATTTTAAGAGTAAGTGACTGCACTGGCATATCCATGTGTCATGCAGTAAGCACACTAACATTCAGCTTCCATATTCCGCACAGACACTTCAATAGCGCACTTCAATAGTATGTCCTGCCTGATGTACTGTATTACCACATAGACCAGCCGTTTACCATCTGTCCATCACGACTTCGCCACTTCCTTTTTTTTATTTTCTTTTTTTCTGCGACCTAAACAACTAATAAAATTTTGGTTAACCATGCCTCTTCTCGTTGACTATTTGGGGGCAGCCCTAATAAATCTCAATTGACCCTAAAAAAATTGACCCTTATGACCTGTTTTGTGGTACAGCGTCACATGATTATTATTATTATTATTATTATTTTTTTTTTTTTTGTTATCGCACTCCTCAATCTGAGCTTTTATTTACTTGTTTTTGTTACCCAGGATAAGATGTTTCACTTCTGGGTAAACACCTTCTTCATCCCTGGACCAGAGGAGAGCTCAGAGAAGGTTGAAAACGGAGGTTTAGTGAAGGAACTGGATGGGATCCAAACCACAGAACGGGGAGAGAATGACAAGGATTATCTAATCCTGACTTTAACCAAGAACAACTTGGATAAAGCCAATAAGGATAAAGCCAACAGATACTTCTCTCCAAACTTCAAGGTGTGTTAAGCACTTCATGCTCATCACCTTCCAATTGCTGTTATCCACAGTTACAATTATCATAGCTACAAATGGATAAAATTTGCTTTTTTTTCCCCATTAGGTGAAGCTGTACTTCACAAAAACAGTGGAGGAACCATCCAACTCGGAGGCCAGCACTTCTACATCTGTAACCCCGGATGTTAGCGATAATGAACCGGACCATTACCGGTATTCGGACACAACAGACTCGGACCCTGAAAATGAACAGTATGATGAAGAACAGATTACTAAAGTTTGAAATATTTTTATGGGAAGGAAAAAAAAAAGAAACCATACGTAATAGAGTTGTATAAAGGAGAAAACTTGAATATGAACTGAAAGCAAGTACTTTTTTCCACCCCTTTTTTTTTTTTTCATTCTTTTTTTCCCCAAGCAGAATTAGGACACACGTCAAACAAATGCCACCAGTCGTAGGGACAAAAATGCTGACCAATTTTTTTTTTTCGTTCTTTCACCCCACTCCATGAAGTATCAACACTGATGTTCCGTGAAAAACAGCGTCAGTAGCCATTATGTAAATACATGTTCATGCCATAACACAAGAAAGGAAACCCAGTCAGGATGGGAGATCGTTTATGGGAGAAATTCAGTGGAGATCGAAATTCGCTGCTCCATCAACCTGTAGAAACCTAGGCCAGTGCTTTAATCAGCATTCATGCCCCATGTCTGTCCTTCTCTAGTCTGTCCAACCTACTGTGAAACGCTTCTCATGCTGCTGGAAGGCCGCCACGTGTCAGTCGGGCTCTGTTGTGCAGTGGAAACTGCGTCTCTCGCCATTTTTTCAGTCTGCTTTCATCATTATTACCACTACTAGAATGGAGGTGGTAATGATTCTACTAAACTACATGACACCTTGGCAGAAAACACAACATATAACTCCACCATGTATTATTATTATTATTATTATTATTAATATTAATATTATTATTTCTTTTTTTAATGCAAATACACACAACACAACAGGGAAACCAGTGTTGCAATAATGTTGGTCGAAGGTGTGCATGTTATTGGAATCAGTTTCCATGTTGTTAAATAAATAGTATACAATGTTTTTCTAAAAAAAAAGGTTTCTAAAGTCATTTACAATTTGATTGTATTTGGGAAGAAGATATTGCCATCACTCTTTCATCTGCAGATGGGATTTTAATCTAGATTCAGCGGCACTCATAAGTTTCCCATTCAAAATTGGCACTTGTTTAAATCAGCTCTCACGGGATATTGTTTTCTGTTTCACTTAAAGGGTCATGGTTTGAGCTCAAGGTAGCGTCCGTCGTAAAACTCTGTGTGTTGTTGGATACGGATCAATCTTGCTCAAGGTCTCTGTGGCCACGGTTCACTACGGCGATCGCAGGTCAGATGGTGTACAGCATCTCGTGTAATGCATGTCATCACGGAGAAGCCCTTTTCTGAATGTATCAACCTTGGATGCAAGTTTTGATTTGATTTCAACAGCATTTATGTCATATTTCCTTTCTTCCTGGCTGTGTCAGACATCAGATATTTGGCTCCCTATAACATGTTTGTAGCCTTATCGTGCATGATCTAATGAAATCTGGATCAGTTATCCAGCAATGGTGCTTGCTAAACTGTAAACTCTCAATGTATAGTACAGTCATTCTGGAGCAAAGAATCTCATGGTGCAAGCATTCAAACGCGCTGCGGCGCGTGTCGTAACTGTTAGTTACACTTCGGTGTGCATAACCAATTAGTTTCCAACAATTCCAACGATGTCCCTCACTAGCTAGAGTTAATTTTGTTTTTCTTATTCTTGAACAGGCCTCGTTCCCTTTGGAACGAGCATAGTGCAGCTACGGTTTTTACACAGTCTTGTGCTTGCTTCAGAAATATTAAAGCCCTATATATGAGAATATTTAAATGTATAATTTTCTTTTAAGCATGCCAAATCTTTTTTAACATCTGGCTGAAGTGGCCAGACCAAAAAAGAAAAAAACAAACAAAAAAAAAAAACTTCAGTCTCTTGGGCAAGAATCTTCACTAAGGGTAGTGAGTAAGCTGCCTTTCTCGTACTGTTAACGTTCAGGCTTCACTCTTCTCACCAGCCCACTGCACACACCGTACATCTCGCCTTCCTTTAGAGAAAGAATACGTTTCCCTGACATGAGGAGGAGGAGACTGGGCCTTCCTTTATGAGATTGTACACTAACCAATCCAGGAATAAAAGCAAGCCTATCAAGGATTCGCATTTTGTTTACATTTTATCACATCACTGAAAACCTGCCAAAATTAAGCTTAATCATTTTTGTTTTATTATTATTTTCTTTGTGTTCAGAGGAGGAGGCGGGGCCCACGGGAGGTATTCTTTGCCTTACTTGAAGTTGACAATGCTTACTCTTCTACTGCTTTGATACCTACCATTCTGCCCAAGCACTGACTTATTTAAAGCTACTATAATAGAGCAACATATTGTACTAGACATTTGCACTGTTACAGGTCTTTGCAGGGTTTCAGTCAGCGGTCCACAGTATTTTTTTTTTGTTCTTGTTTTATTTTTTTGTCCGTTGTTTTTCCTGGAAATGCTTTACAGCAATCAAACGTAGTAGAATAGAGATGAAATGAAAAGACATTAATATTGTCTCTGTGCATCCCAATAGAATCAAATGTGTTTTTATTGACTGAACTTTTTTTTAAAGAAAGCATAAAATGGAAAAAAAAATGAATAAAGCGACTATTTATGGAAGTATTCGTTCACATTCTGGCAAAGACCCTCTGCAAGTATTCCTCATAGTCCTCTAAACGTACGCTGATGTGTTTTGGATGTTTAGCGGCTTAATGTGTGACTCTACTAAAGAGCATCACATTATGAACTTGAATTTAAAGGGATAGTTCACCCAAATATTCTGTCATTTACTCAGGTCCTTCCAAACCTGTATGAACACAACAAGGTATTCTGAAGAATGTTTCTCCTGTTTTTGTTCACACAATGAAAGTCAGGTTCCCCCATTTGTAGAATAAAGTCTTGTCATACAGGTT
Organism: Labeo catla; assembly: GCA_012976165.1. NCBI lineage: Eukaryota > Metazoa > Chordata > Actinopteri > Cypriniformes > Cyprinidae > Labeo > Labeo catla. The sequence continues at coordinate 149,350 of VONZ01000170.1, forward strand.
TGAAACAACATGCCATGAAAATTATTTTAAGTTACTGGAGTATATTTGACAAGAAAATACTATTTCGGTCTTTATATTTAAAGTACTGTTTCCTAGTTATAAAATTTACTGGCATCATTTACTGAGTAAATGATGAATGTTCATATTTAGGTCAACTGTCCTTTTTAGACTCCGATAGGTCGTCTCTGAGACACATCCCTTGACAATTTAGCCACAGTACCTTTATACGCAGACCCTCATCTTGTACGTGGCATGGGTGTGTGGAGCTCACAGGCAGCATGAAAAATTAATTTTCAGCTTTAATGAAAAACAAAACGTCTTCAAAGGTGCCAGTGTATATGTTTCACGTCACTCTTTCTTAGCTGATTTGTGCAATATGTTGTTATGATGCCTGTGGTTGCCACAAAGTGCCTCTCGTTTACAGTTGAAGTACTTGCTTTAAAAACTGTCGTAGGACATCATGTCATGCATGCGGATGGATGGGGTGGTACTGTGCACTAAATCGTCCAGCTAGACTTGCAGCAGGGGGCCCTTTGGACTTTGGCCATGCTCCATTAGAAATCATTCTTCTCCCCAGAGGGTTTTTACGTTCACGTAATGTAAACGCGGTATATTTTCAGTCTCTTAAAAAAACAGCCTTACTCCGTTTCAGCCTGTTCAGATACTATTGTGCTGTGCAACAGTTGCTCTGTGTGTAATGCCTATGCACTGAGAATACACAAACCAACCATGTATGAAATATTGTACAGGTAATCATGTTGCTCATACAAATCACATGTTTGTTTGTAATTGTATGTGTAAACTGCCCTTTATCTTAGTGTTATAAACTCCACATAAATCCAATAAAGTCTCATTCTTGTCAGTTTGTTGTTTTTGACAGCATTTGATATTTCTTGGATCTGAATTCATAGTGACAGTTGAACTTACAGTAGAAGTCAAAAGTTTACATACACCTTGCAGAAACTGCTAAATGTTAATTATTTTACCAAAATAAGAGGGATCATAAAAAATACGTTATTTTTTATTTGGTACTGACCTGAATATTTTACATAAAAGACATTTACACTGTTCAAAAGTTTACATACGCTTGAATATTAATACTGTACTGTTACCTGAATGATCCACAGCTTTTGTTTTTTGTTTAGTGATAGTTGTTCATGGGTCCCTTGTTTGTCCTGAACAGTTAAACTGCCTGCTGTTCTTCAGAAATATCCTTCAGGTCCCACAAAATCTTTGGTTTTTCAGCATTTTTGTGTATTTGAACCCTTTCCAATAATGATTGTATGATTTTGGGATCCATCTTTTCATACTGAGGACAACTGAGGGACTCGTATGCAACTATTACAGAAGGTTCAAATGCTCACTGATGCTTCAGAAGGAAAAACGATGCATTAAGATCCAGGGGGTGAAAACTTTTGGAATTTGAGATTAGAGTAAATTGAACTTATTTTGTCTTCTGGGAAACATGTACGTAGCTTCTGAAGGGTAGTACTAAATGAAAACAACAACAACAAAACGATATTTAGGAAAAATAAGAAAAATGTACGCATCTTCATTCTGTTCAAAAGTTTTCACCCCCTGGCTCCTAATGCATTGTGTTTTCTTCTGAAGTATCAGTGAGCGTCTGTAATAGTTGAGTCCCTCAGTTGTCCTCAGTGTGAAAAGATGGATCTTAAAATCATACAGTCATTGTTGGAAAGGGTTCAAATACACAAATTTGTGAGACCTGAAGGATTTTTCTGAAGAACAGTGGGCAGTTGAACTGGACAAAAAGGGACCTGTGAACAACTAAAACTAAACAAAACAAAACCAGCTGTGGATCATTTAGGTAACAACACAGTATTAAGAATCAAGTGCATGTAAACTGTTGAACAGGGTCATTTTTATAAATTCAACTACTATTTTCTCTTGTTGACTACATATAAATGTCTTTTCTGTGAAAACAGGCCAGTACTAAATAAAAAATAACATGCATTTTGTATGATCCCCCTTATTTTGGTAAAATAATTAACATTTTGCAGATTCAGCAAGGTGTATGTAAACTTTTGACTTCAACTGTATGTATTATTCAAATTCTTTAAAATTCTGTATTATTTGAGTTTTAAAGCTTTTAAATCTTTAGTTTTGTGTCATTACAGTTGTGAAATTGCATTTCATAAGTTTAGTAAGTGATACTTTCACACTAAAATCATGTTAACGCATTGCATATGTCTTGAGTTTTGTACTATAGAAAAAGTGCTTATTACACTTAGAGCTCAGCCCCATTCATGTGCATTGTAAGTGTCTCATTGTAACCCAGATGGATTTATTTATTTAAAGAAAAGAGTTGAAATTAATTGTGGTCGTCAAAACACTGTTCAACAATAGCTGTCAATTGAGAAAACTTGTATTGATCTTGGAATATACCTTCATGGAGCCCTAAATTGAAGTTGTAATGTGCAGTTTTCACTGAAGTATATGTATACTTTTTATTGAAATGATTATCTCACTCATATGAAAATTCTATTGGGTAATCTAGTCTTGCTTTTTCTGGCCAAATGCATCAGCGTGATGACTGTTTTACTTGAGTAGGCCTCATGATTTTTGTTGCCAGCTGCCCATTACAGCTCTAGTACTGGCTGAACTCATGACTTCAGTCTCATGCTGAAGGTGCTTTTCATGTCAGCTGAGAAAAAATTTAGGAAAACGAATGTAGTTCTGTTTTTTTCTCTCTCTAACTTCTCTAAAACTGCTCTTGGGGACTATTTAGATTTTCTCAACAGAACGAAGAAATATTTATAACCTTCTGTAAATAAACTGCCTTATGGGATACATCTTTGTGCCCAGAAAATAAACTTTGATTTTAAATATATCTCTATTAGGTTTAAAAAGAGATCCAAGTAAAAAACCCCAAACCACACTTTGTGTCTAGAGGCTGACTGGAGATCTGTTAATGCTAATGACCTCTGATTTACCCTTCTGCCCTGTTATCTATAAATAAAGGCCTCACTGTCGGACCTACAGGAGCCGCAGAGACGCTGCTTACATAACTGGCGTGCATGAATCTCACTAATTTCCAAAAGAAATTGGTTTAATGTTCTGACTGATGAGCTTGTCGTCTTCACTACTGATCTTTGATAGCGCCATGTCCGTTCTTTGAAATGAACCTGGCATGACCAAACCATTTTAAGAAAAAATTATTCGAATTTCAGATGTTGTTATCCAAGGTCTGTTTTCATCAGTTCATATTCTTCTGAAATTAAGCACAGATAATTTAATAGAGAATTCCCTTGAAATTTCACTAATGACAGATCTTCACACTGTCTGGAACACATGTGACAAATAATTTGCTACTCCAAGATATATTAGCAAATTATATTTCACTAAAACTATTTTCTTTTATTCATTTCTTGTTTTTCTTTTTTTTTTTTTGCATAGAATGTTTTGCATAATTATATTTGTTTTTAGGGAAATGATCTTGTTGAACTTGTCTTACCCCAATGTCAAAATGTGTTTGTCTTGTTTTAGGCATATTATTATTATTATTAATAATAATTCTAAGACTGACTGTTTATTTTTAATGATTTTATGTATGTGTTTATTTTTACAAAATAGTGCTATGATTATTATTATGATACAAATATAATAACAATAAAAGTTTGAGTTTGCCTAATATATGTGTGTGTACTGTAAATATACATGTATATGTATATGTATATACATGCATATACACAAGTATATGTGTTTATTATAGTTTGTAGAGAATTTATATATATATATATTATGTATACATAAAAAATATTTTGTACATAAACAACATATTTCTCTTAAATATGTACATTAATTTGTGTGTATTTATATATAAATAATAATCACACACAGTACACACACATATATTAGGCAAACTCAAACTTTTATTTTGTATGCGATTAATTGTGATTAATCGTTTGCCAGACCTAGTTAATTCAGGGTAAAATAACAGATTCTGTTCTTAAAAACATGAAAAATTATCATAAAGTAACATTTGTGCCTTTAATGCTTTGAAAAAAAAAACAAGTAATGGGATGCAGTTTGTGGCCATGTTGTGTAATATATAGTCCTTTGTCCTGTGGCTGATGGAGGGGGCGACGGGAGTGACCCAGGACGCGCTCAGCTCAGGACAGGAATCAAAAGGAGAAGTAAATGTTTCAACACTGCCTCTCCTTCCACATTCACATTGTGACCATGTCATGATGGCCATTGTCTACTATGCTTGACAATCTCGTGATGAATCACAGAGTCACGCTTTCACTTTTATTTCTCTCTTTCTCGAACAGAGATCTGCATTGTTTTGCAATTTTACATATACAGTACATTCATATTGTTTGATGCTCCCATGAGTAGGTGGTAAGGCCCTTGAAAACCAAAAAATGCACGAACAACTTGAATTTTATAAGCGGTTGTTACTTTTTTAAATATGTTAAACAGGGTGAAACAGGGAGACCTGATGGCAGTGGTATGTATTCCACCCGTGGCCCTGATCATCAGATGTAACAGATGGATTTGAAGTTCTGCTTTTCTTTTCAGTGAAGTTGACTGAAGCCCAGGGCTGAGCCGCAGTTACCTAACAACACCAGCAGCATGGTAACTCCCCAAGAGGAGCATGACATAACCGCCTCCCACACGCTCCTGCCTTAGTAGCTACAGAGAGGGAAAAACTCTGCTCTTTGGGAACTGGGGAAAGTTTGCTTAAAAAGAAAGTGTTACCTTCTTTGAAAGTAATTTTGTGTGAAAAATCATGCCTTTTCTTGGAGTTAGGGAAAATGGCAAAAAGAAACTTGCTGCTTTAAATTTTTTTTTTCCCACATTAGACTCGCAAGACGGCTGCAAATAAAAGGATGAAACAGAATTGGCTGTTTCCAGGCTGTCATAAACGTCTCATTGTGAGACATGCTGTCGGACAGTCTTGCATAAGCCGTATTTACTTCAGTGTCTTCCAGCATGAAGACCAGCGTCAGACTGTGTTTGTACTTACAGCATGCTGCGGTCGGGTCTCACATACATGATAAAACTGCGACATACCAATACACAACCCTTCCCATTCAAAAAACGCCAGCACGTTGCATTTTGTTTCTTCATCAGTATTTTTGTATTGTTTTCCTAAAAAAGCATCTAATCATTCTTAAAGCAAGATTTTTTTCCACCATAAAATATTTGTATTTTGCACAGTATACCTGTTTGCAGAAAATGTATCTTAAGATAAGTTCATTTGTCTCACTCCATTGTTTTTGTTTTAAGCATAAAAATAATAATAATAGTTTTATTATTAGAAGTAACATTGATATTTAATATTAAAATATAAAATTAATGACCAATAAAATTATTAATATTGTTACTGTTAGTAGTAACATAATAATAATAATAATAACCAATACAATTATTTTATTATTAGAATTAACAATAATATTTATATTAAAATATAAAAATAATGACCACTAAAATTATTATTATTGTTAGTGTTAGTAGTAGCATAACAACAACAACAATACTAATAATCACCAATAAAATTATTTTATTAGAAGTAACATTAAAATGTTATAATAAAATATAAAAATACTGACTAATAAAATGATTATTATTGTTATTGTTAGTAGCAATACTAATACTAATACTACTAATCATCATCATCATCATCATCATCATCATAATTCAAGAAATATACCCTAAAAATGTTTTTTTTTTTTTTTTTTTTTTTACAAAATACTGCTGATTATTGTAGTTATTTGTAGTAGCATGGCAGGTAGCAATAATAATAATAATAATAATAACCACTAGAAATATTTTATTATTAGAAGTAACATTAAAATTCAATAATAAAATATAAAAATAATGACCACTAAAATGAGTATTATTATTGGTACTGTTAGTAGTACCATTATAGAAACAACAACAACAACAATCACCAATAAAATTATTTTATTATTAGAAGTAACATTAATATTTAACAATAAAATATAAAAATAATGATCAATAAAATTACTACTATTGTTACTGTTAGTAGCATAATCATCATCATTATCATCATCTTCATAATTCAAGATATATTCCCTGAAAATGTTATTACAAAATTCTGCTGGTTATTGTATTTGTAGTAGCATGGCAATGAGCAATAATAATAATAATAATAATAATAATAATAAATATTATTTTATTATTAGATATAACATTATTATTTTATAATAAAATATAAATATAATGACCAATTAAATGATTATTATTGTTTCTGTAGTAGCATTATAATAATAATCACCATCATCATTCGAGATATATTCCCTGAAAATGTTTTACAAGATATTGCTGATTATTATCATTATTAGAAGTTGCATAGCAAGTAGCAATAATAATAATAATAACAATAATAATAAATAATACAAATAATATTCTCTGAAAAAAATGTAAAATATACTATACTATATTATAGTATTATACTAAATATAGTAATAGAAATTATTCCAGTTTACAAATTCTAATATTTTTATTTAAAAAAAATCTACAAGTAAATTTATATTGTTTTATGGATGTTTAGATATTTTTTGGAAAACAATTCTTTTTGCCTTGTGAAAGACACCTTAATTTTGAGTGGAGGATTAGAAAACAAGGGCAGTAAAAGATCATCTACAGCTCTGGGTAGAGAGAACAGAGGCACAAAGAAGCCAGGTAGAGGCCATTGGCCTGAGCGTAATGTAGTATGTCTTGGCTGGCTGGCTGGCTGGCTGGAGTGGAGGGTCTGCTGACAGACAGACAGGTGGGCCTTGTTCCTCTCCGTCTCCAGCCAAGACATTGCACAGTCATCAGCACTTCCACTGCCAACATGTTGAGTTCAGACAGACAGAAAAATGGAGACCTCTCAGTCTGTCTGGCACCTCTGTCATTACAAAGGGTCATGGGTAATGAGAAGTAATCTTCATTTTATCTGTGGATAGTCTAAATAGCCGCATGAGTAAACAAACACACACATGTTGATAATCATGATGTATAACAGTGTAAGACAGCAATAATAGTGACTACACCAGAGTGAGCCTAAAGTTAAACAATGCTTCTGAATGCAACTCATCTGGTGGTGAATGAGGAGCTTACTCATCTCTAACAGAGGGTAAGTGTGATTCACCACAGTGCTGTTTAAGGCCAGTCAGTTCATATTGGAGAACCTTATGGTTTTTGCTCATTTATTCAGAAAATGTGTCTAAAAATGTGAAATTATGCCTTAAATGATATATATGTGTGTGTTTAGAGAAATGACACATTGTTACTGTACTTTTTATCAAATCAATCCTGAATTGTGCTAATGAATTTTGCAACTTCAAAGTAAAGCTGAGAAATGCTTAGATGTTGGATGAATTGCATGAAACCAGTGTATAAAATCTCAAGTTTAATCAATAAAATAATCCAATTAACAAAAAAAGAAATAAGAAATGATAAAACAACACTTTTTTCTTCCTTTTGAGCATTTGCTTACAATTTTTCTTAAGGGACATTTATATGTCAGGGAATATAATCTCCACTGACTGATTTTTAGCAGGCTTAGTGTTCACAATCTATCTTGGCTGCTCCTGTGCCACCACTGTTTGTCTGACTTGGTGACGCTTGCCCTCAAATATTATTGTAGCCATCTGTAATGAATCAAGTTCTTCCCTTTCAAAAGTGCTGAGTACAAACTGAACATAATGTTCGGACTCTATTGTTTTGTCTTAATCCATCAAATAAACAGCTAGTCTGAGGTTATTGACAAAAATTATAGTCATTGTTTGCTGAAGGCTAAGGTTGTGTGTGGTCTTGAAGTTGACGAAAAGCATCTTCTCTTGCATATCATTGAACTGTTTGATTGTTACATTTATAATAGCAGTGCTTTGCTTTGCACTTCTCAATTCATGCAGCAAAAATATAACCGCGTATCAAATTTCCTCATCTGCACTCTTAAAAGTGATCTCTGGCTAAGAGGTTTGAGGCTGTCCTTGAAATATTTTAGAAGTTAATTCAATCTCTTTGCCATCTTTGTGGTCTAATATGATACAAATGTATCTAATATGAGACATTTTAGTCATTTTTAAATAGAGAATTATGATATGAATGTCCTTACTAATAGCAACCAAAGTATCTCAAGGTCTCAGTCTGAGGTAAATAAGAGTTTATTACGAAAAAGTGATACTTTCTCCAAAAGTGAAACAGGGTGAAAAAAGTGAATGTTTTAGTGTAAGTGCACACTAAAAAGCCCACCTAGTTGGCAGTGGCTATTTACACTAACTCTGCCCCATAAACGTTTGACTGGGATAGTCAACACTACAAAAAAATAACAGTCTACTGATGGTTCCAGTCGTGCATATGGTAAAATGTGTGCCATACTCACTTTTGACACAATCGACCCGAGTTCGAATCCACCTTCAGCTGACCTTTTTTTTCTCCCCGTTCAAATCTCATATCACATCAGAAAGGCATTTTTTTTTCAATAAAAATGAAGAAAATAATCGAAAAGTTGAAAATAAATTATCAGGTAGAGTTAGTGTAGGGAGGGCTTATATCGTCATCCATTTAATGATTTGAATTAAAATCATAATTTACACTCATTATTATTGTATACTGTTATAATGTACTACAATACTGACTACAATACTATTTGCAATAAGTATTATGACTAGCAAAAAATACTGCTATTTTTACAGTGTAAATAGAATCTATCGCTATTTGCACTTAGTGTAAATAGCATATCGCTAGGAAAATACTGCTATTTTTACTTAGTGTAAATAGAATCCATTGTTATTCGCACTTGGTGTAAATAGCATCTATCGCTATTTTCACTTAAATAGCATCTATCGTTAAAAATATGCTATTTTCACTTAGTGTAAATAGCCTCTATTGCTATTTACATTAGTGCAAATAGCCGCTGCCTTTTAATAATGTGCTGGTTGCTCTTTTCCATGAGTCAATTGCAATAAAAAAGTTCAAAAATGGACACAAAAAAAAATCTTGCTATTTTTACAGTGTAAATAGAATCTTTTGCTATTTGCACTTAGTGTAAATAGCATCTATTGCTAAGAAAATATGCTATTTTCACGTATATTTACACTATTTTTCGCTATTTACACTTTTATTATTTTATTATTTTGCAAATAGCTGCTACCTTTTAATAATGTGCTGGTTGCTCTTTTCCATGCAAATGAGTCAATTGCAATAAAAGTTTTCAAAGTTCAAAAACGGACACAAAAAAAAATCTTGCTATTTTTACAGTGTAAATAGAATCTTTTGCTATTTGCACTTAGTGTAAACAGCATCTATTGCTGAGAAAATATTCTATTTTCACGTAGTGTAAATAGCATCTAATTGCTATTTACACTTTTATTATTTTGCAAATATAGCTATTATTTTGCAAATAGCCGCTGCCTTTTAATAATGTGCTGGTTGCTCTTTTCCATGCAAATGAGGCAATTACAATAAAAGTTTTCAAAGTTCAAAAACAGACACAAAAAAAAAACAATCTTGCTATTTACAGTTTTATTATTTTATTATTTTGCAAATAGCTGCTACCTTTTAATAATGTGCTGGTTGCTCTTTTCCATGCAACTGAAGCAATTACAATAAAAGTTCAAAAACGGACACAAAAGCTCAGAGTATCATAAAAGTGGTTCATATGACTTGTTCAAGTCATCTGAAGTCATATAACAGCTATGATAGAAACAGGCTGAGAGCTGTCGTAATTCATTTTAATTTTCCCCTCTAATGGCAATGTATCACTGAGTCAGTAGTTAAACTTGAGAACTTGATCAGACGGATTCACAAACAAATCATTCATACTAGGGGTGCATCCAAAATTGCACACTTTCTTAGTTTCTTCTTTTGAATAAGTAATTGAATAAGACCCTACAAATTAAGTTCTTTATAGTATGAATGTGTGTATTAATGTGACATACTGGCACCAGTTGTGTTGCTAAAATGCCATTGACAAATTCTCTCTCATGGCCTCTCTGAACTGTTAAATCTAAATTCATCTTTCTGAACTACTGAAAATATTGGCACTGTTACTAGATGCTGTTAGCCTGGAGACTGCAGTAGTTTTTAAAAGCTTAGCTTAAAGGTGTGCTATAAAGTAACTATTCTCAAGAACAGCTGTTGAGATACTATACTTGGACCAGCCGTTTGTTGGACATAAAGGCCAGAACATCCACACGCAGCTACAGTATTGTAACATCTGCTATGGGAGTGGATTCATCTGAAGCCCATCTGGGAGAAGGTCCCTGCGGTCTCCAGAGCCTTGCTGGGAGAGATAGATGTCCTGTCTGGGCCAGCCTGTTTAGGGCTCACCCTGTGCCCTGAACTCAGTGACCCTGTGGAGGTGAGGGGACACGCTACAGTCGCTTTTTTCCCCCCGTTAAGAAGCCAGAACAAGGCCAGAAAAGAGCAGACACAGAGTCGAAGCTTCCCCTGGGGAGCCCTACCGAAGCCTTTCAAGTTCTCCACAAGACTGCACTATGGACAACATGAACTGAGGATGTATAAAAATCTTTCTTCTTCTCTCTCTTTTTATGAAGGAATGACCTTGCAGGAGCATTTGATCAAAAACTCTGTATGTGAAAGGAAAAAACAAAGAAAGGGAAGATGAAAAAGAGACTAAGGAGCCATATTTAAATATGAAGTTCACTGAACCCTCAATGAGTCAGTTGTTTTCTCTTCCTCGCCCCAAAGTCTTTAGAAATTCACTTCTTCCCACTGCTTGCATGCTTAATCTATATTTACTCAAGCTACTTTTATTTTTTCATATCCTGCTGAGTTTAGTCACTTCCTTTGATTTTAAAAAAGCGGCAAACAAACAGCAACACTTCTGCCATATGGGTTTACTGAATAACTTATTGATTAGAAATCATTACCCATAATGGCATGAAAAATAAACTTTCTCTCATGATGTACATGCAGTGGTACAAATACGGCTCATGGTCAACTTAGTAACACTCTTTACACATTGTTTCAAAGCAGCTTTAAAGAAAATCATAAAGTCAATGTTTATAAAACCTTACGTTATAATATCACATTACAGCTAGGTGATCTAATAGATTATATTTTGCAATGATGCATGCAGTCAAGTAGTTGAGATATGCTATATAGTATATATTGCTTTACATGAGTATGCGGATAATGTTGTATACAGTTGCAATCAAAATTATTCAACCCCCTTGACCTGCAAGACATTTTGCTGCAGAGAACAAAATTTTGTGAAAACAATTCAACAGAGGCATCAGTAAACTATTATAGAAAGTTTATTAATACACATTTGAGTAATTCTGAAAAGTTGATGAATAATTAAAAAAAAAAACAAAATTGGCTCCAAACGTTCATGTTCATAATTATTCAACCCCCACAGGTCAAATTTGGTGCAGAATCTTTTATTCTTTAAAACCACCAATAAACGCTGCCTGGAAGTGCTTAGAAGCTTCTGTCACCTCTCTACTGCAATCTTGGCCCATTCCTCGCCTGAAAAGCTTTCAGATCACTGATAATCTTTGGTTTTCACGTAACCACTGCTTTCTTGAAATTCAACCAAATATTTTGAATGAGAATTATATCTGGAGACTTAACAAGCCACTCAAGAACATTCTATGACTGATCCCTGAACCAAGCATAAGTAGATTTGGATGTATTCTTTTGGATGATTGTCCTGCAGGAAAGTCCATTGATCGTCAGCTTCAGTCTTTGCACCAAAGACATCACAATTCTTGCCAAAATGGCCTGATACTTCAAAGAATCCATGAGGTTCTTCATACAGTAATGATTTCCACTTCCTGCAACAGTAAATCACCACCATAGCAGGACTGATCCACCCCAACGTTTGACTATGAAGATGGCGTTCTTCATCTTTAATTTTTTTTTGTCTTTTGCACCAGACATACGGCTGATCCATTGGTCCAAAAAGTTCCAGTTTGGTCACATCCTATCCAAATGAATTGTAGCATGTTCAAGACGGCCTTTTTGTTCTTCTTGGTCAAGAGTGGCATTTGGCAAGATGCCCCAACATGAAAGCCATGTTTGTTTTGTGTTTATCTTATGCTCTGCACTGAAATGTTTTTCCACCTTTCAATGAGCCAACTTGAAAGTCTTTGGCTGTACATAGCAGGTTTTTCTCAGTTGCTCTGATCAAATATTTTATGATATTGTGCTTTTTTTGTTCAAGACCCTCAAAGTTTTTCTGCTGCCAGCTGTGACTCTAGAAACTTTTAATGTCTTGAAAATCTTTATATAGTCTTTCTAAGTAATAAAATAATTTCTTCTCTATAGCTTCTCTGTAGCTTTTGTGAGAGCTCTGCTGACTTTGTCATATTAGCTACTCAAACTTCAGCACATGCATGGGCTAACTGTCTGTATGTGTAACAGCTCAAGCTAATTCTGTTTCCTAATAGAGTTTCTAAAAGTTGAACTGTGTTCCCTACCATACAAATAAGCGACTAAAAACAGCAATGTTGAATAGGGCTTGAATAATTATGACATAGCTGTGTTATTAAAAAAGAACTCAAAGTCGAACTCATTATCACTTTTAATATGCCAGCAATCTGTTATAGATGCAAAGTCCTGGATCTTCAGAAAAGCTTGTATTTGTAAAGCACTGCAGTCTCTGAGGGGTTGAATAATTTCGATCGCAATTGTATATAGTACTTTATATAGCGCTGTGCTGTTATATAGTTCGTATTCTGTGATTATTTAAATTGCCAGACAATGTTTGATGTGGTCTAAAGCCTGTAGGTTGGGCCAGGGAGCTTAAACCTGGCCAAACATCACTGGCTGCCACGCCGCCTTGCATCGTGCTACACACCACCGCACACTCTGGTTCCCACAATCAGTTAAAACAGTTGAAGAGGTCACTTTCTTTCATATAACCCGCCCCCTCGCTCAAGTGCACAGCTGTCTTTCGTTTGGATTAAGTCAAGAATAAAGCAGGAAGTGGAAATTAAACAAGGGCAGAGGGGGAAAAAACAACACTGATCATGTAAGTTATCAAGGATGGAGAAACCTGTATCCAAAAACCAATGGAGTGGGTGGGACATCAACGATTTTATCTATGAAAATCATAACAGAAAACAGAGAAATGATGGCTTTATTCTTTCATTACACTGCTGCTTTCAGTCACTTTAAGGCTTTAGTTTTGTATCCAGTCAGAGGGTGTTTCTTCAACTGGCCTTGTAGACTTAGAGAACACATGCTTTTTGCAGTTTCACTAGTTTTGAATGCTAACAATGTCCAAATTTACATTGTTAATTGTTGATCTTTTTCATGAGCCATCATTTTTCTGAACCAACAAATGTAATTTCCACCACATCTGAAGTTTATGACTAATTTCATAGATAGGATTTTATGTATCCTACATAAAAAACACCATCACTTTTTTTTGACAAATACATCTTCATAATTCACAATACAAATATTTTGTTTAAAAGTAAAATTTACCTTGATTTACACGCAAGATTTATGATGCATTTACAGTATTTCAGTTTGGGTGTAGGACATTTGAAAACTACACTCTAAAAAATGCTGGGTTGTTTTTTTTAACCCAAATGTTGGGTTCAACTTGTTGGGTCATTTTATTGGGTTATGTTTAATATTTTTCTTTTCCCAGGTGCTAGGTAGTTTTTCTGTAACTAAGATGCTGGGTAATTTATAATGATATTTTTTTTCCACCCAACCGCTGGGTTGTCTCTGACAAAACAACCCACTAAAATATGTTCTCTAATGTAAGTACTGTTTGTTTATGGCTAGGTTTTGGAGTCAGTCACGGCATCTTTCAGCAATGAGTGAAATGCGAGGCCGCAGTTTAAAGTTTGAGTCACCCCGGAGAACAGCAGCCCTTCACCGGCTCAGATTTTGGTGACACGCCGGCACGAGAATTAGCACTATTTCAGTAAAAAGCGATTACAGAAAACGGTTGGATACACTAAAATTAGAATGCTACTTTTAAATGTAAACTTTGTATGTCTAAAACGCTTGTTGAACGTGTTTAAATATATGTAATATTGTAAACTATGCTGTGATTTCAATTTGTCTTGTATTTTGTCCATGTGTTCTTGCTTAATAATAAATGTTCATCTTTTGATTATTGCTGTTGCCTCTAGTTATTCTGTGCATGTTTTTTTTATAAGTTCCAGTCCATTTTAAGCCAGCAATATAGTAATTTTTAAACAATAATTGACTTAAATAAAATAACCAGGCATGTTTGATAAAAACATTAACCTAACCAGCTGGGGCAAAATAACCCAGAATGTGTTCTGTCCAATATTTACTTTGCCAAATAACCCAAATTGTGTTGTTTTTAACCAAGCATTTTTAGAGTGTAGCAAAAAATACATTTGGTCATTTTCTATCATTTTTTCCCCCTAAACCATTTTTTTTAAGTAATCATTAATTTTTTTAATTATGCATTCACACATTGTTTTTAACATGATGTTCATTTAACAAAAAACGACAAACTGAAATGTTAGTCTGCGTTCCCATTTTCCCACACTGCTGCTCGACATACAAATGGGGAAACATTTTGTACCACTTAAGTAAAGCTGTGATTGTATGTAGATTCCAATAATACAGACAGAATCTCTTCGCTTTCATCCTGCCTTCAGAAGTAATGAAAGAGGTCATGTCTGACGCACAGACCTCTGGAAACGACTACAAAAAAGGAACTTAACGTTAAAAGAATTCATAAATCAAAAACGTATGTTTACATCTAAACATTAGTTTTTTTGCTGAGCTCAGCCGTTGGATGGCTAGATTATTTCATCAGATGCAAAAACGAGGCATAATCGGAAACATGATAGAAGATATTAAGATAATTCTACATCCACTAGTTTGACCTAATAACGTGCATTCAGTGTGTTCATTTGGTTTGTTTGCTTTGGCCCAGCTATCGCTGAAGGAAAAGAGATCTATTTTCCCCCCCACAAGGCCGAAGGAGGCCTGTATACTTATGTGCTCTCTGCTTAGGCCAGTGAGATGTTGGCCAACACTGCCTCTCTTGTTCTGCCTGTCTCTGTGTTACCAGAGGTCATGGGATGAGTCACACATGAAGGCAATGCGTAGAAGCAACGCGGCAGACCTTTACAGCCTCTGCAGGTGGATAAATACCACACAAAAGTCATGACAGAAAGATTTGTGTGTTTGTGTTGTAGTCTACTTCAGACCATAGAGCACCATCAGAAACAGGAAAGTTCAGCTGTTACGGACGGTAATGAGCCAGAACTTGCGCTGTTTATCTTCAAACTCCTAAATAGTGATGATATTGTAAATAACCTTTTCGTACAACACTCTTTAGACGGGCAGATGAGCTTTCAAACATATTCTTTTGCAATTACTTTTAACCTTTTCTTAGCAAGTTATTCTTAGTGAATCACACACAGGCATAATCAACTAACAACTGATGTGTAAAAATATTTTTGTCTTTATTTTAAACAACCTGTCATTATCATTCAGCAAAGATTTGTTTGCGAAAAGCGTGTTTGTGCAATCCTTTTATAAATGCCACTTGGTTTGATATTTTGTCAAATAAATAAATATAACAATAAGTAAAATAAATAACAGCAAGATAAACAAATCACAGTTAAACAGGTCATATACATATTTTGGTGTTATTCATTTTTGTTTTATAACAATTTTAAATCTTTAATTTATTCTATTTTTAATGTCGTAACCGATGCATGAATTATTATATCACAAAGTAATATTTCTTTTCACATGTTTGGTTTTACTTTTAAACAAGTGAAAAATCATGCCAATAATTTTTTTTTCAATATCTATTTTTTTGAGGGAGTTACATATCTGTCCACTGTAGTGGACACCATGCATCAACGGTATACATAGTGAGTAAATAGAAGTCATTGACTGGTCTGAAAAAAACATGTTTTTAAATCATTTACTAACAGTAAATGGTATGAATACACATATGAACAACAAGCTATGTAATGGTGACACAGTAAAGTCAAGTGTAGCAAACAAAAGGTAAGAGTGTGTGTCTATGGGGCAGAGGTTTGTGGGGTTGTGTGGGGTGGGGGCAGGGGTGGTGGGCTATTCGTACACAAGTGAGCACAAATACAAACATACACAAACCTTCCCACCACACACTCGAACACAATTATGAACACTAATATCTGCACTCATACAGTGTACATGTATTCATGCTTACAGTTTTATAAGACCTAATTAGTAAATATAGACTGTAAATGATAAAATCGGAAGGGTATTTAATATTTCTGTTCAATAAAACTGTTCAAGTGTAAATTATATTATAATTTTAATAAAATACACTGTAAAAAACTATTTGTTGAGTCAACTTAAAATAATTTGTTACCTGGCTGCCTTAAAATTTTAAGTTCAGTTAACTCAAAAAATGTTTATTCAACTTGAAATGTTACTAAGCAACAACTTAGATACTTGAGTTGGTTCAACTTAAAATTTTAAGGCAGCTGGGTTACTTACCTTGCTTTAAAGTTAACAAACACAAATATCTAAGTTGTCACTTCATACAACTTAACATTTCAAGTTGACTAAACTTATTTGAGTTGACTGAACTTAAAATTTTAAGGCAGCAGGGTAACAAATTATTTTAAGCTGACTCAACAAATTGTGTTTTTTGTTTTTTACAGTGCAGGCAGCATGATACCCGTTGGTGCATGACGTCCACTGTAGTGGACAGATATTTTTTCTGTCAGAAAAAAAAAATGGAGAAGAAAAATAGTTTTAAAATGTGGATGAAAGTATTTCTGACATCCTACTATTTTTTGTACCTGTCCGGCTTTCTGAGAATAAAATAATTTAACACTTATTCCTGAGGCACATGGTGCATCCCCTTTTCCTGCCGCCATTTTGAATATATTATGTAATATCTCAAAACAAAAAAGATAAAAAGATACAAATTAAATAGAATTGTAGACAGAACTTTGGGGGTTCACCAGTTGGTGTTTGCTACTTCTTAAATAGCTCAAGATGGCCTCCAAATAGCTGTCCACTGTAGTGACCACAATGCATCAGAGGGTTAAATTATTTAAAATTACTTTAAAAAATTTATTTATTAATTGAGTTAACTTGGATAAAAAAAATCACATATAGCACTGTCTTTTATATTAAACTGTCTTTTGTCTAGATGAGCAGTACATCCACCCAGCAGTAGTTTCAGATTAACAGAGCTGGATCTGTGCATGACTCTGTGCCCTTAAAACCAGGACGAACCGAAAGAACTCGGGTCCCGGCTGAACTCCAGCACTCCCCTGACAATTCATACAACCTCCCTGATCCATGTGTGTTTCAAAGTTCACTGCAAGTACACCAAAAATAGAAAGAAACAGCGTAACAGCATGTAGGTCTCATGTGCGTGTTTGGAAAGAGCATCAACTATTTGAAAACAAGTTGAACTGGATTTTTTAAAAGGTATTTTTCATACGAAAGCTGTACATATACATGTTTCCATGCCTCACTTTGCATCTCTGGTGTCCACATGTTACCAAAAATAATAAAAGCATATGGGTTTGGAACAACATGGGGTGATTATAGATTATAGTAATGACAGCATCTATTTCTTCAATACATTTAGAGGACTGCTAAACATTATAGACTTTTATTTCCAAAGACTCTAAAGCCATTTTTCCCTGTTTTTGTAAAAAATATGAGAGTGGCTTTGAAGGTCAAGTGTGCAGGGGGTGGAGGGTGGTGGCAGGGGTTAATGAGGATGTCACAGGGGGTCTTACGCACATACACGAGTGTGTGAAAGAGTTAAAAAGGTTTTAGTCAGGGAGAGCAACCCCAGATTAAATGGCCAGTAGAACAATACCATGGATTTAGTTCAGATAACCCACATTAACAACCAGTGAGATGGAACCTTTTAGCCCCGAAACAAAATAATAAGTATCTTTACAACCAGCCTATTAACTACCATCTGTTGGGCCGCTGACCAGACCCTTTGGCTGCAGAGAGCGTGTCGTTTAGTGTGGGAGCGAGAGGTGGCTAGAGGGGGAGGAAAGAAAAAGATTAAAAAAGAAAGTCAATCTGTTTCACAAAAGCGATTTATTTATAAAGTCATTTATTTTTTTTTAAACAGTAAAGCATTCTAATAATGCAGCCGCAAAACAGATGCCAATGGCAATATGAAAAAAGTGTTTCATAAATACTTAAAAATAAAATTAAACAATCTTTCCACAAAACTATTTATCTCATTATCTTAAAATTATTAATCAGATGAGTTTTTAATCCTGTCTAGCCACGACCATTTCAAACTAACAAAAAAATCCCACATGTATATTAAATATCAGATGTGTTCTGATTGGCAGTTTTTACAACACATCACATTTTTCTTCATTTTTATTGTGGACAGACACGTTACTTTATGCTGTACATGTAGGCTGCTTAAAATTGGCAAGCAACATAGCAACTTGGCACATAAACACAACCATCTGCATTTTGCAACGGCTTCAAACATGGGTTATCCAATCACAATTTTGAGTCAAAACTATGTGTTTCACAGTGTTGTGTTCACCTTACATTATGCACTAAAGATATGTGAGAAAGCACACTAAAAATCCACCAGTTGCGGCCTTTCATGCAGCAAGCTCTGCTGCTGCTTTTGAATAATGATGAATTTAATAACGTGCAGATAATGCAAGCCAAACATTCCTCTTTTGAAATTTTACAATCTGCATCTTTATTAAATGTGTGTTCACAATGTGTTTCAGATGAAAAATAACATGGATAGTGGTGAATGAATCATTTTGATGTAGTTCAAATTTGATTCACATTACCAGTTCAAGTAAAAATATTGTATTATGCATTTAAAATGACACAACACATGGTGCTTAGAGGTCTTTATTGATTTCTGGTTTGGCAGTGTCAGATCAATACTACAGTTCCCATCTGACCCCCATCACATTTAAGTGATACAATAAATAAGAACTTTATTTATTCAATCCATGAGGCTGGCAGTTCTCCTTACAGATTATTTTCTTGAAAGAATCATGTATTTACTTTAGAATTACACACAGTGGATGCACATAAAATCGGCAGATGCTCATATAATCACCCATTAAAAATGGCAATGATTATTAATCGTGTAAATCTTTCAGAGCTGCATTTCAGTTTCTGGAGCAACTGATCGTTCACTTAATGAAACAAGTAAAGTTCAATTTTTTTTTTCTCCTTTTTTACAATATTAGCCATCAACACCATATCTGTTATCAGCCAATATTGGATATATATATATATTTTTTTTAAATTTTGTAGTACCCAAATAAATAAATAAAAAATACTTAATATTTAATTTTGCTGCTCAATTTCTCTATTTAGATTCTATCGCTCACTTAAAGTTTATCTTTAAAAAGACTACTAATTTAATAACATTGTTAAAGATAATCTTTAGCAAATCTATATATATAATAAAATATATCTAAATGAGGGCTGTCAAACGATTAATCGTGATTAATCGCATACAAAATAAAAGTTTGAGTTTGCCTAATATATTTGTGTGTACTCTAATTATTATATGTATATAAATACACACAAATTAATGTATACATTTAAGAGAAATGTGTTATTTATGTACAATATATTTTTATTTATACATAATACATACATACACTTGGATGTATTTCTTAAATATATACATGAATGTGTTTGTATTTATATAAACATCAAAATTACACACAGTACACACACATATAGGCAAATTAAAACTTTTATTTTGTATGCAGTTAATCGTTTGACGGCCCTAATCTAAATATTTAATTTATTAATACTACATACTAACATAATAACTGACATTAGTGGGGCAACAGAAAAAAGAAGTACATCATAGTTGGTCTCACACATCACCATATTTGTAGTTTTTTAATTAACATCCTCAAATTAATATACAGATTTAGTCGGCTTTTAGAACAGCCTAGTCATAAGTAACAAAACAGAACATGTATGTAAGCATATGTTTATGAGTTTTTGTGTGTATCTGATTGCGATGGTCTGCGCGGTTTATCCCAGCAGAGGCAGTGGGGCCAGATATGGGTTAACCCACTTTTCCAGACGCCCTGTGGCTGTTCTCCCCCATGTTGCCATCAGTCACAGCTCAATGGCCAGTCCTATGCTCTGTCTTTTATTCTCACACATGAACACACTCGCTCTCAGGTGCGAGAGCGTGTGAGAGGTGCAGGGGCAGAGGCGGGAAAGCCTCGACTCTTTAGGGATGACAAACATCTGTGTAAGCCATCAAAACAGCCGCTGAGCTTCTCGCTCTCACTCTCCAAGCTCAGCAACTCCACCACCCCCACCACCGCTTGAACCGCTGTTTGTCTAACGCCCCCGAAGACTTCCATCCAGGCCTCGACGCGGGACAAGAGCAAATGAGAGATTCATCATCGCAGGAAGTCGGGACTGATCAAAGCACTACACGGTTCTTCTAAGTACGACCAATGCCTGGGTCGCAGAGTCCTCCGCACCGCCCCTCTTCACATGAGCTGAGAAAGTCGAGATTGCAGTTTGTCGAAAGGATAATTACTTTGCCGGTCATTAATGCCGCTTCTCAGAGAGGGAGATTGTTTTAATATTAATGTCCATGGGGGATGTGGAATCAGAAATGTAGCTAGGCTTTGGCACTCTGATCAGGGTCTGGTGTGTGGAGTGAGAAGAGTCTCTTTGATTCTCTCCTGAGTTTTACAGTCCAGCGACCACATTGTTATTCCTGAGTTGTTTGCTAATGAGATTTCCAGTCAAGTTGAAGCCATGTCCCATCTTATGAAACTTAAGACCACTTCTTCTTGCCTTTTCCCAAAAAAGGCAGCAGGACGCCAGTAGTCTATCTCCCAGTCCCATCATTACACTAGAGAGGAAGGATTCTACCAAGACCATCCACAAGAGTGGGACGTTTCTGCTAATGGCGCTTGTCAGGTCTCCTTTATCTCTAAAGCGCTTTATACAATACAGATTGTGTCGAAGCATCTTCATAGAGATAAACAGGAAATAGCAGAAGCAATTATAGAAACTCAGCTATGGAAACAGCTCAGATTCTGCTGTAAAGCAGCCCCAGTGAAATACAGTTGTGCTCCAGTAAAATATTACTGATACATTTTTATGATGCTAGATTTGCGCAATAATCACTCTTTTGATTTAATCAGTCAAATGGGTTTGCATAAAGGTTTAAAATTGTGATTCAGTCTAATTCATTTGAACACTTCAGTCTCAGGGTTTTTTTAATGCTATAAAATATGTGATCAAGAACCACAAAACCATGGTCAGTTTTTTTTAAAATAGAGATTTACACATCATCTGAAAGTCGCAGCGTAAATAAGCTTTCCGTTGATGTATGGTTTATTAGAATATGAAAATATTTGGCTGAGAAAATCTGGAAAACTGAGGGTGCGAAAAAAAACAAAAAAAAAATTCTAAATATTGTGAAAATCGCCTTAGTAATGCATATTACTAATCAAAAATTAAATCTGGATATATTTATGGTAGGAAATTTACAAAATATCTTCATGGAACATGATCTTTACTTAATATCCTAAATATTTTTGGCATAAAAGAAAAATCTATAATTTTGAGCCATACAATGTATTGTTAGCTATTGCTACAAATATACCTGTGCTAGTTATGACTGGTTTTGTGGTCCAGGGTCCATGTATTCATATAAAAGAAAACTCAAAAGCGAGGTGAGTATTTATCTACAATTTATTATATGAAACAAAACATTACATTAAAGCAGCTCTTTACTGCATTTACAAGTCAATTTATATAATTATATCCATGACAGTAAAGGATTTTGATTCCGAACTGCATCATAAGACTCATTTGTTGGTGAATCAGACTATGTTTCTGTTTCAACAAAAATAACTTGTTAATAAGATTGAATTGTTGATCTGACTACACTGGTCACGCTGCATGTTTTTGATTCACTAAAAACGGTTGACTCATAAAAGACATTTGGTCATGAATCAGACTATACTTACCACACTGTATGTTTTTGATTCACTAAAAATAACTGGCTTATAAGAGTCCGTATTGACTCAGACAAAGTAAAGTAAAAGATTGCTTTTGGGATGACCGTTTGAATGAAGATCATCATTCAACATGATTCATAACCATGCTATATGTGAACATAGATGTGTTTGTCGTTCTAAAAATGAACCCACAAGCATATTTCTGTGTGAATGTAGCCCCTGAAGTACCATGTTCATGGATTCTGTCCCACTCAAGCCAAAGGCGAAGGCAGAGAAGGGGTGTACAAACGTAGAGCGCATATTCCCCAGACTGCAGTGGAGCCACACAGTGGGAAGTGGATGAAAGTAAACACGGCATGTGGAGGGAAAAAATATGCTGAAATCGCTTTCTCTAAAAAAATGATGTCTGACGAAATTTGGGTGACCTCCTGGCCTTTCCCACAGCCATAAAAGCCCCAGAGTCTGCAGGCCACAGCCTGCCACTGCAGCGGGTAAACCATGATACAGTCCCTCGCTCTGTCTCTCTCCCTCCCATGCTGTTGCATTCTTTCCCTTTTCTAACCCCCACTCTCCTTACATGTCCTAATTACTTTACTTCCATGACGATAATGTGTCTTTCTTAACAGCATGGGGTTCTGACCAAATCTCTAACCAAAAACGAGGAGTATCTATACTGTGCTGCTTTGCTGTATGTGTAGGCAAATCGTTCTGTGATAAAAGTTCTGTGATAGAATGACAAATGATTATGGCAACTGTGATATTACCTAATTTTAATGTTTTTAGTTGTGTTTAACAAATTAAGCAGAGTTGAGCCCATTCTCTGCATTTCCCCTCTGTAATTTGTACGGAGAAAAAGCTCCCTCTTGGCCAACCTATAACCCAAATAGCAGTAGCTACAGTAAAGGTGTACTGTGAAATCCCCTCGGTTCAATGTTCAAACAGTCAAGGAAAACTGAGAGAAAGTCCGTGACCAAAAATCCATGATGAGTTGTCTATTAGTTGACTAATCCAAAACATCCGTATCTATGACAACATTACTGTTGGAAAAGGAAAGAAAACAAACTGAGTTAGAGCAAAAGGCTGTTTATCCAACAGTGGCCTAAATGTGCCTGCTTTGATTTGGTGAATGAAATCTAGTTTAAAAACACATGTGCCAAGTTCTTGCAATCTTGGCATTTATATTGGTTTCATGCCATTTTTAAAACCTTTAATACCATTTTCAAAAAACTTTAAAAAATGTGTGGTGTGGTAAAAATATGATGAATTATTGACTTTTTTCTTCATTATGGCATCAAGACCTTGATTATGTATCACCCTTTTAACTTTATATCATCATTGTGTTAAAGAAAACAGTTCACCCAAAAATGCATCATTTACCCACCCTCATGTTGTTCCAAGGAGGGAATTTCATTCTTCTACCGAACTCAAAAGAAGATATTTTAAAGAATGTTGGTAACTAAACAGCTGCTGGTAGTAACTGACTTCCAATTTTTTTTTTCTATACTATGAAAATCACTGGCAACCAGAAAATATTCTTTTCTGTTGAACAGAATGAAGAAACTTATAGGTCATTCCATGAAATCGCCTTTTGCATCCCTACGAAATAATCAAACATGGATTTAATATAACAACAAATAAATGTGCAATTTAAAAACATAAAACTATGTATGCTTTCATCAATATTACATAAAAAGGTGAGTTAAATATTATTTTAAAAAATGTAAATTACATTTATGCTGGTAAGGGTAAGGTTTTTGGCCTGTCCCTCACTATGGTTTTTCTTTTTTTCAATTTGCAAAATGAAAATCACATTTGCATATGTGTGTGTGTGTGGGGATGGGTATCATACAATGTCAATCCTGTTACCATTTTTAAAATGTAAATTTAAACAGTTATTTCTTACATTGAATATAATCAATCTCTAAAAGTAAAATGTGTTTGAAATATCCAAACCTGTTACTGTCAACCTGTTATTTTTTAGAGTAATGGGTTTTGACATGTGGGTAACAGCGATGACATTGATTAGGTTTGATCCTGCTTTTAAAGATTGTCTGTGTAAAATTCAAACATTTTAAAGGTCACCCTCAGTATATTATTGAGATAACACCTATATCATTCAGTGGCATGTGAGTTCTAATTAAACTTAGTATCTAGTAACGCTTGTGTTGGTAACAGGGTTGACAAAAATACAACTTAAGTGTAAGTAAATTATGACAGAATTTGTGGGTGAACTATACATTTAAGTCACTGTATGCATTTATAATTGTATTTTGTAATGTATTTTTTGAATGAATCAATAGTTCCTGACCAAAAACTAAAAAAACATATATTCAGTGGCATATGAGCTCTAATTAAACTATAGTATCTAGTAATGCTTGTGTTGGTAACAGGGCTGACAAAAATACCAAAACATGAGGTAGAAAAATGGTCATAAAGTAATAAATTACATAGCCTGAGATTGTCATTTTATGGTGTCTTCATTTCGTGGATATTTAAAAAATATTGATTAAACTTATTTTATTTTTCACAAGGGTAAGTAAATGATGACAGAATTTAAATTTTTGGGTAAACTATACATTTAAGTGATTGTATGCATTTAAGAATTGTATTTTGTAATGTATTTCTGAATTAATCAATAGTTCCTGACCAAATGTCATGTTGACCCACTTAGTCATTGGATGCCCATTTTCCACAAGTTGATATGATTTTTTAGGGCCTTAATAAAAAGTCTATAATATACTTTGGTTAAAAATTCTCAATGGTAGTGTAAAACAACACCCTTTTTACCTTGTCAAAATGAGCTCATTCTGAGGGATTGTTCCTTTAAATGCAAATGAGCTCTGCTCGCCCCACTCGTCTTTCCTCTCTGTGGAGTGACGAGCCTGTTTACTTTAGACGCGTTTAGCCGCTAAACTTGCTAACTAGCACATTAGGAAAGGCAATTGCAAAGATTCATAAAAAAAACCCTTATACTCACTTCTGCTGTAGGTGAAGCTGGATCACGAATGATTCGCATGAACATAGACGCATTTATGTAGATCGGGAGCCGCATTCCCTTCACAAACAAACGTAATCTACTGCATCTTCAGCGACTCAGATGTCGGGAGTAAATGACGACCACTATGTTCATTATTACATCTAGCAACACAACACCTCAATCGCTCAATCTGAGATATTCTTGTCTAACTTACATCCCTGCTCTGCATGGAAACAATGGGGAGGTCGGAGTATTACAGCTGATCTGAGGTAAGACGCTCATGTCAAACAACTGTGGTGGGAGCGGCCTCTGTCGGTGTGACGCCACATCCACTGCATGGATTTTTATCATTATAGGGTAGATTTGTACATACACTGCCAACACACATTAATGTTCAAACAACATGAAAAAGTGAACTTAGCATCCGATGACCCCTTTAATATCTCCTATAATGAAAAAAAGAGATGGATAAAGAGAGAAAGTTCTGGGTTTGTTATATCACACTTGAATAATCCTTGGCATTTACGTCACTACTTTCTGCTGTATCATTGCCAAGTTGGATTAATATATCAATTTAAAGTAAAGAGAGTTTACATTGCCAAAGTAATTACCAAAACTAAAAAACATTCTGAATGTTCAGTACACACAGAATGCTTGAAGAATGCACTTAATTTTCAGACTAAGGTTTAATATTCTCAATCAAAGACTCAACCAAAACGAGTACATCAGGATTCTAGTGGGGTTCAGAGAAGTTCAGACAGTGTCAGAAAACTTTAGAAGACTGAACAGAAGTGATTGAATTCTTCTCCATAGACTCCGTCTGACTGTTTAATATACTCAAGGCTGTCTGAAATGCAATATACATGCTCCATTCTATTGAAAGCAATATACCTTTGAACATCTAAATGAATAATACACTGCATATGAGACCAGGCTGAGAATATTGAATGTTTCTGTGGCATTGAGGAAAGGAAAATGATGGGAAATGTATGTGACCAGTCAAAACAAAGCAATAGACGTGTCCTCACATCTGATTGGCTGTGCCTCCCAGGCTCTCGCTCACTCTCCCTTCCCCCACTCAGCCCCAAAATGAGCAGAAGTGCTCGCGCCAGCTCTCCCAGATTTCTGCCCTCTTTTCTGCAGTCTAAAGTCCAAAGCTGTAACAGATTTACAACTAAGGGAGGGCTATTGTGTATAATACAGAGCGTTGGTCTAATCTGAGCTGAAAAGGCTTTAGCCAAGCGTTAGATTGTCCTGCTCATGGCTCTGGCCAAATAACGCACTCTTCCTTCTTTACACAGGCCCTTTATAAAGCTGATTAATGAGAGAAAGACTGTAAAATGTCTAGTGCTGAGCAGATAGCACTTAGACCGCAGTGGTAGGCCAACTTCTTACTTTCAGGAAGTTAAAGTAGGTCCTGACCAGGGTCAGAAATTCATATGAGCTATAAAAGAACAACAAAAAGCCCCAGTAGTGAACTTCCCAGTTTTTAATCTATCATTTAACATATAATATATATTTCATATTATTCCACTGAATGTCTAATAAAGGTCAAAGCCCCAAATATTGGTTTTATACAATTTCTAGATGTTTTAAAGATGTTTTAATTTAATAAATGAAACACTTCCTTTACTTCTTGCATATACTGTATATAATATTGTCACATGACATTTTTTTTAGACATTTTATCATCTAAATTAGCATTCCTCATTTTATTTACGGGAGAGTTTTCTTCATCCTCACATTTTTACTTTATTTTAGAGGTGTATTCAAAAATTTTAAGTTAATGACCAAACAAACTTTAACAAACTTAAGTTAATAAATGGAAAATGAACATGAATAATCTTAGGTTACCCTGGAAAAAGCTAAACAGAACAACTTTAATGAGTACAACTGTCTGGCTGCAGTCAGTAAGAGAGGCATGTGGCGTTTCAGGCTCACAGACATTAATTTGTGTGTGTGTGTGTGTTTGTGTGACTTGACTCCACTCCCCTGAGAGTGTGAGTGTGCACACTTCCCCTAGAAGTTAAGGGTTAGGGTGTGCCACTGCCGCAGTACATGTACAACCAGTCTTCTCAGTACTCTTCGCCTCTCACGAGAGGTTAAGCAATTTAACATACACTTAACCTATCACTGAGTTCACACCAGACACATATGGTCTTACATAATGTCTGAGACCAATTCATATGCACGAATACTCATTAAGTGCATACCATGCATGTACCCTCCAACACAGCCTCCAGCACAACCTGTTTTAACTGCAAAACCCTTTTCAAGGTTTCATACAAACCACTGATTCAGCATCTGCCCAAAGGTAGCACTGTACTCTCACTAAGAGGAGATTTTTACAAAGGTTCCTGTACAGCTTGGGTTGTACGTCAGCACTGAACAGAGGGCTTTGAGCCATCACTTCCTGTGGGGCTGTGGTCAGTGTCTGTCCATCCCCGACATGCTGGAGCTCCGAGCCCATCTGTTGTCCGTGCTCTCTGATCTGAGAATGTTTTTCTTATGACAACACAACCAGACATCTGATGCTACACTAAAATGTTCAAATGTACTCAAATATGCATTTCTGGATCTTAGGCCAAGACAGACAGGATTTTGGGGGTGATACAAAGCAGTACTCACAAGGGAAAAACAAGGACCCAGTGGAAAATTGTATGCTCAGAGGTTGCTCTTATGAGTTCTTAGATATGATTAAATGATCAACGTTGTCTCAGATGTTTCTCCTAAAATTTCTAGGGTCAAAAATGAACACTGCCCAGGTGCTAAATGAGAGTAAAAACTGGCTTTGGCATAATAAAATGTAGGTTGACCAATAACTTAATTGCAACATAATATTGATTATTTTGAAAAGTACATAAATGGAATGTTCCTTACATTAAGGCACTAAATTATATGGAAGCCTATTTCCGCCACTGAATAAAAAAACAGAAAAAAAAAAAAGGTTATTGCAATTATATATGCAATTAATATAATTATATTAATTGATTATAATTATACGAATTATAAAGTCAGAATTCCAAGATATAAACTCGCAATTCTGAGAAACTAAGTCAGAATTTTGATATAAACTCGCAATTCTGAGAAAAGAAGTCAGAATTTTGTGATTTAAACTCACATTTCTTAGAAATTAAGTCAGAAATTTGATATAAACTCGCAATTCTGAGAAACTAAGTCAGAATTTTGTGATTTAAACTCACATTTCTTAGAAATTAAGTCAGAAATTTGATATAAACTCGCAATTCTGAGAAACTAAGTCAGAATTTTGATATAAACTCGCAATTCTGAGAAATAAAGGTGCAATTGCGTGATTTAAACTCACAATTCTGAGAAATAAAGGCACAATTTCGTGATATAAACTCGCAATTCTGAGAAATAAAGGTGCAATTGTGTGATTTAAACTCGCAATTCTGAGAAATAAAGGTGCAATTGCGTGATATAAACTCGCAATTGTGAGTTATGAAGTCAGAATTGTGAGATACAAACTCACAATTGCGAGAAAAAAGTCAGAACTGCGAGATACAAACTCACAATTGCGAGAAAAAAGTCAGAATTGCGAGATACAAACTCACAATTGTGAGAAAAAAGTCAGAATTGCGAGATACAAACTCACAATTGTGAGAAAAAAAGTCAGAACTGCGAGATACAAACTCACAATTGCGAGAAAAAGTTGGAATTGCAAATATATATCTAGCAATTCTGACTTTATTTCTCGGAATTTTGAGTTTATATCCTGCAAATGTGATTTTAGGACTTGCAAATGTGCGTTTATATCTCAGTTCTGAGAAAAAAAAGTCAGAATTGTGAGATGTAAACTCGAAATTGTGAGAAAAAAAAAGTCAGAATTGTGAGATAAAAAGTCGCAATTACATTTTTTATTCAGTGGCGGAAACAGGCTTCCATAAAATGATGAGGGACAAAAGTGACACAAAAAAGTGAATTTTGGATTCTGATTAAGAAAAAGAAAAATGTAAACAAAATAATTGTTGTGAGAGTACTGAGCAATTGCATTGCTCTTCTTGCTGCTAAAACAATTGAGATATTAAAGAGATCTCATTTGTGATTCTTCCATCCTATGGGGACGCACATTTCCCTCACAAGGCCTACTTTGTGGTGTGGCACCATTTCACAAGCTACAGATGGCGTGGATCCTGCTAGCGTTGCGCAAAGCATAAGGGTTGTTAATGACTCTCTGCACTCTCAAAACAATTCCTGAGAAGAGCCCAGGCAGGAGGCTTGCACTAGTTGGACGGGTTGTGCTCAAGTCACCTTGATGTCTAGCTTTCTGAGTCAGTCTGTGGGCAGGACAGTGGACAGAAATGACAGTTTAATGTGCAACTGCTGATATCAGATTGACAGCTGGCATGCTGCTATCAGTACAGAGAAGTTGCAAAGCTAATAACTTAACTACATTTTTTACAAGCGTGATAGCAGCCTAGCTTTTAAAATGAGTAGCTAGTTTTTTTTGTTTGGACAAACAGCAATGTATAGGAGGATAAAATATTATTATAACAATTTTACAAAATACTATAGGCTAATATGTATTTAAATGCTGCTGTTCGTTACTAAATGTTAACATTTTATAGGTGGTATTAATTTTTAACCTTATCTTTTCAAATACTCTTTAATGCTGCCACTATGTGAAACTTGTTTTATGCCAGTTAAACAGTGCTCTGCCTGCTTCCAAAATACTGCTTTGCACTTCAGAAGAACTTTGTGAATGTTACAAAAGTATGTTCTAAATAGTACAAATGTGAGTAGTATGAATGAAATCCTGACATACTACATTCGTCATGTTTCATCGCTTCACTGCCATTCATAACTCATTTCCTGTGGCCTCATGAATTTGGATGTTCCTTTTTTTTTTAACACGTTTTTTGTCAAGATATGTTTGCAAGATTAATATTAAATAAAATATATGATGTATATACAAAATATATGCACAATAGCTACAGTATTGCCAAAATAGCCTCAGTGTACAAAGCTATGTTTTAGTATTAGTTTGTAGTGAAGCTTACTACTGTAGCATTAAAAATGTTTGTTTTGGGGTTTTTTTTAGTATATGTGACCCTGGACCACAAAACCAGTCATTAGCATAATTTTTTTTTAAATTGAGATAAAAATTTGGCCAAGATACAACTATTAGAAAATTTGGAATCTGAGGGTGCAAAAAAATCTAAATATTGAGAAAATCGCCTTTAAAGTTGTCCAAATGAAGCTCTTAGCAATGCATATTACTACTTAAAAATTAAGTTTTGACATATGTACAGTAGAAAATGTACAAAATATCTTCATGGAGCACAATCTTTACTTAATATCCTAATGGTTTTTGGCCTAAATAAAAATTGATAGTTTTGACCCATGAAAATGTATTATTGGCTTCTGCTACAAATATACCTGTGCTACTTATGACTGGTTTTGTGGTCCAGAGTCACATTTGATGGGCATAATAATATTCTAAGCTAATTAGAGCCACCTATGTCTGTGGATGAAGCGTCGAGCAGTTAAAGTTAGAGTTAAAGTTGCTGGCAACATAAGCTAATTGGAAATACACACCTCTACCTAAATATTGCTAAAGTAACTCAGTACAATTTCCATCTAAACTTAACACTAGAGGCAGTAAAATATCAACAACTTTTATTCTTTTTAATGCAGTCATGAATACAGGGTCTGATTATCTATTACTAAAGACTTATTTCTGCATGGTTTCTTGCACAATACTATATTAAGACCACAAAAAGCTTTTACAATAGCTTGATTTGTAAACAAATACAGTTGATGTTTGAATCACATAACTAGATCCATATGTATGGCTTTACTGAATTGCTCAGTAGCTCATGCAGTACAGTTTTGCATTTGCAAAGCAGAGCACTCAGGTACAAGACCTGTGAAATATGATAAAAGAGCTCAAAGACTTGTACAAGCAAGCTGAAATGGCATGGTTGCTTCAGCAACTGTGTTTTTATCTCTTGTTTGCTTTTGTTAATGCTATCAGTTAGGTTTAGGGTAGGGTTTAGCCAGTGTGGGTGGTACTTTAAAACAACCATTGTAATAAAATGTTAGGGTTAGGTTTAGATTCATGTTTTAGAAAACTGAACATGCACTTTGAATGTGCAGCGAAAAGTGCAATATGCAAAGAAAATGTAATTTTGCAAAAATGTCGCCACGGGCACGTATTTCCAATGAGCCTGTGTTGGTTGTATTAAGGCTGGAATACACAACTTTTCTGAACTGATTTACAAACACTAGGCATCATACACTTGCCAACTTTACTCTTAAAAGTGCTGGGTTGTTTCAACCCAAGCCTGGGTAAAATATGGAAAAACCCAGCTGGTGGGTTAAATTTTTAACTTACATTTTAACCCAGCAGTTGGGTTTCCCTATTGAGAAAACCAGCAACTGCTGGTTAGGTTGTTTTGAAGTATGGCTGCTGGTTTGAGCTGGTTTAAGCTGGTCCTTAGCCAGTCATGAGCTGGTTTAAGCTGGTCCTTAGCTGGTCATGAGCTGGTTTAAGCTGGTTCTTAGCTGATCATGTGCTGGTCCTAAGCTAGTCCTACACTCTAAAAAATGCAGGGTTTTTAACACAAATACTGGGTTCAACTTGTTGGTTCATTTTACTTAGTTATTTATAATATTTTTACCCAGGTGCTGGGTAGTTTTTTTGTAACTAAGTTGCTGGGTCATTTTTAACGCTGGGTTATTTTTTTTTCTACCCAACTGCTGGGTTAAGCCTATTACAGACAAAACAACGCAGCTGCTAAGTTACGGTGGTCAGAGCATGGGCATTTTTGAGTCGTCTGCAGGTGAGACTGGTTCAGAGCACTGCCAGTTTGGTTCACTTCTTCAGTGAAATAAAAATGTATATACAATTTATTTCAGAAATAAAGTCTTTACTGTGCTGTAAATTGTATTATTTTATGCAACGCAACATAAGGACGAGATGTCAATCAGCTGCGTCAGCAGCGGTTGTTTTGCAGTTTGGAAACACCTTTTGCTTTGCATAAAACAAATGGATTTTTTTTGTTATTGAGTTTAATTTTAATATTTGTTTATAGGCAGGTTTAGGAGTCAGTCACGGCATCTTTAAGCTACGAGTGAAAAGCGAGGCCGCCGTCTGAAGTACGCAGTCACCCTGTCAAACAGCAGCCCTTCACCGGCAAACTTAGCTTGTCTTATATTTTGTCCATGTGTTCTTGCTTAATGATAATTGTTCATCTTTTGATTATTGCTGTTGCCTCTAGTAATTCTGTGTGTGTGTTTTTATAAGTTCCAGTCCATTTTAAAGCAATATAATAATTTTTAAACAATAGTTGTCTTAAATAAAATAACTCAGCATGTTTGGTAAAAACATTTAACCCAACCAGCTGGGTCAAAATAACCCAGCGTGTGTTTGGTCCAATATTTACCCAGTGCTGGGATGCCAAATAACCCAAGTTGGGTTGTTTTTAACCCAACATTTTTTTGGGGTGTAAGTAACTAGCTCCTGCTCAGGACCAGCACATGACCACCTTAAACCAGCTCATGACCATCTAAGGACCAGCTTAAGCCAGCAGCCATGCTTCAAAACATACCTAACAAGCATATGCTGGAACCCAAGCCTGGGTTAAAACAACCCAGCATTTTTTAGAGTGTTCATAAATGCCTACAGAGGAAAACCAAGAAGACTCACGGCAGAAATTATGTGCCTCGTTGCTAGTAGATTTGTGATGAATAAAAACAATGCATTTTAAAACCGGCTCAATTTATCAGACATGCTACATCCTCTGACTGCATGGAATCATAGCCTGTGCCCATCACACTCTTTGCGATTTCCTGCCAAATCTGTCAGTTCTGACTGACCAAAATCTACAGACTTCCTCTGACTTTTGGCAACTAGGGATGACTCCTCCAGACTGTAAATAGAGGCAAAAATCAGTACAAAAGTCATGTAGTGTGTTCCAGCCTTTTGCTAAGGGTAGTTTGCTGCCATGTGAGTGAAGCCGTTCCTCCCAGATCAATAGAGAGCTTTTGGGTATATTGACTGCTGAGAAAGCTATGCTGTTGGTCCTGCGAAGAGAAGCAGGAGAGCGAGAAGAGGGGCCAATGACGTCAGCGCCCATTACCCGTAGCACCACCCCTCTAATTAAACAAGCCTGAGCTCCCTAGAGATGCGAAAGAGGGAGAGGAGTCTAAACATCCCAATCTTCTGTCTGCTTCTCTCTCTCTCACACACACACACACACACACACACTCACAAACAGGATCCTCATATCCCTAAACCCAGGCACTATCTCCTTTCATTTCCTCCCAGAAACATCTCTCCCTCTAACCAAATATGAAGGGGGAAAAATCTTATTAGTGATGCCCTTGAATCCAGCTACAAATGTCTTCCCATTCTCAATGTGAGTGAGGGCCTAAGCGCTTCTGATATGATGCCAGCGCTTTTCATCCGGCTCTAGGGGGGTCTACCTAAAGAGGACACACATGACCGCCATTCATCTGCCTCAGAGTGGGGGATGGGATTGTGTATGATGCCGAGGAGGATTGTATGTGTGTGTCTGTGTCAATTGGGTAGGGATTAGCCCACCGCTATCTCGTCAAGCTCTGGTGCCATCTGCCAGTGACTTAGCAAAAATGCAAATCAGATACCCAGAATGCACAGCAGCCACGCTCCGTCAGAATAGCCTATAAAAATAGGTCAGTGGAGCTATGATCCTCGTGTCTGCGGCAACACGCTCTGTGGCTTTACGGCGTGCGCGTTTAGAAAGGGGGGACTGATGAACAGTCAGGGGGGAAGAGAAAGAGTCTGGAGGGACCTTCGTGAGCATGCGAAATGTCACCAGGGATGAACAAAGAGGATAAAAGAAAAAGAGAGCAAGACGATTTCAGACAGGGATGAAAGTAAGAAGCGAAAGGAGTCAGGGGAACATTTGAAATGAGCCTTGGCAGCAAAACAAAGGCTTTGCCTGACTGTGTCATCTACCAGGCACACGAGAGTGGCACGACATTCGCCAGCTCACAATTACCTCAACGCCTGTCCGTCAGACTGTTAGGACAGCCATCCTCAACCCAAATCAAATTACTAATTTCAGCCCTGCAATGGAGTGTTCAACCATAGCCCATTCTTTTTTATCGACTGCTAAAAAAAGATCAAAGACCCCTAGACGGTAATGTGCGTATTAATGAAAGCGAGGTGGCTGATGCAACATTGTGGCAAGGCTTTTGCAACCCAGTCAGCTGAGCGCTATTCCTTGCAGGATGACTTGTATGAATAATGTATCCATTAGAGTAAAGCCTCGCTCCTTCTCTCTCCCGCTCTCTGTTTCTTTCTGGCAGATCAGACCAACACAGCTAGAGAAAGAGGAAGACATACACAATGCTTTTATTCATATATAATAAAGCGGAAAGGATGAGCTTTATCTGTGTAACCTTTGCTTTTTAATTCCTCAAAATCAGAGCAAGCTGGAGACTTGCCTTTTCACTCTTGATAACTTTGTTCCTGAAAGTAGCGTGGCCTTGCTATTTGTTTGACACGGCAGACATGGATGGCTGCTTTTCATTGAAAAATCACAGCGGCGCATGGTCAAAACAGCACACATACAAAAGACATTCAGGGTAAAAAAAAATCATATATACAGAAGGTCTAATGTATGAGATCATGTGAAAAGTGAAAATGGAGCCCACAAAAAAATCCATTTGCTATTGGCAATCGTGCGGTGATGCACAGAAGTCACCTTTGAATCAATCAGCTTTCTATTTGTCACAAAAACCTTGAAGCCGTTGCAAACTCTGCATGGGGAAATCGTTCGCCTACACACAAAATTCAAGATTGCATAGATTCCAATTAAAATGATTTTGCCAATTAAAATTTGAAGAATGATGACAGGGAAAACATGGAAAGCATGCTGAGTGATTGATAAATGCAAAGTGTAGAAGAGCCCAACCCATCCATCTTGAGATGGTTTGTTGACTCTGTATTGATGATATAGTGTGCTGCATGTCAGGAGGGGAGTAATATAATCCTGGTAAGGTCACAGAGGCTAATATTAGTAGTGGGAAGAGGAGTTTGAAGTGGGGGAGTAACTGATAAAGAAAGAGAGAAAGGGAGAGGTCAAGAAAGAGAATGAGGCAGGCCCAGCTGTGCAGTGGGCCCTGGGCCCACCCGGCTGTAATTATGGCTGGATTACGAGAGGCTCTCTCTCCAGACTGCCTGCCAAACATTTTGTCCCAGATTATGGCCCAGATGCAGCAGCACTAAGCTGCACAAGTCGGTCAATGGCTGCTCTCGCTCATCTAAGCAGAATTACTGCACACAGAGCAGTAGGGGGTGGCAGCCGAGCTGGGCCAACTTTCCCCCCACTCAGGCGCTCAAAAAACAAATGCAAGATGGGTCGGATTTGCACAAATTATCTCTGTGCTCTGAGCAAACACACACTTACACAAGGGTGGTTGATGCATGACATATTTTAATAAACATCAGAATTGTTGGTTCAAATTTTTATGAATGTATTTAAACCCATTTCTGCCTCCAAGTAAAGAAAATAAAATATTTCTAAAAATTACATTTGAATTTACAATTTCACAAGTGCAGACTTTATTTCTCACATATGCAACTTTTTGTCTTACAAAATGACTTTTATAGCTCACATTTAACTATTTTTCTCAATTGTTATTTATTTCCTCACAACCATTTCTTTAACTCTTTTACTGAGAAATTGGGTCCCACTTTATATTAGGTGGCCTTAACTACTATGTACTGACATTTAAATTAATCATTTGAGACAATGAACTTACTGTGTACATAGATATGTTTACATTGTACTTAAATTATATTATATTAAAAATAAAAATATATATTAAAAATACCTATATGTAATTACACCTGTAATTAATATCTGTAACTACATTTATAAATTACACTGTTGACCCATCCTTTACACCTTAACTCACCCTTAAACCTACCCACACCACCAAACCTGTCCCTAACCTTACCCTTATCCCACCTTAATAGAGCAAAAGTGTTTTGCAATACAATATGACCGCAATAAGGACATTGGACTTATTTTTTGATGTAAGTATATAGTAGTCAATGCCACCTAATATAAAATTTGACCAGAAATTGTTTATTTTAGGTGCTGTATCTATACATTTTCTCATTTTAATCACTTTCTTGTCTTTACTAGTTAAATTTGCATTTGCAAAATGCAGGTTAAATGCAGCTTCAAAGGGCTCTAAGCAATCCCAGCTGAGGAACAAGGGTCTTATCTAGCAAAACGATTGGTTATTTTCTAAAAAAATTACAATTTATATACTTTTTAACCTCAAATGCTCATCTTGTCTAGCTCTGCGTGTACTCTGTGTATTCCCGTTCAAGACAGTTAGGGTATGTCGAAAAACTCCCATCTCATATTCTTCTCCAACTTCAAAATCGCTACATCACTGTTTTACCTTTTTTTGGAAACAGCGTTTGATCTTCTTTGCACGTTCACTTTGTAAACACTAGGTGGGTACTTCTGCAGCGATGTAGGACGATTTTGAAGTTGGAGGAGAAAATGAGACGGGAGTTTTTCAACCTACCCTAACTGTCTTGAACCAGAACACACGAGTACAAGCAGAGCTAGACAAGTATAAAAATGGTTAATTTTTTTTATAAAATAACCGATTATATCGCTAGAAGACCTTTCTTCCTTGGCTGGGATCATGTTCATGAGATCATGGAAGTTCAAACTTGCGGGTAGAAGATAGAAGTCCACTATATGGAGAGAAATCCTGAAATGTTTTTCTCAAAAAACATAATTTCTTTATGACTGAAGAAAGGAAGACATTAACATGTTGGATGACAAGGGGGTGAGTAAATTATCTGTAAATTTTTGTTCTGGAAGTGAACTCATTTAATGTTAGTATAAAATAATTGCTATTTTGTTGTAATCATTAAAAATAAATAAATGTAAAAATTTAAATTAATTAAAAGTAATTACCTAACAATTAATGAATATATTAATTACTATAATTATTAATTTAGAATTTTAACGACAAAAGCACAATACCATAACTTTTTGCATTTTAAATGGAGTATAGCATGTCACATCGCAGAATGTCACCTATTCACATACAGAGACGCATTTAAGCATGTTTTAATTATTTTATTAATCTGAAACTATCACAGGAGAAGGCTGACAGTACCTGAACGCATACATAATATTTGCTACACATCAGAAAACCGTAGGTCAAGACACTGAGCCAGTATGAGGCATCTGCCTCTGTCACAACTAAACTTGCACAGTGCTCTGTTGTCCTCTAATCCTCAGCATCCGGCACAGACGGTATAATTGGTTTTTGTAACAAAATGTATGTCTGCAGACACAGGCGAGACAGTTCTACTGCGCTTTGTCCAGTTCATCCATCTTCCTGCAGGGAGGGGCTTAAATCTAAATCAATGTGCCATCCTCCATAACAAAATCCCAAAATGAAGGCATACTTTCCCAACCCCCTTTCAGAGAGAAGACTTCAGAACCTCAAAGACCTTCAGGGCAGACTCGATGCAGCCATCGAAATTGGAGTGTGTGAAGCCGTCCCCCCCACACACCAGCAGAGGCTGGGAGTGCAGTGTCATCTGCCCTGGGCAATCAGCCACTGATCTTGTCACCTAATTAGAGAACAACAAAATTGAGTGATTGGACATCCAATAACCGATGCAACCTCATTTTTATTCTGATATTGAACAGAGCCGTTAAAAAAAAAAACGTGAAAAGGGCCTGTTCTCTCTTTGAGTGGGGATTTGTGTGGATGGATATGCAAATGAATGCACATTGAAAGTTTTATGTTCATATAACTATGTGGAACATTTCTGTGTGTGATGCATACCATAAAACTGCATATGTTTATTGGACTGATCATTTCATGCCATACACACACACTTACTTTTGTCATTTTTATATTAAAGAACTGAACTAAGAACCTGACTCTGCAAACAATTATAACTGAATGTATTGAATCAGATGATTACTGATAGTGTATAGTGTGTACAGTCATTTCTTGAGAGCTTATTCAATCAGCACAATGTTTACAAGAAGGCTTCTCTCTCTCTCTTTTATCTCTTTCCTCATTTACAACAGAAATATTACTATACATCTGGGCGGTGACTGTGAGGGTGGAGTCATTTGTGATGTTTTGAATGATCTCAAGAGATCATAGATAGCAACGGTTGGATTGGAAGCTGGTGTGAAGCCGGTCTGAGTGCATGACAGTACTTAAATACAGCACAGTTCTGAATGCAGCCTAACAGACCTGTTTGACAACTCTTTGTGGCCCATGTAAAATGTAAAACTGATTAGTCTTTAGATGGACAAAGTCTTCCTTTAATATCAGGAAAACAACACTGTGGCTTTAGGACTCCAGGCTCTTTTTCAATGACAGTGGAAAATATTGTGGTGATACTATTTTACCAAAAGTGTAAATAGAGTTTTACTCATCTATTAGACACAAAGGGAGAGGACAGCTGACAGACTGTCCATCTATATGTAATTAATTTGTCAGTAAAACACCACCAAAGACTTCTAGAATTCATGAGATTATACAGTATATCAATTTCAATAAAAGCTTTCTGTAAAAATGTCCACCACTAGACTATCAGGATTCACAGTTGTAGGTGCATGATGGCCCTGGATGCTCTGTAGCTTTGTTTCCTCATAAGGGAGATTCTCACAAGAGATGAGGGAGGGAAAGGGCTGTTAATATATTTGGTTAAATATAGAGCTTTTAATAGCAGTGGAGGCGCCTTCATTGGGTCAACCAGAGTCAAGAATAGACTTGATGGTAAAATGAGCAGAATTTGGATGATATTCACTGTCTCTGTGGGTTGTGGGTTTTAAAGAACACATGGTATGTGTGACCTATGCGTAACCCAGGTTATAACTAGAAAAGCAAAGTTTGTCAAAGCCCTGTTCTAAGATAAAAAAAAAATTAAATAAGTTAAAAAAAAAGTTTTTACAGAGTTATGTATTTGAAGAATACTTTTTGAAAGTTACATTTGAAAGTTAGTTTTTGAAAGTTAAGTACTTGAATGTTAGTTTTTGAAAA
The DNA here is from genome assembly GCA_012976165.1 of Labeo catla. Lineage (NCBI taxonomy): Eukaryota > Metazoa > Chordata > Actinopteri > Cypriniformes > Cyprinidae > Labeo > Labeo catla. The sequence continues at coordinate 188,332 of VONZ01000170.1, forward strand.
TTAAGTTTTAGTAGTTAGTTCCCTATCTCTTGGTCACTACGAGTTATGTTGCGACGATATTAGGGATCTTACTTGGGAGCTCCAATCTTTTCTGAGTTTAAGAGAAAAAGGCAATGAGAATTGGCGAGTGGATTTTGCATGACAAACCACTCCCCCGTACATATGGGTATCTAAGCGGACGGCATGAATCCACTCGTTCAAATTTTTGCTGCGGGGCAGAGTATTGTTTTACTACAATACAAACCTACTTACCAAAGAGACAGTGTGGTGTCCCCCTATTCAGTGATTCCCCTGGGCACTTCAGTTTCTAAAAGAGCAGTTTTCTCCAAAGAGCAAATCGCGGACAGTCCACGTCTTTTTAAAGATAGCACTCCATCTGTGTTCTCTTGGTTCTTGTCCTCTAACGGCAGCCACAATCGCTTCCATGTCTGGGCATACACAGAATCTTCCACCAGAGGATCAGATGTTGATAGCACCATTGGGGATGGGCTATTGTCCTCTAAGGATGAAGATTCGGCAGGGTTGCCCCCCTCAGGTGTTGTGGCTTCTGCTGAATTGGACTCAGAACTGAGGGCCATGCTTGCCCAGGCAGTCATGAGCATCGCTATGCAGTTTTGTCAACACTGCCGAGGATATTGTCCAGCCTTTCTTTGCAGTACAGAAGCAGACTGAGGCCATTAAACACATCTTGCTCCAAGCAAGATGGTGGTCAGTCAGAAGAAGACGGCAAAGCGGCCCTGACATGGGCAAACGGGAGATTATGGAAGCTGCTCTTTTGCAGGAGATGGCAAAGACAGCATCACTCCTTCCTCTGGAGGAGGGCCGGGCAGTAATCTTTTGTTTACTTTTCTTTTTGTTCAATCAATGGTTCAACAGCCAGCAGTCCCACATTTTCAAAAAAATTTGGGTCCTTTGGGTTGTATGGCTCGAGGGTTGACAGTGAGCGACGCACCGCCTCCTCACTCTTACCCTCAATGCCGCTATCACCAGTGGCCAAGAGACTGCGGTTCGATGATGCAATGCTTCTTCATGTATCTCTAGCTCCAGGATTGGTTTGCAACAGTCGACCTGAAGGATGTGTACTTTCACGTCTCGACTGTTCCTCAACATAAACAGTTTGCATTGGAGTGTCAAGAGTATCAGTATAAGGTCCTACCCTTTGGGCTGTACTTGTCCGCCTGCGTCTTTACCAAAGTTGCATAGGGCGCCCTTGCACTACTACGGGAAGTGGGCATCATGGCTCAGTCATGAGAGCAGTTGTGCGATCACAGGGACCTGGTGCTCTGGCACCATAGCCGGTTGGGGATTTTAGGTCAACTGGATAAAGAGCAAGCTCTCCCCATGCAAAGAATCTCTTTTCTTGTTATGGAGTTGGATTCGGTAAACACATTGGCATGCCTTACCGACAAGCGTGCCCAATCAGTGCTGAACTGTATTTAAAACTGCTGAACTGCGTTCCTTCAGAGGCAGGATGGCATGGCACACATTGAGTGTCACCATCACACAACGATGTATCAGCGCACATTCAGCCCCTGGTCAGACCTTGCCTTTCTACGGGCTGGGGTGCCCTTAGAACAAATGTCCCGGCATGATGTTGTCACAACAGATGCCTCAGGCTGGGGTGCTACATGCAACAGGCAGGCAGCCTCGAGGTCCTGGACAGGGCCTCAACTGCTTTGGCACATCAACTGCCTGGAGTTGCTGGCAGTGCGTCTAGCCCTGCAGTGGTTCTGGCCACTACTGCAAAGCAAGCACATGTAGGTCCGCTCGGACAACACAGCTGCTGTATCAGACATCAACCGCTAGGGAGATCTACGATCACGTCTCGCCTGCCATCTCCTCCTCTGGAGTCAGACGTGGCTCAAATCACAGTGCACCGTCCACATTCATGAGGAGCTCAATTGTGCAGCCAACGCACTCTCATGACAGCTCACCCTCCCCAGAGAATGCGACTCCATCCCCAGGTGATCCAGCTGACCTGGAATCGATTTAGGGAAGCCAAGGTACACCTGTTTGCTTCCCACGAGTTCTACCTCTGCCAGCTGTACTATTCTCTGACTGAGGCCCCCCTCGGCACATATGACACACAGCTGACCCCAGGGCCTATGCAAACATGCATTTCCCCCAGTGAGCCTTCTTGCACAGACATTGTGCAAGGTCAGGGAAGACGAGGAACAGGTCTTGCTGGTTGCGGCTTACTGGCCCACACGGAGCTGGTTTTTAGAACTCATGCTCCTTGCGACAAGATCTCTGGTGAGTGAACCTGAACCTGCAAGCACTGCCCCTTGAGGAGTCAGATCCAGCCTTGGCATTGCTGTGTCCCATATGCGCCTTGCACATATATGTGGACCACACCTAGAGCTGACGCCCCGTGTGAACACACCGTAACACCTTCGCAAGGATTTACAACCTTCGCATAGAGCTGGTTTCTTCCCGTGTGTTGGGTAATAGGTAAGTGGCAGGAAGAAGACCTGGTAGAGTTTCCCTGTCGGCGAACCCTGGTCGAGCATCCTCCAGCACCCCTGGTAGTCAGAATCGGCGGGGGAGCCTGATACCAAGCCCAGTACTTGAGTTAGCATGCCCGGAGCTCTGGTCAGCTTCTGTACTGGGCTAGGTGTCCCATATTGCCCTGTTGCCAATCCCATATGCAAATTATTCCACGATAGGATTTCCCTCATGGTAAATCAGTATTTGCTGGTAGTAATTCCATCCCTACTCCCAGGTAGGTCCTGCCTTTGAGACCCATCTATATGTAGCACTGCCCCTTAGGTCAGTCCATGTCAGTACCTCCACATGTCACCTTCCTATGGGTAGGATGTGGTCTCTGTAATGGCCTTCTACCTTGAACCTAGGCACGCTTCCCCAACGTTCCATTTAGCCTGGCTGAGAAAAAAAAAAAGATCTGGGCATTCTTTTTCTGGAAGTTGAAAATTCCTTCTGTTAAGAAATTCAGATCCTATTTTTCAAAATCTGTTAATTTCAAAATCGTATTTTTGCACAATGTACGAAACGCAAGATTTAATAATACATATTTTCCAAGGGTTAGTACTCAGGGTTTGCACTCAGTCACACACACCTTTGTGCTATTCCTGTTATACAGTATTTTACAGTAAATAGTAGGGATGCAATAATACAATATAATCTACTGCTAATCGACATAGCCTTTTTTACAGTATTGAATATATATTTCTGCATCATTCTGTGATAAGAATCACATAAGATCACAAAAGAAAGTTATTTCTAACATTCAACCGATTTTGTTTAGTAAGTTATAATGTTCTCTTTTGTTGGACAACAGATTTAGAAATGTTTCTCATTACAGTTCATTACAAGGGAAGATTGGTGTGTGTTGCTTTCTCAAATGCATTAAAAGCGGGAAGGTGTTTCCTTTTCAGAGGAGAAGATCCCTAATGTCATCACAACATAACGCTGTGTTTCCTCCATCAGGGAACGAGGGTTACATATGTAACCTATATGTTTTTGAAAGTTACACATTTGAAAGTTGTTTTTTTGAAAGTTAAAGGGGTCATCGGATGCTAAGTTCACTTTTTCATGTTGTTTGAACATTAATGTGTGTTGGCAGTGTATGTACAAATCTACCCTATAATGATAATTAATTAATTAATTAATTTGTAAAAATAATATCCCCTTTTTCAAATCGAGCCGTTCTCAGATGCCTGTCGGTGTGCCGTCACATCCACAGAGGCCGCTCCCACAATAGTTGATTGACATGAGCTCTTACCTTAGACCAGCTGTCACAGTCCAGTAACTTTGCTTGTTTCGATGCCAAAGCAGGGATGTAAGTTAGACAAGAATATATCCGATTGAGCAATTGAGGTGTTGTGTTGCTGGATGTAATAATGAACATAGTGGTCGTCATTTACTTCAGACATCTGAGCAGCTGAAGATGCAGTAGATTAACGTACATTTGTTTGTGAATGGAATGCGCCTCCCGATCTACGTATATCCGTCTATGTTCACGCGAATCATTCATTATCCAGCTTCACTTACAGCAGAAGTGTGTATAAGCGTTTTCTTTATGAATCTTTGCGATTGCCTTTCCTTATAACGTGGTAGTTAGGAAGTTTAGCGGCTAAACGCGGCTAATGTAAACAAGACCGTCTTTCCACAGAGAGAAGAGAGGGGCGGGGTGAGCAGAGCTCATTTGCATTTAAAGGAACAACCCCTTAGAATGAGTTGATTTTTGCTGAGCTCATTTTGACAAGGTAAAAAGGGTGCTGTTTTACAAAACCATTGAGAATTTTTAATCAAAGTATATTAGAGACTTTTGATTAAGACCCTAAAGAATCATATTACCTTGTGGAAAATGGGCATCCGATGACCCCTTTAAGAACTTGAAAGTTAGTTTTTGAAAGTTTGTGGCTGCTCCGTATATGTTGAATGTCCTGTAACTCTGAAGCTTTTTATATATTAATATTTACAGAGGACAGTCATGTTGCACTGTAAACTAAATATCTGGGTTGATCTCCTTTATAAACTGCCTCTATAGCCCATTAAAATGATGTATGTGTTCTACAGTCGGCAGTCAATGATACAGGTCCTCATTGTAAATCTGACCCACGTCTGCAGATAACTCAAAAAGAGCCACAGCTAGAACACAGCTAGAACAGTGTCTCTGTACAATGTTTAAATGTAGAAATGCAGCATGTAAATGACTACTGAGAGTAAACACATTCCCTGCACGGCCCATTACAAAGACTTCAGCTGGCCCCCAACCCTCCGCCAGATAAACATCGAGGTGCAACGCACTAGAGCCAAGGAAATAGTGTCCATTTCCTGGGGCTTTCACTAGACATCTTACAGGCTGAGCACTATCATCATTCTGTCCAAACTCCCCCTCCCCTCTTGTATCTTTAAATGGTAATCTGTGTGTAAATCAATTGATAAACGTTTGGCCTGAAACATGGCCAAGAACAAATTGTTTGGTTTATTTCAGAGGTACGCTGAAGTAAGTAAGGCTGAACTCCCTAACCTCCTTAAATCTGCTTTACTCCGCGTTCCTCTGGTGTATATTCAGACATTAAAGATCCAGTGTGTCAGAACTCTGGTGCATCAAACTACAGGGCCTGGCTGCAACAAACTCGTTAAAGGGATAGGTTCACCACTAAATAAAAGGTCTGCCATAAAGGCTTGGAATTCCATTAAGGAGAGTAAATTATAACAAAATTCTAATTTTTGAGTAAACTACCCATTTAAGTAAACAATTATTTACTTCAATTCTAGGAGAATTACAGTGGTTAAAGGAGAAGAAGTCCACTTCCAGAACAAAAATTGACAGATAATGTACTTACCCCTTTTCATCCACGATGTTCATGTCTTTCTTTCTTCAGCCATAAAGAAATTATGTTTTTTGAGGAAAACATTTCAGCATTTTTTCTCCATATGATGGACTGATATTGTGCCCCAATTTTGAACTTCCAAAAAGCAGTTTAAATACAGCTTCAAACGATCCCAAAAGTGGTTGTAAGAAAAATGTACAGATAATGTACTCACCCCCTTGTCATCCAAAATGTTCATGTCTTTCTTTCTTCAGTCGTAAAGAAATTATGTTTTTTGAGGAAAACATTTCAGGATTTTTCTCCATATAATGGACTGGTATGGTGCCTAGATTTTAAACTTCCAAAATGCAGTTTAAGTGCAGCTTCAAACAATCCCAGCCAAGGAAGAAGGGTCTTATCTAGCGAAACGATCGGTTATTTTCATTACAATAATTCAAAATTGTCTTATACTTCAAAATTGTCTTATATCGCTGTTTTACCTTTTTTGTTGAGGGTGTTTGATCTTCTTTGCATGTTCACTTTCTAAAGACTGGGTCGGAACTTCTGCAGTGATGTAGGATGATTTTGAAATGATTGTTGAAGTTTAGGGAGAAAATACGATTGGAGTTTTTCGACATACCCTAACTGCCTTGAGCCAGAATACACAGAGTTCAGGGAGAGCAAGAAAAAAAGACATGAACATCTTGGATGACAAGGGGGTGAGTACATTATCTGTACATTTTTCTTCTGGAAGTAGACTTCTCCTTTAAGGATTTCTGTCGCAACAAGTTCTAGAAGCTGTAAACCCAACACATTTACAGCCATTAAGTTGTGAAATATGCAAACTTTTTTATAGCAGTGACCCATATATAGGTAGCACATTTGTTCAAAATGTTAAATGCCAACATATGCTAACTGTAAAACCATCCATTTACAATAGAAAAATTAATAAGCTTATCTTATCTTATATTATTTTAAAAGGGAGAAGAACAGTTTTGGCTTTTGATATCTTGTGATGGTGGTGTCTAAGATTGCTTGTCCAATAAACTAATATTTTGGCACAAATTCATAACTTTGTAGAAGCAGAGGTCCTCACCTTCATGAACAACACTGTAAGACGTACAAGAAAATACAATCCAGACTACACTGAATAAGTTTTACATGTGATACAGAGTTGATGTTCAGTACTTGATGTTTACACTAAAATGTCCTGTTTATTCCTTTTACTGACATGTTTGTCGTGGTGAATTCATGTTACATTTTATCATTTTAAGATTTTTAAAATTATTTTAAACACTTTATTTTTAAATATTGTCTTTGGATTTAATGATTTTTTATAGTACATTATTATACATTGTATTTTTTATTAATCACACAAAATAAATACATTTTCCTTGACAGCCCTAAATCCTACACATTTTGTTAATGATATTAATGATACACCTAGACCACACCAGATGTTCATGCACACCAGAGATGGTGTGTGCATTATCCACCATGCTTTTTAATTATGCATTGAAGTTATGTATTATTAAGCGTGAGTGATAAAAAAGGAATGCACATGTTCTGCGCTCCAACAATGTAGTGTTACAAAAAAGCGGTCTACATTTACAGTAGATTGAAAGTCATGACTCATGAAGAGTCTTTCCAGCCATTAGAGTCCAGAGGAGTCAATGACTTTGACATGTGGTGAGTGCGAGTGCATGTTGCCGGTTTATGCTCAGCAAACTGTGATGTGGCAAATGACTGTAAGACGGACTCCTGCTCCATGCCCTCTGTGTGTTTGACCAAGAACTGGCACGTGCACAGGTGTGTGTTTTCGTATGTGTGTGCATGTGTGAGTAAATTGTGTTCCCGCCTGTGCAGTCTAAACGGGCCTTGGCCCACTCTCTGGCACTCAGCGAGCTCAGCGCTCCCACACAGATGTTCTATGTCCTCTGACCTCAAACTGAGGCCCAGTGCTGTGTGTCACAGAGGAGCTCAGAGTGTGGGGGCTTCGAAAGAGAACGTCTGTGTGTGTGTGTGAGAGAGAATGCAACTGTTCAAGAAAGGGCGCAGTCCCACACAGTGTGCGAATGCATAAAGTACTACTGTAAGACTGTGTGTGAGCCAAGTGAGTGGGGGGAGAGTATGGATTTCTATGTGTGTGAATCTACCAAGCCTCTTTTGAAAAAGTTAAACTAGTTTTTTCTTTCTTAATCTGTATTTTGTGTTTTCTAGTAAAAAGTATGTTTTTCATGCCATATTTATTAAAGTAACAAAAGAATAAGATTATAAAACAGGTAACACGTCTTAAATTAAGTGTATTACTTCTTGTTTTAAGCAGAAATGTAACACAATTTAGTGAGGCTTATGCTTTAAACATGAACTAAAATACCTGTCAAAGGTATAGGAAAAATAAAACAGGTGTTAAAGGAGAAGTTCACTTCCAGGACAAAAATTTACAGATTGTTTACTCACCCCCTTGTCATCCTAGATGTTCATGTCTTTCTTTCTTCAGTCGTAAAGAAATTATGTTTTTTGAAGAAAACATTTCAGGATTTCTCTCCATATAGTGGGCTTCTATGGTGCCCATGAGTTTGAACTTCCAAAATGCAGTTTAAATGCAGCTTCAATAGGCTCTAAATGATCCCAGCCAAGGTCTTATCTAGCGAAACGCTCGGTTATTTTCTAAAAAGAAATATAATTTTTAGACTTTTTAACCTCAAATGCTCATTTTATCTAGCTCTACGTGTACTGTGTATTCTGGTTCAAGACAGTTAGGGTATGTCGAAAAACTCTCATTTTCTTCTACAACATTGAAATCGTCCTACATCACTGCAGAAGTACCGTCCCAGAGTTTACAAAGTGAAAGTGCAAAGAAGGTCAAATGCCCTTTAAGAAAAAGGTAAAAAAGCGATTTAGGATGATTTTGAAGAGCTAGACAAGACAAGCATTTGAGGTTAAAAAGTATATAAATTGTCCATTTTTTTTTTTTTTTTTAGAAAATAACCAATCATTTTGCTACATAAGACCCTTCTTCCTGTAGAGCTGCATTTAAACTGCATTTTGGAAGTTCAAACTCCACTATATGGTGAGAAATCCTGAAATATTTTCCTCAAAAAACTATTTCTTTATGACTGAAGAAAGAAAGACATCAACATCTTGGATGACAAAGGGGAGAGTACATTATCTGTAAATGTTTGCTGTGGAAGTGAACTTCTCATTTAATACTTGAAAACAAGTCTTAAGTTTGAAGACATCATCAGTCTGGCTTAAAAAAACAGGCCAAAACAGTTATAGCAACAGTTTCACTCTTGCTATATATCATCACACAGATTACATTGGACCCTTACAAAGATAATTCAAAATGTAGCGGATCATAAAATTACATGAAATATAAATCAAATCTAAAAATAATGAACCATATATGAATTATAAAGGACTGACCCGGGATGGGATTGAATGGGGGATGATAAAAATTACTAAATAATGTTTTTTTATTATGGTACTGCTTTCAGTGCCCCAGTTTAAAAATCTATAAACCTCTCCATCAAGCTATCTGATGTCAAAGTTCAAAGTGAACTCAGTGTTTCAGAGCAATTAATTGTAAAGTTTGAAAAGGAGCATTGAGTGTGTATTCATTTCTTTCACAAAAAAAGAACATCTGACTTACTCGTTTGATTGATAGCATACATAATGTTGTCTCACCTGTGAGTATCTCCACTTCTGACATTTGATGTTGTCAGGCTGAGGCAGCTCTGGCAACACCTTTTCCAGCTCTTCCAGGATGATGGTCTGTACCGCATCCTTCTCCTCCTCCAGGTGCTGGATGCCAAAGGGCACACTAGTGTGCACCACCACAGAAGGTCCGCAGTTATCTGATGCTGCCAATGATACACACAGTTTATTAAGCTCACATGTGGCTGCTTATGAAGTCATTCACAAACATACTCAGATCCCATATTGTGTGCTATAGTGGGAGAAAATTTCAAATGGACGAAGAAATGAGGGTCAGATAAACAGCAAAGACAGCAGTAAATGTCATAAATCATTTTGTAATCATACTTTTAAATACTTTTCCATGAATTAAAGTGACATAAAGACATAATATGCATTATATTTTAAAGAGACCTCATTTGCTTACCCTCATGTCATTTCAAACCATTCTTTCTTCTGTGGAAAACAAAAAAGAAGATATTTGGAAGAATTTTTCAAATGATTTTGCCAATGGGGACTAAACAACATTGGATCCCATGGACTCTTTTGTGTCCATACAGGTTTGGATTCAGTAAGTGATGACAAAATTAGTTTTTTTGTGTGAATTATGCTTTTAAAGGAGAACTCCACTTCCAGAACAACAATTTACAAATAATTTACTCACCCCCTTGTCATCCACGATGTTCATGACTTTCTTTCTTCAGTCATAAAGAAATTTAGTTTTTTGAGGAAAACATTTCAGCATTTTTCTCCATATAATGGACTGCTATGGTGCCCGATTTTAAACTTCCAAAATGCAGTTTAAATGCGACTTCAAATGATCCCAAATGTGATTGTAAACTACCCCAGCCGAGGAAGAAGGGTCTTATCTAACGAAACGATCTGTTATTTATATTAAAAAAATACAATTTTAAATACTTTTTATTCTCAAACACTCGTCTTGCCTTGCAGTCCTTGAACTCTGTGTATTCTGGCTCAAGACAGCTAGGGTATGTCAAAAAACTCTGTATTTTCTCAACTTCAAAAATCATTTAAAAATCATCCTACATCACTGCAGAAGTTCCGACCCAGTCTTTGCAAAGTAAACATGCAAAGAAGATCAAACACCCTTAACAAAAAAGGTAAAACGGCGATATAGAACGATTTTGAAGTTGAGGGAGAACATGAGATGGGAGTTTTTCGAAGAAGCCGCATTTAAATTGCCTTTTGAAGGTCCAAATTTGGGGCACCATAGCAGTCCATTATATGGGGAAAAATGCTGAAATGTTTTCCTCAAAAAACATAATTTCTTTACGACTGAAGAAAGAAAGACATGAACATTGTGAATGACAAGGGGGTGAGTAAATTATTTGTTGTTCTGGAAGTGGAGTTCTCCTTTAAGAAACCAAGCTAGCTGTTTCATATTCACTGTGAATGTGCCATGACCAACTTTATTTGTTAGTCATAACGCGTTAGTGTGAATAGTGTTAAGTTTTAGTATTCCACTTTCTCTTCTCCAGACGATGGTTTCTCAGTGATATCATCTATGGGCACACCAAACCCCATGATCTAATGCTTTACGGGCCAAGCCCATTGCCAGAGACACGACCCATGACTGACACCAGACCTGATATATTAGCCTTGCGCATAGTGTAGTCATTTCTCTAATGACACTGTTTTAAAACACATATTTAATATGATTGGGAGGAAATCATGCTTTATTGGGCTCCATAAACATAGGGGCTGTGTTTAAGCAGCTGGAGTGATTTGGCGCAGTGACTCCAAGTAGGATGAAGATGCTGAAAGCCATCATTGATTAACACTCAAGAAACGACGGCTAGGTCTGAATAAGACCTCAGAGACTGGCAAAACTTAATATTGAAGCCTCTGGCAGATTCACACGGTAACACATTGACTTTATGGATCACCTGTGGGGAGGGGCTTTATACTTCAGTAAGATTTTTTCTGTTTAGTAAAGTTTTATGGACCAACAGAGAATGATGAGCCATTTAAATCATGACCACTGGCATAAATGGCAAAAATATTGGAAGAAATGTGGAAAAAGTCAGGCAAATCACATTCACATGTTATTCTCATGTCTGGTCTTTAAATAATATTGGACTAATAAATAAATTGAGTATTCCTGAAATCATAGTTGTGGATAAAATGCCTCAAGGAACAATAAATAAAAAATATTTAAACTCTAAAAGCATCTAAACAAAGTTTAGGGCATTTCACAGAAGACCACATAACCTGAGCAACTACATGGCAACATTTCCAACAGGTAGGCAAGCAGTTATTAAAACAAAGTGGTTACATGTTGTATTTGCAAAATGATTAACCTTATAAATATGCAATAAAAAACCCAGTTTACAAATGTATAGTGTGAAATTTTGAAACCTGACCACCCAGTATAATGTACAGTACAAGAGAATAAAGTTAGAAAAGCCTATACGAAAAGCTGGTTAAGTCAATACTGCCACAGATAACTAAATAGAGGAGGTAAATGTGAGAAATCAAGTGCCTCTGTTGGATGAATGATAGATGAAGACCAGGATATGAAATTATTCTCTCAAATTACATGCCTGCATGTACACTATCATTCAAATGTCTGGAAATGGTAAGATATTTTGTAGGGATGGCCCGATACCGATACTGGTATCGGGTATCGGGTCGATACTGTCCTCATATACTCGTACTCGTACTCATAAAAATGAGCCGATACCACGCACCGATACCACGTACATTTTTTTTTAAACCAAACTGGCCGCCGCGAGCCGCCGCTTTGTCTAGGTTAACTGAAGAACGTAAAATGTCGGCGGTTTGGGCTCATTTCAAGATAAGGGAGGATGACAGCAGCAAGGCAGACTGTAAGTTATGTTCAGCTAAAGTGTCGAGAGGAGGAAAAGAAAGTACATCGTTTAACACCAGCAATCTCATTAAACATCTGAAGACGCATCATAGCGCTGAATACACACAGTTTAGTCAAGCTAAACAAGCAAATCAGCAGCCAACATTGACACAGGTTTTACAGAAGCGCGAGAAGATGTCAGGAGATAATCCACGGGCACTAAAAATAACAGAGGGAATTGCATACTTTATTGCACTTGATGACCAGCCATTGTCGGCTGTTGAAAATATAAGATTTCGACATCTTCTTGGCATACTGGAGCCGCGATACGAAATTCCGAGTCGCCATCACATTACAACCGCTATGCTACCGAAAGTGTTTCATGACGTGAAAAAGCAAGTCAGTGGACTGTTGCGTGACGTTTCGGCCGTCAGTTTTACAACAGATATTTGGTCAAGCAGTGTCTGCCCAATGTCTCTGCTCAGTTTAACTGTACAGTGGATTGATGACAACTTTTCTCTTCGCCATGCCACCTTGCAAGCAAAGCCGTTTCGGGGTTCGCACACCAGCAAAGCCATAGCAGACGCGTTTGATGGGATGCTTCAGACCTGGTGCATTCCGAAAACCTCTGTCCACGTCGTGCTACGAGACAACGCTAGAAATATGATTAAGGGCATGAATGATGCTGGACTCCCCAGCTTACCTTGTGCCGCTCACACTCTCCAGCTGGTGGTCCACGAAGGACTTTTGTCTCAGAGAAGTGTTGCTGATGCATTGGCTATTAGACGCAAAATCGTTGGCCATTGGACGCAAAATCGTTGGCCATTTCAAACATTCTCCTCTAGCCTACTCCTGCCTCGAAGACATTCAGTTAGAGATCGGTCAGCCTGCAAAACGTCTACAGCAGGACGTACAGACCCGCTGGAACAGTACATTTTACATGATCCAGTCTCTGATTGAGCAGAAACGGGCTCTAGGAGTTTTTGTGTCCGAACATGAACTTCCTGATAATCTTACGGCTCACCAGTGGGCACTGCTGGAGAAGGTTGTAACTGTTCTGGGTCCGTTTGAGGAGTTAACACGAAAAGTTAGCTCTTCTGAAGCTATGGCAGCAGATGTGATTCCTGCTGTCACTGTACTGCAGCGATTTCTGTCTAGAGAGACCGATGATGACCATGGCATCAAAACTATGAAAGGGACTTTAGCTGCAGCTGTCAGGAGGCGATTTTCTGATGTGGAAGAACAACCCCTCTACAGCATCGCTACTCTACTCGACCCCAGGTAGGTGTGTGTGCGTCTCTGTGTGTGTGTGTGTGTGTGTGTGTCTGTCTGTCTGTGCGTGTGTGTGTTTGTATCTGTGTGTGTGTGTGTCTGTCTGTGTGTGTCTGTCTGTGTGTGTGTGTGTGTATATCTGTGTCTGTGTGCGTGTGTGTGTGTTTATGTGCGTGTATGTGTGCTAGATAGTGAGTTCAAAGTTGCCTGTGTATTGCTGAAAAGTACATTTTAGTATTTAATTTTCATTTAATAAATTATTTGATTAGGCTATGTTATTTTAATAAATATGTATTGTCAGATGCCTAATTTTCTCCCTCTGTTATAGGTATAAAAATCTTTTTTTCTCTAACACCAACACTGCTGCAAATGCCAAGGAGATGCTGATGCGTGAGCTGTTGAGGTCGTCTGGAGAAGAGGAGAATCATGACCTGCACGAACCTCCTGCCAGAAAACCACGCAGGGACCAGGCAAGCAGCAGCCTGGACAGTATATTTGATGAAATAGCAGATGAGCAAGCACCAGTCTCTCTAAACAGAGCTCAAGTAGGTTCTACTGCACAATTAGAGACATACCTAGGGGAGACCACAATTTCTCGAGAAGACAAACCACTACAATACTGGGCAGTTAACAAAGTGCGGTTCCCTACTCTGGCCAAAATGGCATCCAGATACCTCTCAGCACCATGCAGTAGTGTTGACAGTGAAAGGCTGTTCAGCTCAGTGTCACATATTGTGAATGAAGACAGAAACAGAATCACAGCTGATCATGCAGAGATGATTTTGTTCATCAAAAAGAACCTGCCTCTCATTCTCCCAAAAAGTACCTAAGCTAGTTCAGATCACATTGCTTACTGAAATGTTTGTTTAATTGAAACAAGGGTACTGTCACTGTGCCACATAGTTTAATTGTTGTTTCATTTAAATATGCAGTAGTTTAATTGAGACTTGCAATAGTTACATTGATGTTTTGTTTAATTGAAATATGTAAATGTTTAATTGAGACTACACAACAGTTACATTGAAATTTAGTTAAATTGAAAGCTGGAGACGCTGTCAAATATTTCATTGATATATTGTTGAGTTGACAGTTTTGACTGTACAATATGTTTTATTTATATTTTGTCAGTTGTGAAGACAGTGCCAGCATTGAGGCTTTTTGTTTACACAGAAATATATATAATTTATTTTTGATTTGAAATTGCCTACATTTATTTTTTTTAATCATTATTTATTTTAGACTTGTTAAAAAAAAATAAAAACAGTCTTCTTACCTGTGTTCTAAAATAATCTTCTGTCTTCTTTTCTGGGAGCCTGTAGTTACTTTTGCGGTAGAAATATCTGTATCGGTACTCGGTATCGGCAAGTACACAAATTCAAATACTCGTACTCGTATCGGTTTGGAAAAAAATGGTATCGGGCCATCCCTAATATTTTGGTCACTTTTTACGATCCAACTCTCAGTATTAGCAAACCATTAACTATGCCTTAATAAACTCCTAATTTGCTGCTTGTTAATAGTTAGTGAGGTAGTTGTTTAAGGGGTCATACACATCGGATGCCCAGTTGATATGATTCATTAGGGTCTTAATGAGAAGTCTATAACATACTTTGGTTAAAATTTCTCAATGGTAGTGTAAAATACACCCTTTTTATCTTGCCCTTTTCACAGCGAGCTGTTATGTTGCATGTTGCTTTAAATGCTAATGAGTTTTGCTCACCCCACCCCTCTTTATGCACAAAAAAACCCTTATGCTCACTTCTGCCTGTAGGTGAAGCTGGATCACAGATGAATTGTGTGAACACAGACACATTTGTGTAGATCGCCGGGCGCATTTGCTTCAAAAACGAAAGTAATGTTAATCCTCTGCGTCTTCAGTGGCTCAGATGTCTGGAGTAAATGATGACTGGTATGTTCATTATTACATCAAACAACAACAACAAAACACCTCAGTCGCTTAGGAGCCATTCTTGTCTTCCCCTGCACTGGAGTCGACACAACATTATAGGGTGGCTGTGTACACACATGGCCAACACACATTTATGTTCAAACAACATGTAAAAGTAAGTTTTGCATCCAATGACCCCTTTAAGTTTACGTATTGGGTAGGATTAGGGATGTAGAATATAGTCATGCAGAATATGTGCTATAAGTACTAATAAACAGCCAGCATGCATGCTAACAAGTAGCTAGTTAAAAGTGTGAATTGTCCCTAAAGTGTTGCCAATTTTTTATGTCTTTGAAAGAAATTTATGCTCACCAAGTCTGCATTTATTTGTTCAGAATTACAGTGAAACAGTAATGCAATATTCTATTTTATTATATTTGTGATGACAAAGCTGATTTTTCAGTAGCAATTACTTTAGTTTTTTGTGTCATATGATCCTTTATTAATCCTTCTAATATGCCGATGTGCTTTATAAGAAACATTTCTTCTTGTTATGAATGTTTAAATCAGTAGAGCTGCGTAATATTTTTGTAGAGAATGAAAGATCAGTTCAATAGACCAGCTGTTATTTGAAACAGAATTTTTTGTTAACAATGTAAAAGGCTTTTACTTTAGATCAATTTAGTGCATCCTTGTTCAATATATATTTTTTTTTTTTCAAAAAAAGGATACTTCACTCAATTATTTTGTTTGTCCTTTTTTGTTCACTTAATTAGGTTGTTGATTGCATCTAAATGGCTTAATAGACAATTTTGTTAAAGTTATTATTTCTTAAAACCAATTACAAATATGAAATCATGCACAATAAGAACATGCTGTTTGAGGATGCAGGAAAAGGTTTCAGATATTAGCTGAAAACCTGGCATGGTTCAAGCGAGGGAAAGAGGAAGTCAATTTTTTCAGTGTATTCACTAGCTTATGTAAGAGTTTACAAGCATTTCAGCGAAACCTAACAGAGAGCTCCACATAACTTTCACATTTCACTTTAAATCAGCCAGATTTATCAATGGAAAGATTAACTTCACAACTATGGAGTGTTGTTTCTGTAAAAAGAGCTTGGTATCCGAAGTGATAAGAGCTGAAATTATTGTTTTAACCTGTCAAGGTTGACTTTGGCTGACCAGTATGAATATCAGTACTGGGCTGAAACACAGAGGCATGGTCATTTTCCGTTTGCAAAGCAGTCAGACTATATACGTGTTTGGCACGGCGCCAGGCAGAGAGGAGGGGAAAAGGAGAAGCAGAGGGTGAGAGAGAGAGACCTTCCTTTACAAAAAAGAGTTTGAGTGTTTATTTGTAAGTGTGCATGTGCCAAAATGTGACTGTGCACGAGAGAGAGAGAGAGAGAGAGAGAGAGAGAGAGGTCATGGAGCGTGGGTAGAGGGCTGGCACAGTGCCCGCTGGATGAGTCACTTATTTCTTGGTGGGGGAAGAGCTTGTCACAAAGTTCACAGGGTAAATAGGAAACTGCTTTTTTGCCTGACAGAAAATAATTTTAAAAACGCATTGCATATGAATTGAAAGTGGAGTCAGTAATCTTTTCTCATTAAAAACTTATCTGTACAGAAATGAATGGCACTTTGATAAATATGTTCATGAAAAATAGCTCATGAGATGAACACTCCACAATCAGTAGACTAATAAGAGCTGTATTTTATTTTACATGGAGTGTTTTGCCTTGAAGGGCTGACATGTCAAGAACACACTAACTTGGTAATCCTTTCACTGCTTAAAAACGAATTCATCACGTCTGACAGAACAAATCACATCTACAAATTACTGAAGTCATCATACACACAGCCACACAAACTCACTTGCGTACTGTAATTCCAAACCTGTACGACATTTTATGTCTAACGCTGAACGCAAATGAAGAGATGCTTTAGGATAAAAGCTCATTTCCTTCAATTACATTAAATATGCTTCAAAAAGATCAAAAGCAATATAAAAGTATAATAAAAGTAGACCGTTCATTTAGGCCGAGTCGTCCTTGATAAGTCCAATCTTTTTACTGAATACAGCTCACAAATCCAGCTTGAATGATTCTTTCACAAATTTGACTGATCTGGTTCTCGATTCACAGCAGCTCACTAAAGGGAAGGATTATCAGTGAGTAAAGTCGGCCTGTTCTTTATAAAAAACTCTCGTGTGATTTCAAAAGACTATACAGAATGTAAGAATATAGCTATACAGAGTAAGTCATATGGACCACTTTTACAATACCTTTATGGTGTTTTGCATTCTTTTTTAAGCTTGAAAGACTCAGTTCCCATGGGGACTAACTGCAATGAAAAGACAAACTGGCACAATTCTCTTTTTGTGTTCCACAGGCAAAAGAAATTCAGACCGGTTAGAAACGACATGAGGGTGAGTAAAAATAACAAAATTCATTACTGAGTGAACTATTCCTCTAATTTCCTCCTTTAATTACATACATAATGTTTTAATTAGACAATTAATCACATCCAGAGAACATTAACATCCGTAACGCCCACATCCAGACACATTAGTATTAACTACAGCGATCCCAATATGGTCCAGTGCATGAAATGAATACGTAAAATGACAGACGCTCTATGTTCATAATTTTAACTTGAAGATCCTTTCAAAAATGAATCCTCTCTAAAAGTCCTTTTTCTTTGTCATTTTGGTAAGAAAGTTTCAGACATCATATGTAATCAAATTCATATTAATTATGAACCAGTTCTGTTTTTGGGAAACCATCATCCAGCCCTGATCTAGCTCATTCCACATTTACTGAACGGCACAAATGGATTTCTCGCCAGACGTTCAGGAACACAGTAATAGCTTATCATTAGCGGCCTGCCAAAAAGTTTTCAAAGAGAGCTTGGGGTGCTCTGTGAGATCAGACTCAGACCTACTTTACTGGAACTACAAGCAAAACACATTACAGAAATGAAAATGAAGATTAAAGCATAGCCGTGTGAAGGCTGAGGAGGCTGGAAGGAGCGTGTCGGCCTAAAAGAACAGCGCAGCAGAATGCAAAATTTAACAGCTCTCCTAATTATGATGTTGCCCTCGGAAACACTAGAGTGGATGAAAGGTGACAGGTGCAGAGGCTGTTTTCACAAGACTATTTCCACTGGGCCTCTGCAGATACACGGTCATGAACTGACACAGGCTCGGTGAGGAAAAACTCACAAACACAATCACATGCAAATTCTTCAAGAGCAAAAGCTTTTTCAGTCATGCACACACAAAAATCATAAACACAGAAGACACAAACACATCTAGAATACACATGATCTGTGTTTCAAAATCTAGTGAGCTGGCTCACAGTCTGCTGTCCACATGGAGTACCTTCTAAAAGCGTTTGCACACCAGACGAGAAGGACAGTGCCACGTCGCAGCTAGAACAACTCACAGGTATTGCACACCAGACGTGGTTCAAAGTGGCAGAAAAAGTTCACTTTAACCATGAGCAAAGTGGAACTGAAAGATTCTGTGTTTAAAAAACCGTGTTTGAAGTTTGAGGTTTGAAAAAACAGAGCAAACAGAAAGACGGGAACAAACTTTCGGTGAAAAATGCACAACACACAATTTTACAGGCTAGGGTGAAGTCATTATGCACATTAACAGTGTTTTGGGACAAATATAATGTAATTTAATGAAAAACTGAGTGAGTTGCTCTCTGTGGTGTGGCAGGATTTTGAAAAGCTTTCTTAGCCGTAGCTGAGCACCATGGACAGATGCTGAGGGGCGCTGCCAGTGTGTGTACACTTATATAAAACAGTGTATTGGAAAACAACAAAACAAAAGAAAACAAACAAAAAAAAAAATTAAATACAGCTGCAAGCAGCGATGACGGGCCCAAGCCCCAGTGACATCGTCACAACTGCAGCATCAGGAAAACTGTGCACTGCAGGCAAATGGATTTAACCCTCTGGCAGTCTGGCTTTTAGGGTTACAGCAATGAAAGGGTTACTCTAAAATATCAGGAGTGTGAAACCGATATACGCACACAAAGAAAGGCAAGAATATCTTAAAATATTTAATAATATTTAAAATAATTTTAATCATCTTTAAGAATTTGTGAAAAAATTATATAAAACTATACTGACAGTACGTATTTATTTGCCATTTTAACTGGTGGAAACTGAACAGAAAAAAAGTTTAGGCTTTAAATATTTTTTATCCTATGACTCCATCTGGTGGACAACCTTAGTATTTACAGCCTTCATCTGTCAGCTGAAATGTCTGAAAAAAACAGGAGTTTGAACAATGTACTTAAGATTTAAGACAACTCCTGTTTCTGCCATGGCAACGCCATGCGAGATGTCCAAAAAATGTTCCGAATTTAGGCTCATGTTGACAAAGTTTGGTGTAAACTGTATGACAGCAATTGGAGGAGTATACGGAAGAAGAATTGTAAAATTTGTAAATTTTTAAATTCTACATTTTTAAAATTCTCTTCACAGTTTTACATCAGTTGTGTTTGACATTAAGCAAATCGGGTAAAAATGAGAGGCTAAAGCTCTAGAAAAAAATAAGGACTCCTCCAACTTCAACATCATCCTACATCACTGCAGAAGTCCTGACCCAGTGTTTACAAAGTGAACGTGCAAAGAAGGTCAAACACTGTAAAACAGTGATCTAGTATTTTGAAGTTGTAGGAGAAAATGAGAGTTTTTCAGCATACCCTAACTGTCTTCAACCGGAGTGCAGAGTACACATGCACATCGCAGAGCTAGAACATTTGTGAACATTTGTGATTTTTTTTTTTTAGAAAATAACCAATCGTTTCACTAGATAAGACCCTTTTTCCTCGGCTAGGATCGTTTAGAGCCTAAATATAAAATCAAAATATAAACTAAATTTTGGAAGTTCAAACTTGGGGGCACCACTGAAGTCCACTATATGGAGAAAATTCCTGAAATGTTTTCCTCAAAAAACAATTTCTTTACAACTGAAAGAAAGACATGAGCATCTTGGATGACAAGTGGGTGAGTACATTATCTGTAAATTTTTGCTCTGGAAGTGAACTAATCCTTTAATTTGTGATTCGGTGATGAACGAAGGTCTTACGGGTTTGGAACAACACGAGGGTGAGTAATTAATGACAGAATTTACATGAGGTTCACTTATTCAGCAGCCTGACATCTATTATTTCTTACATAACATGCATGTCCACACATGAAATATGCACACATTATAATACGTGCAGACATTTGTGTGAATACGTATGAGGATTTAGCATAATTTTAAGACACAACCCTTCTTGACACCTCAAGGCAGACAAACTCAATTAGACAGTAATTTAATTTAAAGAAAGGACAGAGTAGAACATACAATGACAGGAACAGGGTGGAAAGGAAGGGAAGGGAATTAGAAATGTCTTTAGGGCTGACAACCAAAAAATAAATAAATAATTAAATACAAACACAAAGTGACACTGTCTAAACTGTGTGTCTTCTGTCAGTGTCTGAAACCAGTTATGACTACGACCATGTATAAAACTCAATCAGCACTGGTTTGGATTTGAAAGACATTGCATTTGAAACCAAATCAGATTTGTGTGCAGAGTGATGAAAGATCTTGATACATGAAACAGTAAAAGAAGGAAAAAATGCAGAGAAACAGAACGAAACATGTCAGAGCGGGAGTTGGAGATGAAAGGAGGAAAATATGAAGGCACTGACCTAAATTGCGCTTTTTATCATCTATGGCGATGAAGCGAATGCAGGGATTATTGGAGACATACTTGGCCGCCCAAGGGACGTCGATTCGTGTGTCGGCTTTGTAGAAGAGTCCAAGTGCGTAGCGGGAAGAGTAGCTGACAGCCTCCAGCATCCTCCTCTGATTCTCCCCCATCACTGCACAGAGACACACAAACACAGAAGCACAGGATGAAGCCTCTGGGCCTTGGTTAGTTCATCTCTCTATTCACTTCAGACAGCCGCCAGCACTACTGCCTGTGAAGAACAGGCCTGCAGCATTCACATCGTACAGATCAAATGAGAGAAACACTGTGCCGTCAACTCACAGAGCTTGTACAGCACCAGGTCTGATGACACACCTGGGTTAGTGTGACAAGAGCACGGAGATAGATGTGTGGTTGATGCGTAGGGCTATAAAACACATCCAACAAGTCCCTTCTGCAGATGAGATGAGCAGTGCAGAGGTTAAAATGGACTGTGAGTGACACTTTAATGAGAACACGGTGGATGGACTCGCTTCAGCATGTGGGGCTCTTTTTTAGAAAAATGCTGTCCTTGTTTCCTGTCTGGAACATCTGTTATTTATTGGAAACAAGCAGTCACACTAAGACCTGCTTTAGTTATTTAGGGCCCACAGGTACTGAGTGTAGTGAAGGTCAAAGGTCAGCCCTTGTGGAATCAAATGCATATTTTCTACTCAAAGACACCCCTGTTTCCAGTAAGGAAGAAAGCGTTTTCACGGACAACCGACAGAGAGACCTGATCAGCATTAGTCCATCTGAGCAGTATCTTCCCCCCCCTAAAGCAACAAACAGATGTTTGGTGAAAAGTGATGAAGAGAATGCTAACTCATCATTTTCCCTTCGCACATGTGCGATTCGGTTCCAAAGGGCAGTGTCAGTGTCAACAAGCTCAGCCTCTCCGTGGTCCCAGTAAATCTGTATACTGTTTAAAGGCCCTATGAAATCAGTTGGCGAGGGCAGTTTCCTTTCCTGTTTTAATGCAATTTCTAATGAAACAGGACGTTTTGGTGGGACATATTGAATGGCTTGTCCTTTGTTAAAAAAAAGCCTTTAGCGGAGATTGGAATCATGCAGTAAATAATTTAATGATTCTGGTTTTGATCTCATCAGTTCCAGTTCCCTAGTGGTTCCATTAACAATTTAGTGCTTTAAAGAAAAAATATTTAGAGGAAAAAAAATGCAATTACTTTATGGGCTTTTTTACATTTTACATTTGCGTAGACTTGTCTTGCTTGTGGCATAAATGTAGTCCTATAATTTGCCATAACTATGTATTAAATAACACACACACAAAAATGTAGAAACAAATTTCATGAATAATTATTAATCAATATTAAATTGATATTAAGTAAACATATTATTTTTCATATTTATTTATATAGGGAAAAAAATTAAACCCTCGTAGCTTGTAAATGTGGATAATAACGCTAAAAATATGCTGAGCACTGCACTGTGAAAGTAAATTCGGTTTATTTTCACCTCCGAAGGATGAGCCTGTGAAGAATCAGTGGTTAAAACTGATCTTCACCACGATACCACAGTAGTATAATCACAACCTTTTGCTGTATTCCCACCATTTCACTGACGTCTGATTCAACGCCTACGAGTTCAACGTGAGATTCGTAAACCGGTTGTCTTTTAAATGGGTCAGTGCCCAGTTTGTCTGGACCAGCTTTCTCCTCTGAATCACATGTAAAAATGAGTAATAGTTGTTGCTTTAATGTTCTGTCGAGCGTGCAAATTATGTAGTTTTGTGTGTTGTGTTGTATATACACTCAGTGCAGATGTAGGTCTCTGGCTAACTCACGTTATAGTTCTGCTAATCAGCTGTGGGCCTGCTATTGTCTAGAAATGTCGATTAATATAGAATGTCTGTTGTTCTTATTGCTTGGAGTCATGACAAAGGATAGAGCAATACGTTGGTTTACAAACTGCAGTGAGTTATCAGTACTTCATGTCTGTGTTCAGCTGACGTGTATACCATTACTGTTTGGGCCCATTTCGCTAACATAAGTGTAAAAAAACTTTTTCTCGTCTGATTCTTTATTTTTAGAACAGAGTGGAGCGCTATCATTATTATAATAGGATGTATTATTGATAAGCCATAATCCAGTAATGGGCGTTCTGTTTCCGACGTGCACTCTATGCAGTAGACCAATCACCACAGACTGATTCATTAGACCATTCAGAGCAGAGTAGCCTTACACAAAGGAGGAGTTTGGAAAGATGAATCTTCAAATTAATCATTTGAGTGCTGTTGAAAAAAAATAAATTAAAATTAAAATGATAAGAAAATGAAAGTGTTTTTGACCTTGCATGCATGTAAACCTGTTGGTGGGGACTCCCAAAACCAAATTATGAATAGGGCTGCAGCGATCCCTCGATTCTACTGGAGTATTCGATTCTTAGAAATCCTCGATTGTTCAGTATCGGGCAAATTACCGGAAGAGGCGCATTCCACATATTAAACCCATGTAAAAATCACAATAAAGCGGGGTTGCCAACTTTTAAGTTCAGCTTGGAGTGTGTTCAGCTTGGATATATATATATATATATATGAAGAGTTCAGATGCAAAACCAGCTAAATCTATCTGACGTCTTTCTTTAAAATGCAAAAAAAAAAAAAAAATGCATTTTTATCAGGCTCAGATGTATAGGTTTCTATGCAAGTACTGGTACTTCTGATTGGGCTGAGGCTGGTATTTTAGCGAGTTTGAAGAAAAAGTATTTGATGGACGTATAATATGTGTCGAGCATTCACTCAGTATCATTATCTCATTTTTGACCGAGATGGCTTTTAGCTGGTTTTGCATCTGAACTCTTCATATATATATATATATATATATATATATATTTTTTTTTTTAAGTCATTAATGGACCATAATTATTGGACAAATAGTATTTATTACTAAATGATCTCCTTAAAATATTAAATGAATATCACTGAACTAAAATATAAATAAAAAATAAAAAAATATAAAATATAATTCAACTGTACGATCACATTAGTAATACCTGAGGGTTAAATACAAGAAAACCATACTAACCCTTACAAAAATGAACCATGGTTTAATTATAGTAAAAGTTTATTAACCATGTTTTGTTGGCGCATTGATTACTGTTTGTAGTTTTTCTACAAATACCATGGTTAAACTATGGTTAGTGTAGCAAGACCATGGTTAATTTGTGGTTACCATGGTTTAACAATAGTAACCATGGTTTTTTGGTTTTATTTGTAGTAAAACCATATTTAATTTTCGTAAGGGTTGCCTCTCCATCACTCTCCAGAATAAAATTATACTGTAAATGTCATCGACGTAAAAATCAAAGCATAATATGCTGTAATGTTTACCAAAAAATTGCTGCAAATACCTGTATAGTGAAGCTGTCGTCTCTATCCTACTTAAACACATTCAAATATACTGAAAACGCTGGTTTGTTTTGAGAGCTTCGTGAATCACGTGACCGCGTGGCGGCGACGCCGGCGAGATCAAAGCTCGTCGCAGCTCTGTTTTTCAATGGCTCTGGCATTAACAGAAGCTCTACATTTTACGATTTACGCCACATTACGTGCGCCAAAACGGTATTTATCGTTTTAATTTAGCATTAAAACTTACAACATTTGAATGCTGAAACTTTGTTTAAAATCGCAAGCAGGGTTGCCAATTTGTATGGGATTATTTTTGTGCCAATAAGAATGAACGTAACTTTCCAAGAAACCATCAAAAATATGCCACTGCAAAAGAAGAAAAACACAATGAAAATGAAAAAATGAACTCAGTCGCACGAATTTAACATGCTCTTCAAATATGCTTCATTCTTTGTTAATGATTTTCAAAGAATCGTTTTCGCGAATCATGGATTCTGAATGCGTTGCCACAGCTTTCGCTTACGCTTCGCAAATTTTCGTTTGCTGTTTTGGCACAAACCTCTCGTGGGGGCGGGCTTAACAGCGATCTACTCTGATTGGCTAATGAGCTTTTGATGGACAGTTGCTCTCTGACCTGGAAGCACAGACGGTGACGTCAGTGGCGCGCATATTGCGCGGTGTGCAATACGTCGTGCTTTGTTTATAGAAACTATCAGAACTGTTGCACACTGTACATGAATAAAACTTTTATCGATGTTATTGATTAACGTTACTTTAGCAACACGAACTTACTTCAACCTGCCCTGAGGGACAAGCTGAGGTGGAAGATGATGCTGCTCCGTGTCTCTCCTGGGAGCTCATCTTTAGAAACTAAGAGACAACCGTAGGTGAAATGCTAATAACATTAATACTTAATATAAACAAAGCACGACGTATTGCACACCGCAATATGCGCGCCACTGACGTCACCGTCTGTGCTTCCAGGTCAGAGAGCAACTGTCCATCAAAAGCTCATTAGCCAATTCGCGAAAACGATTCTTTGAAAATCATTAACAAAGAATGAAGCATATTTGAAGAGCATGTTAAATTCGTGCGACTGAGTTCATTTTTTCATTTTCATTGTGTTTTTCTTCTTTTGCAGTGGCATATTTTTGATCGTTTCTTGGAAAGTTACGTTCAGTTTTACAAAGTTACGTTCATTCTTATTGGCACAAAAATAATCCCATAAATTTGGCGTGACATTTACATGGTCAGAGTGAAAGCGTGAGACAGAGTCTGAAAGCGTGTGTCTCACGTCAAATGTGTGAGAGTTGGCAACCCTGCAATAAAGCATAATGCTGTTAAGAATTCGCAAACGCCACAATTCAATTAAATAAATGTATGCAGGTGCATACATTGCATACATACGATGCAAGTTTAATATACGCGCTTTAATTATTTTCGTGCATGTAGGTTAACTACGTGCCTGTCAGAGCCGCTCCGTTCACAGTAAATACTGCCTTACAAACTGTTATTATTTACATAAGGTGAGCGTCTCAAACTCCATCTCTGCATGTTGTTGTGAGTTTGGGTTTATTATAACGTTCATCTGGGAACGATTAAATGGACATTTGAATTAAATGTTGAGGAGTCAACATTAAACAAGGATTAGATTGCGCAGTAAAGTGTAAAAACAATCGTCAGGCCATTGGCGCCCTCTGCAGGCATCTGTTGTAATACGTAATGTACGTTAGCTCTATTGTTTATGATACATTATGTATTTTTTAAAAGTTTTGTTCAGTAAAACCATATGATTACTTGCTTTTGATATTTTATTTGAACTAATTATTATTGCCTCATTGCTATATGTATTTAAATCATTTTAAAGGCTATTGTTCACTTAGGTCTATTTTTATTACTACAAAAAAAAAAAAAAATTATAATTATCTGATTACTTGATTAATCGCCAGAATAATCGACAGATTACTCAATTACCAAAATAATCATTAGTGACAGCCCTAATTATGAACCTTTCAAATAGCATAGTAGGGGCACTTAAACTTTAGCACCACTTTTTTTAGAACGGCATTTCATGTGAGAGACTGCAAATAACATGAGGCACAAGTGCAACCGTCTAACACGTCCATCTAGCCTATATTTGCATAAACAAACAATTATATGAAAATACTTGCTTGCTTTCTGGTTGTGTGGTTCAGTGAATGACAGTGATACCACGCAAACCCCCATAACATCATCAACCGCTGCTGTAATTTTGTTGTCACAAGAAACGCTTCACCAACTGTTAGTTCGATTAGGAAGCAACCAACTGATGCTGATAGAATACGACAACAGAGGTGAAACGGTCGCATGACTGTCCCCGGACATGTCCCTTTTATCACTGTCTGTGTCATTGCAGAACATCTGGGGGAGATTAGGAGCATGTAAATGCGCCCCTTGGTACAGAGACAATCTGCTGCGGCATCTGAGCGTGGAAAGCCCAGGGATAATGCAAACCCTGTCAGCTGAATCCATAAAGAGGCTTTCTTTTTTCCTCATGGTAATGGAATCTGGTTACAGAACACACCATTGTTAATCGGCATAAAAGATCTTGACGCGGGAAGGGTTATCTAATACAGATATGAGAATGCTTTTTACCACATTAACCCATTTAAGTTGTCAGAAATCACTTTCACTAGAGCTGGACAATGAGTGCAGATGCACATTAATGAATCATCCTTTTTCAAAAAAGCTACGACTTCCATTTCAAGGAAAATGAGACCACCTATTTGGTAGTCTCAATGACTTCAGCTTAGCCACAACTATTGAGATGTTTTTAGAGCTGCGCTTTCAAAAAAGAAAAGTACAGGCTACGTATTTTCTGGCTGCTATGGTAAGTAAAGCTCTGAGTCACGGTGTAAAGTGGATACTGCCCTACATTATCACCACACTCTTCCTGCCCGCTCAGGTTGGCAGTGCAATTACCTCTGACAGGTTTTTGGGTCTTCTAGATTTCAGCTAAATCACATGCTCAGAGTTTACAAACCAGCTGAACTAAGAGAAAGATCAAAGCAAAGAATGAACAAACTGTTTTCTTCTGTTTAAAATACTAATATTTTATAGACACAGTATTTTTTTTCACTACAAATGGCATAATCATCAGAACAATTACAATTACAGTATATTTTTATAGCTGATATGACCCCTTTTCGTTTTAATGACTCACATTCAGTGGAAGCAGAAAAAAAAACTCTGGTTTTTATTTACATAGTGTCAAACAACTTGCTTAAAGGGGTCATCTGATGCAAAATTCACTTTTACATGTTGTTTGAACATAAATGTGTGTTGGCAGTGTGTGAACACATCCACCCGATAATGATAAAAATCCACCCAGTGTTTCTTTTTAATCCCTATAAATAACAACCCCTTTCTGAAATCAAGCCATTCTCACATTCTTGGCTGTGTGACGTGACACAGACCAAGGCCACTCCCACGACTGTTGATTGACACGGCAGTCTCACCTTAGACCCGCCCTGAGTGAGTTGTAACAGTCCGACCACCGTTGTTTCGATGCCAGCGCAGGGGAAGACAAGAATGTCTACTAAGTGACTGAGGCGTTTTGTTGTTGGATGTAATAATGAGCATAGCAGTCGTCATTTACTCCCGACAAGATTTTTTAAATTTTAAATTTAAAAGACGTTCAGGTGAACACTCAGTTTGAGAATTTTTTTTAAAGGAGTAGTTCACTTCCAGAACAAAAATTTACAGATAATGTACTCACCTGTTGTCATCTTTCTTCAGTCGTAAAGAAAGAGTGTCATTTTCTGAGGAAAGCATTTCAAGAATTATCTCCATAAAGTGGACTTCTATGGTGCCCGTGAGTTTGAACTTCAAAATGCAGTTTCAATGTAGCTTCAAAGGGCTCTAAACGATCCCAGCAGAGGAATAAGAGTCTTATCTATCAAAATGATCTGTCATTTTCTAAAAAAATAAAAATGTATATACCTTTTAACCTGAAATGCTCCTCTTTTCTAGCTGTCAGGCTCTGCGTGTACTCTGTGCATTCCGGGACAATACAGTTAGGGTATGTCGAAAATTCCCATCTCATTTTTTCCTCCAACTTCAAAATCACCCTACATCGCTGCAGAAGTACCGACCCAGTGTTTATAAAGTGAATGTCAAACGGCCTTTAAAAAAAAGGTAAAACAGCAATGTAGGATGATTTTATCGATTTAAAAAGCATATAAATTGTTTTTTTTGTTTTTTTTTTTTTACAAAATGACAGATCATTTCACTAGATAAGACCCTCAGTTAATGCCCTTTGAAGCTGCATTTAAACTGCATTTTGGTAGTTTAAACTCGTGGGCACCATAGAAGTCCACTATGTGGAGATAATTCCTGAAATGTTTTCCTCAAAAAACATAATTTCTTTACAACTAAACAAAGAAAGACATGAACATCTTGGATGACAACAGGGTGAGTACATTATCTGTAATTTTTTATTCTGGAAGTGAACTACTCCTTTAAGGGCAAAGAACAATATTTAAAATGCTTCTGATTAGTGCACTTTAAGCAAAGTCATTTAAGCAATAGTACAAAATAATTCTCAGAGTTCTACTAGTGTGTGGCTTTCCTATAATCAAGCCTCATTCTTTGAAATTGTTCTTGCAAAGTAGGCAAGAGTTTGCTTCAGCTGGACTTGAAATGACAGCCTGAATTATACATCCACCTGCACAAATGATGTTTACCTGTTGGAATATTTACCCCCTTTTCCTCTCCCAGTTGTCCCCAGCCTATGGAGAGACAATGTATGCTTTTTTACTTAAGCAAGTAATAAATTATTCACTGAAATGTGCAGTTTTACGTTTTCCACTTCTTTATAAAAGATGGATATCCTTTGTCCGCTCACTCTGATGGCTTGCTTGCTTAATGATAAGTAATGGCACTAATGTGCAATGAGAGCTCTAGTGAGTGCTTCAGTAAAAATTTCCTCTTAGTTCAGACCAGAGGGATTTGATTTCATTACACACATCTGTGATCTTTAGCCTCCTTCCCTGACACATCCTCCGGTCGAAAGACTAACAAATCCACATGAGCAGAAATCTACCCAAACAGTCAAGCTCTTTCAATATCCTGAAGAAAAAAAAACTCTTCACAGCGCTCTGTAAGTGGGCCCTGCATAGCCTCAACGTGAGACATACCTTAGACGAAAGCACATTCACTTGCAGGACCATATACACACACGCACCTGATGTCCTCTTCCTCTTTAGACACTTGTCACCACTTTAGAGTCTGTTTTACATCTGTCTGGAGGTTATAAATCTCCAATCTGTGTAAGCAGGGCAGAGCGGAGGGGCTTTTGACAGCTATGCTGTATGTGCAGGATCAACCTCACACAGGCTACATTCACAAAGTCAGTGTTTGGCAACTGTATTTACTGACAGATGTGATTCTGAAACTGCTCTGTTCATACAACCGCTATCAGGAGCAAGTCAAATACTATCAATATGAATAAATTAACTAAAGTTAACCTGGATTTACAGTACATTTCTGTTTAACTTTATTGACAGCTAGAAAATTTAAAGGATTACTCTACTTTCAGAGTAAAAATTTACTTATAATGTACTCACCCCCCGTCAAGGATATTCATGTCTTTCTTTCTTTAGTCGCAAAGAATTTTTTTTTTTTTTTTGAGAAAAACATTACAGGATTTTTCTCTATATAGTGGATTTCAATGGTGCTCAAAGGACTGTTTTTAAAAACGCAGTTTCAGTGCAGCTTCAAAGTGCTTATCTACCTAAACGATCGTTCATTTTCTTTAAAAAAATAATATTTATACACTTTTTAACCAAATGGTTGTCTTGTCTAGCTCTGTGATGCACATGCGTACCTCTGCACTCCAGTTCAAGACAGTTAGGGTATGTCGAAAAACTCCCATCTCATTTTCTCCTCCAACTTCGAAACGGCTCTACATCGCTGTTTTACATTGTTTGTAAAGGGTGTTTGACCCTCCTTGCACGTTCACTTTGTAAACACTGGATCGGTACTTCTGCAGCGATGTAGGATGATTTTGAAGTTGGAGGAGAAAATGAGATGGGAGTTTTTCAACATACCCTAACTTTATTGAACCAGAGTGCGTAGAATAAGCATGCGCATCGCAGAGCTAGACAAGACGAGCATTTGAGGTTTAAAAGTACGGAATTAAAAAAAATCGGAGATTTGCTTTTACGTCTAACTAATTTTTATTTTACATTTTTGTGTTTTTAAAGACAAGCTTTTAGGGGTCATTAGATGATGGTCTTACAAATGCTCTTACAAGTAAAAAGTGATTGATATTACTGATATATTGTGTATATTAAAGTAAATGACTTCCACAATACTAGAAAGTTTTATCGCAAATAAATTGTATTGCAAATAAATTGTATCGCAAATAAATGATTCCAGTAGAGTTTGACTTCATTTGTCAAATCTGAATTACCAAAAGCATCTTAAAATAGTAATCTAGTTATTAAATGAGTATAGTTTGTAGCATTTGTGTAGTATGCTGGATCTGTTCACACAAAGTTCTAAAAATGTAAAGAGATAGTTGACCAAAAATGTGACTCAAAGCCAAACGAGCCATACAGGTAAGCAAATGATTATTATAAACTTGAAAATGATCAATTTTCAGAACTCGCAACCAAATTATGGGAGTGAGTTTGGTTAGACTGTAATTTTAGGTGAACACTTTAGGTGAACCACTTTGAAAAAGCAAACATACCACATTTTTCTGCTATGTGTACACACACACACTAAATGTTAGGGGTTTTTAATATTTTTTTGTTAATGCTTTCAAAATAAATCCTCACTATACTCACTAATACTGTATTTATTTAGAGCAAATTCAGCAAAAAAATAATATTGAGAAAATTATAATTTAAAATAACTATTTTGCATTTTATTATATATATATATATATATATATTGGCTAAAAAAAAAACAAACAAAAAAAACTTGGCCCTTTTAGACTTATTCCTGTGATGGCAAAGCTGACTTTTTAGCAGCCATTATTCCACTTTTCAGTTTTACATAATTCTTCAGAAATTAAATGTTAAAAAAGAGTTTCAGTACTTAATATTTTGTGATTTTTTGTTTTTTTTTTAGGCTTATTTGCTGAATAGAAAGTTCAAAAGAGTAGCATTTATTTAAAAAAAAATAATAAAAAATTCAAAAGCCTTTACTGAATAAATAATTTATATGATGTTTGATAACAAAGTTCGGGAGGAGCATGATCAGATAATCAACTAATTTGGCACAGGTGCAACTCGTCTAGCTAGCACAAGTCATATATAAGCACACAGCCGACTTACCTCCATCATTCGACTGTTTTTTCGGCATCCCCCCTCCACCCCAACTCCTCACTCTTAATCTATCCTCATCCTATACTTGGGATGGGGGGAGTTCTCTGGGTTCGGGCCATATTCCGGGCTCGGAGCCCTCCCCCAGGACAGCACGCCAAAATATGCTTACTGTTTACTCAACCAGATTAGATGTGAGGGTGAACTCGTGAATTAATATTTGCCGAATAAAAGTATTAATTTTTACAAAAAATAAAATAAAAAATCTTATTGACCCCAAACTTTTCAAGAGTAGTTTAGATAAAATGACAAAAAAAGGAAAATAGGGCAACGCTAACCATCACCTGTTTTTAAATTTCCGTCACACATATGCAGCACATTTAAAAGCACACTTAGAGACAAAAGCCTGGATTTCCAGTTACTCCCACTAAATACCAAAGCACCATAAGCTGCCTGCAAATTAGCCATCACCTGACTGTGAGCGTTTTGCTCGTCTAACCTGAAAAAGCAAACTGTCTGCAGCTCTACGGCAGGAACCCGAGGCAAGCCATTGACACGTGTTTGGCTGTGAGAGTGACTACATTAGTATCTGTGAGCGTGTGTGCGTGCAGCTCTGGGATGGGAAGGTTAACATTTTCCAGTTGGCCGCTCGGGGGCATGTGTTGAACTCTGCACTTGCAGCCCCTAGACCTTTGATGTGGGAGTGGGTGAAACGTTCATGAAACTCAGCTTGATGACAGAGTGATTCTTAATCAAT
Source organism: Labeo catla (assembly GCA_012976165.1). Lineage (NCBI taxonomy): Eukaryota > Metazoa > Chordata > Actinopteri > Cypriniformes > Cyprinidae > Labeo > Labeo catla. The sequence continues at coordinate 220,501 of VONZ01000170.1, forward strand.
ACAATGAGTCTTACAATATGCGTCTGCAAAGTGACTGAATTTACATACTGATCAACTGATCAATTTTTAACTCAAAAACGGAAACATATCATGTCGGGAGCATGATAAAATTTCATTTACAATTTCATTCATCTAAATTTTCATTCAATCACACACAAATAAAAAGACAGGAAAACTGTGGTAGTTTTGATCACTTATCTAACAGAAAATTCACAAAAATGGCAAATAAAATCTAGAACTTAAATGCAGAAGTTGTGTGCACAGTACCAAAGGTCTGGTGGTCTTATGCTGAAGCATGAGATATGTGGCTTCCTTCTAAAGCTTCCTCTCATAAGCACGTGCATGTCTGTGTAAGAGTGTATGTGTGTGTGTTCAGATAAGGGGGTGGAGAATTACTGAGCTACGGGGTGATTAGAAAAGTGAGGACCCAAGGGAACTTGTAGGAGTGAGTCTGGCTCAAACCCAGGTAGTTATGCACATCTGCATTACATCTACACACAAACATAGACAAACACAAATACACACACAAAATCGATCTCATATTACATATGCACAGCAATGCTGTGGTTTTCAGAGAGGAGTATCTGAACTTGAATAGGTGTTCAACCTTATTCACATCCAAATGGTTATGTGTAGTGTATACAGGACGAATGCATAATCAGCGATGAGAATATTCAGAAACATATTATAAATATATATAAAATATATACATGAATGCATTTCTTATGCCACATATATAGGCTCTGGAACAAAACCTAGTGAGCCTTCTATAGAGGAAGCATTTTAAAGCGTTTAAGGCATGCTACCAATTCGTGGACCGTTCCAAAAGGTAGGCAGGATGATAATCCTGCCCTCTAAGATACCTTGTTTTTGCCAAATTCCAAAGTAGCAATGAATATATATTATAGAGAAGGCAAATGCAAAAGTTATTATTATTAACATTATACTACAAATTTTCAAATCAGTCACTCATGAGATTCCATTTCAGTAGGCTTTCTTAAATGGCTGGCTTTTTTTTTTAATTCCTACTTACATCAGGAAGCCTGTATTTCAGAACAAGTAAATGTTCCATTTTCAAATGAGTTTGTGTGGATATAATTAGCAATAGTTAGCATAACAATGAGGCTGATGAAAAGTGCTATTTGCATGTAAACATACTGGGTTGTGATTTCATGCAGAGCTGCATGTCATTTGCTGGACTGGTTACACATCATAAATGCTGCTTGGCTTGAAAATATAAATCCAGAGTTATTTTGCAACAACTTCTCTGGTTCACAGGCAATCAATGAGGGGTAAAAGGGAGAAGGTGATGAATTACAATACAAGGGCATTTTCTCACAAAACAAAGTGCGTATTTTGGCTACTAATGTGTCATTTCTAAGCACACAAAGTCAGCTGGGACTATTACAGAAGTGGTTGTGGAATACGTGTGAATATTCCCAAAAAAAATAGGTCTTGGGGATCAAGGTTTTATTTTTTTCCTTGTCAATGACTGGCCTAATTGGAGACATCAGTGTAGGGTGTCAGGGGATGTGATTTAAACTCATTTTAGGGGGTATGACTGTCCCATGGTCAAGTAGAATTAGGCCTCTTTGGTGTTTAGTGTTGGAGAAATTAATACATAAGGGACCACCGTGAAAAATGAGGGTGTATTCTACAGCGGTTTTAAAGGTGCAGTTCATCCCAAAATGAAAATACTACCATCATTAAAGCAGTACCGCACCCTAATGAAAATCATCTCATCTTTTACTCTCCCTCATGCCATCCCAGAATGTATGACTTTCTTTTGTGGAACACAACTGAGACTTATAGAAAAAAATCATCCATCTCTGTGAGATGTCTATATAATGCAAATGGATGGGTCTCTCAAAACAGAGGCTTCAAAAGCCACGCAAAACAAACATGAAGGTAACCCATACAACCCCATTTGATGAATCAGTGTCTTCTGAGCTAAACAATTGGTGTGTGAGAAAAATATTACAAAAATAAATAGTATTAAAGAAAAACTATAAACCATTGCTTCCAGCTATCTGTCATAATGTACGTGTGTTCTCACACACACCTACCGGGTGACGTTAATCCATACTGGGGTCGTATGGATTAACGTCATATTCACCTTGTGTGGTTTTTGAAGCATGAACTTTGGAGGTCCCATACACTGGCAATATATATACACACAGAGAGGGGTTATTTCTCTAAAAATCTTCACTTGTGTTCATCTGAAGAGAAGAAAGTCATATACATCTGGGACAGCAAAAAGTCAGTAAATGATGAGAGAAGTGTCATTTTTGAGTGGAGTGTTCATTTAAGGTAGTTCCTTCCAGAACAAAACTTTTAGATAATGTATTCACCCCATTGTCATCAAAGATGTTCATGTCTTTCTTTCTTCAGTCATAAAAAAATTAAGTTTTTTGAGGAAAACATTTCAGGAATTATCTCCATGCACTCTTAACAATAAATGTTCTTAATCAATGGTTCCATGAAGAACCTTAAACATCCACGGAACCTTTCCAAATGCAGAAAAGGTGCTTTATAGTCAAATAAGGTCCTTTATATGTTTAAAATGTTCTTCAAAATGGTTCTTTTATTTTAACCAAATATGATTCTTCTATGGCATCACTGCAAAAATTTTTTTCCCCAAAACTTCCAAAATACAGTTTTAACGCAGCTTTAAAGGGCTCTAAATGATCCCAGCTGAAAAAAAAAAAAAAATATACTTTTTAACCTCAAATGCTTGTCTTGTCTAGCTCTCGTGTACTCTGTGCATTCGGTTCAATATCGTTAGGGTATGTGAGCATTTGGAGGTTAAAAAGTATATTTAGAAAATAACCAATCGTTTCGCGAGATAAGGCCCTTATTCCTTGGCTGGGATCGGTTAGAGCCCTTTGAAGCTGCACTGAAACTGCATTTTGGAAGTTCAGTCTCGCAGACACCATAGAAGTCCACTATATGGAGATAATTCCTGAAATGTTTTCCTCAAAAAATATAATTTCTGACTAAAGAAAGAAAGACATGAACATCTTAGATGACAACAGGGTGAGTACATTATCTGTAAAGTTTTGTTCTTGAAGTGAACTACTCCTTTAACTCAGCTTAAATGCTGAATGAAACGTCACGTCCAGCATGCAGGGAAATTCAAAACAAGTTTATTTTTGAATTTGGGTGGTCATTTTTTTTTTCACATTGGCATTGTTTGATTGTTTAAGGCAACATTGTTGCAAGCGCACCAACTCCCAAGCATTCATCATTGTTCCCTGGAAGGGCTGGCCTTTGCTGCTACCCTCTGGGACGCCACACAGCAGCGCAGCATACTGGAAAGCTACACAGAGTGCACAAGAGAGCTGAACCATTTCCCAATTTATGATCTCTCAGCCCTTTAAAGGTTGATTTAATATTTGCCTGAGAGGTTCTGGAAAGCTTCCCGAAAATAAAAAGGAAGAGAGAAAAAAAAAAACCAAAACCAAACAAAAAAAGGGAGTCGAATGTTGTTTAGCTAACCTTTAATGCACTTGTTGGTGAACTGTGTCCAACAATAAGAAGTATTTATTAGTCTGGGTGAAGTGGAGGGGGACTGACACCATTCAGGGCTTTGCACAGGAGCGAGAGGTCCATCATTAGCCGTAGCTCCTAATGAACCAAGTTTCAACACACATTTGCTCAAGTGACATGTGATTGGGATGATGTACAGCATGCTGGGTGGGAAGAGGCCTGAACTGCTTTTCCAACTCCTCACGAGAGCCAGGTTGCACAGCCAGGTTATATTTGAGTCACTTGAAAAAATAAAGCCGATGAGATGTGTGTGCTCGATGCCAAGGCAAGCTGAAGCTAGTGCTGCCAAACCACCTGGATGCTAAAGCACTTTATCTCATGTATGCAATTAAAGAAGTGAAGGCCAGCAGCATTACAGATGCCTCCAAGTTGTCTGAAAACATTTAGTATCCAAACACTGATAAATCACCACTCTTATTTACCATGTGATTTCATTAAAGGTGACTCATAAAAAGGCCTCCATGTAGGCTGGTTTCACTTAAACGCTGATCCTGTGGATGAGGTTTTGCCCTTCAAGTCCTAGCCTGAAAAGAAAACCAACTTCAAATGATGGCACTTTTGGTTTTGAAAGTGCCAAAGTCTTTAACACATACTCAATCTTTTCATACGCCTGCCAAATGCGATTAAATGTGCAAAGAAGCAAAATGTGTGCTGTAATTCATCTGCAACAAGATGTTCTTCAGAATGTTCTCCATGTATTAAAGAAGCTTAGATACACATTAGAGATAATGGCCCTCAATATAACACATATCCAGGTTTTCTCCTACAGCACTGGCCCAGAACACTGAGGATTCTGTGGGCCAACTACAGATCATCCATAAACCGCAGGATTTGGCCGATGCTATAAATGAAAACTTCTCAGCTCTTTATATCCGGAGTTTGAGCCCTGGCCGCTAGAGAGACGGATGTGCCTCCGCAGCTGCAGGCCACTTTAAAGCAGCGCAGGTTTTCAGGGATGTTTATTAATGTTTTTCGCTGGAGGGACTTTTTTCGGTTTCCCTGCAAACAGGGCAATAATGGACACTTTTGTGTAGCCAGGTAAACGAAGACGAAACCGCTCTGATGTCAGCTGAAATATCTGCTGGATAAACAAGGCGATTGCCAGCATGCCCGAGTGGTTTGTTTCATAGATAGCTCAAGTGTAATTTGGGACCAAACAGAGACATTTAGGGCAGCTACCTGAGGGCTTCGGTGTTGACGTCAACCCACAGGTTATTTTAAGCAGTAGGTCAAAGGTGACCTATTTCTTTTACCGAATATTTTGCCCCCACACAGCGAGCTGAAATCCATGTTACAGCGTAAAAGTCTGTTTTTAACTAATGGACAATGCTAAAAGCCTTCATCATAAATGTGTATAGTGTGTCTGGCGCTGCAGTGGACTTTCAGTGATGTGGTATAGGAAATCAATACGTCCCATTTCTAACTCCAGACTCATTCAGAGAGCAAATAAAAGCTGCTTTAGTTCAGCAACGCAATCAATTTGGTTATCTAAATTATAGTAAATTACTATAGGAGTGCTACAACATTTTTAAAACTATCTAAAATCCTTTCCAGGATCATTGGAAAAACATGCCTGTTTTGACATTGCTGCAAAATTATATTACGTTGCTTCTTGCATGTTTCGCTACACTTTCAAAGCGAAATGTGGCACTAAATGTGAGTTTAGTTTTATCAGAAATTAATGTAAAAAGAATTATTAAAAGTTGCTTGTTGTATGTATTCCATCAGTTTGGAAATGTGAAATGTCTTCTATTGGGTTTGAAAATAACAGGATTTTTTTGTGTTTTTTTGTCTTTTTTTAAAAAGCATTTGAATGCAATTATGCAATTTCAGCTTAGCAAGTCTTTGAGTTATTTAGCATGACTCGCATTTCACGAGACTCAAATCAGAGCGCTCCACAGTACAAGTGCAATGCTGTACCTGGTTAGCTACAGAGCAAGTTTGCTACATCAAAAGCACGATTACATATGGGAGCCGGTTATGTACACGGACCAAAATTATAAGCGCAACACTTTTGTTTTTACCCCCATTTTTCATGAGCTGAACTCAAAGATCTAAGACTTTTTCTATGTACGCAAAAGGCCTATTTCTCTCAAATATTGTTCATAAATCTGCCTAAATCCCTGTTAGTGAGCAGTTTTCCTTTGCCGAGATAATCTATCCACCTCACAGGTGAGGCATATCAAGATGCTGATTAGACAGCATGATTATTGCACAGGTGTGCCTTAGGCTGGCCACAATAAAAGGCCACTCTAAAATGTGCAGTTTTACTGTATTGAGGGGGTCCGGGGGGATCCGAAGTATCTGTCAGTATCTGGTGTGACCACAATTTGCCTCACGCAGTGCAACACATCTCCTCTGCATAGAGCTGATCAGGTTGTTGATTGTGGCCTGTGGAATGTTGGTCCACTCCTGTTCAATGGCTGTGCGAAGTTGCTGGATATTGGCAGGAACTGGAACACGCTGTCGTATACGCTGATCCAGAGCATCCCAAACATGCTCAATGGGTAACATGTCCGGTGAGTATGCTGGCCATGCAAGAACTGGGATGTTTTCAGCTTCCAGGAATTGTGTACAGATCCTTGCAACATGGGGCCATGCATTATCATGCTGCAACATGAGGTGATGGTCGTGGATGAATGGCACAACAATGAGCCTCAGGATCTCGTCACGGTATCTCTGTGCATTCAAAATGCCATCAATAAAATGCACTTGTGTTCTTTGTCCATAACATGCACCTGCCCATACCATAACCCCACCGCCACCATGGGCCACTCGATCCACAAAGTTGACATTAGCAAACTGCTCACCCACACGATGCCATACACACTGTCTGCCATCTGCCCTGTACAGTGAAAACCGGGATTCATTCGTGAAGAGAACACCTCTCCAAAGTGCCAGACACCATCGAATGTGAGCATTTGCCCACTCAAGTCAGTTACGACAACGAACTGCAGTCAGGTTGAGACCCCGATGAGGATGACGAGCATGCAGATGAGCTTCCCTGAGACGGTTTCTAACAGTTTGTGCAGAAAATCTTTGGTTATGCAAACCGATTGTTGTAGCAGCTGTCTGGGTGGCTGGTCTCAGATGATCTTGGAGATGAAGATGCTGGATGTGGAGGTCCTGGGCTGGTGTGGTTACACATGGTCTGCAGTTGTGAGGCCGGTTGGATGTATTGCAAAATTCTCTGAAACGCCTTTGGAGATGGCTTATGGTAGAGAAATGACCATTCAATTCACGGGCAACAGCTCTGGTGTACATTCCTGCAGCCAGCATGCCAATTGCATGCCTCCTCAAAACTTCCAACATCTGTGGCATTGTGCTGTGTGATAAAACTGCACATTTTAGAGTTGTCTTTTATTGTGGCCAGCCTAAGGCACACCTGTGCAATAATCATGCTGTCTAATCAGCATCTTGCTGTGCCACACCTGTGAGGTGGATGGATTATCTCGGCAAAGGAGAAGTGCTCACTAACACAGATTTAGACAGATTTGTGAACAATATTTGAGAGAAATAGGCCTTTTGTGTACATAGAAAATGTCTTAGATCTTTGAGTTCAGCTCATGAAAAATGAGGGCAAAAACAAAAGTGTTGTGTTTATAATTTTGGTTAGCGTAGTTCACAAATATGGTAGTGTTTTGAAGTCATATTGAATCAATTAGCTGCCTTGCAATCATAATTTGTGTGAAAAGGAATAAAAGTTGTTGCTGTTTTACTCCTGTAAATTAAATGTATAGATTTGGGGAGGTTTTTTTTTTTCTAAAAAATATTGTAGGTAGTGGCAGTGGCTTTTTCCAGTCAGTCTGGGTTGCTGAAATCAAGGTACTGTCTATAATAGATCTCATAACAAAACAGGAATTTTGTATACTTTCTGAAAAACTGCATTTAAAACTAACAAACAGAGACTTCTTAGACTTACATAAAAAATAACAAAAGGTTGTTTGTCAAAATGGCAGCTGATAACAGTTGCTAAGGTAGGACTGGTCAACAAGTATCATTTTAAGGCGGGTCTGAGAGAAGAGTGTACAAACAGTTTTTACAAAACATTATACGGTACTATGTTCTTCCTCAAATGTATGACTAATTAGTTTAAAAGACACATTCTTCCTGTATTTTAAAAAAATCCCAAAGCATTTATATGGGCAGACGGTTCTTTTTTTCATGCAGTATAGCTATAGTTAAATCAGGAGTGCATGATGAAACAGACGAAGCAGAGAACTGACATGCAAATGTGCAAGAGCCGCCATTACTCATAAAAGATCATTTCAGTTTTAAAATGGCTTGGCAAGGGAACTGCTATTAGGAGCACGACTTAGCCAGAGCCTTTCCCGGCCTTGTCAAAAGAAGCTCTTTCTGTGCATCACAAATTCCTCTTAATTTAGAGAGCAATTCACTGCTCATTCATCTTCTGTTCTAATCCAAATACAGATCATGGCACTACCCAAAAATGGCATTCGCTCTTGGCACACCAGGGGTGAGATTATCTCAAGCCTCTGAAGTCACAGTGAGCCTCTTCAAGGAAGCGCAGGATTTTACACTCACAACTCTGAGGTTTGGGCTCCATTTCTCACATGATTGACTATGGTATCTTCTTTTCTGGGTGTGACTCTAATTTTAGCTTTGTGCACCTTACATCTTCCTCTTTTTATGCACAGTTTCCTGAATGAGGTTTGTATAAAAAGCACACTGAAACGCATGCAAAAAAGCAACAAATATATATTAGGCATGTTATAGCTGACATTTTTAAACAAGTTATGTTCTCTACAGAGTTTCACTTGAAAAAAATCAGTTTTGATTTATTTAATTAATAAATCAATAATTAGGCTTTGACAATATATATATATATATATATATATATATATATATATTGTTTTAAATGATGTATCTGTGCACATCATTAATGTTTTAGAAAAATCATGTGCCCTTGTAATCTTTAATCAAAACAACTTCCTTTCCCTCTTGCAAAGACATTTCTTCTCTTCTATGATGTGTGTCTCAGACAACCTGTCACTCACTTGAGATCAGAGTGATAGAAAATTATCCAACACTAAGACATTCATTCTTTCTTTTGGGTTCCATAAAAAGAGTAATAAAGGTTCAGAGTGACATAAAAGTGTGTAAATGTTCTGTAGATGATGTTTAAAAGTGAAGTAAACATGACAATATAAAAATAAATAAATCGATTTTTAAACAAATATATACTGTAGACATGTAGAAACATTCAGGTCAAAAGTTTACACACACCTTGCATAATCTGCAAAATGTTAATTATTTTAACAAAATAAGAGGGATCATACAACATGCATGTTGTTTTTATTTAGTACTGACCTAAATAAGATATTTTACATAAAAGACATTTACATATAGTCCACAAGAAAAATAATAATTGAATTTATAAAAATGATCCTGTTCAAAAGTTCACATAAACTTGATTCTTAATACTGTGTTGTTACCTGAATGATCCACTGCTGTGCTTTTGTTTTTGTTTCACTTAGTGATAGCTGTTCATGAGTCCCTTGTTTGTCCTTCAGAAAAATCCTTCAGGTCCCACAAATTATTTGGTTTTTCAGCTTTTTTTTTGTATTTGAACCCTTTACAATAATGACTATGATTTTGAGATCCATCTTTTCACACTAAAGACAGCTGAGGAACTTAGTGCAACTATTACAGAAGGTTCAAATGCTCACTGATGCTTCAGAAGAAAACACGATGCATTAAGAGTCGAGGGGTAAAAACTTTTTGAAGTTGAATGTCAGGGTAAACTTAATTTGCCTTCTGGGAAACAAGTAAGTATCTCCTATTGCTTCTGAAGGGCAGTACTAAATGAAAAAAAAGTGATATTTAGGCTAAGTAAGAAAAATGTACACTGTTAAAAAGTTCACACCCCTGGCTCTTCATGGAGTGTTTTTCCTTTTGAAGCATCAGTGAGCATTTTAACCTTCTGTAACAGTCCCTCATTTGTCCTCAGTTTGAAAAGATGGCTCTCAAAATCATACAGTCATTGTTGGAAAGGGTTCAAATAAACAAAAATGCTGAAAAACCAAAGAATATGTGGGACCTGAAGGTTTTTCTGATGAACAGCAGGCAGTTTAACTGTTCAGGACAAACAAGGGACTCATGAACAAGTATCACTTAAAAAAACAAAACAAAACAAAAAAAACACAGCTGTGGATCATTCAGATAACAACACAGTATTAAGAATCAAGTGTATGTAAACTTTTGAACGGGTCATTTTTTAAAAAAATAAATTCAACCATTATTTTCTCTTGTGGGCTATATGTAAACGTCTTTTATGTAATAAATAACATGCATGGTGTATGATCCCTCTTATTTTGGTAAAATAATTCACATTTTGCAGATTCTGCAAGGTGTATGTAAACTTTTGAACTCAGCTGTATATAAATTTACGTTTAAAATGTTAAATAAATAATACCTAAATATTTTAAAATGCCTAAATTTGCTGCATTAGCCAGCTGCATTACATTTAACAAAAAAAAATGGTCATTGAACAGTTCACACATAGGAGCAAACAATTTGATGTACCACATTAACATTAAGGTAAACACATAAAGAAAAATCTATTTAATTATATATTTTAAAAAAATACTTTTTACATTTACATATGAATTATTTATTGCATTTATTGCACAAGTGACTATTTAACAATTACTTTTAAATGTATGTAATTTATTTTAAACATTACATTTACATTGATAAATGTACATTACATTGATAAATGATTCTTTGTTTTATTTTTAAGTGGCACTCCTATTCTAAGATATTAATCTACATTAACTGCTTATTCACCAACGGTAAATACATTTTTCTTAGCACTACCCACCATTCTTTTCATTCAAAATGGACATGATCTGTCAAATCAGTCTGATGCGTCAAAAGGTGATTCACAGAACAAAGGTACCGCACCAAGTGTCAACAACAAACCGAGCGCTACTTTGACAGGGTTAAGCGACCCAATTATAAAGAGAGAGAGTGACGGAGAAAAAAAAAAACCCTATCCCTCCATTGTTTGGTCTCCTGAGTGCCTTTGAGAGAGCTGTGGAGAGAGGAGGACTAAGTATCCATTTAGCGCACAACACCCAGACAGTGCAGGGGAAATAAGCGTGCCTTTCTGTCAGGAGTCAGAACAAGGGATTACATCACACCAGACTTGAAAGCAGCAGACCCAGACAGCCACTCGATGAGAGACAAAAAGAGAATCTCTAACCAAGAGGAGGATGATGTAACTTGACACATTTATTGTATTCTGAGCACGGGAGGAGCTCAAGGTAATCGCTAGCCAAACGAAAAGCTAGGATATTTATGTTTGGTGGCGGGGAACAAAGAAGCGCCATTTTAAGTTTAACGACGCATCCTGTCATGTCTTTTATCATATCTGCTGATTAACAACCGCTCTTTAAAGGCAACTGGAAAAAAGGGAAATAATCAGCATGCTACCTATCTCTCACAGCCAGACCCCAAATCAAATAAAGGAGCCAGGGAGACTGATTACCACATGAGAGAGAGAGAGACTGCCAAAAATAGAGCTTTAATTTCATTAGAAATGAAGAATCATGTTTCTCAACATCAGCAGAGTTTCAAGGCCGTCAGGGGATCTGGGCCTGAGAAAAGATCCGCACGAGTGTAACTGCCGGCCACACGGAGGTTAGCTGCAAAAATGCCCTATTTCAGCACAATGACGTAATCACTTATAGGCACAAAGGCTTGCTAAGTTCGGTGCGCCCTGTCAGACCTGGACATGGGCCGGACAGGAAGTAAAAGCACACAATAGGAAAGGGTGTGGGCACACCATCACTCACTGAAAGTAACAGAACAGGCAACTGAGTCAGTGACTACTATTTGCAGACACCAATATTGCCTTTGTCATTCTTAAATATCAAGATGCAGTTTGCATTAATGCATTTATGAGCGGCCCATAAACTGCTGCTGAGTGAATCAGGAGATGATTCACAGCTTTGATCTCATTCAAAGAGGTTACAAGTGGTCATTCAGCACTTGGAAGAGGGAATTTAAACTTTGCTCTAGACTGGAGGGAGCGTGAGTGTAAAAGTAAAGAGCTGCTAGAAAAAAGACAAACAAACAAACAAACAATAAATAAAAACATCTAAAAAGAAATATGTCAGAGCAGGGAATGAGCACATGGAAGTACACTTACTGAAGTTCAAAAGTTTAGGGTTTGGTGAGATATGATAATGTTTTTGAAAGAATTTATTTGATTAAAAATACAGTAAAAATAGTAATATTCTGAAATGTTTTCTATGTTTAAAATAATATTTTTTATGTTTAATAATATTTTTTGTGGAAACACTACTACTCTTTTTAGGATTGTTTAATGCATAGAAAGTTTAAAAGTAATAGTTGACTAACTTAGTCAACAAGAGGAGGCTTGGCTGAACAAAATTTTATTAGTCGCTTAGTCACAGAAAAAAAAAAAAACATGAAATCCGTGACATCCGTTAACGGCTGGTCTATGTGGTAATACAATACATTGGGCAGGACATCCATTACGCTCACCTGTCCTTCATCGACCTCAAATATGGCTCATCTAAAATACTGTATGTAAGTAGCAATTTTACATGGCCGCTCAATCTTATGTTAACACAGAAAAATGTGTGCTATTTAAGGGTGTGTACACACTTGTCATGTTTGGTTCGATTAAAATGAATCCTGGTGTGATTGCTCTGTAAGTGCGGTTTGTTGTGTAAGTGTGAACGCTGCCATCCGAACCGTGGTGCGCACCAAACAAGTGGACCGAGACCGCTAAAAAGATGAGAAGGTCCTGGCTGCAGCCTGCAGAACGGGGTGGAACTGCATGTGGGGCAGGGCTACGTGTCGCCCCGCCCACAAATTATATCATTGGTTAATGACGCCAACGCCCTCAGCAGGATTTTATTTCCACTCGTTTGTCGCTGCGTTAGTGAGTAGTTGAGCTAGGAGTTTTGTTACAACTTATTTGATTAGTTGTAATGTTTGATTACAACATTGCGTTTATTATGTCACTAATGATCGATTGTATAAGGAGATGTGAAGTAGTTAAAATAAGACTGCCCTCGTGTGTGTGTGTGTGTGTTTGGCTACAGGTGTTGTGAACTGGGAGAAGTGGAATGCATCATCCAAGGCTGAATTGCGGGTGCCCTTTGACATCAGAGAGTGCAACAAATTCAAAATGTTGTTCAAATCCTACTCTGGGTTTTATGGTAATTGGAGGTGTGGCTGCTTGAGAGGATTCTATGACAGTATAGAGGATATGGACTCCTGTTTTATGTGCCAGTGCTAGAATGCCTGTGGAATGTAGTAGAAGGGAGAATCAATGTTAACCCAAAAGGTTTGTGTGTGTTGGTCTTGTTTTTTATCCTGGAGGGAACTTGTGTGTGTGTGTGTGTGTGTGTGCGCATTATTACATGTTAAATGAATGTGGTAACAACGGAAGACACAACAGGTGGGCCTCTGCTAATAAAACAGTGATGTTAAACTGCTGTTTTGTATGACCAATAAAATGAAATACTCAAACTGCATTATCTTCATGTTCTTTGAGTTTATTCCTCTTCATATATTGTTTAGTCCAACGCTTTTGGACTTCCAACTTTCTTTAACATGAGGTAATCTCTATATTTTATCTCTACATGTACACATAATTTATTGTGAAAGGTTTTGTTATCAGAACAAAGCAATAGCTGTAGTTCTTATAAAAATGGCACTTTATCAATTCATAATTCTAAGACAACATTTTCAAAGAAACTTTAAGTGTTGAGTTGGTGACAAAAAAAAAATACATTAAATACAAGTAAATGTGTAAATAAAAATAAAAACCCATAAATAATTTAAATTTGCAAATAAACATTAATCGTTGCGATATACAGTTCTATATACAATGCACAAAGATATGACAGGTCGAAAGCAGGAAGTGGATGCTTGTTTAGAAATAATAATGAAATTTTGCCCAAAATAATGAATGAAAACATAATGTATTATGTTTGGTATAGATTAATATTACGTGTAGATAATTAACGAATTCATAATATATTGTTTATTTTTGTATGCAAGTTAATATCACGAATGATATTCTATATATAGCTTCAGCTGTGCTCTTAACCGCATTTCCTGTTTACAGAGGTATCTACGTCATTACATGTCATTAGCCAACTGAACTATTTATTAATATCATATGTAGATAATTAACGAATTTATAATATATTCTTTAATATTTTATATGTAACAGATATTTAATATCACGAATGAATCATAGCTTGAACTATGCTCGTAACTGCATTTCCTGTTTACATAGTTGACTACGTCATTACATGTCATTAGCCAATGAAAGCATTTGTGGGCGGGGTGATGCGTGTAGCCCCGCCCCGTTCTGCAGGCTGCAGCCGGGTATACTTGAAAAAGATGGGTCTTGGTCCACTTCCAGATTAACTCTGGTGCGGTTTGAATGATATATGAGCGCAACATGGACCAAATACTTCTAAACGAACCAAAAACAGGAAGTAATGACAAGATGCAACGCTATGTGACATGATTTTGCAAAGGAGTGTATTCAAAACAAAATGAGCAGAGGGCAAACGTGGAGCAACAAGGAGGTAAAGTGTCTTTTATGAGCTCATTGTGAGTTCGCAGGTGGTGAAAATAAAATCATATACATGCAACAATGAGCGCGCTTAGTCCAGCAGACGGCACTGCGTGTGTTCGACTTAAAGTGGCGATGAGCAGACTGTTCAGTGAATGGGTACTTTGATGTAATACACCTGCAGTGCTGCTTTAAGTCGAACGCACCTTTTCCTTTTGTTTGGAGTGTTCGGTGAGTTTGGTCACGAAATATACGTCATTCAGCCCGACCAATCAGGGTGTGAATGTATCACTATGCCTTTAGGTTCAGTATCTTTAGGCTCGCTGTAAAAAAATGCCAGTGTGAACGCTAAATGGACCAGGACCAAATCTGGACCAAATAAACCAAACAAACAGAACTACAAGTGTGAACACACCCTAAGTGCCTGTGCAGATTGTGGAAGCTGAATAGTAGTGCGCTCAATGCATGACAGAGGTGCTGGTGCGGTCAAAATACTCCGTCATTTTTGGTCATACAGATAAAAGTAATATCTTTCGAATCTGTAAAAACTCTATGTTTATTTGTGTTCACCCACAATAACAACCAATCATTGCACTTTTGTAAAATAATGAAAGCAAAAAGGATGCGCTTTCTGCCTTCTCTGTGAACTTGAGTGCGTCAACAAAAAAAATATCTATTTTCAAATAAACAAATTCAAATGGAAAACAATTATTCTCAAACTATGTAATCCATATGAAACATACATTTCAGGTGCATCCACTAGCCTATACTGCAGAGATGATGAGTCGCCGAAAACAAAGAAAGCATTCATTTATTAATAAATTATAAAAATGCTAATGCAGCCTCCTTACTGTTTTTCCGTGACACATTCATATTATGATTTTTTACTAGTACTACTATTTACTAGTGGACCAGAAAAATCTTTAGTCGAGGGCAGCCCTATTTAAAAGAACACCATTTATTTGAAATCTTTTGTAACCGTATAATTGTCTCCGTATAATCACTCTCACTTTTTATTAATTTAATGCATCCTTGCTGAATAAAAGTATTATTTCTTTTAAAAACTAATTTTACTGACCCCAAACTTTTGAAGAGTAGTGTATATAATGAACAATAATATGGTTTGGGAAGCATTTACTCAGTTTAACACTGGAGAAAGAGCAGAAAATCTAAACCGTTTTTGTAGGCATTAGGTCAACTTCCTCTTTAGGGTCTTCTCTGTCTTTAACCACAAAAGCAGAAATGGTTCTGCATAGGCTTAAGCAAGCCTGCCAAAGTGGAAGTGAATTTTGATCAGATTCTAATTTTGAAATGTACTTATTCAGCCTCTTACTGCGTCGCTGGAGAACAGGCCCGACCACCTGTTATAGATTACATCCTCTGATGCGCAGGAAGAGCCAGACCCAGTGTTTCATGTTCAAAAATGCACTCTTCTTAGTTTGTGTTGCACATGTGCAGGCTTAGGGTGTGTGTATGCCTGTGACATGTGTCTTAAGCTAGAAAACATCCCTAAAGTGACTGTGGAGTAACTATGGAGGAAATCAAAGGTCTGAGAACACTCAAACTTGTTATGTCACTCCAATTCAGAGGGACTGTGCCAGCACTCGCAAAAGCTGCATTCCACTCTCTCATGTTAATTTCTGGCAGCTGGCGGAGCATGTCAGTGACAGCAGACAGCTAGAATAAAAGAATTAAGGAAGAAAGTGTTGCCGAACGTGATGAAAAACATCCAAACATTAAGGAGGGGAATTTCTGGCCAAGAAGCAAGCAGAATGTGTCAGGAAGTCGGCTGCAACTGAACGCACCAGAGTTGGCAAAGCACCTCTGGCCCAAATGTATGTTCCATAACCCCAGTCAAACCGCTAACCCGAAATGTTCAGTAATATATTAGAGGAAACAAATCGGAGTCAAGTCCAGGGAGGGCTCCGATCCACATCAGGCACGCCACAGCCCAGCAGCACGCATAGAGTTCATTCATCTTTTGCAAATGATACACGCTCATATTTCCTCCTCATTTCCCCTGCACATGGAAAGCCACTGGGAAACCAAAGTCCATTGAATGGAAGGGCAGGGCTGTAAGGACGTGACTGTCACTGCATTCAGGTTAAAAGAAATGTGGAGCAGCCACATTTTATTTGTTGCTATGGCTATTCTGCTAATAAAACCACAAACAATGAGTGGATGTAACAGCCGTGTAAAGGACTGTTCAAGATGTAGGTCATTTTAGATATGGCTCATTTTGAATTTTGCAAAGCTGAATCAACCTCTGAAAATCCTGTCAACATAAATGTAAATAAAATAAAGTGCTGCATTATACCGCAAAACATAAACAAACCTTGCCGAAAGCCAAGAATACACAAAATTCATGTGGAATATGAATCAGTGTCATGTGAATCACTGCATGCTGCTACAGTGAAGAATGATCTACTTACTTTATCAAAAATACGACTTACAATAACAGCCTGCAATAAATATCTTTGTAAGTCTATGATTTAAAATAAAAAAGTACCCCCATTTTTTTTAAAGAGTCGTTGATTTTCTTTTTCATCATCTAAAATTCCTTTATTTGAGGCATTTTGGCTGTTCTTGTTCTGATAAAGAGGGCCAAAATTGACAATTTTTTTAAATGAACAGTGAAAGCATAAAAAGCAAAACCAAAAAAAATTTTTTTCTTAATTTAGTGTTACAGTTGCTTATAGCATTCTTTCAACCTCTAAAAACGGCACTAAGACAATTCGAATCAATTTGCTTTTGCATTCATAATTATTTTCACACACATTAGACCTAAAGACCTAAAAATTGAGGTCAATAGACACTTCTGTAGAATCATGCTGTGATGAAGCAGGAAGTGTGAGGCATTCATTTTTTTTCAGCATGCAGCTCCAATCTGTGAAAATTATTTCCAGATTGCATCTCTGCAAGTGCCAGTGGCTCATACCTGCCTGCTGCCCCCAACTGTCGATCAGCCGCCACTACAAATAAGACCACTAACACGGTGACATCATGGCAAACAGGACAATGAAGACAAAATGAACACATTTTTCTACGTGTTGGTTGGTACCATCATTTCTGAGAGTATAAAGCTTTTTTTCTCAACCTTTCTAGTCATATCAATACTATATAGCTTAAAATTTGGGGGTTGGTAACATTTTTTGGTCCCGCTTTATATTAGGTGGCTTACATTTAAAAATATGAACACAATAAGTACATTGTACTTATTTTTTGATGTAAGTAAACAGTGAAATATTATTACAATTAAAAACTGTTTTCTAATTTAATACATTTTAAATGGTAATTTATTCCTGTGATGGCAAAGTTACATTTTCAGCAGCCATTACTCCAGTCTTCAATTTCACACAATCTTTCAGAAATCATTCTAATATGTGGATTTGAGGCTGAAGAAACATTTCATTACTTAATATTTTTGTGGAAACCATAATAAATGTATTTCAGGATTCTACAATTTATTTGAAATAGAATTTTTGTGTAAGATGATAAATGTCTTTACTGTCACTTTAAATCAATTTAATGCATCTCAATAAAAATAGACTATTAATTTCGAAGAAAAAGAAATTAGTAACTTACTGGCCTCAAATTGTTAAATGATAGTGTATATAATCTGGCATATGTTATAATTTAAAAATTAAACAAATTTAAACAAATTGCTCTGGACAAGGCAGTGCCAAAGGCACTATAACTACACCTAAAATTAAGCAGCTAAATATATAAACTACGCCTCTGCTAGATGACTAATATACTTAAAATTATGAATACAAAAACTATAGATTCAGCTAGGTCACAAAAGGTTACAAAACCTCCAACAGAATATGACGATATGTTGTAGGGAAACAAAGATGTACACAGCAGAGAAAAAGTCACAAATGAAAAACATAGCCCACTAAAAATGAAAGATCAGAAGGGTTTAAGGAATTTCAAGAAATGGCTGTAATATGTCTCCCAGGAGCAGTGTTTTTCTGAACACATGGGTTTTCTCACAGTAAAACCAGTCGTGACACAAAACAGAATAACACTTAAAAGAGTCCAAAAAGCCATGTCTTGTTGAAGTGGCTTTAAAATAACTATGATTTGACAGAAAAGCAGTTAAATGAGAGCCTACATTGACTTGAGCCTGCCAGACAATAAATCAACTTAATCTCCTTGGAAAAAATTCTCACCTCCAACTCTGAATGTGTATTTAAAAAGAAAACTGGCCAACAAATTGTGCATGAAGTTATTTTCTTCGTCCACATCTTGTGGGCCTCTTACAGCGTCGACCCTCTTCTACACTGCACTCAGTTATGTGCAGTCCTGTGCAACAGCACTGTGACATTGATCACATGGCCTCCATCTCCATCCAGACCACTTCAGATTAATTTTTCAGCTGCTCCAGCGCAGCCGTTTCATAGCGTATCAACGGCGTAGAGACCCATCCGCCTCTGCCCTACTTCTGGTGCTCTGTGCGTGACACCACAACCATTTAGAGCGCCGTTTTTTCGCTAGCGACTCCTCCACCATTTTCAGCTGTCTCATTCCATTTTTCATTCATCCCTTAATTTGCGATGCAGCTCTTTTTCTGAGCCTGTGACTTTCTCCTCACACCCTGCATTATTCACAGTTTCTCAGAAGCTTCAATACCCAGAAGGCCCAGACCTGACTCTTCCATTTCCATATTTCTACTTAAGGACTTATGTTTTACCATTTCAAACACGTCATACTGAGAATACCAATTTGGACCCTGATGCTAACCTGCAGCCGTGAGGCAGCTGGAAAACAGTTTAAGATGGATATATGGGGTCTCTGAAGCCCACTGGCCCAGGGCAAGTCTAAATGCATGTAAAGGAGAGGTGGACATGTGCATTTGAAAGCAGATCTGTGACTACTGAACACTGTTCAACTCTCCTGTTGTGTTAAACTCTGGTCAACTTTGGTGAAAGGTTTGACCCCATTGGTTTCCATGTAATTTGCTAAAAATCGACACTGTAAAACACATTCAAAATGTCATGTAAAAACTGAATGAATAAATAATTCCCACCTACTTCTATTGTATTATTTCTATCGTGTTAGGG
Organism: Labeo catla; assembly: GCA_012976165.1. Classification (NCBI taxonomy): domain Eukaryota; kingdom Metazoa; phylum Chordata; class Actinopteri; order Cypriniformes; family Cyprinidae; genus Labeo; species Labeo catla. The sequence continues at coordinate 239,707 of VONZ01000170.1, forward strand.
GTCAATTTGACCTATATTTATAAATAATAATTTAAAAAAAAAAATGTAATTTTGGGTAAAAAATGGTAAAGCCTCATCGAAGGTATTTTCTACTTTCATCTTTCATTCCATGACATCCAGGCAGGTAAAAAAATACTTAGTAAACAATCTCAGAAACAGCTTTATTATTAATTTATTTGCTGTCATTTAGTTTCTATAACTAAAAATACATCTGTCCACTGCAGTTAACACCATGTATTGAAGGGAATATTTCTTTATTAGGAATGTCCATTCAATTCTACTACACTGTAAAAAAAAAAAAAAAAGTGGTTTAACTTAAAATAATTTGTTACCCTGCTGCCTTAAAATTTTAAGTTTATTCAGCACAAATATCTAATTTTGTAACATTTCAAGATGACTAAACTTGAAGGCAGCAGGGTAACAATTTATTTTAAGTTGACTCAACAATTTTGTTTTTACAGTAATGACTATTTTGAAATTTATATTAAAAAAAATAAAATGCGACTTCACAAGGATATTTTGAACAGAAACAATGGCAACTGGCAAAACCAAAAGTCATATTTTAATTTTAAGGCCAACATGTGTGTGTATGTGTGTTTGCGGTGGTGTGGTAATGTACTCACAAGATCCCATGTCTCCATGCAGCTGAAGTATTTGGGGGACTGGCATAGTTAAAACCACTATGTCAAACCGCTCTGGTGCTCCCCCTTTGCGACACACTTCCCAGCCAGCGTCTTTTCGGTGAATGTGAGTGACATGTTGGTCGTAGAGCACCTCTGCTCCTGCTTGAGTGCGGAGGGGCACAATTGGCAATGTTGCACATAGCAAAACAAGTAAAAGGAGACAAAAAGGAAAAACAGGGAAAGAAAGAATTCCAAAGAAAGTCACACAGAAGGAAAGGTCAGATTATGTATCATCAAGATTTGGTTTATAGCACATGCAAATAGTTCTACATGATCTCTCATCTTAGATACAAGAGTGGAAAGAAACCCAATCCCACAGTTACATGGAAAACGCATCATTCGGAATTAGTATGTCACTTTTCACAAAAGGCTTAAGGTGACAGAACAATGCTGACAGCTGTATATGATATCAGTATCTGGGCAATGGTGATAAATAGTGTGCAAATACACATAATTCACTTCTCACTTAAATCCCTTACCATTTTGCTGATCTTAAAATAACTGTTGTTTCTCAGTGTTGCTGCACACATTAAAGCAGTTCCATCTGACTGCTGCTTTTTGTTCTTTGTTCCAGCACATGCACAATATCAAAACATCCTGAACTGTTTCTAAAGACTCCGTCAGATTATTGACTAAGAGCTGTGATCTCTGAACTCATAAATCAGCTTGCACGGTCTGGCCAAATTCTTCTGCCCTCTCTCTAGGAAATAAGACAAATTTCTAGAAAGGTAACATTTAGAAGGACCAACAGCTGGATGACTCAGGTCTTGCTGACCCAAAAATAATTTTCTGGCAGCACATTTCTGTCATTAAACAGCTGATGAAAAACAGCTGCTTTATGAACAACGATAAAATCGGTTATTAAATCTGTCTTGCTTCTCTGATTGTGTAAATATATAAAGAACATTTCTGTGTGAAATTGCCCTGATGGAAAAGGCTACAGCGAATGCTATTTTTGCTATTTTAATACATGTTTTAAATGAAATGTAGACATTTTAATATATAAATTGCCTGGCATTTTTGATGGAAAACTGTTCGCATGGCTTAAAAGTCTCTTATGCCAAGAGACTCACAAAGGCTGCATATATTTGATTAAAATACAGTAAAAACACTGATACTGTGAAAAAATGTTACCAATTAAAATAACTGTTTTCTATTTTAATATACTGCCATTTAATGCATCCTTGCTGAATAAGTATTAGTTTTTATTAAAAAAAAGCAACTGACCCTAAACTTTTTAATAGTAGTGTATATCAGTATGACTTGCAGCAAAACCAGAAGGAAAAATCAGCGATTTTTGGAAAGAAGTTGAACCTAAACTCAAATAACCTACCTGACTCTTTGAGATAGTACTTGACAATGGAGGAGACCCCGTGGGACGTTACATAGTTCACAATTCCTTCTTCCTTTGACATCATGCCTTCAACAGGAGCAACGAGAGGTTTTAAAATCTCTTGTGCTAAGAGTTCTTCGTAAAAACTAAAAATACCAAAAAAACATTAGTCACTACAGGTATAATTTACAACAGTTATTTTTACATAATTAAAATGAAAAAACAACTTTAAATGTTTAATCTCATTAAACAAGACACTATAACAGATCAGATATAGTTCAGCGAAGTTGCCTACCTGCTGTGAATACGAGCGTAGTATGGTGTGGCCGTTATATATTGAGCACCAAGATCAACTGTGCATGAAGGATCATTTGAACTTCTGCTTGTGGACATTCTCCCCCCTATAAAATTCATGCAAAATTTCTTTACCGTCTATTCAAAATATTATCAGGTCTAAGCAATGTGACATATAAAATGATGCTTTTGAATTATTAGAGATAAAAGAAACATCTAAATAAAAACATACAATGATTTAACATCAAAGTACATGCATAAAACATCAGTAATTACATTACTAATGCACAAACTTGCAACAATGCTGCTGATGACCAAAAAAAAAACAAAAAAAACATTGTACTCTTGTGAATGTGCGTTGACTGACACGAAAAAGATAAAATTGTTGAATAACGTCATTATTTTCCTTTTCTTTTCTTTTCACACAAAAAGTATTCTTGTACCTTCATTAAAATTAAGGTTGAACCACTGCTGTCACATGGACTATTTTAACAATGTCCTTACTACCTTTATGGGCCTTGAACGTGGTAGTTGTGTTGCTGTCTATGCAGGGTAAGAAAGCTCTCGGATTTCATCAAAAATACCTTAATTTGTGTTCCAAAGATGAACAAAGGTCTTACGGGTTTGGAACGACATGAGAGTGAGTAATTAATGACAGAATTTTCATTTTGAGGTGAACTAACCCTTTAAACCTGTTCCTCATAACAAGCAAAGTTTTGGTAAAATTGACTTTGAATGGATGAATAGAAATCTTCTAGGTTTCAATAAAAATATCTTAATTTGTGTTTCGAATGACATAAGGATGAATAAATGAAACCAGATTTGAGTGTGTGTCTGTGTACAAACCTTTTAAGGTTATTGTCAGTAAGCAGTGGTCTTGTTGTGTGATATTGTATTCCAAGAATATTTGTTCTGTGTAGTTTTTACCCATATTAAGTATTAGCATCTAATCATCCACATTCTAATCAATGCGTTATTTAATGAGATTTGAAGTGGGCGTGTCTTGTCAATCAAAGGACAAAGTTCAGGAGTTGCCTCCAGACTGGTTGTCATGCATTGAAATGCAATGAGGACTTGCGGTGGCAGTCTGTCATTTTAGGCGAAGAGTCAATAAATAATTTGACGTCGGAAACTTTCTTATAATAAATCTTAAGATACTAAGTGTCATATCTGCTTAGAACAGCGTTTTGACGTGCGCAGCCTTAATGAATGACAGTTTGCTGCACATCCCATTAATTTAATGATTTAAACGCACGAGACACCCACAACTCGATAAAATGTTTCACATCAGTACATAAAGTAAACATTCTTTGAGTCAAAACAGATAAGATGCTAACCTGCACCCCGAGATTTGTCCCACACGACTATATTAGCCTTCTTTGGCAGCTCCCTCCGTAGCAGACAGGCACATAAACTGCCTGTAAGTCCAGCACCAACTATTAAAACTCGAGACATTTTTTTAGAAAAGGTAAATAAGCAACTGCTTATGTAAAACAGCAAGGCGATCTTGCTTGTTTGAAGAGTTCACGCAATTTAGCACCCTGTTCCTTTAAGAATTATGAAAGGTCGAAATGTTTTTGTTGGCCAACCAAAACATTCCCTTGGTTATTTGACTGATGTGTATGCACAACATATCTAAACTCCAAACAATAATAATAACATAAACTTATATTTAAGTTTTACAGGTACTTTGAAGACAGAGTACGAACTCAAATGTGTGTGTGTGTGTGTGTGTGTGTGTGTGTTTTTTGCATTTACAGTAATCCAAAATTCTTATTATTTAGTAGCCGACAATTAGTTCAAGTGACCACTGCAAATCACTGTTTGTAATTTTATAGTCTCACTATCTAAAAAAAGTAAAGTAACCTAACGACGACATCAGTTTGACAAACATTTAAATAATTATTAAAGACCAACGTTACTTAAATAAGGAAGAAATCAGATAATACATGAATAAATCTCTATTCAAGAAGTGGAACTGACTGATTAAAGGCGTTCAAGAACAGTGATCAGGTCATGATGTCACTGTCAGCTGATCCTAAACCATCTTCATCGCTATCAGTGTGGTCAGTACTGATGCTCCACACTTTTAATTTCAGTACGCTGCTATGGAGGGCTCAAGCGAAGTTGGGTGAGTTTCGTTATTCAGTGCTTAGTATCGTTTAATAAACACACTTCATCAGATCATTAGCCTCGATCAGTTTAAAACGATTGTATTTATTTACGTGCTGCAAGAAATCACGTAGTGGCGACTCAATGAATTAGCAATGAACGAACTTACTGTACGATGAAGTGTGTGAAGCTACTATGTAATTACAGGGCTTTAAACGTTTTGTTTGCACCGACTGATTTTCGTGCGTTTGCTAATATTTCAAAAGCCCTGGCTTGGCAACCTGTCATTCAGAGGTGTGACGCGAACTGTTTTTGTTTTGTGAAAACGCAGTTGCGAAAATAAACATTTAAACCTTGCTTAAACTATAATGCGCCTTAATAAAGTAAAAACAAACGACACTGTATATGTAATAGCCTACCTTATACAATATTTTTGGTGACATAAATGTGTAAAAACAATGTAAGCATTTTCCAAGCTCATTCTGTATTTGCTTCCTGATCAAATTGCTCTTACATGATAAAGTACAGTCAGTGATGTTCAGCAGTGTTTGTTTTGGCAGCTTGTTTTGTCTGAACAAACAAGGATTTAGCTACACCGACCTTGTATTTTCATGTTATGTATCGCTTAACTTACTTTAAAGTCACGTGATGTATTGAATTTATTGGCTGCTGAAGATTAGCATAGCTTTTTAAAACTGGTTTAGATTAACGTGTCTTGGGAGACCCTGTATGTTAAGTCACTGTTTGTGAATATTCAACAGAAAGATGTCAAGGCTGATGTTTTCTCTGGTGCTGCTTACATCTGGGCTCGTTCAGTGCAGGCCGCCAGTTCAGGACAAGACAGGACTGGACCCTGAAGTTAATATGAACATTGTGAGTAGCCAGTAATTACAGTTTATATGTAATAAGCTGCAATGAGTGTTCTTCATTATTGTCCAGTAAATTGTCAATAAGTGCTAAAACACTATAAATATAGAATAAATTAAGGTAAATTGGGACACTATTGCCATTTATTGCAATGACATCCAACAAAGTCAATCAACAACATTCATATCATCTATGTGGACAATACTGTTCACTTTGTGAAAATGTGGTTGAGTTACTAAAGTGTAATATAGTGTGAATATGCAGCTCACACTCAAAGTGAAACAAAAAAACACATACATTTTATTCAGAGACCCAAACTAAGAAAAAATAGGCAATTTGATGCAAATGTTGCTATTTATATGGCCAGAAAAAAGATGAAATTCTAATAGCTTGTACTGTAGATCAGTTTGGCTAGCTTTATCTGCTTTAGCTGACCTCATGCATGTCATGTCATATTACGCCTGTCGTAAACTTTGCACTACATTTGTAATATTTACAGTTCTCCGGTTTGTCACATGCTCTAGAGAGAAGTGGACTATCTCTATTATTAGTTGACCATCTCTATAAAAAATATATTTTGCACTTTGTCCTACCGTGATTCACCGTGGCTCTTGGGAACTGAATGCAGCGCACATCATCATGTTATCACTTGTAAAAGTGTATATTAGCTCTTGGTTCATTAGTGTTTCAAAGAATATGTGAAACAGGGAAGAGAAACATAATTCACCAGTTAAGCAATTTTTTTATTCATAATTGACATTAGACAGCTTTGTGTAACATATTTTCCCACAGACTCTGAAAGGAAATTGTACTCTAAGTGACATTTGTGCACTTTCATGTTTGGTTAGATATGAAACAGAATTTCTTGGTTTAAATAAAGATATCTCATAATCATTGTTTGAGGATTTGCACAGGTCAAATAACCATTTGCAGAAATGCTGATAAGACAGTGATTTGTTGGTTTTAATACAATAACTGGGTTTTATACTCTGCTTTTCACATACTTGCTTTCATAAGAAGATTATTAAGCCTTAAAAGTTTGTCACTTGGGCTACCTAAAAGAATAGTTCACCCAGAAATTAAAATTTTATTTTTTATTTTTTTCATTGGAACATAATAAGAGAATTCTCCTTTTCAAGAACCCCCATTTTGGCATGGGGACATAAATGACAAAAATTAAAATTAAAAATGAAAAGGTTGCAGATCATGAGTCTTTCTGACTAGATACATAATCAGCATATGTTTACAATGCTGACACTTGAAAGTTCACTGTTTAAGAGTCAGATTTACTCTGATTGTTATGAATATGGAGATATATAACCACAAACACGTATAAAAATGATGGGGATGTGGTAAATGGTTTTAGAAACTCAGTGAAGCTGAAGCCACAAGTGTGATCATGCATCATTTCAAATTTTAGGAAGTTATATCTAAAACTGTGAATTTTCTAACATTTTCTAAGACAGTGTTATGTGTGTTTTTAGAGAAGGCTAATAAAAGGCAAAAAAAAATGTATTGCCCCCTGTATAGCAAGCTCCCCTGCATGCTATTGTCAGATGTCTGGCCTGGCAAACTGCCCCATTCATGTTTTTATTGTTCTCACTAGACAAACCTTTCACACCTCCGACAGGTATGAGACATAATCGTCATTATTCTTTTGTTTTTATTCAGCCATTATTAGCTTTTATTCTGCCATTAAATGGCTTACCAGTACAAATTTCTTTGACCACAATATACATTTACCCATCTATTAAGTGCGACCTTACATTAAATGCGACCTTACATTAATTATTTCGCCAAAATACACCATGAAGCATGAGTACACCTTTTAAGTTGGTGCATTAGAGCTAACATTAGCATCAAGCTAGATTACTACATTAACTAGATTAACAGTAAGCTTTTACTCAAACCTCACTTTAAACAGTGTTTGTAATAACCTTGGTTTGCAAACATGCTGGTTATTGAAATATGCTATTTATAGCCTTTTATAAGCAGCTCATCACTGCACCTGCTTACAATTTACCATGTAAACATTCTTTATTTTTATGAAAATACCCCAAATCTCATGAAAATCACATACAAATCTTATACTGTTGTAATCATGCATCCATTAGCTTCATGTTTCATGTGTAGAAGCATTTATCTGGGTTTGTTGTGGGTATAAAAAAACCCACGAAAGAACAGGAAGGGTTATGATCACGCAATATGATTCACATTTGAACGGTGAATGAGCTTTCTCTGAGTTGCAATAGCGATTGCAGAAGAGAAAACATACCAAGACAGCACTGGAAGCTGCTAATGCTCATCAGATTACCTTATTCAGTATAAAATAAATAGAAATGATGATTCTTTCTGAAGAAATATGACGTAAACGTGTAAAAATATCAATTTTTTTTTCAAGTATGCACACTTTTGGACTAAAAGCCTTCATGGATGCTGTTCACTGAAGCTATTCGAACACAAATAAACCGTGGCAAACGTAACTGAATATGAATGCGTGCTGTTATTCTATTCAGAATATCATACATTACCGATTTTTTATTTTGCACTCCTGACATAAATTAAGAAAGATCCATAAGAAAAGATTTGGAGCTCTAGATTCCAGGATAAATTATATATTTTCATAATGAAGCCATTAAGTTCTCCATATTTTCAGTAGCTGGTCACATTCTGCATTTCATCAGACTTATTTTTCCTCTTGCATCTTCATTCTGCAGAAGTAGACAAAATATTTCTTGTTTCCAGCACACACTATTTCTGCATTAAAGAGGATGAAAACAAGAGAGAGAGAGTGTGTGTGTGAAAGAGAGAGAAGCACATCCCCCAGTGCTTACCCTCCCCATAATGTGTGTTGAGCCAGCAGTGGGTTTATCCTTAAGTGGCCTAAAGTAGAATGAGCAGACAGAAGACCCAGGGGGAGTGGGAAATTGCAGAGCCTTTAATTATGCATGGGGAGATTGCATGGCAGGCCTGGAACCAACAAGCTCACACAGTTTCTTTGAAGTCTCTGATTATAATTTATCTCATATCTGAAGCAGAAGGAGGAGCAGTGTGACACCATACAGCTGAAATAATTGTGCTCTTGAAAAGACAAATGACTAAACTAAGAATTTAAGCTGAACTGGTGTTTTTAAATTTTAAAAATACTGCCACGTTGATGACATTTATTGTAGACCTTAGCAAAGAAGAAATGTAGCTATTCTTAAAAAATACTTAGGCCTTATATTTCTTCTTCAAATGGATGACATTATACTGCTTTCATCAGAATAGAACAATGCGTATGCTATTTTGAAGTGTTTTATTGTCTAAAGTGAGAATGTGTTTGCTGTTCAGTTTAATTTTCTTCTTACATGGAGCTGTGTTTCCATTGATTTCTCCATGCTGTCATGCTTCTCATGGACTTTGCCCATGTTCCCCGTTGTGTTTGTCTCTTGTAGAGTGAGATCATCAGACACTGGGGCTACCCAGCTGAAGAATTTGAAGTGGTCACCGAGGACGGATACATCCTGAGCATCAACCGTATCCCACATGGCGTCAAAAACAAGGATGGACAAGGTAAACGTTTGGGTTGGTGTGCCCAAAGATTTGAATGAGCCCATTCATGCTTCTGTGTTGCTTGCGTTAGCGTGAATTATTAAAGATGGGAGCTTTCTGTTTGAAAGAGGAATGTCTGTAAAATGAACTCTGAATTCTCACCATTCACTTTGAAGCCATTACGAAACATACAGTCACATGAACGCACTGGGTGAGATTTTCACATCTGAACCTTAACATCTTAACATCCCGTGGTTTTTAATAGTCACGTAGCAATTTAAAGAGGGGAGAGAAGCGGTTTTGGATGAGTCAGTCTTGTATGGTGGAGGAACTCCTGTAATACGCTCATGTAATCCAACCCACACACAATGTCTTCTTAGGCTTTTCTTCTCGTTGATATCAAGATCTCATCACCTCTTGTGATGTTGTGAGTTTATTAGAAGATAGTGTTTCATAAATTGATTAAGTTGATTAAGTGGGAGTCTCAAACCAATTAAAGTTGACCCCTGCGAGTTTATGTAATATGATACATATATTTATACAAAAATAAGAAATAAGATTTTTGAATTTATGTGATTTATGTGTGTGTGTGTGTGTGTGTGTGTATATATATATATATATTATAGATATGTATTTATATTCATTTTGATAATAGCATTTAACAGTTTGCAGTTGTGAGCATTCAAATACATGTATATATGGTATAGTTTAATGCTTTTTTTAAAGTTAATCTTAAATAATTAATAATACTGGTAAAACATCTATAGTGAAATGAATCGCAAAATGAATATTTTTCATATTTTACATTACAGTGTTGTGATGCTTAATTTATTTGCACAATGTAATACATTCAATTATTATTTTAATGTAATTATTTATTTTGATATAAAACTTAATATCTGTTATTTACAGTTGCGGTCAAAAGTTTACATACACCTTGCAGAATCTGCAAAATGTTACTTTTTACCAAAATAAGAGGGATCATACACAATGCATGTTATTTTTTTATTTAGCACTGACCTGAATAAGATATTTAGCATAAAAGGCGTTCACATATAGTCCACAAGAAAAATGACCCTATTCAAAAGTTTACATACACTTAAGATACTTAACAGGTGTTGTTACCTGAATGATCCACAGACCACAGCTGTGTGTTTTTTTTTTTTGTTTGTTTTAGTGATAGTTGTTCATGGTCGCTTGTTTGTCCTGAACAGTTAAACTGCCCGCTGTTCTTCAGAAAAAAATCCTTCAGGTCCGACAAATTATTTGGTTTTTCAACATTTTTGTGTTTGAACCCTTTCCAACAATGACTGTATGATTTTGAGATTCATATTTTCACGCTGAGGACAACTGGGAAGCATAAAAGTATCCTCTGTAGCTTCTGAAGGGCAGTACTAAATGAAAAAAATATGATATTTTGGCAGAATAAGAAAAATGTACACATTTTCATTGTGTTCAAAAGTTTACACCCCTGGATCTTAATGCATCGTTTTTCCTTCTGGAGCATCAGTGAGCGTTTGAACTTTCTGTAATAGTTGCATATGACTCCCTCAGTTGTCCTCAGTGTGAAAAGATGGATCTCAAAATCATACAGTCATTGTTGGAAAGGGATCAAATACACAAAAATGCTGAAAAACCAAAGGATTTGTGGGACCTAAAGGATTTTTCTGAAGATCAGGGGGCAGTTTAACTGTTCAGGACAAACAAGGGACTCGTGAACAACTATCACCAAACAAAACAAAACAAAAACACACAAACAGTTGTGGATCACTCAGGTAACATAAGACATCATAAGAATCAAGCGTATATAAATTTTGAATGGGATCATTTTTATAAATTCAACAATTATTTTCTCTAGTGGACTATATGTGAAATATCTTATTCAGGTCAGTGCTAAATAAAAAATAACACGCATTTTGTAAGATTCCTCTTATTTTGGTAAATTAATTAACATTTTGCAGATTCTGCAAGGTGTATGTAAACTTTTGACCTCAACTGTATCAATCTATGGACATAAGATGAAAATAATAAATACTGAAAGCTATTTTGTATCAAGCTAGTATTGTAATAGGTGCATCTCTAGAATAAATCAGTGGCAGCTATGATGTCATCAGCTGAAAAACAAAGGAATCTCTGTGATGATAAAGCAGGCTGAAATCGGATCAGTACAGATGAGTGTTATTGTGGTGTTAATGTTGTCGTTCCTGCACAATAGTGCTTCTGGAATCAGTATTCAGTTTGATATTTAGCGCTCCCCATATTTCATTAATGAGCAGAGAGATCTCTAAAGCTCATGCTCTCACACTAATCTCGCCAGGGACGCCACTGGAGCGGAAAACCAATTCAACAGCCATACATCAGCTTCCACTCTCCCTCGCTGTGCTAACACAATGTCTCATGTTTTTCTAAATGAGAATACATTTCCCCGACACAAATCCCTCTGCTGGAGGATTTGAGGGCCTTTGAGAAACTTTGGCCTTGTGCATCTTTGCTTTTCACTCATTGTATTAGATTAAGAGCGTTGTTGGCTGTGTTCTTGTGTTTGACCTTCAGAATAAAATTGGCTTATGCAAATGAACATGGAAATGTGTTCAGTACATTGATAACTGTACTTAATCAGGAAGACTGGGAATTTCGAAGACCACGTTAACAAGACAAACCCTGTGAGGCATTTTTGTTTTACGCTGATGCTTTACGCTTAAAGCTGTGCATGTCTGTGTGTGCTGGGAGCTGGTAAATGTTAATAGTAAATTCTGATATGTGATAAATAAGTAAAGAGCCATCAAGCTGTTTGTTTCAGTGGATGGCTGGTGCTGAGTGGTGTGACGTTGGGTGTGATAAGCACTGAAGCTCTGAGGTGGCACACAGGAGATGCAACTCATTTCCTGCTGTCCCAGTTCTCCAAGTCACATGAAACAATGTTCTGCATAGCTCAAAGAAACACCAAGGAATGACAATATTTTTTAGCGCCAAGTGAGGTTTCCCAAAGACAGTCTCACCTGAGAAAATACATGCTCATTCTTTTCTCCAGATCTAGTGAATTTTTCAAAAATACTTTAAATGCAATCCGTACACACAATAATTTCAATACAACCCTTCTGTAACAAGTATATATTTAATTTTGGAGTTAAAATAATTTAGATATTTTTCTTATAAGTTAAAAATGCCAGGGTGATACAACTGTCATTAAAAATGACATTTATTATTTTAATTTATGTTGATTTTACTTATTTTTATTATTAGATAAAATAGTGATATTTAAAAAAAAATTGCTTCACTAATAATTAATAATAGAAAAACCTTGTCTGCCAAATTAAATGATGTGGTGCAACAAACAATTAGAAACAGAAAAAAGGAAAAACTAAAGAAAAACATAAAAAGAGACACACACCTGCAGGTACACCACAGTGTGTATCAATATTAGTGTCTTAAAATATCAGATAACTTGACTTTCATGAGAAGGCAAGATTAACATAAATAATTGATGATATTTGTAAAAACTAGTTTTTACACTGAAAAATATATTTCAAAGTAAAATAGTGACTAAGATGTGTACTTTCACATGTATTCAAAGTGTAAGAAAAATATAGTATTTTTTACTTGAAGGTGATTTTTAGAGTCATTTAAATTAAACTTTTCCTTAAAATCATATTCATTTTTCTCAAAATCATATGCAAACAACACAAACAGATTAATATGTGGGGTTTAAAGCAGTGATTTTTTTGAACTTCATTTCCCATAAACCCTATCCTGACTCATTGTGCAACTGCACTCCTGGGATTGTTCTGCAGTTATGTAAAATGTTAAGTCTCCAGCTCCGCACCACTTCCAAAGTCTTGCTGTGCGAGTTGCAGGGTTTAGGGGTGTAGAAAGAATGGCTGGTATGAAGTCAAACAATGCTATCAGCTCAAGGTCTGTTTGTGCTACTAAGAGGACCAGCTCACATCCTGTTTCTGACAGATATTCAGATAAAGGTCCCAAAAAAGAAAGGATGGCATTATCAGTGTAAAGCTAATGCACATACTCCCTCTGCTGGCCAAACATGTAATCTCTAAAAAACATATAAGGGTATAATTGATTAAGTTTGCATCCATTAAAAGGCTTTGTGACCTTTTTTATCTTTTGATTCTTATTTATGACAGAAGCCAAGCCTGTAGTATTCCTCCAACATGGTCTTCTCGCTGCTGGAAGTAACTGGGTGACAAACCTGCCAAACACCAGCCTGGGTTTCCTCCTAGCTGACGCTGGATTTGACGTGTGGATAGGCAACAGTCGTGGGAACACCTGGTCCAGAAAACACGTCAGCCTTGACCCTAAACAGAAAGAATACTGGCAGTTCAGGTACAAGCACAATATTTTTGTTCAGTGTGTTATTCTGTGGTTTACACTCTTTCAGCAAATACCAACCTTTCTAGTTTGTAAGAAATTTAGGATAAACATTTTAAAAAATGTTTTTACTACCATACACTACCATTTTTATTTACAAACTCTCTTATGCTCACCAAAACTATTTATTTGATCAAAAATACAGTATAACAGTAATATTACAATTACAATTTATAAATAATAAAAATTATAAATAAAAAAGTTTTTTATTGAAATATTTTAAAATGTGATTTATTCCTGTGATGACAAAACAGAATTTTCAGCAGCAATTACACAAGTCTTCAGTGTCACATGAACATTCAGAAACCATTCTAATATGCTGATTTGTTACTCAAATAATTTTTTATGATCAATTTTGAAAACATTTGTGCTGCCTAGTATTTTTGTATAAACTGTGATACATTTTCATCAGGGTTCTTTAAGTAAATCTTCCTTGTACAGTCATGGCCAAAAATATCAGCACCCTTGCAATTCTGTCAGAAAATGCAACCCTTCTCTCAGAAAATTGTTGCAGAGGCAAATGTTTTGGTACTGATTATTTATTTATTTATTTGCATTGGAACAACACAAAAAAACCAAATCTGATACAATTCCACACAAAACCCCAGAAATGCACTGGACAAAATTATTGGCACCCTTACCTTAAGGGTGCCAATAATTTTTTCCCGCTTTGGAAAAAATAACTGAAATCAGTCACTTCCTGTAACCATGAATGGGTTTCTTACACCTCTCTACTGGAATTCTGGACCACTCTTCTTTTGCAAACTGCTCCAGGTCATTCAGATTTGATGGATGCCTTCTCCCGACTGCTGTTTTGAGATCTCTCCACAGGTTTTCTATGGGATTCAGATCTGGACTCATTGCTGGCCATTTCAGAGCTCTCCAGTGCTTTGTTTGTAACCATTTCTGAGTGCTTTTTGAAGTGTTTTTCGGGTTATTGTCCTGCTGGAAGACCCATGACCTCTGGTGGAGACGCAGCTTTCTGACACTGGCCACTATGCTGCGCCCCAAAATTCTGTGGTAATCATCAGATTTCATGATACCGTTCACACAGTCAAGGCATCCAGTGCCAGAAGCAGAAAAGCAACCCCAAAACATCTTTGAAGCTCCACCATGTTTGACTGTAGGGATTGTGTTCTTTTCTTTGAAGGCCTCATTTCTTTTTCTGTAAACAGTACCATGATGTCCTTTACCAAAAAGCTCTACATTTGTCTCATCTGTCCACAGTACGTTCTCCCAGAAGGATTGTGGTTTTGTCACATGAGTTTTGGAAAACTCCAGTCTTGTTTTTTATGCAGTAGTGTCCTCCTGGGTCTCCTACCATAGCGTCCCTTTTCATTCAGATGGTGACGGATTGTGCGAGCTGACACTGTTGTACCCTGTGTCTGCAGATCAGCTTGAATTTGTTTGAAAGTTAATCGGGGTTCTTTATCCACCATTCAAACAATCCTTTGTTGTAAATTTTCATTAATTTTGCTCTTCCGTCCACGTCCAGGGAGGTTAGCTACAGTACCATGTAAACCTCTTGATGATATTCCACACAGTGGACACAGGAACATTAAGATCTCTGGAGATGGACTTGTAGCCTTGAAATTGTCTGTGTTTTTCCACAATTTTTTTTCTCTCAAATCCACAGACAACTCTTTACACATCTTTCTTTTCTCCATGCTCAGTGTGACACACAACACAAAGGCTGAGTCAACTTTTCTCCATTTTAACTGGTTGCAAGTGTGATTACCTGTTACTTGCCACAGGTGTGTCTAAATACAAATTAAGGGAGCATCACATGTTTGAAAAGCAATTATTTCTTACAATTTTGACAAGGTGCCAATAATTTTGTCCAGTCCATTTTTGATTTCTGTGTGAAATTTGATGAAGTTTGACTTTTCTTCTCTGTTTTTGTGTTGCAGTGCAAACAAAAACAATAAAAACATGAATACCAAAACATTTGCAGTTGGACCAATTTTCTAAAGAAAAAAAGTGTTGCATTTTCTGACAGAATTGCAAGGGTGCCAATATTTTTGGCCATGATTCTATATCTTAAAGCACTCATTTCCTCTTTTCAGCTGACACTTGCATGCAGAGCTTGAAACCTAGTCTCACCTCAAAACTTGACATTACCCAAACTTTTTTTTTTTTTTTTGCCTTGCAAGCTTTGGTATTTCCTTCAGGAAATGCAGATCTAGTTCTTGTTTTTAGAATTCTCTGTTGGGTTAATAATGTATCAGCCAGAACTAAAAAAAACAATGTTTTTTTTCTCTCTGTGTGTTTGTGTGTGTGTGTGTGTGTGAGCCAGTCATGATGAACTGGCTAAGAAGGATCTTCCTGCAGTGATAAACTTCATTACAAAGACCACTGGCCAGGAGCAAATCTTTTATGTGGGCCATTCCCAGGGAACCACTATAGGTATCACCTATTCTCTAAGCATTTTAGAGTAATTCATTATTTTGATCTGTGGAAATGTGACTCAGAGTTATTATTCATCAAATCACTGGTCTACAAAGTATGCTCAGGGATGTTATTGTGTGGGAACGTCTCACAGCAGCCTCTGTACTTCACACTTTTTGCTATGCATGGTGTGATTCCAAGTCCTATATATTTTTATATGATATATTTTTATATTTATATATTATTTTATATTATATATTTATTTCTTCTTGCTTCTCAGCATTCATCGCTTTCTCCACAATGCCAGAGCTGGCCAGCAAAATCAAGATGTTCTTTGCTCTAGCTCCTGTTGCCACAGTGGGGATGACCAAAAGCCCCATGACCAAATTGTCTGTTATTCCAGAGTTTCTCATTTGGGTGAGCATTTTATTAAAAACACTATGCTTTAGCTCTGTTCCGGAAAACTAGAAAACTCCCCTATTGGCTACATAGGAACAGAACATATAACTCATTTTTGAGTCAGTATCACCATAGAGTGCCTTTCAGCCCTCACAATACTCAAAAATTTTGGCCTTTGGTCTTAATTTCCCATTCGTTTTATGTCATGTCATAAATAGTAGATACTCAAGTACTATAGAAACATATTAGCTGAGCTCCCACACATTTTTTAGATAATAATGGGCCATTATTCGAAGCATAAACCATAAGGTATGTCCACCCTGTCATGGACATGTATATTACTTTTAAATACGTTTTTATTGCAATATTAAGATGCAAATGATATTTTCTGAAAGGTATAATGTCCCTTTGCCAAAACAAGGTATTTGTTTGCTTTCAATTTATAAATACATAAAAGATTTTATGTAAACCATGTGTTTTTAAAGAAACTCATACAATTCGCAAATGTATTTTTTCTTATTTGGAGAAAACTGTAATATCTGGATGCAGTTTTTTATTTGCATGTTATTGCCCCCCACACCTAGCTATTGAACACACTGGATTATACAGATATGATTGAAATATTATTTAAAATATTATTTTAAAATATCAAGATGACAGGGTGGACCAGCACATGACGGGGTGGACACATAAAGCAGAACACACAAAGCATGACAAAATATGACAATGAAACAGAAAAATGTATTAACCCTTTAACTGTCACTCCCATTTTTGAACACAGACATAAAAATATACTATCCAGACTTAAATTATTATAATTCATGAATGAAAACATTTTGTAATATGATTTTGATGTACATTTTCCGTGATAATGCAATGTCTGATTTTAAAATGCCTTTCAAAGGATAAATTTTGAGATTCTAAGTTTTGAACTGATATATAATTTCTTATGATTTCTAAAACGTGATAGGGAAAAAGGCAACGAAGAAAGTCTTTTGTGACAAAGGTCAGAACTCATGTTATGATGTAGATTTTTTATGTTGCACTCTTGACAAATATTAATCTATTACTTTTCCTACGTAAATTCAAACACAAAAATATGGTAAAATATCTATTTAGGAGTTTTAGACCTTTCCAACAGTGTATAGTTTGTCATGATTAGATTAGTATTTAATTGTGATATGGTGAAGTAAACCTAGGCGCAACAGAAGAGAATTTGGTATATTTTAACATACATTTTTTTAAAATACTGTATTCTAATTACTTCCGGCATACTTTATGCCGACAGGGTGGACATGTTAAGCTTTGGCAAAGCGAGTAAGCTAAGTAAGTAAACTCATATGAAGAAAATTTGTCAGTTCAAAAGTCACCAATTTACTCACCTCAGCTGTTGAAATTCCCAACACTGAAGAGACAAAAAAAAATGTGTTGTCCAGATGTCACTAAAGGGGATGGCTTTTTCTTATAGGGGCAAATTCCCCAAAATTACAGGGTGGGGTGGACAACCATTCAGAGGACATGGAAAACTCTTCTTTTTTTTATTAAATAAAAATATTTGTATATGTGAATATTTTTATTACATAAAAATGATCAAGTCACTCAAATTAAATTAACAAAATATTAATAGGAGAACAAAATTTTAACATTTTATGATTTGACTATATTCCATTCTCATTCAAATTTAATGAACAGTGCAAGGGACATAGCAAAATAACATGCATCCTACACAAAACTTAAAAAAAAATCTAGAAAATGTATCTGAATAGCCAAGTAATGCTTTTGTTATGAATATAAAAAGTAATATAACCTATGTAGCCTAATATAACACACCCTTTCATAGTCATTTTTATGTTATCATGGCAAATGAGTTTTTTATGTACAGGACACCAAAAGGCACCCTACACTGATACTGACCCATTTATAATGTTTTTACAGATTAAAAAATGTAATGTTGAAGTATTTTCCAGGTAGTGGTAAAGACATAAATTACAGAACGTAACATTACAGAAGTTAGTAGTCAATAAAATAGTGTTTACAATGGAAGTGAGTTTATGTTTTTAAGGTTAATTACAGACACAAGTAATTTTAAAGCCTTTTTACTTTACTATTTACATTTTAGGTTAACGTATACAAAAGAAATGCTGATATCAGTTCAGTAATACACATACAGCCATGATGATAATTTATCAGAATAATATATTGTTTTTGTTTTTTTACAGGATCTCTTTGGACGAAAAGACTTCTTTCCTCAGAATGACTTGATTAAGTTTTTTGCCACTGAGTTCTGCAGCAGAAAGCCTTTGAGTGTGCTGTGCGGGAACATCTTCTTTCTTCTCTGCGGTTTTGATGAGAAAAACCTTAACATGGTATAGCACTCTAAAGCTTTGTTAAATCATGCGTTTTTATGTTAGTGAGTTTGTTAATGTTCCTTCATGAGTTCCTTCATCTCTGTCTTTCAGAGCAGAACACCTGTTTACACGACACACTGCCCAGCAGGAACCTCAGTCCAAAACATGGTTCACTGGGCTCAGGTAAAACAACAACAAAAAAACAACAAAAAAAATCTGAAGTATCGATATATCAATACTGATGCAAGTCGAAAGTATCGATACTCAAATAAAAAATATCAATACTAAGGTATCTTTTATTTACCAGTGATTTTGCTTATTTAACAAAAAATAATGCATACAATATGCACTGAATTGGACATATCACCTATGTTAGCGAATATTGCGCAGGAGAGTACTATTTTCCTGCTCATCTGAATGCACGCAAATGTTGCAAGACAGAAGCAATCAATCACAGAGAGCATTCACTCACTTCAGACAGTGCATTATTTTTAATATAAATTAATATATTAATAAATTAAGATAAAGCATTGATGCTTTTGGAAACGGCAGCCCAGAACAATGCTTATCAAAGGACAGAAAAAAAAAAAAATGTTTGAGTTACTTAACAAAATACAAACTGAAATTGTAGCCTACATAATTTGTGCAGTTACATGTATTTAAATTACTGTTTAAAGTTCATTAATCTTGTTCTATTTTTTAGTAGTGTTAATATAAATAATACACCAAATAATTAACCATGTGTAAAAAATATAAATTTAACAAGTTGCAGTTAAGGCATATTAAATGTTTAAATGCATTTGAATTATAAAGTTAAGGGAGTATAATTGCATATTTTACTCTTAGTAATTTAATAAATGTTAATAAAAGTTAAGTTTAGAAGTGTCATATCTGTATCGATGTCAATGATACTGGCCTTAAAAGTATCAGTATTGTATCAAAAACAAAATAAGTGGTATCGCCCATCCCTACTTGCTAAATGTCCCTTTCCAACTGCAATACATTTCAAAACATCCCTACATTATTTCCTCAAAGTGAGTGAAAGCACAAACTCCAGAGGTTGTGACAGTTCCTTTATCTGTCTGAGAGCACAATATCAGTGTGAAGTGACAAAGCAGAGAAGCATTGAAGTGTCACAATAGGGGATTTTTGGTAAGGCCCTCAGCTGCACTCTGTTGAGTTTGACATTTTCTGGACCTGTTCGATCACATTGGCCTGCATGTGTTCTCAAGTGTCTTTTTATTTCCTCTAATAAAGAACCCTAGAGTTAGAAGTTCGTCTAAAAATTCCAGATAAACAATAAAAACATCAAATAATATATTTTCAGAATAATACGCAAAAAATAATTATAATAATGTTATTAATGTCTTAATTTATATTTTCATTACCGCTGTTTGGGAAGCTTAAAGTGGATGGACAGGACTGTGAACACAACCCTGCTTATCTAGATAGTGCAAAAGGCTGAGAGATTTAGTGACGTAGTAGTTATACATAGAAGCAATTACTTGTAAATAGGGCTGTAACTAACGATTATTTTGGTAATCGAGTAATCTGTTGATTATTCTGACGATTGAGTGAACAATAGCCTTTAAATTACTTAAAATACATATATAATAGCAATGAGGCAATAATAATGAGCTCAAATAATTATCAAAAGCAAGTAATCATATAGTTTTATTGAACAAAACTATAAAAAAAAAAAAACACGTAAACTCGGAGTGAAGGTTTAAACTTATTTTAAAATAACGATGAACAGTTAGCATATTGAGAAAGATGATGTATTCTGTTTGTGTAGGTTTAAAAAAGATTGGCCTTACAAATCTAATGAAATGTTGCATTCCCAGATGAACATTATAATAAACCCAAACTCAAACTCACACTCACACATTTGAGATGCTCCACACATGTAAATGATAACAGTTTGTGTAGCAGCATTTACTGTGAACAGAGAGACTCTGAGATGCACATACATAGCCTATACGCATGTACATAAAGTGCACATATTAAATCTGCATTGCATACACTGCCCTCCAAAAGTTTGGAAACGCCCTAGAAAAGTGGGGTTTTAGACAATATTGGCATGAATCCTTTTTAATTTGTGATAATTTTGCACTGATAAGGGACAACACAAATTACGAAAACATATTTTATTACATAAACAGTTTATACATAGGAAAAACTCATTTTTCGATTCATCAAAATATCCACCATTAGCGGCTTTTGCAGCTCTGCATAATCTGGGCCTAAATTCATTGTATTCTAAACCTAATTGGCAGTCATTGTTGAAGCTATTAAGGTGTGCTGACCCAAAAACCTGGGCCAAGTTTAAACCAGTAACCAGGCATCACAGCTGGCAAAGGGACATGTCTGACTTTGACATGTAAATATTGCCAGTATTATGTAATCAAAATGAAAATTATTATTGCTGCTCTTCAATGATAATGTCAAGTTACTTTAATGTATTTGCACCAAGGATTTATGCTGATATTGTCCAAAACCACACTTTGCCAGGGGTGTTTCCAAACTTTTAGAGGGCAGTGTATATTTATTTATTTATTCTTAATAGCATTATGCTTTATGATGATTTTTAAAGGGGTTTACCATGTGGAATGCACCACTTCCGGTATTTTGCAGATTACTCAACATGGACGAAATGCAAAAAAATAGAATAGAATTCTATAGAATTGAGGAAGCGTTACAGTCCTATTTGTAAAGATAATAAAATGCAGATGACACCTCTCTCAGTAAGTCTTGGGGCTGGTTGACACAGCCTCACCAAATACCAACAACTCAATGTAAAGGTGTCTGTTGGATTTATGTTAAGAATCAACTGTTATGTTCACAATGACCCAATGAACACCAGCATGTTTCAGTAAAACCCACACAAATACTTCTCTTTGATAATGGAGGCACTATCAAACATCTGAACATTTAACTTTATAGTTTGACCTAATTTTAAGTACATTTCTTCTATTCTTTCTACAGGCTGTGAAAACCAGTAAGCTTATGGCATATGATTATGGAAAAGCTGGAAATATGGCACATTATAATCAGGTAACATTGAGGACTTGACTATTTCTCCCCTTAGTAGGAACCAAAAATTACAATTCTGTCATTATTTACTCATGTCATCATATATTTCCTCCTTCTGCTGAACACGAAAAAAAAAAATTTTTTTGGAATGTTGATAGCCAAACATATTCGGTTCCCTTTAACTACCAAAACCGAAACTGTTTAGTTACTAACATTCTTCAAAATACTATGTCCTCTTTTGAGTTCCACAGAAGAGACAAAGACATACAGGTTTGGCACAACATGAGCATGAGTAAATGATGACAGAATTTCCCTTTTAAGCTATTATCACCACTAAAAATACAATTAACTTGCCTATCCAGGGCGTTTTTGATATACTATACTCTTGTGAGGAACAAATGTGTCATGTTTGCTCTCACTCTGAGAGTAATGAAACTGACCAGTGCTTGAAGCGTAAAAGTCTTTTCCTGCTTCTCCCCTACCAGTCGACACCTCCCCTGTACAACGTGCGGGACATGACAGTCCGCACGGCTTTGTGGTCTGGTGGGCAGGACACTCTGGCTGATCCTCAGGACGTGGCTCTACTGCTTACACAGATACCTAAATTGGTGTATCACCGTGATATCAAGCACTGGGAGCATCTGGACTTCATCTGGGGTTTGGATGCCCCACAAGAGATGTATAACAAAATGATTGAAATGATGAGGGAGAATGTGCGAAAAGACATTTTGATTGAACAGTAGATTTTATCAGCAATTTTTTTAACATTCATTGAGCTTGAGGTAATACTTGTGTGTTTGTTCTTTCTGCAAGCAGATGAACCCTTTTGCTTGAGGTGCTGGTAACCGAATCTGCAATTTGCGAATGCAAATTTGATATTACAAACTGATTTAAGCCTTCCGGCCAGTTTTAAACTCATGATCAGGTGTGGCCTTTTAATGTCTTTTAAAGGACATGCACTTTTTTTAACTTGAGCTTTTACTAACCACTACATCTTCTTCATTTCATGACCTGTGTTATGTTATTTTCATTTAATGGACTGATTTTGTAAAACATGACTGGAAATAAACACACATTGGTGCAGAAGACATGTATTCAAAAAGTAACTTTGCTTAGTGAGAGGTTTTACTTTTAAATTCACAATTTAACACAAACTAAATCCATTTGAAATCTTACAGTGATAACAATAAACTTTAACACTTTAAAACAAACTGAATATACACTTACAGTACATTAAATTATCAATATACAATACACATACTAGTAATCAAATGAAAAATTAAATCAAATATGCTTAAATACATCTTTTATCTGAGAAATGTATTTTTATAACAGTAAGGTTATATATAACAGTTGTGGTGAAAAATGTGTAAATTGTGGTAACTGGTATAAACCCAATCTAAAACTCAGCTGGTGAATTGTAAAGGATCCCACTGCTGCTGAACATGAAACAAGTCTCTAATACTCACATTGATTTCGTTAACATTGTAACAATTTTGTGGAACTGTAGTCTCTTTGCAATATCTAGTGGAGTTTCATGATCCTGTTAAGAAGACAGTAACAAAACGTCAAACTATTAATGACATCTATATACCAATATATATTCTGCACACCACTTTAACTGAAAGAGATGCTCGTTTCAGTTCAACACCAGTTTCAAATCCTGTCAGTCTCAGCAAATTTTAATACTTTCGGTTACATTTTAATACTTCCGGTTACATTTAACATTCACTTACAATGTTCTCGGTTGACATTAAGAGAATGGGTTGCTGCTAAATACAGTACAACACCTCTATGTCACCAGTCACCACTTTATTAATTTTCACCTTATCTACAGGGTAGAAAGTTTACATTTTTAAAAAGTTACTTTAATAAAGAAGACGGTAAGATTACGAATCCCTATATAGAAGTTAATCTTCAAATAAATGCTATAAATAATTAACTTACTTTGTTCTGTACTGAAACATCTGCATTTTTCTCCATTAACAATGGAATGATCCTCTGACTTTTTCTTTGGCACGCATAGTGAAGTCCAGTGTTCCCCTTCTGAAAAAAACATAAAAAAAAAAACAAAAATGCACAAATTATACCATGAACATCCTTTTTACTACAATCATTATCTGTTAATTACTAATTTCTCACTGAAAAAAACCATGATGAGTGCTCTACTTACATAGTCTACAGCATTTACTTCCACCTTAGTGGTCAACAAAAGCTCCATCAATTTTACATTTTTTCTTTGCTTCTCTTCCTTTTGAGAGATAAAAGGTACAATGCTTTCATATTGTATAATTAAACACATTTAGGTCAGTCATAAATTAAAGTCAGATTACATATGTGATCACAAGATCACCTTCAAAACACCACAAAACACATTCTGTTCCCGTACACTAATATCAGGGAAATTCCTGATCTCACATACAGTCATGGCCAAAAATACCCTTGCAATTCTGTCAGATAACAGTTTTCTTTTAGAACATTGGTCCAGTTGCAAATGTTTTTTCACATGTTCACATGCTTATTGTTTTTGTTTGCACTGCAACAACACACACAAAAAAGAACAGAAGAAAAGTCAAACTTGATCAAATATCACACAGAACTCATAAATGGACCGGACAAAATTATTTTTTTATTAATTTAGAACACAGTCCATACAGTCAAACACGGTGGAGGTTCAAAGATGTTTTGGGGTTGCTTTGCTGTTTCTGGCACTAGATGCCTTGACTGTGTGAACGGTATCATGAAATCTGATGATTACCAAAAAATTTTTGGCCACAAAGTAGTGGTCAGTGTCAGATAGCTGTGCCACCACCAGAGGTCATTTTTTTACAAAGGGGTTGGTACCAAATCTGTGTTCTGTGTGGAATTGTATCCGGATTGACTTTTCTTCTGTTTTTTTTTTGTTTTTTTTGTGTTGTTCTGAAGCAAACAAAAAAAATAAATAAATAAACATGCGAGTACCAAAACATTTGCAACTGCAACAATTTTCTGAGAGAAGGGTTGCATTTTCTGACAGAATTTTAAGGGTGCCATTACTGTAGCAGGTTAAATTAATTTCCAATATTAATTCTCTCGTTTTTTTTTTTTATAGTAACTATCCTTGAGAAATGCAATCACTGAGTGATAACCTACCATTATAAGATAACCAATTAACAAGATAGGCATTAATATGGCGATCATCAGGTAGTCCAGGAAGGAAAATGTTCTTCTCGTAGCGTAGTGCAAACATGTCCTTCCTTTCTAAAGGAACAACGTACACATTGATATGTTTAAACAAGCAAGCTGAACACACAAAATAAACAATTATCAATAAAATCTACCAGAGGGTGAGTCAGAAAAACAGCATGCATTACAATGAATCACTGCACATTAGACTCAAAACGGCAGCATTATGATTCAAACAGGACTACGTTCAATCTCCTCACTTATGTAATACCTTATTTCTAATAGACACGTTTGCATTGCAACCTAGAAGGTATTTGACAGTCCTAAGGTTTCCCCGTCTACAGGCAGCTATGATCGGCGTGTCTCCTGTTCCGTCATCTTGAACATTTACATTTCTGGAATCAGCTGAGATCATTTCTTGCAACTTGCGGATGTCATCGTCATAAGCTGCCTGACACATGGGCTATGGAAAGAAAGCAGCACAAAATATGATTAGTTAAGGCACATGAAACAATTCTCTTAAATCTAATGCATTTACTATAAGTAAGGCAACGAATTATAATTTAGGAAGCATGTGATTTTAGAAACATGGTTTGCTATTAGATAAGCTAAAGAGCAAAACAGGTCTGGTAACATCCCAAACATGACAGATAGCTTAACACATACACACCTTTTCCAAATAAAAAATTACAGCTAAAATAACAAATGCAAAGTTTTTATTTACATAAACACTGTACAATAAGGTCTTTAAACAGTGCTGTATGTTTCCCTTTTTATACTAAGGAAGCTATATTATGTTTTTAAGGTCTGAAGATCTAGAAGTTAATACTGTAATGAATGTAAGAAAAAAAAATTAACGTAAAAAAAAAAAAGAAGATGATTCTCTAGGACAATGTGAAACAACATGTCCTGTATTATCTGTGAACGTGTGTTTAAATTCCTGAGAAGATGACAGTTTTTTGGCACTGACACGTCACAAAAGTTAAATTAAGCCTAATTAAGTTTTTACTCAGTAGAAAAAAATTATGTTAACACAGAATTGAGGTATGAAGAACAAAGCTTATTAAGTTGTTAAAGATTCAATTTAGTATAACACGATCAGCCGATTATCATAATCATCAGTTACATGAGTTAGTCAGCTGTCTTCTAAAGAAAGGAAATTCAAGACACGTTTCAAAGTAGTTACTCACCTCTGAGTACAAGATCCCCATTTGGCTTCCTCTGTCCCTGAAGAGAAATGAAATGAAACTTGTAAATCCTTAACGCGGACTTTGAGGTTATTAAAACTAACAGCCCTTTGCTAACTTGTTTGCTTTCTACCTTGCGAATTGTGTGAAACTGAACTTCAGATGAGGGTGTGGTCACGTTACAATGACGCATACGTCATGACGCAATCAGTACCGTTCAGGTGTGTAACGGTGTATTCCTGAACATTAAGATAAATTAATTTCCTTTCAGCAGAAACTAGAGTACAATGACCATCAGGCCAGTTTAAACACGTATAATGTAGATAGTTTCCCAAGTAAATAAAGCTTTTTTTAATGCAGCTAGAAATGGTGCCTACTGTCTGTGAATACTGAGGGATGTGTAATAAACCAACACATTCTTATTTAGACTGGTATAATGACTACTTTTAAAATTGTGATATGTATGTATGTTTGTATTTTAACTGAAACACTTTAGCATTAAATTATCAATTTTAACCATCCAAGTGCACACACACACACACACACACAGTAGTGAGAAGTGATCAAACACGCACACACACACCGTGAACACACACCCGGAGCAGTGGGCAGCCATATTGCTATCGCTGCGGCGCCCGGGGAGCGGTTGGGGGATCGGTGCCTTGCTCAAGAGACTCACCTCAGTCGTGGTATTGAGGGTGGAGAGAGCGCTGGATATTCACTCCCACCACCTTCAATCCCTGCCGGACCTGGGACTTGAACCCGCAACCTTTTGGTTACAAGCCCGACTCCCTAACCATTAGGCCACGGCTGCCCCCATAATTATATGTCATAATTATATGACAAACCCTGTTTAACTGGCAGCAGGTTGTCCAGGTGAATGCCAAAGAGATTACTGTTTTTAGCCACTCCAAAAGAAGCTGGCTGTTAAATCTGTGATTTCTTCAAAATTGCAGCTTTGCGATGACACCAATTCATTAAAGTGGTCATCGGATGCCCATTTTTCACAAGTTGATATGATTCTTTAGGGTCTTAATGAAAAGTCTATAATATACTTTGGTTAAAAATTCTCAATGGTAGTGTAAAACAACACCCCTTTTACCTTGCCAAAATCAGCTCTGCAAAAATCAAATGAGCTCTGCTCGCCCCGCCCCTCTCTTCTCTCTGTGGAATGAGGAGCTTGTTTACTTTAGCCGCTAAACTTGCTAACTAGCACATTATTAGGAAAGACGATTGCAAAGATTCATAAAAAAAACCCTTATACTCACTTCTGCTGTAAGTGAAGCTGGATCATGAATGATTTGCGCGATACATGGAAGGGTAAATGCATATGTTTATCAGAAACTGCTTCAGCAATATGTGGTGCCTTCCTTGTAAGCACCTCCCAATCAGCCTGCAATATGGGTAAAGCAGTTCCTTAAAGCTAAGAACACTAAAGTAATAAAATGGCCGGTCCAGATTTCTGATCCAAACCCAGTTAAAAATCTTTGGAAAATCCTTGGCAACACAGTTATGGCCAAGATCACACAAGAGCAGTATAAGAAACTAGTGATGTCCTTTGGCCGCAAATGTGCTGAAGTCACTCAAAGCAAGGGCATCTACTCCTCTACTACTAATTTCTGACAGCTATAACTATTTCAAAATTTTAGTTGTAATCTTATTTCGTGCTACAGTGTTTACTGTTCTCTAATTTTGATCACTGTTTGATCACTGTGATTCTCTGGTTATTTTCTAAAACATGTTAGTAGAACAGTGGTATACCCACAGCTAATATTCTTTGACATTTTGAGTGATGAAGATTAACAATATTTTAGAAAAAAAAAAATCAAGTATTTATAGATTATTCTCTTATTTCTCTAATCTCCACTGTAGATAGAATCAGTAGTCGTGCTATGCAGATGTAATTTGGCAATTCGGATGAGTTGTGCCCCATCTGGTGGATAAAAAAAGTACAAACAATCTATATGTTTCTGTGTCGTAACATTTCACAAAATAAATGCAAACAATTGTTAGGCTACGCTGTCATTAGAATGTAAATCATAGACTCTGTAACTGGTCAATGACTAAAAATAATCTAATGCCTGATAGTGTATATCAGTGTATCCAAGGTAAACGCTTGTAAATCTCATGATATACATCTACCTTTACAGACGTACGGTCATTCCCACCCCCTTCAGCTGTCACACTGGTTGTGGCTCAAATCTGGTGAACTAGGCAGCGTTTGGGCATCATAGAAGAATCCCGAGAATCCGGATGCTGACTAGATAGGCGGCTCGTGAGGTTTTGAAACACAGCCAGTAAAAGCGCCGCTGCTACAGCAGCATTCATCTGACTCGTAGAGCTCCGGGCGAACCATCTGACATCGCAGGGTTATTCGCTCTCAAAGACAGCAATCAGCCATTTTAGCCTTGCGCGCATATCCATGCCAAAAGAACAAAGCTTCCATGAGGCACAAAGGCAAAAGACCGAGAGTTTTAGACAATAATAAAAAACCTGCTCTTTTATTTCCGCGAGTTGCCTGTTTTCAAGCTGAATTCTAGCATGTGCCACATGTGACGATTGTAGGAATGTGGAGCATGGGATCACAGCAGCCCTTCACCTACAGGTGAGGATTTATTGAATTTATACATTTATTTTTTTGTGGTATTAAATAAGCCCTATGATCATTACTGGTTTTATTTTATTTATTTATTTTTATTATTTTATGTTTACACTGAAATTGTTGCAATCTTGTCAGGTGGGAAATTTATCATTGAACTGATCGTTGTGACTGGTTTACTGATAAAGTAATATTATTTCTATGATATGTGTAATATAATGATCATATCTGTGCTGTTAGGATTTTGGCTTGACATCTTAACAATATTGATTGTTTATCGGAGGAGCTCCAAGTTTGAGGACTTTAGATGCTCATCATATAAAATGCATTTACTGTATGAAGTCATGAATCAGAGATTGGAATGTGTGTAAAAAGTTACTTTAGTGAAATATAACTTCTTCCTGTAGTACTTACTATTTAAATAATATATTTAATTACAAATAAATGTACAATATATTATAATAGAGCCTGTCTAGTTCATGTGCTGGGCAGGAATGAGTTCTTCATAAACTTTGACATCATACATTTCAGGCATACTATAGCAATTGCTAGCTAGACAAACCTAGTACATACATACATAGTGGAAATAGTAGTCATCATGTTAATAATTTAATCGTTAGACATCATGTGAGACAGTCATAGAGACTGTATTTTTATGTAGCAAAAACTTGTTTGCAGATGTGAACTGCGGTTTGATTCGGCTCTTAAAATATGTTGAAGAACCGCTCATTCCTCCTTGAAAATGGTTGTGTTTTTACTGTATAAACCCTCTTGAGACTTCAGTCTTTAGTATTTCAGGCTATAACACATACCAATATTTTATTTTATATATATATATATATATATATATATATATATTTAAACCATTTATATATTTATTTAAACCATTTATGATGTTTAAAATTCTTTTGCCAGTATTGTGAATCCAGACAGTTGCTTAAGCCATTATGTACTACTGAATCACTACCTGCTTTCTGCATTAGTAACTGTTTAACATTTAAAAAAAAAAAAAAAAAATTACATTGATATACACCTGATATATTATATACATATAATCTAGACTGCTTACTTTCTTAACTAACCAAATGCAAATTTGATTTGAACGTTATGCAAGGCCCATATTACCAGAGATTGCTCAGTGTTAAATCTGTCACATCTCCTTAACACTGCTCTCTTATTTGAACAGTGCATCTACTTTAAGTTGCCATGGCATCGTTAATCAGAATATTTTCTTCTTTGGCGGTGCTACATTTTCCATTTTTTAATTTGCAATTTGCTGTACTCAGCTTTCAAAGAGTGAAAGAGAAAGAAACAGTCCAATATGTCCCCAGCTTTGTGCAAAATGAAAAAGCTCACCAAGGATTTTTTTCGCAGCTGAAGATATCCATGAGTCACCATATTTTGCTGCATGGTAACAAGCTGTCATAGCAACTGTAGCACAGATTCTGGAACGAATAACCGTGTTATTTGGACCGAGATGGTGAATTATATTCAATAATCCCCATGGAAATGCACAGGTTATGGTAACCATGTTAATAGATTAGAAAGAATACGCTAGGAATTCTACAGCATAGAGTTGTAGCCAAAGCTAGTGTTGAGTAACTGAAAACAAACACTGTATCGACCCAGCGGCCTCTTAATAGCACAGCTGTGATGCCAGATATGATGTTTCTTGCTCCTCAGCTTGGAATCATCTTGGGAGATGACAGATGGATGCATAGGGAGGATCGAAGCCTGCCAGCCAACGTTGTAAACTCACCATGGACCAGGGCTTCAGTTTCAGCACGCTGGTGAGTGGCGTTGTGGGATGAGGAGGAGGGTGGTGGGGGACAGCTGATATTACTCGGAGGTGGGTCGCAGGGACAGAATGGCTTCCTCTGACTCACTCCCATTAGTATTCCCATTGCAGCTGCTCTGTCATTCAGATCCCTCCATCCTGGAGTGGGCGAGAGGGAAGTAACGGATGTAGCCCCCTTCACACTTCGCTTCCCTTCTTCGTGAATGCATGATCAAACATAGACTTCTTATACTGGCCACCCAGAAATCCTATTCTCCAACAGTTAATTTGGCTCTTTCACAACATTCGCAGATTTTTGTGCATGTACTGTTCAAAAGTCAAGCAAGCTGTCATGTCCAACAAGTGTAACAGCTCGGCAGGCCCTCATTGGAGTCCATCAATGTCCTTCTGCATGTTGATTAGACGCCCACTCTTTTCAGTGACCCTAAAACAGAGGCTCTGTTTAGTCATTAGTATGAGAGCTGGAAGCGAACTCGGCGTGGGTGCTGCTGGGTGTTCCGGTTCGCTCAAGCTGGGTGATGAACAGAGCTTATGTTGTGTTTATCGGAGGCCTGTGATCTCTTTGGGACCAAATGTTCTGTGCCGCTGCCGTATGGGGACCAATCCTAGTTCATTTTGTCTATCTAGAGCAATTTTATTTGGCAGAGCTATAACGTGGCTCATCAGATTGATGCCTAAATGTCAGAAATTTCGAATTCTAGAAAATTTCGGCACACAAAATAGGCTAAATAAGAAAAAATATTTATTTCTTTATTCTAAGAAATCTAAGTTTCTCTAAAATTTAGAATATAGGGCTAAATGTGACTCTGGACCACAAAACCAGTCCAAAGTAGCACAGGTATATTTTTAGAAATAGCCCACAAAACATTGTATGGATCAAAATTATCGATTTTTCTTTTATGCCAAAAATGATTAGGATATTAAGTAAAGAGCATGTTCCATGAAGATATTTTGTAAATTTCCTACCATAAATATATAAAAACTTTATTTTTTATTAGTTAATTTTGACAACATTAATGACGATTTTCTCAATATTTAGATTTTTTTGCACCCTCAGATTCCAGATATTCAAATAATTGTATTGGCCAAATATTGCCCTATCCAAACAATCTATATCAATGGATTATGTATTCAGCTTTCAGATAATGTCAGTTTCAACCCTTATGACTGGTTTTGTTGTTCATGGTCAGAAATTGTCCAAAATAACATCACTGTACGTCTTTATCAACAATAATGCTTTCGTAGCTGGTAAAACTCTTGTGCATTATGTCACCGTGGTCTCATGGTTTACAAAGGGTTCCTTGTATGCCGCTGCTTTGTATTCTCATGGTTTTTGTTGTCCTGTCCATTTGCAGAAGAAGTTAGCAGCTGAGCCAGATCACACTGACATTACTCTGCCAGCAGTGGAGCGTGTGCGGGCCCTCAGCAAAATGGGCTATAACATTGAAATAAATGAAGACATCGCCCCAAGACGCTACTTCCGCTCTGGCGTGGAGATGGAGCGTATGGCAGCTGTTTATCTAGAGGAGGGCAGTCTGGAGAATGCCTTTGTCCTCTACAACAAGTTCATCACGTATGTTTAATTATTTAATTTAATTTATTTAGTACCACGTGTCCTACAGTATTTAAGGTCACAGGGATGCTGGAGTCTTTTCCAGCATCTTAGGTCATTTTTCTTTTGTCTTCACAGCTATCCTAAAATCTATTCTCTAATTCATGGCAATTTCACTCTTGTGCAGTTTATTTGTTGAGAAGCTTCCCAGTCACAGGGACTATCAACAGTGCAACGTCCCTGAGAAGCAAGTGATAATGAAGGTAAGCCCCTGGCATGTTACTCACAGGAACTGATGGAGCCCTGTGGCGCTCAGCCCACTGTAAATCTGATTAGCATCATGCTCAATTACCTTGGCTAGAGGACTTGTCAGGCTCCCAGCTGCTCACATGGTGGGTTTGCCTTGTGTGGGCACATGTTCTGCTTTCATTTGAACATAGTAACATGAAACTGACTGCAGACAAAAAGTTTTTTTTCTAGTCACCTGATTGTTGACGAGACCTACATCTTATTCAAACAGTATTTTTAATTGAACCAACATTAGTAGTATGATTTGAGTAATCAATATGTTTGGTTAGTTTTTGGAGGTAAAACATTTTGCTGAATATGTGCTAAAAGTTTCATCTACTAGCATATACTGTAAATACAGACAGTGACTAAAAGCCACAAAACTGACATTTTTATTTCATGGGGTCTTTAACCTAATGATCTTAATGTCCACTGATGGTCCCTGAATGCAAAAAGACATGAGTAATTGGTTTAAGTGTCTCTATTCCCAGCTTTTAAAAAAATCATTATGTCCCTGAAAGCTTTAGCGCATATTGATCTAGTACTGTCTGTCTGTAACACAACCCCTAATGTTTGTCCCATTATCTGTTCATTATGTTCAGAAATTGCAGGAAGTGGCCTTTCCACGAAAGGAGCAACTGAAGAGACTTCTCCATGAGAAATACAGCAAAGAACATAGTGAATATCTGAAGAGTCAGGTACATTTGATGGAGTACTTCTCATTCACTGCTGATGAAAAACGTGTTAATCAAATTTCAGATTCATTTCATTAATGTGAATACAATTCATTAAGCGTGAATATTTTTGCAGACTCAAGCCATGGCTGTTGACATGTGTAGTGAACGAGTGCAGAAGATGTCTCTGTTGGAAGAGGAACGTCAACGTGTAGCACAGCTCAGGAAGATGCAAATCGAGTCCGAGCAGTTCCGCTACTTCGAGGACCAGTTGCGTAGACAAGAGCTGGCCAGTCACAGGGATGAGGCTGTCCCCAAAGTGCCTGAACAAACCGACGGGTCCTGCTTATCCCAGACCCCGAGAAACCATGTGCGCCTTGACCCCAATCGTAACAAACCAGCGGCCCCAGTCCCTAAACCGGCAGCCACCTTAGCAGCTGTACAAAGTGAGTGCCCTAATCTAGCTCATGTTTGTCTGTTATTAATTATAGTAATTTATTACACGGCTGTCTAATTATTCACTTGTGGTGTTTTGTTTAGTATATTAACTGTTAAACTGCATATTGCTTGGTATATGTTCTCATATAATCAGATAATTCATATTTATTTGTTTTTACACTGCCCTTTAAATGTTAAAGGAGAAGTCCACTTCCAGAACAACAATTTACAAATAATTTACTCACCCCCTTGTCATCCACGATGTTCATGTCTTTCTTTCTTCAGTCATAAAGAAATTATGTTTTTTGAGGAAAACATTTCCGAATTTTTCTTCATATAATGGACTGCTACGATGCCCCGTAACGATCGGTTATTTTATTAAAAATAATACAATTTATATACTTTTTAATGCCAAACGCTCGTCTTGTCTTACTCTGCCTGGACTGTTTTTGTTCCTGTTCATGACAGTTAGGGTATGTCGAAAAACTCCCATCTCATGTTCTGTCATGTCCTTATCGCTGTTTTACCTTTTTTGTTAAGGGTGTTTAATCTTTTTTGCACGTTCATTTTGCAAAGACTGGGTCGGAACTTCTGCAATGATGTAGGATGATTTTGAAATGATTTTTGAAGTTGAGGGAGAAAATACGCTTTTTGACATACCCTAACTGTCTTGAGCCAGAATACACAGAGTTCAAGGACTGCTAGGCAAGACGAGCGTTTGAGAATAAATAGTATTTAAATAGTATTTTTTTTAATGTAAAAAAACAATCTTTTCACTAGATAAGACCCTTCTTCCTCAGCTGGGCTCGTTTACAACTGCATTTGGGATCATTTGAAGCCGCATTTAAACCGCCTTTTGGAAGTTCAAATTCGGGGCACCATAGCAGTCCATTATATGGGGGAGAATGCTGAAATGTTTTCCTCAAAAAACATTATTTCTTTACGACTGAAGAAAGAAAGAAATGAACATCGTGGATGACAAGGGGGTGAGTAAATTATTTGTAAATTGTTGTTCTGGAAGTGGATTTCTCCTTTAAGGGTGAGATTTTATGGTAGAATTTATCTTATGCTTACCAAGACTGCATTTATTTGTTCAAAATACAGTAAAAACAATAATATTATGAAATATTTTTGCAGCTCAAAATGAATGTTTTTATTTGAATCTTTTACAATGTAATTTGTTCCTGTGATAACAAAGCTTTACTTTCAGCCTTTACTGTAGTATCACATAATAATTGAAATTAATTCTAATAGGTACTCAAGAAACATTTCTCATTATTGTCTATATTGAAAAAAGTTCTGCTTAATAATTTTTTTGAAATATATAATACATTTTTTTCAGGGTTCTTTGATGAATAGAAGGTTCAAAAGAACAAATTATTTAAAATATAAGTATTTTGTCTTGTATGATCAATTTAATGTACCCTGGCTGAATAAAAAGATTAATTTTGAACAGCCATACAGCCATAATAAGTAGGATAATGTACAGTCAGGCAGTTGTTGCAGAATGAACCCCTTCAGAATGCTAGAAAGCATCTAATGACCCTGAAAGGATTTATTTTGTATTAATACCTGCCTCACTGTACATTATCCTTTACTTGTGTTATTACCAGTACTACATTACGTTCTTGTGTGTTTCTAGATCAGCGTGTGGAAGGCCTGAGGCGGGTTTTAATCCCACGAGACCTGACTTACAGGTTCCTTCTGTTAGCTGACAGTAACACGGCGAGAGGAATTGAGACGTGTGGAGTTCTCTGTGGAAAACTGGTAAGGCCTCAGCTGGAGCATACCTCCTCTCTGTGGGCATGAGAATCTTTTGTTCCTTAAATGGCTAATTTTTCCGAATCCTTTCCTGAAGTGAGTGTGAATATAGTTTGGGGAGTGTTAAAGGCCAATCATGCTTTTTTTGGCTAGTAATATGCAGCCTTTCTTATTCACTGTAAAACTAGGAGCTTCTGTGTTGCACAATCAGTGTAAATACAAGGTGTGGATGTGGACTTCCTCATACTTTGACCACAAATTGAATAGTGACACTATTCATGAGCATTACACAGAATTTCAGTGTCTTATTCACCAACCACCTGCAATCCATCTTAGTCTTGCAGCAAATGCGTTCCTCCCAGCATTTTTCATTTCTGTCTCAAGCATTTCTCCCCTTTGTACACTTTCAAGATTCCAAAAATCCTCCAGGTGAACATGTTGCTCAGCTCCCATAAAGAATCAATTGTTCATTTTGTTCAACTTGTGTGAGAGGACACATAATGTGATTGTGGGATGCTGTTAATAAATTAACTAAGATCTGTTTTGTTGTCCCGTAGACACACAATGAATTTGTGCTGACCCATGTGATCGTCCCCAAGCAGTCCGCTGGCCCTGACTACTGTGACATGGAGAATGTGGAAGAGCTGTTCAGTTATCAGGATCATCATAACCTTCTGACCCTGGGCTGGATCCATGTGGGTATCTCTTTCAGGCTGTCACATATTCTCTGAACACTAAAATAAGAACTGTGCATCTCTTTATCTTTCACACCTTTGGCAGGTGAAAAGCTTGCTGGTGACTAATTTTCAAACCCACACAAAATGTGAGCCTGCAGATTTTTACGGATTTTGAGCAGCCATTGTTCACATCCCATTTCACGTGTGTGTTTGTTTAGTAAATACTTCGGTTAATCTGATTATCCTTTTAACTAGCAATAAGAGTGTAACCCCCCTACCTTCCAAAATAGGGGTTCAATGGAGCGTAGATGATTTGTGATCCGTATAGACCTGGTAACACAGTTCGGCATGTCTGTGATTCATGGATTAGTCTTGAATCATAGAGTGATTTAAGTGTTTCTAAGTCTTGCCAATGTGAACATTCATGCAATTTTTAACCATTCAGGTGCAAGATAAGGCGAGAGGAATTAATTGCGTTCACACTCAAAGCACACTCTCAGAGAGCCACATCTCAGACACAAACAAAATTATCTCAAAATACCAATCTCAGCAAGTAAATACAAGTAAACCCATCTCATAATTGCAGTTAGTTATATCTCTCCACCCTCATTATGACTGAGGTGAGACCCTTGAGCAAGGCACCGAACCCCCAACTGCTCCCTGGGCACCGCAGCATTGGCTGTCATCAGCTCCGGGAGTGTGTTCATGGTGTTTGTGTGTGCATTTTCTTCAGTTCTCACTGATGTGTGTGTGCACTTGAATGGGTGAAATGCAGAACACAAATTCCGAGTATGGAACACCATGTCACATACTTTCTTCCTTCCTTCCTTCCTTAAGTGTAGTGAATGTAAACAGAAAAAAATATGTGTATCATTATATTGGATCCATGTGTTCAGTCTTAAAGTGACAGAACACTATTATATCTGCTGCTATCTGTCTCATTAATGTTAATCAAACAACAAAACATAGCATTAATAAGGATTCATCTATATTTAGTTCATACAGTGAACACTATGCAGTGTTATTTTACACTTAATTTATTTCTTACTGTATGTTTGTCATTAATAATGTTTCAACTTTATTAGTTATGCTTCTAGTTTTTGCTGTGGTATAAGTGTTTTTGTTTTAAATCTGATCTGAAAAATGATCTAATAAGTGACTCAAAAAACATATGATCCAAACCGTGAGTTTTGTGATTCATTGAACCCCTACTTTAAAACGAGGAGACAAAATGAGAAAAAATTGTGCCTAGTCATTTTTTGTTTTTGCCTAGTCAAGTTCTTTTTTTAAAGAAATTAATTGTTTTATTCAGCAAGGACGCAAGAATTGATAAAGTTACAAAATACTTTTGTTAAAAAAATGTTTTGAACTTCTTTAGCACCAGTCAGCACGTTAGTATGATTTCTGAAGTATCATGTGACACTGAAGACTAGAGGAATGGCTGCTTAACACTGAGCTTTGTCATGACAAAAATAATAAACCTATACAAACAAAAAATTAATTTAAAATTTGTGATAATATTTCACAATATTATTGTATCTATTGTATTTATGATAAAATGGTGAGACTTCAAACTTTTAAACAGTAGTGTATAGAAATAGGCTACTTATATAAGTAGCAGACCAATGTATTTAACTGTTTTTGTACCCAATAGTAAATATTATTTGAATAACCACATATGATGAGGCATCAGTCAAGGATCACCATTTAAATTCAATTTAATAATTTACAGTACTTTTATTCTTAGTCTCCAGGTCACCTGGTGATCATTTTACGTGTTGGATTATGTCATGGCTGCATGAGAATACTAAATGGGCTACTAAATGGTTTTAACTGGAATATTTATGTTGGCTCATAGACACATCCGACACAGACGGCCTTCCTCTCCAGTGTGGATTTACACACACACAGCTCTTATCAGCTCATGCTACCTGAGGCCATCGCTATTGTTTGCGCTCCTAAACACAATGAGTGAGTATAACGCTTACAAAACTCCCACACCCTCCATTGTGTTAATACAACCCAAAGGTGTTTTCATCTGCAGTTTTTAAAGTGCTACATCAAAGTAATGCAGATTAATTTATTTTTTTTAACAATAGATTGCTTAACAATTGTTTATCATTTAAACATCCATGAATCATTTCAGTATTTTGTTTTCTAAAAATATTTAATTGATGCAAATAAATGTATCTAATGATGCTCATTAGACTATGAATAAATTCCACCATACA
Source organism: Labeo catla (assembly GCA_012976165.1). Lineage (NCBI taxonomy): Eukaryota > Metazoa > Chordata > Actinopteri > Cypriniformes > Cyprinidae > Labeo > Labeo catla. Next base: position 277,454 of record VONZ01000170.1, read on the forward strand.
AATATGTACAATATTTTATCATTTGTCCATTTTTTTTGTAATGGATAGATTTCTGAAATATAAAAAACGTAAAGAAATTATATATAAGTATAATTATAAGTATATAGATACATATTTACAGTAGATACGCTTCAAAAAACATTATATATAAACAAACATCATTGAGATCATTGGGATGTGTGTCATTTTGCTTCTTCAGCACCGGAGTGTTCCGACTCACTAGTGCTGGAATGGGAGAAGTGGCCGGATGCAGATTGAAAGGTTTTCACCCCCACTCTAAAGACCCTCCTCTGTTCACTGTAAGAATCCTCTGTTCCTCCTTTGAATATTAAAATAGCAGCTATATGTGCCTTCTGTTACAAATGTCGACCTCAAAATTGAAACACCTTTAGAGAAGTAAAACATAGTTTTTTCTTTTTGCAGATTTGCAAGCACATTGTGGTGAAGGACTCGAAAACGACAGTTCTAGACCTCAGGTGACAGAGAGAGAGAGGAAATATTTTAGTATCAACAAACCATTGAGAATATTTATATCTTTCTTTACTTGAAGGCTTTTTTGTATTTATTTATTTTACAAAAAGGTACTGTGAAACAGAATCCCTCAGCTACACAGTTTGCTGTGAGCAGGTTTAGTGAAGTTCTTGAGATGTTCCAATGGTGTTTTATGTTTTTTTTTTTTTTAGGTCATTATGCGCTTTTTGTTCGTGGCCAGGTGTTTTTCAAAAATGTTGTGGTCAGATTGTACCATCTCTTATGATCTGACTGCTGTTTTGGTTCTTTGTCCTCAAGGTGGCGTCCTTTATCAAGGCATACTATGAGGCTGCTACAATGTGAATTAATTTCAGGACTTTTTTAAAAGGAAGCAGTTTGTTTGTGTGATTTGCCTTTTGATATCCAGTGATATCGCTTGCAGTTCTCACTCTAACACAAAATATACTGAAAAAGTGAATTTTCTTTTTAAACCTAACTGAATTTTCTAGTTTTGTGTATGCTGCCAGTACAGAAATAAAATGAATTGCTACTAGAGTCATTTCTAGACCTTACTATGTATTACTATCATGTTTGTGGTTGAATGGTTGATAACTTTACTTTGTATACAGTCAGTTCAGCTAATTTCAGGCTAAAGGATTTCTGTCTTTTCCAACTTCAGCCTAATGATGCAATATGACGTTGGCCAGTGGGCTGACTTTTGATTTCCAAGTTCAGCTTTTTTTCCCAATGTGGATCTGACAACAGGGGAAGTGACTCTGAAAGTTTGGAAAAGGATTTCTGTTTTTTTCCAACTACAGCCTGTTGACGCAATATGAAGTTGGCCGGTAAGCTGATTGTTTTTATGTCCAAGTTTAGCATTTTTATCAATGTGGATCAGATTACAAGGGAAGTGACTCTTAACGTATGAACAAGATTGGGATCTCTTAGACCACACCAAAGTTCCCATAACAGAATAAGCAAAGAAACCTAAGAGACCTTGGCAGAGAGCCTTGAATGCACTGATCTCAGGGTTACATTCCCTCATTTTGACAACTTGATCTTTGTCTCCACTATTTTTATGGTTTGAGAAGAAAACATTTTGTCACCAGCGGAAGATGGGATGAAATGTATGATAAGTTGTGAATCCATGCAGTTCAGAGTGTTCACTATGTCATGTATTTGTTGTGCAACGTGGCATTGGATTGTTTCTTCAGTGTGTGGCTGTGTGCCAGTGGCTCCACTGAGACGTGCTGTGCTGTTGTGGCTCTTTATGCTCAAGAGAGTACAAGAAGGCTTATCTGTACAAGCACCATTTTTTCCTTAGCGCATTTCCTAATAAAAGAAAAAACCTTGGCTTTGAAAACAGCGTGAGACAGTTTTTTTAATCTTTATCATCTTCCCAAGTAAACTGATAGTATGATGAAACAAAGCAAACATTCATGATTCATTACAGGTTTCTGATTGCTCATACATGCTTCAACATATCATATGCATTTGATTAATTTTCCTTTTAATTTTTTGGTCAAAAATGGGAACCATTTAATTCAACATTTAAGTTGACAACATCATCCCATTTTTTTGACAAGTGATTATCAATAGAAATCAATTATTAGGTCTGGCAGTTCACTTAATTAATTAGTTATGAAAAAATAACGCAATTAAAATATTGCAAAATATTTTTCACCACAGTAGCCTCTGCCTTGCTCACGGGGAAACTATTATGGAATAACCTTCTAACCTTCTGATAAGAATATTTAATATGAAAATTAGGGCTGTCAGTTTAAGGCGTTAACTTAATTTAGTAATGAAAAATAACGCGATTAAAATATTTTATCTCAGTTACACAATAGCATACAGGCAGCAAAAGCAATATGACAGGAGTGCAGGTTTTGTCTCGATCTATCACGATCTTAAATGTGATTTAATACAACAGTTATGTAAATAAGAAGTTGATATTGTGTTATATTTTAAACACAATATTATCAGTTTTTGCTCAATTTTGCAGAGAACATATTACCTTTGAAGCCATAGCAGAATTGTTGCGTCTCGGACCAGCACAGTTTAATTACTGAATGAATCCGTGTTTTAAACGAATTGTGTGTGAACTAATGATTCAAACCTTGAGAAGGTTTGAAAGAAGGTATTTTGAAGACCGTTGGTAACAAAGCTGTTTTGGTTACCAATGACTTTCATTGTATGAGCAAATAATACTGACATTTTTCTCAGATGATCTTCTTTTAAGTTCCATAAATGTTTATGTGTAATAAATTCTATGTCGAATCAAATAAAATATTTCTTTCTAAAGAGTCAATTTATAATGTCTACTTGATACTTTCTCATTTAACACAAAAATAGCTTTAAATAATCTTTTGTGGGTATTTTTAGTCGGATTTATTTTGCGATTAATTAGATTAATTAATCACCATGTTTTTAATTAGTGTAAAAAATTATGTTAAAAAAATCATTTTGATGATGTTAAAAATGACAAGAAATTGTATTATCTTTTAACAGAACTTGCACTAAAAAATGCAATTTCCAGCTGATTAAATATTTGAACTAGAAAACCTTTTAAGATTTTATTCATTTCCATCAGTTTTCGGGCCTGAAAATCACCATTTTAAATATTTTCAGGTGCTCCATCATCTTAGAAACCCTGTGTATAGAGAAATTTCAACTGAATTACAGTGACTGTGAGTATATAGAATTATTTCTGCTTATTAAAATGAATTTGTAAGAATGTAATTTAGAGCAGTATTTGTGTAAATATAAATCCAGAGAAGTGTAATTTGTTGCAGAAACAAATAAGGGGTCGAATCCATATTATTATTATTGCAGAGCTTTTATTCCTTCATGGGGTTATCATATGATATCCATACAGACTGCCTGAAAGCCGACATGCAGTTGTGTTACCTCGTAGCATTTTAACACAAAAGGGAGAATGAGCCCTGTTCCTCGATGCCCTCTCCTCATCTCTGGAGTCTCGCTACTCCAAGAATTCTCCCCAATCTTTCATATTGGCAGCGCAATCAAGCTTTTTAACCCATTGAAAACAACACTATATTGTCATGACATAATTAAATCAAAACATTCAAACAGATGTGGGCAGTGCAAAGACAAAACAATAGAGGGAAATAAAGGGTACGTTCACAGTTTACAGGCTATGAAGCAATAGCAGAATTAGGGGAACAGGAGGGAGTTGGAGGTGTCGTTTAGAAGCACTTGCGATGCACAATGGATGGCCCGGCCTCATCATACTCCTGCTTGCTTATCCACATCTGCTGGAAGGTGGAGAGGGAGGCCAGGATGGAGCCACCAATCCATACTGAGTACTTGCGCTCAGGTGGGGCGATGATCTACATACAAAGTAGAAGCAGTGTTATTTTAGTATTTTTTATATAGTTATAGTTAATATTTTAAATTAGTTTTTACTTTTGTATTTTTAATTTCTTTAATTTTAGATAAAGTTCTTAGTGATTTTGTTGTGTTTTTAAAATTTGTTATTAATTTTTTATGTTTAATACTTCAATGTTTCTCTGGCAACTAGCTGAAATATATTTATTTCAGTTAATTTTTTAAATTAATGTTTTAAACCAGTTACTTTTGTTTCATAATTAATCAATGTAACATTAATGCTGTCACTGAACTGAATTAAAACACTAAAGTGACTTGAGCTGAATAACAGCATTGCGGCCTTCCGCAAAAATAAACTTGTTTTATAAATAATATACTTTACAGTTACTGATGTGAACAGAATAATGTTTTTCCAGTTTGTGATGATTTATCTTTCATTCTTCAAACAGTTTGTATTGTTTCTGTTATTTCCCTGTTTTATTACTGTAAAGGTGCTTTGAAAAAAAAACTTTTTCGTTAACCCTGGTTAGACAAGAAACTGTGATAATACTTTATTAATCTGACCTTGATCTTCATGGTGCTGGGGGCCAAAGCAGTGATCTCCTTCTGCATCCTGTCAGCAATACCAGGGTACATGGTGGTACCACCAGACAGCACGTTGTTGGCGTACAGGTCCTTGCGGATGTCAATGTCGCATTTCATGATGCTGTTGTAAGTGGTTTCATGGATGCCAGCAGATTCCATTCCTAACAAAGTGCAAATCAATGCATTGAAATATGTCAAAGTGCTCTGAATTCATCATTTGAAAAGAGAAGGGAAGAGAAATGAGAGATTACCAATAAAGGATGGTTGGAAGAGTGTCTCAGGGCAGCGGAACCTCTCATTGCCAATGGTGATGACCTGTCCATCAGGAAGCTCATAGCTCTTCTCCAGGGAGGAGGAAGAGGCTGCAGTGGCCATCTCATTCTCAAAATCCAGCGCCACATAGCACAACTTCTCCTTGATGTCTCGAACGATTTCTCTTTCAGCTATACAAGACAAATAAGAAAGATTCAAATTATTTAAAATTGATATTCTAAAATAGTATTTAGTTAAGCTGAAACATTTAAATGATACTAATTAGAACAGATTTGAATGTTTTTTTGTTTGTTTGTTTTAGTCATAAATATTTAAAACAAAAATATTTCATATCATTATGGTGGTACTGTACATGTCCAGACTCACCAGTGGTGACGAATGAGTACCCTCGTTCAGTTAGGATCTTCATGAGGTAGTCAGTGAGATCACGGCCGGCCAAGTCCAAACGCATAATGGCATGCGGAAGAGCGTAGCCCTCATAAATGGGCACATTGTGGGTGACACCATCACCAGAGTCAAGGACAATGCCTGTTCAACAAGAATAAAGTGCTTGGTACTGCGTAGCAATGTAAGTCAAATGTGAGTTATGACCTGTTTGACAGGTGAACTGACCTGTTGTACGACCAGAAGCATAGAGGGACAGCACCGCTTGGATAGCTACATACATGGCTGGAACATTGAAGGTCTCAAACATGATCTGCAAAGTAAGACCAACAAGGTGTTTATGAACAGAACCAACAATGAACCAAGCACTTTCAGTTTTACTGAACAGAAGGTTAAAAATATAGATTTTCTGATTACTCTTTGACAATGGCAATAGATTGTCTTATCTTGTCCAGTATTAAAATGGAAATGATTTAATGATTTTAGTGATTGAACACTGGCTAATAAATGATGACGTCAACATAATTAATGATTTAAAAAGTGGGTGGAGGGATTGAATTGCTTTACACACTGAAGAAGGCTTTCCTATTGGCGATGTATGTAAAATAAAAGGTGTTTTTCGTGAGTGCGGATCTATTTAATATAGGATTTCCTATATTAAATAGATTGACTCTTAAAATCTGTAGATCAATCACTCTACATGTATTTTGTATAAATGCGTCTTTTTGTAGAATTGTCATCAGTGGCTGCACGCAAAAACAAACATACAATGCGACTTGTCTAATCTGAATTACAAACAAATTAGTCGTTATTTTTAGCTGATCTTAAACATACAGCACAACCAGTGTAGCTATTTCCCTAAACAAATGACTCTGAAGAATTCTGTTGATGATCACTTTGAATAGACAAGTTTGAAGCAATGTAAACACGTTATAACTGCTGCCCTCACATTTTTTAAAGAGATGAATACTATTCACCAAAGATGCATTCTTTGAATTTATTGAGCACCAAATCATCATGTAATATTTTTTAATGCATCATGTAATATTGAACTGCCATTTTTCGGCCCTTTGGAAATGCCTAGGTTTTTTTTTTTTTTAGAATAGCCATTTTTTGATTTAAAATGAGATAAAGTCTGGGGTTAACATTACATGACTTTCATATTTTGTTCTACAACATAAATTACACGTAGAAATACCTCAAACATGCATTTTGAAGCCACCGTTGCGGAATTTTCTTCTACTACCAAAGCCACTGTGGGTTTTTATTTTTACTACTGAGAATCGTAGCAGTTAAACAATCACTTACGCTCAACGTTTGTGGTTTGACATGTGTAATTTACGTCAAGCAAAATAATGTTAATCACAACTCTACAGTTTAATATTATATGCTTTCTGCATAACTTAGCACTGACAAGGGCTTTGTTCTAAAGAACCGCACACAAGTGAATTCAGCCTTTGTCTGGTGATACTACTGTAGGCGTATCTGATAACTTCTCAAGACCCTGAGGGCTTAAAGGAGGCACGCTGGAACTAAAGCAAATGCTTGTTTGTTTTATATACTACAGATTGGTACATTATCAGCATTATCACTTTTGAATTCAGTTCTAACCTGGGTCATCTTTTCCCTGTTGGCTTTGGGATTAAGAGGGGCTTCTGTCAGCAGAGTGGGGTGCTCCTCTGGAGCCACACGGAGCTCGTTGTAGAAAGAGTGATGCCAGATCTGGTGAACATAAACAATGGACAAATCACTGTCACTGGAATTGCACTATTAGTGTAATAGTTTTTGTGTATTGTAGTCTTATAATTGTCTATATAATAGTCTTTGAGTTTTTGTGTAAAGAGTGAAAGCTGATTGTCATAATTACAGTTTAACAAACAGATCACAATCAGGAGGTATCGTGTGGGCTGAGATAGATTAGTGAATAATAACATCTGTTGTGTACGTGTTGACACCATGAGGTGTGAAATGCGAGATGAGAGATATTGTTATAGTGAGTCATCAGTGGGAATAGTATGTGTTGAGACAAGAAGTTTTGAAAGTGTGATCTGATGAAATCTCAAGACCTTAAGGGCCATTACAGCTTCTGCTGCTGCCTGTTTTATGTAATGTGAAAATGTATTACAGTATTATGAAAAGAACACAGAGGATAAATTTAAGACAGAAGTACAATAAGGCATGTTCGTGGAAAGATAAGACATATTTTTGGTAGACTGTTTAGAGTTCTGTTTTGGTTTGTTGTCAGTTGGATGGTTTGATAGGATCTGGTTACTTTTTCCATGTCGTCCCAGTTTGTGATGATGCCATGCTCGATAGGGTACTTCAGGGTCAGGATTCCCCTTTTGCTTTGCGCCTCATCACCAACGTAGCTATCTTTCTGCCCCATTCCCACCATCACTCCCTAAGGAAAAAGAAAAACAACTGGTCATACATTATGTCATACACAACCTAACATAATAGCCAGCCCTCAGAAAAGTAAGAATGAATTCTAGTTCTTTACAGTCTTGCACAATGCAGATACTCTGGGCTGTAGTCCAACTCTCCACAAAGCATTTGAAATCTGATCAAGCCAAATAAGTCAATGCACAGCGCATAACATGAATGTTAGTTGTCACCCATTTCAACTGCAACTGCACATTAAGCTATAGATAACCTCAAATACAAACTTAAATACAGCAGTTGACGTTGTTGTTTACTTAAATGTACTCATTAATGTTGGCTGCAAGTGACTGCAGTGCTTATTGACCCCTAGTGGTGTTTTGAGGGACGCTCACCTGGTGTCTGGGACGGCCCACTATGGAGGGGAACACTGCTCTGGGAGCATCATCCCCGGCGAAGCCTGCCTTACACAGTCCTGATCCATTGTCACACACAAGGGCAGTGCTTTCCTCGTCGTCACACATTTTCAGCTCAGATTTCCTTCCTTACTCCTACAGGAGACAATCACTGCAAGAAAGTTTATTATTAATGCTATATACATACTTTTGAGCAGTTTTTGAGCTGTAATAGCTCATGTCAAGTATGTGTGAAGTTTAGCTAGAGTTTGGGGAAAAAACTGGATCCCAGATGTAAGTTAAATTCATTTTTGGAGACATTTTGAATCTGTCCTAAATTGGAAAAAGTAGGGTTAGTAAATAGTCATTATAATTAGCTTATTTTAAAAACAAAAGTTTAAAAAGGTATATGTACTGTATTTCATGGGAAATAACCGTGTACGTGTGCATGTGGGAATTTGTGTGCACACCCATTGAACCCATTGAACCCATTGAATACTACAAAGAATGTCAGGTGTACCAGGAAAGTCCATTCATAAACTAATTCATGCAATTGTGTGTACATGTGTGTGTATGGTTCAGGTATACCCTACATTATGGGGACATAGAGATAGCAATATCCAAAATCCTTGTTCTTGTGGGGACATACAGAATGAAGTTTGTAAATGTAAAATAGCAGGTTTGTGGTACACGGTTAGGGTTAAGGTAAAAGCATTATGCCTATGTAATGTCTTCATAAAAAGCGGAAAGTGTGTGTGTGTAATATATATATATATATATATATATATATACATTTATGTATATGTATAGACACACACATACACACATCTTCTTTAAGTCCATTCTGCAGCCCTACTAAGTGCACCCTTACTGAGTGCACCATGGGAAAACTTCCTAATTTGGAAATGATGGAGAAGTATGTCTGTCTTTGGACTCTCCCTCCCTCTTTCTCTGCCTGTCTACATTACTTTATGAAAAAAGAGAGTGGGTGAAGAAAAGAGGGGATGGGTCAGTGGTCCAGAAGAACCATATTTAGGCATAAACCACACAAATCAAATTGGCTTCCACAGCCGTCCCAATTTTCTAAGCCTTCACCTTCATTTACAAACACAGATCCCTTAACAATCAGCATCATCATACACACACTGCAGATGCTAAAAAAGATGCCTCAGGCATGTATGTGCATATTAGTTCCTCATAAACATAAATGCTTTCAGTAATATCCTTTGGTAAGACTGCAGAAAGAAAATCTATCTGCTGTACTTTTAGAAGACTACTTCTTAGAAACGCTTTTAAGGATCTTTAGAAACGCCCGTGCAGAAACATCACACAATAATATCTATTTAAATTAAGATTAATCTATTTTCACACAACATTGTAAAAGCAGCTTACACCTGTGCAGAAACCATTTCTTTAAACAACAGCATGTTTCAAGTTAAAGTGCTTAAAGCTTGACAAAACCTCATTTGAGTCTATCAGCATCAGGTAGCACTTGCAAAACCGGATGGACAGAAAGAGATGGAGATCGAGAGAGAAAAAGAGATAGGATGTGAGTGGTATGAGGCGAAATGAATGACACTTACCCTGACAGTGCTGGGCCGGGGGGGGATTTAGCCACTTGGTGATGGTGTACCACTCACTGGCTTGTGGTGTACTTATGTAGTTCCCATCCCTGCTCACCACACCCTCCCACATCCCAAACAAGGAGCCTGGGCTGCACTCAGATCGGTAGCCTCACTCCACTAAAGCCTTATAGGGATGACTGGGAGAAAACACTCCAATCCGGGCGGCAGCAGGGCGGCCTCCTGCCTCATCACTCAGGGCATTCCAATGCCTTTTTTTCTCGGAATTTTTGGGGACCTCACCATGCAGGAACATAAACACTGAGCTGGGCCCGGCTTTACTACATAGACGCATATCATGGGCCGCACCTGAAACAGAGAATGAACAGCAAAGTGAATTTAGATCACGTCACAGGGTTAGGTCACACACTAAAAGCACTTGGCAGTGCGAAAGTTCAAACTACCATGTAGTAAGAACACGACAAAAGTGGTAACCTGCAATGATTACCTTAATGATTAGCTATTTTAACTAATATTATAATTACTACTTATTTCAAAGAATGTACTTGGGTTGTTTCAGTAATGATAAAATAATATGTTTGATCTGGTAATATCTTACCACATCAAGTACATTTTGGGTTTCTTTTTAGTTGAGAAGTTTGAGGTCTGTAAGTCACTGTGATGTTTTTGAAATAACACTCAAGCTTAACCAACTACTTTATCAACTAATCAACTACTTTTTTTTTTTAAAATTGTAGTTCATTAGATGGCAAAGCTGGCATTTCTTGATATTATTAATGTTGAAAACCAATATTTTTGTCAAAACCATGATACACCTAAAATTCAAAGTACAGTTAAAAAAATTGTTTGTAATATTATAAATGTCTCTGCTGTCACTTTTGATCAATTTAATGCATCCTCACTGAATAAAAGTAGTAATTTCTTAAAAAAAAAAAAACCCAAGAAGTATTATTGAACAGTATATTTCTATGTGTATAAACATTTTGGGCCACTGAAGCACATTTTAAAACACTACATAAAGCTAGAACAGCTAGATTTACAAAGAGTAACATGAATTTCCTGTGTGGCACCAGTTGACAAGCTTCAGCTGTGAAAACAGGTTTTCTAAAAAGATTTTCTCTGGGGCTGTGCAAAACCCATTTTGAGGGAAAACAACAAACAGAGCATTTGAAAATAAAGCTTGACAATCAGTGCTAGAAAGTGCTATGTTGAGGAAATCTTTTTTTTTTTCACAACAAAGATGTAGTATCTAATGATAGACTATGAATTTACAGGAAATACATTAATGCAGTTTAATGTGAAGAATGATAGCTGCTCCTTTTATTGTCTGTTTTTATTTTGATTTATCATCTTCTGGAAAATTAATGCAGACAAAATCTTCAGCCTGAGAAGTCCTGTTTGGACCTACAGTATTTGTTTGACCACTACACTAAAAAAGAGGTGTAGAAATGGCAAGTAATACATTGAATGAAACATGAAATTCTGATAATCTTCCAACTTAAAAAGTTTTTTTAAATCTTGTTTTTTTACAGTGTATTGAACGCTATGTTAAGGTGGAGAAAACGATAAATACAAGATCATAGAAGGAAGTCACAGAAAGAAGTACATCAAAGATATTATAAATCTAGGATGAGGCATGACAACTTGGATAATCAACCAACCGGTTGCCTTGCCTGTTGACTACTGAAATGCTAAAAATACACTCATGAAGTAATATATTATTAGAGATTTAAGGGAATTTCATTTTAAAGACACTAATTACAGCCACAGTTTCAGTTACTTAATTTCTTTCCACGTTTCTAGTAACTGTCCTTGGATCACATGCCATTCTGGCTCAAGCCTACAGTGGAAAAACTTTATGGAATGCTTCCAGTTAAGCCACAGCCAGTAAATTCCATTTAAATAGAAAGTTAACACAAATACATACAATACATGATTAAATGATAGCTCAGTGAAAGGAAAGCAGCCTGTGATGCAACACACACCCAACTAGTTGCACTAGTTCACTTTAGGTAGGTTTGGCCTTTATTTTTTTCTTTTCAGATACATTCCTTGGATAAGTTCTGGATTATTCTCAAGTAAACAAACTCACAGAATGCTTCTGTCTCATTTTAGGCCATTTTCTGCTCAGCTGTCCTCATTCAAGGCAAGAGCTCGCTTTTCCCTTCCCCTTCGGCAGTACGCGCAGCCTTGTCGCACCAAAAAAGGAACTGTTCTGTAAATAAGAAAAGTCTTGGCAGCCCATTGCACTCAGAGGCATGTAAGGGAAGAAATGACCCCTCTGAAGGTGTGGTCTGGGAAATCACACAAAACAGTCTGCTGCAGAGAAATACAGTGTATGCTGTACACAAGTGTCTCTGTCCTTGTGTGTCTGGAGGAAGACCCCTTGGATGGGGGAAAGGCCAGAGGAAGAGAATTGTTGCACACCCTGAAAAAAAGTGATTTGTAGATATCCCTAATGAGACTTTGCAGCTTCATTGCCATGTTTAGGTGTATTTCCGAATCCCATCTCACTGCCTTATTTTCTGTTTTGGAAGTACAGTAGGATTCAGACTTAAAGTATAAGGATTAGTTTGAATATAGTATTTGGAGTTTGACCTGAACACAGTCTTATTTGACACTCTTTTTTGCCTGCAAGACATTTACATCATACAACTTTTCCAACATTGTCTGACTAATTATAATAGCGATTTTTTTCCACCAAGTCAACCACACCTTGTCAGTACAAAATGAACCAGCAAGGTTAAGACAAGGCTGTAATTAAATGCACTTAAGGGACAATTCACCCAAAAATTAAATCCACCCTCATTTTGTTCCAAAGCTGTATGACTTTCTGTCTTATGTGGAACATCAAAGTAGGAAAATGTCTCTTTTTAATATTGATAAAATGAAATATAAACAAAAACATTTGAAATGTTCCTTAAAATGTTTTATTTTATGTTACCAAGAAAAAAGAAAGTCATACAGAGTTGCAATTAAATAAAAACTTTTTATGTTTTTGGGTTATTTTTTTTATACATTTAATGTACTAAGCTAAACTATTATCAGTAGCAACATGTAGAAGAGTTTGCTACTGGGCGGTGGACAAAACCTCTGCTTGTTTGGAATGCGCTTTGACCGAAAATGGCAAAGCAGCTGTGCTCTCAATGGAGTCCAGCCTGTGTCTTATTGGACACCTAGGATCAACATGCATCTCCTCACAAGCAGCTCTGGAATGTCTTATGACAGCTGTGTGCAATGCTGTGCACTATCACTGTTCCTCAATCTCGCAATCCTCGTTATGCTATTTCTCATTCAAAAACTCCCCATTGATGATTCAAATTTTTAAAATGCATGAGAGATGAAATGAGCACCTAAAGGGAAGGATGCAAAGAAAAAGGGATTTTTTTTTCTTTTTTTAACAGTATGTCTTAGAAGAAAGCCTATGACATAATTTAAGTAAGCCAATGACATGTCAAACTGCTTGCCTCTCCATTGCTTCTCCTAATAATTTTTAACCACATTTCAATTACTTTTTTTCCAATCATTACCAAATACTGATGTCCACTCACTGCATCCATTTTGCCCCCTTGTGGCAATTATTTTCAGACAGAAATCAACAGGGTGGACTATGGAAGCCCGTTCCAGCCACTGTTAAAAAAAAAAAAAAATCGGTAAGTCATAATTATGAGAAACTTTCTCATAATTATGACTTAGTATCTCATTATATTGAGAAAGTTTCTCGTAATAATGAGTTAAACAGTAATAAAATTCTGAAAAAATAAATTCGTAATAACGAGAAACTTTCTCATAATAATGACTTAGTATCTCGAAATAATGAGAAACTTTCCGTAATAATGAGAAACTTTCTCATAATAATGAGAAACTTTCTCGTAATAATGAGAAACTTTCTCGAAATAATGAAAAACTTTCTCGTAATAACGAGAAACTTTCTCGAAATAACGAGAAACTTTCTCGTAATAATGAGAAACTTTCTCGTAATAATGACTTAGTATCTCGAAATAACGAGAAACTTTCTCATAATAATGACTTAACATCTCGTAATAATGATAAACTTTCTCGTAATAATGAGAAACTTTCTCATAATAATGAGAAACTTTCTCGAAATAATGAGAAACTTTCTCGTAATAATGAGAAACTTTCTCGAAATAATGAGAAACTTTCTCGTAATAATGAGAAACTTTCTCGTAATAATGAGAAACTTTCTCGAAATAACGAGAAACTTTCTCGAAATACTGAGAAACTTTCTCATAATAATGACTTAGTATCTCGAAATAATGAGAAACTTTCTCGTAATAATGAGAAACTTTTCTATAATAAAACCATGTTAATCTTCATAAGGGGTGACGGCTTAACGAAATGAAATGACATTTGTCGTCATCATTAAATGCACTGGTTGGGACATTCTAAAGAAAGCTTATGGTGAAGCCCAGTGGTGTAATGCAGGGTATACGCAGGTATAGGACGTACCCACTTCTTTATCAGTCGGCTTTGCTTATACCCTCTTCTAAATTCACTCTCATGTGTCTTGCATAAATCAATCAAACCCAAAATCATGACAGTCCACCACATTAATAGCTAATCCAATCAAATATTATAAATGCATATATATATATATATATATATATATATACACATAAGTAATAAGTAAATGTTATATATTGCATATATAAATGCAAATATTCCCTAAAAACACCCGTAAAGCCACTTAAGCGGTCAGGACCGTAGCGTCGGCTTCCTTTGAAATATGATTGCGCCCGCGCCCGCTTCGTCCCGCAGCCCAGTCAGAGAGGATGCCGACAGAAATGACACCTGTTCATGCGCGAGAACACCCCGGGGGATGTGCGCAAAATGGTAAAATAACAATTAATTATTGATTACTAATTTGAATCAGTACATTGTAACAAAAACAATACCTTTAATAAATTACACTAATAAATTACAAATTAATAAAGCACACTGGAGGACCAAATTTAATACACACCTTATTAATAAAGCATAGGCCTATTATTTACAGACAAACAGAATAGCTCAGAATATGAATTAAGAATTAAGAACTAAGAATTAAGGCTTATATGTTAAGCGTTTCCTCTCTCATTATAAGAAAATGCTGATCGTAGTTTCATGGATGAAAACGCAATGCGCATATATCACGTAAGCACAAAGGAAACGCCCAGTGTGCGTTAATCGATGAAGACAGTGATATTAAAAGGCCAATTTTGGTATACAATTTATATAAATTATATAGGCTACTAGTGCAGGCGAGCAGATGTGGCCTGCAAAGTATAACGCAACGCTGGCGACACCCTCTGGTCAAAGCCGTGTAAATGCCAGAACATTCTTCATAGTATATGAAATATATAGAAAACGCTTAACGTGGCTTTATGGACGAAAACAGTGATATAAAAAGGTTATTAATAAAATATATTATGTACAGGCATGAACCCATAATATGAAAGCAACGCATTGAACTGCACGTTAACGAGAATTTGCGCATTTCTTTATGCTATGCGCGTTGCGTTCATATCCTGAACTTATCTGCTTTCCCGTTCGTAGAATATTTTATTAGTAAACTGTATACCAAAATTGTCATTTTTATGTCAGTGTTTTCATTCCATGAAGCTACGATCAGCATTTTCTTATAATGAGAGAGGAAACGCTTAACATATAAGCCTTAATTCTTAGTTCTTAATTCTTAATTCATATTCTGAGCTATTTTGTTTGTCTGTAAATAATAGGCCTATGCTTTATTAATAAGGTGTGTATTAAATTTGGTCCTCCAGTGTGCTTTATTAATTTGTAATTTATTAAAGGTATTGTTTTTGTTACAATGTACTGATTCAAATTAGTAATCAATAATTAATTGTTATTTTACCATTTTGCGCACATCCCCCGGGGTGTTCTCGCGCATGAACAGGTGTCATTTCTGTCGGCATCCTCTCTGACTGGGCTGCGGGACGAAGCGGGCGCGGGCGCAATTATATTTCAAAGGAAGCCGACGCTACGGTCCTGACCGCTTAAGTGTCTTTACGGGTGTTTTTAGGGAATATTTGCATTTATATATGCAATATATAACATTTACTTATTACTTATGTGTATATATATATATATATATATATATATATATACAGGGGCGGACTGGGACAAAAATTCAGCCCTGGCACTGTAGCTACACCAGCCCACATTACCACACGGACACAGCCCCACCCACGGACACGCACATTCACTACTTATATTGGTGTACAGATGGTGAAATAATATAAGCAGTACCATATGTAATAGATATTTAAACATTTAATGTATGTGACTGGAACAAAAACAACCCGTTTATAACAAATTTATACATACAGTAAAAACTAAATAAAAAATAATCTGTGAATCTTGTAGAGTCTGTGTGCTGTCTGTTTATGCCGTTTGTCTGCTATTACTTATGATAGGAGTAACCTGTGAATGTGTATCACAGTGTGATACACATTCACAGGTTACTCCTACCATAAGGGTTAATTTATCGTTAATTAGAGCCACAGTGTTAAAAAGGCTCACATGAGCTTTTATTTTGAAGTGTTTCTGGCAATCAGCCAGTGATCTCATACTCATGTTGATTGTACATGGAACTGTTTTAGTATCTTTATTTGTATAAGTTTTTCTGATTCCTTAATTTGTTTATTCTAATTTGTTGTAGACCACACATACACACCAACCCACATGGATACCCCAAAGTGATTGTTAGCACTTGCATGATCAGTACTTGTTGGAAACTTTGTGGAAAGAATAAAGAATCAAAAGAATTCTGGATTGATTGCATCTCATTGTCTCTGACCGGACATCTGTGGTGAACTAGTCCCCCACTGGCACCCCCTAACTGGTTTCTATATCAGTTTTCTATACACAGTATTAAGAAACTGTCAGCATTTGTGTCAGGGTGTGTCTCTCTCATTGCTGTCTTCCTACCTCCATGATACTTGACTCTGCTGCAGCAGCTGAGCTATCTGCACTGGGTCCAGAAACATTCTAGTTTTGAATAGATGAACACACGATTCAGTCATGGGAGAACATAAGCAAGCCAATGTCTCATTTTACATTGTCTAACTATTGCATAGATATATTACACTATTGCCTGTAATAGAAGTCTATGTTCCACCCTACCTAAGGATTAATTACATACTGTAACCTATGCATGTATTTAATGTTTTACTTTAAAGATTAGCTATGTATTCAGAGTTCACTACAAATGCCTACAGTACTATGGCTATAGCTATAGGTTCTTTTGCATGTTAGACTATATTGCTAGTAGCATACAGCAGTCTGTATACCCTAAATCCCACGTTATCTGCTGATAATAACATTTTAAAATGTACGGGAGTTCTACGCTAAGCTTACAACTGTTAAGTGTAGGTTACTGTCAGAAGTAGCGTGAATGGCGTGAAAATTACTTAGTATATTTTAGTATAATGACTTAGAAGTATATTTTCTGTTTTCTTCTTACCTCCTCTACCGCGCTACTGTCCTCCGATGCAGCAGCCGAATTTAAACCTTTCGAGAATATTTCAATTAATTTTATGCATTTGGCAGCGTCTGATTTTAGAGCCCTTTTTTGCTTTCTCTGAGCTTTTCGGCACCGCCTTTCCTTTTTTTACGGTCCATCTCTGACAATTAGCTTGTGTTGCACTTACTGTTTGACATTCTTGCCAGATTTTGATTACGGCCGCGTAACCTCTGATTGGGTCGGATTGGGTCGGCCCATCTCGAAACCAGCCGGCCGTCGCCGATTGGGCCAAATGCTTAACATTTATTATTATTATTATTATTACTATTATTATCATCATCATCATCATCATCATCATAATATTCACATCTTGCAAGAGATAAAAGCTGCCTGCATGTAAAAACAATACATATTAAAAAAAAAAAAAAACTGACCGGCCCACATTTAAAAAATGGTCCGGCCCTTCTGGCATTGCCAAATTGCCAGATATTGAAATCGCCCTGTATATATATATATATATATATATATATATATGCATTTATAATATTTGATTGGATTAGCTATTAATGTGGTTGACTGTCATGATTTTGGGTTTGATTAATTTATGCAAGACACATGAGAGTGAATTTAGAAGAGGGTATACGCAAAGCCGACTGATAAAGAAGTGGGTACGTACGTCGTATACCTGCGTATACCCTGCATTACACCACTGGGCTTCACCATAAGCTTTCTTTAGAATGTCCCAACCAGTGCATTTAATGATGACGACAATTGTCATTTCATTTCGTTAAGCCGTCACCCCTTATGAAGATTAACATGGTTTTATTATAGAAAAGTTTCTCATTATTACGAGATATTAAGTCATAATTATGAGAAAGTTTCTCATTATTTCGAGAAAGTTTCTCGTCTCATTATTACGAGAAAGTTTCTCATTATTTCGAGATACTAAGTCATTATTATGAGAAAGTTTCTCGTTATTTCAGAAGTTTCTCATTATTATGAGAGAAGTTCTCATTAATGCAGAAAGTTCTCATTATTCGAAAAGTTCTTATTATTAGAAGAGTTTCTCTTGTTCAATACTAAGTCATTATTATGAAAGTTTCTCATTATTACGAGAGAGAGTTTCTCATTATTCACGGATGTTAAAGTCATTATTATAGAGAAGGTTCTCATTATTTGAGAAAGTTCTCATTATTCTTGAAAGTTCCTCATTATTTGAGATACTAAAGTCATTATTAGAGAGTTTCTCATTTTACGGATGTTAAGTCATTATTGAAGAGTTTCTCATATTTGAAAGTTCTCATTATTCTGAAAGTTTCTCATTATTCACGGATGTTAAGTCATTATTATGAAAGTTTCTTATTATGAGAAAGTTTCTCAGTATTTCGAGAAAGTTTCTCGTTATTTCGAGAAAGTTTCTCATTATTACGAGAAAGTTTCTCATTATTACGAGAAAGTTTCTCATTATTTCGAGAAAGTTTCTCATTATTACGAGAAAGTTTCTCATTATTTCGAGAAAGTTTCTCATTATTATGAGAAAGTTTCTCATTATTACGAGAAAGTTTATCATTATTACGAGATGTTAAGTCATTATTATGAGAAAGTTTCTCGTTATTTCGAGATACTAAGTCATTATTACGAGAAAGTTTCTCATTATTACGAGAAAGTTTCTCGTTATTTCGAGAAAGTTTCTCGTTATTACGAGAAAGTTTTTCATTATTTCGAGAAAGTTTCTCATTATTACGAGAAAGTTTCTCATTATTATGAGAAAGTTTCTCATTATTACGGAAAGTTTCTCATTATTTCGAGATACTAAGTCATTATTATGAGAAAGTTTCTCGTTATTACGAATTTATTTTTTCAGAATTTTATTACTGTTTAACTCATTATTACGAGAAACTTTCTCAATATAATGAGATACTAAGTCATAATTATGAGAAAGTTTCTCATAATTATGACTTACCGATTTTTTTTTTTTAACAGTGGCGGAACGGGCTTCCATAGTGGACTGAGTTTCTTTATTGATACTGTTCGCCTGTATCTAAAGAAATATAAAATATAAAACTATTATTTTAGTCAGTAAATACTGTAATTATTAAAGTGTATACATTTATAACATTTAAAATGTGACAACTCGCCCTGGCCGGACTCTTTTATGGTTTAACAATGTTAACAGTGTTGCACATTTACTGAGATATATAACCTACTACTGTAACTCCAGTCTCTCCTTCTTAATTAAATTACTGCCACTATTTATTAAGAAACAAAACCGCACGTTTTCTCTAGTGCCGATGTTTGTCTGACTTACTCACGCCATGTTGTTTCCAAGTATTTCATCACGCTGTGAAAAGGAAACCGTCAATAGAAAGCGTACGCGTCATGGACTTTCCCTTGAGGTTAAACGATGATGAAAGTTGATTACTATCCCAACCAAGAACAGTTTCACTTCATCACGTGAATCTTCACGCTGCACCTAAACAAAGATCCTCATGGGGCGCTCTATTTATCTTTTGTATGACACTTAAGAGGGAGGACCAAAGTCAATAACATAGTTTGGGATTTCCATATTTTCGTAGATCAGACAGATTTAATCTACACATTACTTTACCTTTATTTTGAATTAATAGTATGTATACCATTTTAAATATATGTTAAAAAAATGTTAACATTAAATTCGTCATTGGCTACAAATAAAAAGCCTGTTTTTGAGAGCATATAATCTGATAATCATAATGAAATGTGGTTTATTAATCGTTTTTATGTACAGGGAAGTCTGAATTTTTAATTTCAAATCTTAATTAATAATTTTAATTAATAATGTCTAATTCTTAACATTAATAAATATTAGGCCTACAAATTTGCCATTTGTAATAAACCTTTGACCTAGATAATCTGATGTGGCCTAAACCAGCAGGAAATGCATAAATGTGGTTGTGACATGTTTAAAGACACCACAAACTACCCGTGAAAAATAGGTTATACCAGAGCAAGTAGACTAATTACAAGGAATCCAACATAACACACTCTCAGAATTGGCCAACATGCATAATTATACATCAGTCGCTAAAAAGAAATGTATTATGCTCAATGTTAACCTTTTTTTCTTTAAATTTTACATAAACAAATAAACAGAGCTCTTATGTCACACATCTAAAGGAAACAATTAGAGACATGATGGAAAATATTAGTGTATTCACCTACATATTCTGTGGTCATTATGTACATCTGCTTGATTTCCTCTTTGTTTCTGTCTTACACTGTGGTTTCCTACACGTGGAAAAAGTCTTGAAGGGTATTTCAAATCTATTTAAAATTAGGCCATTACGAAACTCCAGTGTCCAGTGGCACGTTCAGTTATGTTTTAAGCAGACCACATGCCACAGTTTCAACTTTGAAGTCCCAATGTATGTATTGATCCATACAGGCCTACTGCTCTAGATTAAATCAAATAATAATAAAAATAAAAGTTCAGAAATGTCCAGTTTTTTAACTTTTTTTTTCCTGAGTAATCCTGAGCCAATATTATAATTTTTGCCAATATTATAATATTACAATTATATATTACACATTATAAAGTACAAAATTACAAATATTCATTTTATGGATCTTATATTCATTTTACTTCATTTAATGGATATTCATAAAAATCTGGTATAGATCGTGCGACTGTTCTGACAATCCCTTAGATCTTTCAGAAATGATACGTTAACTTATAGTTAACAGTATAACTTATTATTGCTGTTCCTCAGAAATGTTGTTTAACACATTACATCTGTTTGTCTTGCCAAAACTCTCTTTCCAGTGCACTGCCATCTTAATTGCCAAATAGGCCTCAAGATCAGATTGCTCAATAACATACTTCAACTCACCTAACATTTTTTATTGTTAAGTTCCAGTAAATCATTCCAGATAAGCCTTGTCCTGACGCAAGTAAGCAGTGTGAATCACAATATGTGTGATAAACTTGATATCTCCTATTGCCGTGAGTGCAAGTCTTAAGAAGAACAAGTTTGTACAAGGCTGCTTTGATTTATACTGGTATTACACTCAACCATACAGCTTTCTGCATGTCTCTTTCAGTCTCTTTTTTATTACGAATGTATTATTAACATAGCACATTTCTACAACAAAAAAAATCACAGTTGCAAACATTAATTTGTAAAAACTGCCTTTGACATGGAAATGAGCTTAGCGTCATGCCATTGTCTGAGCAGACATACACACTTTTTTATGATAGTACTGCAGGTTTTTGGAAATGCTGTTCTTGCTAAATTAAAGGATTTGGACGATGACTTGTGACCTTTCATATGTTAATTACATTATTTAGGAGTTGTTTACAAGCCAGAGAGCTGATACCATTCAATTGCATGCAAGTTCCTGATCTTTTGCTGTTCATATATTTCATAGTATGTGCGTTTTCTGTGCGTACGTTTATTCTATAAATCACACATACGTATATTTAACAGATAATCATAAGATCAAATTTAGAATGGTTTCTGTGAAACATTTTATGACTGAGGCCCCGTGTGTCAAGTGTTGAGGCCTACAGCATGTTCATTTAACAATATATCTGCGGTTTGTAAATTGATTGTTCCTTCACAAACAAAAATAGCATAGCTCATATAACATATTAAGTGTCATAAGACTATATATTAAAAAAATTAATTTGTGAAAATTTGCTGAACAAGAATCCGTTGTTGTCCTGACTAACTGTCCCCAACTGAATGAGGTATTTTGCATTTAGTGAACAAACAAATTCAAATTGGCAAAACCAAGCAGTGTTTTTTTAGTAGTACAATTATTATACCATATAGTACAATTATTAAGACAATGAGAGAACATAAAATTATGAACGCATCAAGATGGCCTGGATTTTTAACTTTCCTTAACAGAACATTTTTCACAGTGCTAGGAATAAATCTTTTAGTGTGAACAATGACTTTGAGCAGATTTCTGAATGCCAAACAAGCATTTTAGAGACCAAATCAACACACACACACACACACACACACACACACTGTTGTTTTATGGGGACATTCCATAGGCGTAATGGTTTTTATTGGACAAACCATATTTTCTATCGTCTACACCTACCCTACACCTAAACCTAGCCTTCACAGGAGACTGTGCACACTTTTACTTTCTCAAAAAAACTCATTCTGCATTCTGCAATAAGCCTGTTTCAATTCTAAATTCAGATTGGGTCTTATGGTTCACTATATTGTCATTTGACACAGATGTACATGAGTAATATAAAGTGTGTGATAACAGAAATCAAACAGGGAAATAAGTAATAATTCTAAATAAATTAATTAGTAAATAGGGTTTTATAGAGACAACTATATTGTGAGTATGTTCAAATACACATTTTCAACATACAAGGGGTTGGTGTGAATGGTTAGAGACGTAAATGAATTCAACATAACCAGACAGAAAGTCAGAGTGAGCTGGTGGAGAGAGTATACAGTTGGAATAGCAGTGGGTTGCTGGTTAGCAGACATTGGTTTGTCCATATCTATTCTGGAAATCAGTAGTATTGGAAACTCTGATTCATTTGACACATTCTTTTTAATTAATTGGTTAAAAAACCATTTACATTGACTACACTGAATGACTTCATAATTAGAATTATTGTAGCGTAAAATCTAGTGTTAGTTTGGTTTGTTGCTTCCACCCTAATCTCCCATAAATAGTGGATTTTTTTTAAACTGATAATTAGAAACATGACAAATAAGTTGTTTGTGTAAATGAATAATACCTTTCACAACCATGCAATATATGATTCAGCTGGTTCTGATTTTCCACAGTTCAAGTTGCCCTAGAGGCTGACTGAAAAAAAAAAATGCAGAAGTAAAGCTTTTGATGTAAGTCTTTTGTCTAAGAGATGTTCCATGAACTCTATCACACCCTTTATCCACACAGTGTACTAAAAATAAAAGCCACTTTGAGTCACCTGACTGCTGCCTTCACATGTCTGTCTTAACTTTCCACCACAGATGTTTATCAAAAGGTTTACTGCAGGATTATTTTTGTTGGATCAAACATCATTCTAAGTATTACAGGTTTTTCCCCTGAGGTCTTTAGGTTATGTGTCTAAAAAACCCTAGATAATTAAGACTTGATATGCACTGACATTTGTGACAGGTCACATAACAGGTTACAGGGGATTATCATGGATTTGTCATTACACATGTGAAACTCATACATATGTCAGTCACTGACTAGTGAAAACATTAATTAGTAACAAAAGAGTGGTATAGAGGGCCCCATCACCAATGACAGAAATGCCTAAATACAGCCCTTGGAGTATGAAAACTGGGGACCCTGATAAATAATTCATATCATGAGCCCAACCTGAAATGATTTTTGCTCATCTTTACAGTAAGCATCACACCTTAGTATAAACAATACAGTGATCATTTTCTATGAGAGTTAAAAAAAAAAAAAACATAATATTCTAGTGCTGGCAGAGGTAATACTTAATATATGTCAGTTAGGGTGTGTTCCAGAAAACTTAGGTTAACGTGTTATTGTTGCATCATGTGTTTGCATTGATCTGATTTGATTTCTCATTGACAAAAATAATGCACCTATAATTAAACTGGGTGTAATCTTTTGGTGTCACCCACGACATATTTATAGATTCCATTGCGGTTTGGACCTTAAGGCTGTTCCACCTCAAACACTCATTGTTTTCCATTTTCATTTGTGGTTTGTCATTAGGTTCCTCAATTTGAATTTCCTACTTCACCCTGCCAATTTTTTTTTTCTTTTATAGGAGCTCCCAATCTATTGAACAAACAAGTTAATTATTTATTGCTTTAAATTATGTAAGAAAAAACTTTATTTTTTTTTTTGCAGATTAACATGATTTTCCAAAAAAAAAAAATAGAGAGAGAGGGCGAGAGCGAGTATATATAGATTCAAGAATTTAGATACAAGATGACTGAAGCAGAATGAAGAGGAAATACAGAGACTTTGCATTTACATTTAATTATTTAGAAGACACTTTTATCCAAAGTGACTTACAAATGAGGACAATTGAAGCAAATAAACAACAGAGCAACAATATGTAAGTGCTGTGACATGCCGGTTAGTTTAACGCAGTACAAGTAGCATGTTTTTTCCCCCTTCGTACTAATAATAATAAAAAAGGAAAAATAAATAGAATAGAAACAGAATAAAGAGAGCTAATGTTGGAGGGTGAAGTTATTATTATTTGTTATAAAAAATAAAAAGAAAATAGAAATAGAGAGTGCTTTTAGGGTTATGTGTGGATAAACATGAACGGAGGTTAACAGTCTATAATAAATAAAAAAAAACAGGTATAATCCATACAAGGGAGGCAGGAAACACATGTAACAATAGATGAGACTCGGCCAACTAAAACAGACAAGAACTTAAATACACAGGCAAATGAGGGACTGATGACAAGACATGACCTAATCAGACATGAGAAAACTAGGTCAAAGAACACAAGACGCGAGAAAACAAATTGAAAGTCCATATGGTTGTGACATATCACCTCCCTCCCAGCAGGAGCGACCTCCCGCCACAGAAACAAAAAAGGGTGAGACGGAGGGGGACTTAGGAGGAGGACAAAGGAGTGCAAGTGGGATGGAAACGAGATGGCAAAGGGCTGGTATGACAGACAAAGGCAGACAAAACTAGTGGAGGATGGACCACTGGGAGGAGGATGACTAACAGAGTCCAGGGTGGAGATCATGGAGGGAGGAGCCATGGTAGAATCTGGAGGAACCATGGTGGCGAAGCCAGGGAGAAGATAGGAGGGAGCCAGGTGGTACCCAGACCGCAGCCTTGAAGGTGCACCACGGTGGAGCCGACAGAGGGAGGAGCCATGGCGGAAGAAGGGCTGAAGACTCCAGGGGGCTGACTGACAGCGGCAGAGCATGTGTAAGAGGAGCCCAAGCGAAGACAGAGAGCCATAGAGCCAGGGTGATGCAGAGGCTCAGGAGGGCCAAGGTGGAGCAGATGGCTGAGGTGATTGAGGCATAGGTGGGGATCCGGAAGGCTGCAGTGGAGCCAAAGCGACAGAGGACCAAGGTGGAGCTAGAGTGAAGGAGGAGCCTGACAGAGCCAGCGGGATGAAGTGATGAGGCAAAGCTAGAGAAGTGGGGTCCTGAGGCTGCAAATGGTGGACGACTCACCAAGGCGGAGCTGGAAGGACAAGGGAGCTGGTGGGCTGATGGGCCACGGTGGACATGAGGGGGCTAGGAGCCATGGTGGAGCCGCTGGGTTGACGGGCCGAGGCAGAATCTGGCACTCAGAGCCTGGAGGTGGAGACAAGGGATCCTGCAGCCACAACGCAGATGGAGACTGGCAGACACACAGTGAAACCACACCATTGATATTGGATTGAGGGTGAGCTGAGGGGCAGAAGATGGCAGATGACTCACGAGAGCAGGTGGAAGAAGGAGGCTAGGTGGGAATTTGTGACAGCCAGGGCTTTCTGGGATGGTGTGTGCTGCCCATACACACCAAATACTGACTCCCATCACAAGGAGGACACCGGATAGAGGAGCAACCTCCATGGTTTTGACAGGACAGACAGATAGTTCAGGGCAGACAAACAGTTCAAAGACCGGCCTCCATGGTTGTGACGGAACAAACAGACAATTCCAGGCAGACAAACAGTTTAAAACAGACCTCCATGGTTGTGACGGGAGAGACCGATGATTCTAGACAGGTTGAGAGTTCAGGACAGACAGACAGGTCATAAACGGCCTCCTTGGCCATAACAGGACAGGCAGAGATTTCAGATAATGACGGAAGACTGGGTACATCCGAATAAAAGTCTATTAAGTCCTCTGAATCCTGCTATAGCTTACTCTCAGCGGTGGTACAGTGGGTGGGGCTTACCCTTGCTCTCCACTGTCTCATCCACCATCGTGTGCAATGTTGCCGGCTCTCACACCTGGTCAGACATCAGTTGATCAGCTTCGGGGCAATCCTCAGCTCTGTCGCTCCTATGGACGATGGCTCATCAGTTGTGGCGGGCTCTGGCTCCCTGTCTGCGATGGACTCAGGCTGCTGCTCCATGCTGCGGGGTGACGTAGGGTTGGGCTCTGGGTCTGGAGTGGGGCTGGTGAGTTCCTCATCAGTGTAGAAGGTAGTCAGTGGTGAACTGTTACTGACCAGCACCCACTCCACAAAAGTGGCAAGGCTCTCTTGAGCACTGTCCCTGAACAATTACGCTTATGTGGTGGTGTTCAATCAAGTATGGTAGAACATGGTGAGGCAGTTGTCTGGGTAGTGTGTTAAGATGGCAAGGTCCACAAAGTCTCCTTGAGAGAGCGATCCCCCTGCTCCAGCAGGAGGGTGAAAATGGCAGGATTGTCCATAACAAAAAGAAACATTTTTGAAAACATAAAGAAATGCAGAGGAACACATTGCTTAATCTTCTTGCGGGTCTTTCATAAATCCAAACACAGGCATACTCCACACAAGCGAGGCAGGAAACACACGTAACAATCGACAGAGCATAAACATATACTATTTAAACACTAATGAAGTGGGGGTATTTATGCTTTTATCAGTGCTTTATGATGAACGTGATTCAATACAACATAGCGACTACAGTAAACAAAGTTTTTACTGTTCTGAAAACACAGATTTGTGGCCATTATTGGAACTGAAAATTTTAGAATAAACCCAAAACACACGTGAACGTTGTCATACGGTGAATCTGGCCAATCGTGAAATAGCTGTCGTCATCAAAGCTCCTGCAGCCATTTTGGCATGCACTGCTTCGAGTCAGATTTCAATCAATCTGTGTTTCACGAGTTCACCCTTACATCTAATCTGGTTGAGTAAGCAGTAAGCATATTGTGGCGTGCGGTCCTGGGGGAGGGCCCCGAGCCTGGAATATGGCCCAAACCCAGAGAACTTTCCCCATCCCAAGTATAGGATGAGGATAGATTAAGAGTGAGGAGTTGGGGTGGAGGGAGGATGCCGAAAAACAGTCGAATGATGGGGGTAAGTCGGCTGTGTGCATATATATGACTTGTGCTAGTTTGGATGATTAGCCAGACGAGTTGCACCTGTGCCAAATTAGTTGATTATCTGATCGTGCTCCTCCCGAACTTTGTTATCAAACATCAAGTCGAACACATCTAAACTAAAAGTCCATATGGTGGTGACAAAGTGTAGATGGAAAAGATGTGTAATATATAATTTAGCCGCTTCCACACGTTTTTTTTTCCTGTGCGTTAGACAGCATATATTAGCAGAACAATGTATTAATACAGTAAGGGTCAGTTTTACTAACAGCTTGTGCCAGCGCTGGTTTATCTTTTGCCATTAAAATAGTACGCATACTGACAGGATTTACTAAAGACGTGCAGTGAAGAAATAACGCTTAAAAAGGCATGGAGTTACTTTTGCACCTGACCTTACTGAATATGCAATTGTAGGTGTTTCCCTTTCAGACACAAAATTTATGGGAGGAGAGTATTAAAATGAATAACACAATGCATTTTGTGCAGTTTGCGCTTGTCAAATATGTGCCATTATTTATCACCCAGAAAAAGCATGTTTTAAAAGCAGGGCTGGATTTACCTCTTATCGTGACATAGGCAAAACAAATTTTTGGGGCCCCCTTCCCTATTAATATATAATATTACCACCCCAGCAAAAAAAACAACAACAACATAATCAGTGAAAACCGTTAGTGTTTTCTATCGCAAGCCCTTGCGTTCAGTCAATAAATATCAAATGTTTTAATTTGTTTTAGAACAGAACAGAGAAAGTCTGTTTCATTAAAGGAGAAGTCCACTTCCAAAACAAAGATTCACATATAATGTACTCACCCCCTCGTCATCCAAGATGTTTATGTCTTTCTTTCTTCAGTCGTAAAGAAATTGTTTTTTGAGAAAAACATTTCAGCATTTTTCTCCATATAATGGACTGATATGGTGCCCCGATCTTGAACTTTCAAAATGCAGCCAAGGAAGAAGGGTCTTATCTAACAAAACGATCGGTTATTTTCATTTAAAAAAATACAATTAAAACTCTTTTTTATTCTCGTCTTGCCTTGCTCTCCTTGAACTCTGTGTATTCTGGCTCAAGACAGTTAGGGTATGTCGAAAAACAACAATCGTATTTTCTCCCTCAACTTCATAAATCATTTCAAAATCATCCTACATAACTACAGAAGTACCAACCCAGTGTTTGCAAAGTGAACATGCAAATAAGATCAAACACCCTTAACAAAAAAAGGTAAAACAGCGATATAGGACAATTTTGAAGTTGAGGGAGAACATGAGATGGGAGTTTTTCGACATACCTTAACTGTCATGAACCGGAAAAAAAATGTTCAGGCAGAGTAAGACAAGGCGAGCATTTGACATTAAAAAGTATATAAATTGTAGGGCTGCAACGATTAATCGAACGATGTCGTGAGGCGCGTTTAGTCAATGAAGCCGGTACTTTGATTAGTAGTAAAGCTCCATCACTTGCGTTCAGTACACAGAGCAAGTAATACACAGAGCCGTAAAGCACTGACAAGCTACGCCAAAATCGCGCTCAAAATCGAATTCGATTTTGCGCGCGATTTGGCGTAGCTTGTCAGTGCTTTACGGCTCTGTGTATTACTTGCCGCTCCAGCTGAACGCACGTGATGGAGCTTTACTACTAATCAAAGTACCGGCTTCATTGACTAAACGCGCCTCACGACATCGTTCGATTAATCGTTGCAGCCCTAATAAATTGTATTATTTTTATGAAAATAACCCATCATTACAGTAGATAAGACCCTTCTTTCTCAGCTGGGATCGTTTACAACTGCATTTCGGATTGTTTAAAGCCGCATTTAAACTGCATTTTGGAAGTTCAAAATCGGGGCACCATAGCAGTTGTAAGGAGTGGACTGAACAACGTGGTAAGTGAACGTAAATAAAGATTATTTAACAGGACGAGTTCGACATCAAATAATAGGTAAGGAACTTGAGGAACAGAAATAACTGAAGAATCACGTTTGGAAGTTTAAACAGTCTTTTCCATTTCAGAAGGATGACGAACTGGAGGATAGGAGACGAGATGACCACAACCACACACACACCACTGACCAAACGAGGACGAGGAGGGGATCCCGAGCACTTGGAGAAACACGGAGGGTCAAGGAGCACACTAGGAGGAAACAGGTAAGTATAGTAGCCGTTATGAGAACACATGAGTCCACTTTCGCGAATACGAGCTTGGACACTGACTGAACTGGTGTGTGTGTGTATATATATGGTCGTGAAAAGTGAGATCAGGTGGTGACGACAGGTGTGTCTGATTAGTACTCAGGTGACAGCGATCGTTGTGAAGTAGTGAGGGTGGAGCCTGGTGTGGATGTAACAGCAGTCCATTATATGGAGAAAAATGCTGAAATGTTTTCCTCAAAAAACATCATTTCTTTACGACTGAAGAAAGAAAGACACGAACATCTTAGATGACAAGGGTCTTCTAATCCAGTCTAATGCAGTTATAGAGAGAGAGAGAAAGAAAAAGAAAGCGTGTGTGAATACCTGCATCTGTGCATCTTTCAGCAGTCTACTAGCAAATCTTTAAGTTGACCTGGTTCAAGAACCTCGCTACTGAGAATAGTCATGTAGCTTTTCAGCTGCAAAACTATTTTATTGATAAATTTGCGGGGCAGCACCGTGAACAAGTTTCTGTTGCGTCTCTGTGTGTGTGCGTGTGTGCCTACTTTGTGTGTGTTTGAGAGAGAATGGGAGAAAGAAAGCGTGATTTGCATATATAAAAAAGGTGGAAAACATGGAAAACATGGTCATTTTTGACCCCATTGTTTGTTATATTTATTTGCTTAGTGTCTTCTGAGGTTTTGGTTGTTTTACTGTTGTAGATAGCCTATAGTATAAACAAAAATATTTTATGGCTCTTATGAGTGAGCATAGGTACGTGCCTAGAATGCCTATGCGTAAATCCGGCCCTGCTTAAAAGCAGGTGGTAATTTGCACTGCTCTTGGTAGATTGTGTTAGTCATTATGGAAATTTTCTGGCTGTATCTATGTTCTTTAATTTGCACATTGTTAGTAAATCACACACAGAATTTTTCCCTCTCATCTGTGCTTTTATGGAATTGCGCTCTAACGTTAATTTGATGTTTAGCAAAACTGGCCCTAACTGTGCAATCCATGCTGTTGTTTACGTCCAAGAATCACCAATATGGCCGCGCATTCAGGTAATTGACCAAATCGTGACGGAAGTGCAAACCCTCTATTGGTAAGAAACAGGGAACAGGTAAAAGACAAAGTCAGAGGCAACATAACCGTGACCAACAAACTAAACAGAACATGACAATAAAACTATTAAACTAAACAAGGCATGTTTGTGACAATGTCTACCATGACCTGAAGGTTTGGAATTAAACTAAATGAGACTATCAATCAGAGGGCCGAAGGCATTTAGTAGCTAGATTGTACAAAGTTTCAGCAAAGTTTTAGGGCCAGTTTTACTGACAGCTTGCGCCAGTGCAAACCATCTTTTGGTGTTAAAATTTTACTGTCAGGTTTTACTAAAGACGTCATTTTTCACCATGCCATGTATCACTGCAAACTCTAGAAGTAAGCTATAACAATTTAAACTCAAATGAATGTTCATCATGTTTCATTTATTTGACAAATAAATGAGTTATTATTAGTAGCAAGTAAGCAGTAGCAAGTGTTAAACAAATGTAACAGTTAAAAATTTGACAGTTAAACTTTAATTATTTAACAAACAGAAGACAAACAGCAAACAAGAAGCATTTTTATCAATTATTTCAACAGAAAACAAACAAAAAGCAGGATTTATCTTATCTGGTTGGCTTAGAGATATTATTTTTATATTGTGTCTGTATGGTAGACACTAAGTTGCTTTCACAAGAAGTCCGACAGCTGCATGCTCTACAAAAAAGCTGTGTCTGAAATCTCCATTACTTGACCATTGCTTTTATCAGTAAAATAGTTTAGAAACTTAAAAGCTATACGATATTCAAGCTCAGGTTGCTCTTTTGGGATGACATTTAGATTGTAGTGTTGCAAAAGCATTTTAAGTATACATTTGAAGTAAATACAAAATATAATTACACCACCAAAATAATAATAGAAAGGAAAAGAGAAACAAGTAAAAAAGTGACAGGATCTGTATCCTAATAATAATTGTAAAAAATGACTGTGAATGTAACAGATTTCAGTACTTCAATAGGTTGGTACATTAACATTATATCAGTTAATGAATTTACAGTATTCACCAGTAAATATAAGAGAAAACCGTAAAATGTTGCTACCGTATTTTTTACGGTAACAATTATATACAATAAAGATGTGACATAAAGCCAACAAATATAATGTATTAACCATTTTATATGGTGTGTATTGTGTATACACATTAAATCTCTCTCTCTCTCTCTTTCTCTCTCCCTCTTGACTGCTCATTCAGTCACTGAGAATTATTTTGTATCACAACTTCATGATTTGAAGTGGTTCCTTTCAGTCTTTTTAAATGCAGTTTCTCCAAAAAAAAGTGCCTCCCATAAATTAAACTGTAGCTGTCTTACTAGGAAAAAGTTGGATGGGGCAATTTCAGACACAGCCATTGAAATAACCCCCATTCCCCACATCCCCTTGTTCTCTGAGAAATGTTTTAAGCTGAAAATCTGTGACGCATAAATGTTGCAATACTTAAGAGACTCCAAAACTTTACAGCATTCATCTGGATTTAGTTAAAAGACCTGTCTAGTAATGACATTTCTTTGTAGTAGGTCGACACTTACCAAAAAAATCATGGAATCATGAAAGTGCTCACTAAGCATGAAAAATACACACAGTGGGCTCATATATTTGTGAATATTTTAAAATCTTAGGATCAGTCTGCCGTTATCCAGTTTCACCAGAGGTGTAATTTGAATACTTCTTTATCTAGTGCATCTGTGTGTACATGTTCGAGGCATGCTTTTTTGATACGGCATAAAGCATCCTTTCTATAAAGCATCCGTCAAAAGTATTTAATGGGTCAAATATTTCTAAAGAAAGTTTCCTGTAAAAAGCGTTTTTCATAATACACAATATGAATCATTTAACAATGACAAGTTTAAACATTTTACAGTTCATGTCTTTTTCTGTAAGCAATATCAGTCAGTCCACAAATCACTTTTTTGTCAGTAATTAAACTATAGAATGCCTGTAGAAACTTGATTTGCTGTTCTTGATATGCTGCCAATAAAGCAAGTAAAATGTCCTTGGGCCTAAAATGAGTAGAACATTTTTTTGTGTGCCTAGAGCACTTTTGATTACGAAGTCTTTTGGCATGTTTTTAGTACAGAAGCATGATCATTGTCTTTGCTCACGTCACAAGTTCCTCAGTTCATAATAAGAAACTGATGTTAGCACAGGCAGTTGATGATAACTGTCTCTCACTGAACTTGTACTTTCCCTGAAGGACTAAAACGGATTTGTCTATATTTATTTTTTTTTTAACATAAGCATTTTATCTTGAATGTGCAAGGCTTCCGCTTAGACTCTTCCTGTTTTTTCATCCATAGAAAAACAGCCTTTTATGCTGCATGATATTACAAACTTGTATTTGTTACAGGCTAATGAATCAGATCTCTCACACACTCATAGGAAATAACTTACAGTACATCAGTGTTGAAATATATGGTGAATAGGACATTGGTGCCTACTTTTATAACCGATTAAGGCGAGGCGAGTTGGTCCTGACTCTGGAAACCCCCTTGCGCATGGATATTACACACACATTACACATTTTCTGTTATTTATTACTTGTCTGAGAACAAATACCCCAATTTTGTTGTAAATTTAAAACTGAAAACTGTTGTAATGTTGTCTTTAATACACATTTTTTGGGTTTGTAATACAATTTATAACATATTATTTAGGTAATGTTTATTGCATAAACTTACCATAGCTATTTACTATATACCAGTATTTAATACACAAATTTGGGGTTTGTAATATGTTTTTCAGTTAATGTTTATTGCATTAATTTAGTGTGATACGTGTTACCATAATGTTTGTATTTGTGTGAGTAACCCTGTATTTTTTTGTTTTTGGCCACCAATGATGAAGGCCTTAATCTGATGAACTTTCGTCCTTCCATTATGTTATCAACAGCACATTTTACAGTAAAACTGATTGCAACAGCTCAAATATGTTGACATATAACATTAAATCATTAAATGACATATACAGGTCCACCAAAATTAGTAATTTAACCTGAAAAAGGTGTATTGTCATATACAGTGTGGTAAAATGATATTATATTTTAAAAGACACACAATTTAACTGTAAAATATTAGTAACCTCTAAAATATAAGTTCATAAGTAGTTTTTTTAATTTGATCATTTATATACATTGTGCTGCTTTCTGTTGTAAGAACTTGTATAATTAAAGTTTACTGTATTAATTTAGTGTGATATGTATTACCATAATGGTGTTTTGTATTATTTGTATGATGAAGGCCTTAATCTGATGAACCCTTGCCTTTTCATTATGTTATTAATAGCACATTTAAATAAATAAGTTTTCTATTGATGTATGGTTTGTTAGGATAGGACAATATTTGGTCGAGATACAACTATTTTAAAACCTGGAATCTGAGGGTGCAAACAAATCAAAATATTGAGAAAATTGCCTTTAAAGTTGTCCAAATAAAGTTCTTAATGTATATTACTAATCAAAAATTATATTTACAGTAGGAATTTTACAAAATATCTTCATGGAATCTTTACTTGATTTCCTAATGATTTTTGCTATTTAAAAAATCAGTAATTTTGACCCATACAATGTATTTTTGGCTATTGCTACAAATATACCCCAGCGACTTAAGACTGGTTGTGTGGTCCAGGGTCACATTTGTGTGAGTAACCCTGTACGTTTTTGTTATTATTGGCCACCAATGATGAAGGCCTTAATCTGATGAACTTTAGTCTTTCCGTTATGTTATTAATAGTACATTTTACAGCAAAACAGACTGTAACAGCTCAAAAATGTTAGCATATTAACATAAAATCATTACATGACATGTACAGGTCCACAAAAATCCCCTAATGCTTATACATTTATAGCAAAGTTCTGGTAGTCGCTGCTGTGATTTTTGTATGATAAAAAAATATGTTAATGTGTACTTGAAATCTGTTTAAGGTAATTGATAACTGTGTATTTAAATCAGCTATTTCCTCTTAAATTCTTGGAGTGACCAACTGTCATTAAAACATACAAAGTCTTCTTCCCACATATGAAACTCAAACGAAGGAGTACATTAAGGTAGCCATCTTTTAAGATCACTTTACAGACTGCTAGAAGTGGTAAGGCTAGAAAAGAATGTATGACGATGAACAGGTTCCACAAGGATGATTGGAAAAATTTGACAGCTTATACATGTAAGCTGTATAAGCTGACACATAAGCATTTTTATCTTGAATGTGCAAAGCTTCCGCTCAGCCACTTCCAGTTTTTTATCTGTATAAAAACCTTTTATGCTGCATGATATTGCAAACTTGTATGTGTAACCGGCTAATGAATCAGATCTCTCACACATTCATAGGAAATAGCTTACAGTACATCAGTGTTGAAATATATGGTGAATAGAACATTAGTGCCTACTTTATAACCGATCAAATGCCTGAGGGGAGTTGCTCCTGACTCTGGAAACCCCCTTGCGCATGGATATTACACACACATTAAGTATTTTCTGTCAATTATTTCTTGTCTGAGGACAAATACCCCTATTTTGTTGTAAAATTAAAACTGAAAACTGCTGTTATTCTGTCTTTAATACACACATTTTGGGTTTGTAATAAAGTTTATAACATGTTATTTAGGTAATGTTTATTGCATAAATTATAATATATAATTAAAAATTAAAGTATTTACTATATACCAGTATTTAATATACAAATTTTGAGTTTGTAATATGAAGTTTGTAATATGTTATTCAGTTAATGTTTATTGCATTAATTTAGTGTGATACGTGTTACCATAATGGCGTTTGTATTTGTGTAACACTCTACTTTTTTGTTATTATTGGCCACCAATGATGGAGGCCTTAATCTGATGAACTTTAGTCCTTCCATTATGTTATTAATAGCACATTTTACAGTAAAACAGATTGCAACAGCTCAAATATGTTGACATATTAACATGAAATCATTAAATGACATACAGGTCCACCAAAATGCCATAATGCTTGTATTTTTTATAGCATAGTTTTTTTGTTTTGTTTTTTTATGGTGGATAACCCATTAAATGCCTGAGGCAAGTTGGTTCTGACTCTGGAAACTCTGGATTACACACACATTATGCATTTTCTGTGGATTATTTCTTGTCTGAGGACAAATACCCTATTTTTGTTATGAAATTAAAACTGAAAACTGCTGTTATAATTCTTTATAAGACATAAGTCTTTATTTTTCTCAAGTATTTACTATATACCATATTCTTGTTAGATCATATCACAGTTTAGTTGGAGTTTGGTTGAGCACTAGTGTTTTTCCCCTGAGGTCTTTACGTTGTTTCCTGCCCACAATAAAACCCCAATATACTCAAAAATTCTACACTGACAGTTCACATAGTCAGTTATAGGGGACTATCTACCCATTACCCATTGATCACTATCATGCGGTGGAAAGTGTGACAGATGTTTGCTCTTTCAGCATCACTGTACACATTAGATTAGTAGTCATTACTTCTTAGTATTAACTTAAACCTAATATCGCAGACCTTATGTCTGACTGATCCCAAATTGAAAAAGTCTTTATAATGCACCTCTTTGTGTTCTCAGACTGGAACCATCATAATTGCGTAAGAGCTAGATCTCCTTTTACAAAATTCTGTCTGTCTGAACTTGCTCAGGAAGTTGCACAATATGTCGTTTTGTCAGTATCCCCAAAGGCAAGATCAAAGTCCAAACTTTTGTTCTGTGAGTACGCAAGCTTCAGGATTAAGGAGGATGTGTGTAGTTAAATTTTTTTCACTTAGAGGAAAAGAATTTTTAGCATACTCTCACTTTTGCTGTTCTTCTTGTTCTTTTTCCTCTTTCACTTTTTATCATCTTTGGTTAAGAATAGCTGTCCTGTGGACAGTTGAGACTCTTAAAGGGGAATAATCTCAGTTGAGATTATTGGTGCTTAAAAACTTTTTTCACGCTCCTCAAGTCAAATTAGTTGTACAGTTTCATATTCTCTGAGAAAAAACGATTTTCATCAGAACTGATTTTATCTTTTTTTTCTTTGGTTTTGTATGCTAAAAAGGATATGTGACCTCACGGCGGAGTCCCCCATACGTCTGGAAACCACACACCTATATACAGATAGCAGACTAGGTGTACAAGCAATTATCCCTTTGCTTTTACATTATTAACTTTTTTATAGGTATTCATAATTTATTGCAGGAAACTCACTGAAAAAATAAAACTCTGAACCATGTGTTCTGTTTTACATAATGTACTGATTTTTGAATGCTGTTGTATATGTAGCCATGAACTACACTGTGATTGTTAGTAATTTAAACTGAAAAAGAATTTCAAAAGTTATTTTATCATGTAAAATGATATTATGTTTTAAAAGACAAAATTTAACTGTAAAATATCTGTTACCACTAAAGAGTATGAATTTGTATTGTATTCAAGAAGGCAATACAAAGTAAAATATATTATATTATATTATATTATATTATATTATTTACAGTAAAAATCCCTTATAATTAATGAAGAGAAGTACATTCCCAGAATTCCCAGTATGAACCATCATATTTATTTAGAATGAAAAAAAAATGTTTCTTAATTTTTATCATTTATGTATATTGTGGTGTCTGCTGTTTTAATGTTATTCAGTTAATGTTTACTGCATTAATTTAGTGTGATACGTTACCATAATGGTGTTCTGTATTTGTGACCCTGGATCACAAAACCAGTCATAAAGGTCATGAGATTTATACATCATCTGAAAGCTGAATAAGCAAGCCTTCCATTGATGTATGAAATCAGATGTATTGTTAGGATAGGACAATATTTGGTCGAGATACAACTATTTTAAAACCTGGAATTTGAGGGTCCAAACAAATCAAAATATTGAGAAAATCGCCTTTAAAGTTGTCCAAATAAAGTTCTTAACAATGTATATTACTAATCAAAAATGAAGTTTTCATATATTTACGTGATCTTTACTTAGTTTCTCAATTTTTGCCATTAAAAAAAAATGAATAAATCAATAATTTTGACCCATACAATGTATTTTTGGATATTGCTACAAATATACCACAGCGACTTAAGACTGGTTGTGTGGTCCAGGGTCACATTTGTGTGAGTAACCCTGTACTTTTTTGTTATTATTGGCCACCAATGATGAAGGTCTTAATCTGATGAACTTTAGTCTTTCTGTTATGTTATTAATAGTACATTTTACAGCAAAACAGATGCATCAGCTCAAATATGTTATTAACGCTAAGTCATTAAATGACATATACAGGTCCACCAAAATCCCCTAATGCTTGTATATTTACAGCAAAGTTCCATCAGCTGCTGTTGTGATTTTTGTACAATAAACAAAAATATGTACACATGTAGCCTACTTGAAATCTGTTTAAGAATGCTGAACTCAGATATTAATAGTGATAACTGACAGCTGTGTATTCAAATCTATTTCCTCTTAAATTCTTGGAGTGGCTAACTGTCATTAAAGCATATAAAGTCTTCTTCCCACACATGAAACTCAAACTATGAAGTACATTAAGGTAGCCTACATTTAAGGTAAGGGCAGAAAAGCATGTATTAAGATGAACAGGTTCCACAAGGACAATGGGAAGTTTTGCAGATTTTCATTGGTCTAAAAATTTGACAGCTTATACATGTATGCTGTATAAGCTGTCTCACACAAAAGACAAAATAGAGAAAATAAATAAATAAATAAATAAATAAATAGTGAGAATATTATAGAGGTCTTCACTGAAGTAAATATGATCTAGATGAGTGTTCACAATAGCAACATGCCTATAGAGAGGCCCCAGTTATTTGGAAACTTTAGACAAATAAAGTCTATAAATGTTTCCAAATGTTTCCAAAGGCTGACATCCACAGAACATTAGATCAAATACTAAATATGAATATCTCCCTCATAATCAGAGGCAAAGAATGTTTGGATTTCAGATAGTGTATGACGGGAATTATGGCAATTCCCAGAATTCTCATATGACTTGGGAAATTCTCCATTGTCTTTTTCAGGATGTCTGTTCAAAGAACACATACACACTCTCTCACGAGCTACTGGAACTGGAGATAATAATACCAAATGACAGCTCAATCACTTATGTTTATTATTTTAGATTGTTTTTGGTTTTGGTTTAAGATCTTTTTTTCAATGGGAAAATGTTTGTAGCAAAACTAAAATTTGAAGCCATATGTTTTTTTCTTCTAATTTCTCCTTTTTTGTTTCTTATTTCTTTTTGTTTCTGTTAATGGAAACAGTTCCAGAGCCACAATTGCTAGATCCACAACATTAGTCATAATCCATTATTTGTAAACCATGATTTTACAAGATTGCGGTGCATGACCATCATTTTGCCCTTTGCTTGGCATGGTTTCATAATGTATCTGCACATACTGTATGTGGTTCATAAACTCTTTACATTAATAAGATAAATAATGTACCCATATGTAATTTCATTATCTTACGTTAGTGATTATTT
Source organism: Labeo catla (assembly GCA_012976165.1). NCBI lineage: Eukaryota > Metazoa > Chordata > Actinopteri > Cypriniformes > Cyprinidae > Labeo > Labeo catla. Next base: position 316,069 of record VONZ01000170.1, read on the forward strand.
GTTGGTTAAATATTTGAATACAATATATAATGAGAATGAATTAAACTTATCCCTGAGCTTTAATTATGTGTCAATAATATTTAGTTATTTTATTACTGAGTTATTTTAGCAAACTTCCCCAAATCACTTTATTCCGACTTTATTCCGAGAATAAATTGTACCATAATTCATGATACAGCCTACAGTATCATATTTTTTTTCCCAATAAGGTATTCTTAATATGCAAAATGTAAACACAAACACAGAATTATTATTTACTTCATAGCTTTATTGCCATTAGTTTTGTTAGATTTGTTCTTCATGTTTTCAAGTTTAAAACATTCAGTATCAAAACAGGCTTATAAATAAATACAAATATATTAGGTTAAGGTTAACAAATGTACTTCACATAATCCTTAGACACATCATAGTCATATATCTGATCATATTTTCTTACAGTCACACTTAAATACAGACATTAAATAAATAGACAAACACATTAATTTAACACAAATTAATTATAAAGCAACTTTTTTTTAAAAAAAGTTTTAGAGTCATAGGTATTCATTCATATAGAATGGTAATTGACTTTTTACAAAAAAGGCAAATTAATCAGTTCATGTAGTTTTTCCCCCCCAGTTGTTCAGTTCAGTCAGAATGCAGTGTCCCGAAGAGCTTGTCCCAGTGAGTGAAGTATGGAGCGTAGTTGGACTTGAACTTCTGATGGTGGACATCATGGTGCGGAGCTCCTCCGTACAGACCAAAAGGCACCAGTCTGTGTGTCGCCCATGGCAGGTCATAGCCACAGTGGTCCTCAACTGACAGCCACATGTTCAGCATATGGAAAAGCATCTCTGTCATAGGATGAACCCCCAGTAACATGGGATTCACTGCAGCGAAGAAACCCAGCGACAGAGTCTCCCAAGCCCCTGAGTACTCAGTGGCCAGAGCGAAGGTGGATGTATATTTGTGATGCACCTTGTGGAAAGTGCGGTAGAGCCAAGGTACTTTGTGATGCAGAAGATGCCATACAAAGTACTGGAAGTCAAAGAGAAGCAGGCAAGCAGTAAGGTCCCAGATAACTCGAAAGAGTCCAGGTGCCATCGCTGTGTAGCTGACAGGTCTCCAGTACCAGTGCAGGACACTCAGCGGGAAGATGTACATGGCATGATTGTAGAGGGAGAGTGCGAGGCAGCTCCACATCATTGTCCAAGACACGCTGGTTTTCTGTTGAATCTTGTATCTCCTTATCAGTGCTACCGTAGGAGACAGGGCATCCAGAACAACAAAAGGCAGGCAGAAGCTCAGGTAGACTGTAATAGAGAAGAGAACTGGGAAAAATGGAGACCTTAGCAGGGCCTCGTACTGCAGAATGCTATCCCAGATGTTCTGTAGTCCAAACATTTTCATTTCTTTTCAGTTCTGTGTCTGAATAGTAGCACATGGCCACACTCGCGCCTATATAGTACAGATCCCCGCCCCCTTTCCTTTAGTGACGCTGCAACTCACCCTAAATGGCTCTTCCTGTTGGAATTTCCAGTAAATTTTGCCGTAGAGTGAGATCTCAGGTGGCATGTTAATCAGATATGTAACTATAAATCTATATAAATCTATAAAAATAAAGATCCTGCAATACTGCATAGACTGAAAATGGTTTATTAGCCTACAATAATGTTATAATATAAACGATGATGATGGAGAGACAAGTGTTTTGAAAAACAGTGCGGAAAGGCTAACTGAACAAATAACACATAAGAGTAAGGTAACATTCAAAACCTGCAAACGAATTTACCTTCAGGAAATAGCAATGTACCCTACCAGTTATCCTTTTCAGATAGCAGCTCAAGCAGTCAATCTCACCCAGTCCCACTTGATATTGATATTCCACATCCCGAGTTTTTAAACCTGACAAATTATCTATTAATCCTACAAAATATGACCGCTAATATTGTATTTGCGTTCTCTGTTTTTACTTCTGTAAGAGTATCTCGAAGAACAGCAGTGAGACTGACAGTGGAACAGTTATTCCAGGTTTATCAAGTTAACACCGCCATCTGCTGATTACAAAAAAGGCTGCTGCCCCTCCAGCGACTTATCAAGATTTTTTATTTGTTTTTCACGCTCTATTTTTGATTGAGTTGTCACACATCTAGGACATTTTCTCTGCTAGACTAATGTGTGAAGGAAGGATAAACAAACAAGCTGACACATAACATTTTAACTAAAAGTACACAACACTGCATTAAAATGATAGAAACACTACGAAATGCGAGAATAATTGCATATGGCTCGAAACTTATTTATAATAAAATTACTAAAGGATATTTTGTAGCGAAGTAAATGAAAACTAGAAACATATGGAATCTTATTTATTTATTTATTTATTTTAAATAGTAAAAATAGAATCTATTTATCTATCTATCTATCTATCTAGGATAGAGTGGGGAAAAACGCCCCGCTACTGTTTTTTCCAAAGTAACCACAAGATGAAATCAAGATACATTTTTATTGTAACTATGGACTACATTGACAAGAGTGATGTAGAAGTTTTCACCATGAGGCTTACACTGGTGATGCACCAGAGTGAAAAGAAAAAAGTGTTTTAAAGCTTGCTGTTTTGTAGAACATCACAGTTATATATGATATGAGAACAGGGCCTGTAGATAGGACGTATGTGTTATTTAATAAAAATGTTATTATATTTTCAGAATGACACAATTTTTTCTCAAACATAGTCAGTGGGGTAAAATGCCCCCCAGCCAGATGGGGGTAAAACGCCCTCAGGGAGCAATGGGCAATTACCACCCATGGTACAAATTTAATTTTTTGTTAAAAATCTAATAACATGAAAACCCTGGACATTTTTCAAACCTTGTTTATAACCTATATCATTGTCACTAAAACTATGATAACTTTTCTGAACACATTTAACTTTTTTTTTTCACAGAAAAAATTAGGCTACACAGTCTTTAAGGGGGAGAGCGTTTCTCCCACTCTACCCTATATGCTTGCTTTATTTATTTGTTATTATTTATTTAGCAAATATGAAACCCGGGCTGTAAATAATATACTTTCATACATCATGGGTTTATGACAAATAAAAATCAAAAGTAATTTTAATTTACATCAACACGTCTCCTTTCACAGTGTCAGGAAAGCGAAACCTATCCCTCTGCCTTTTTACTTTCGTTTTCGTGACATCGAATCTTTCGACACGCAAACCGAAGGGAAGAACGTTTCCTGAAAAATATTAAATGAGGTAGGAGTGAACAGAACCTACTGTAAGTAACACATTTATCAACCAAACGTGTAATTAAAATGTAGCATACTGACTTCGCATGTGCTGACTAATCTTAAGCAAACCTGTCCAAAATTGCCTATACACGCCTGAATTACCGCGTAGCAGAAGGAGAAAGTCATTTGCATGTTCTCCCGTTGATGTATACCTCGTAGCAGTCATATTTTTTTTACATTGCTATCTAATCTTTCTCTCTAAATTTTCGCAAAATAATATGCATTCTGTGGTTATTCATAAAAATAAACTGTTAATCATAACTTGCATGTTCTCAAGGGGTCAGTGTTACACAAAAACACATTTCTTTTCCTCACGTCTCCAGCAACAAAGACATGGAAACAAAGCTCAGGCAGCTGGAATGTCTTTTTACATGGGGAGTGGAAAAATCAGACATAAGGGATTTGAACAGCTTACCCAACAGACTCCATGACAGGATCAGATTTTGTCCACAAAAGTATTGTGCCACGTATTTCAACCTTCTGGCTTTTATCAGCCACTTGGAGGGTAAAACCGAGAGTGCGCTGGACTACCTTCAAAAGGCTGAATTGGCATTAAAAGAAGACCAACGAAAGAAAGCTGAGTTCCTTGTGACGTTCTCTAGCTTTGCATGGGTACACTATCACTTGCAGAGGCTAAATGATGTGGAAGATTACTTGAACAAGGTGAAAAGTATATGCAAGGACATACCAGGTTCATCAGATTACTCCTGCAGCTTGCCAGTAATACATGGTGAGAAAGCCTGGAGCTTTCTGAGACTTGGAGGAATGTTTTATGAGCAAGCAAAAGAGAGTTTCTCTAAAGCTCTTGAAGCGGAACCAGACAACATGTTGTTTAATATAGGCTACGCAATAGTGCTTTACAGGATAGACGGTATGAACAAAGCAGTCCACACTGAAACAGCCACTGAACAGCTTAGAAAAGCTCTTAGCCTTGAGCCCACAAACACCGAGATCATGGTACTTTTGGCTCTGAAACTCCAGAGGTCGAAGAGACAAGAAGCCCAGAATCTTATAAAAGAGGCCCTCAGGTTGTCTCCTGATGTCCCACAAGTAACCAGATATGTGGCTAAATATTTCAGGGTAGAAGGCTCCATTAAAGAATCACTTTCCGTCCTCACTAGGGCAGTGGAGCAGGCCCCAAACTCCTCCTTCCTGCACCATCAAATTGGTCTTTGCCATAAAAAGCTGCTTATTCAGATGTTTGAGGAAAGGAGGCCCGGAAGACGTGTTCCTGCTGCTCAGAAAGCCGCTAAGGTGGCTGAATGTATCCAGTACTTTTCGAAGGCTGTAGAGCTGAAGTCGAACAATATTTATGCCAAAGTGAATTTAGCAGAGGCCTATGGGGAGAACCGGCAACTTGAACAGGCAGAGAAGATCTTCAGCAGCCTGATAGATGACAAGGCTCTCAGTGAGTCTGAGAAGCAGCACTGCTACACATCCTATGGTATATTCCTGCTCTACAAGAAAAAGGATGAAGACGAAGCAGTTGGTCTGTTCAAGTCAGCATACATGATTCCTATCGACAGCTACGAAAGGAAACAAGCTGGCAAGAAGCTCAGACTAATCGCCGAGAGGAATCTCAACACCAAGCAGAAAGTCAGAGAGGCATTCGAGATTTTGGCTTTTATATCATCTGAAGACAAGCAGGAGACACAAGCAAAGGAGTATCTGCAGAGAGCCCATCAGCACTGCTCGCATACTGACGAGCTGTCAAAAAGCTTTGCTAAGGGACTGAAATTTTAACTAATTTCTTGTACATACATTTATCAAAAAACGTATTATAAGGCTTTAAATGTTCACTTATTCGTTTTCATTAACCCCCGGTTTCACAGACAAGGCTTAAGCCTAGTACTAGACTAAAATGTAAGTCTGAGCTGTGAAAGAAACTTTCACTGACTAATACTGACACTACTTAAAATATATCAGTGCCTTTGTTTTGTCTCAAGATGCACACCAGTAATGTTTTTTAAAAACATGAACTTTTGCCTGAACTGCTTGCTTGTGTTTATTTCCTGTTGTACAAACGTCTTGTACTTTTATGAAGGCTGTTATTGTTTATTAAATATTACTGTTCAATAAATAATGTTCATATAAATAATAGTAGTATTTAGTAATAATATTTGAAATTGAGAAACAATCTGGGTGTTAGTGATGGTGATTTTGACTTTAGTGCAGGTTACATTATTACACCACTAGATGGCGACAAAGCTGTCTTTATTAGTGAGTCCGCAGCAAACTTTTACTTTAAACAACATCTTTCATGTATGTGTGTGTGTATTTTAAGTCCACATGCCATTACATATAAATATAATATATATATAATATAAATAAACACACAAAAAAATCATTCATATGAACAGTTTTGTTTTGTCATTGTCTCTTAGCTGAAAGTGACAGTAAAAGATAGAAATAAATATGCAAAAGAAGCATGACATCTAGACAGCCTTTATTTAACTACCAAATATTGTACTTCATTTGAGGTGGCCTAAGCTCTCTAGCTTCTGCTATCTCTCTCTCACTCTCCCTTCAGCCAAGGTTTCAGTTTCCATTCTGATTTTGACACTCCCATCTCTAGGAGAGGTCAATAAAGCCTGCACAGCCTTCCTCATCTGAAACAGTTTGCTTCTGAAACATCTATCGTACAGACGTCCCAGATAAGGTAAGTGAATGCCTAGAGTTATACAGGTTTTTGCAGTTGGTCTACAGTGGGTTCATTTGTTACAAAAATCTGTTAGATAACGTATTTAATATAAAAATGTACTTTAAGAAGCAAGAAATACATTTCCATTTTTAAAATTTTATTTTAGATAAATGTACATTTTGGCCCGAATAAATACATTTAAATAAAACATATATTGACCAAAAATATAAGAAATATAAGTAACTAAAATATATTTATGTAAATATCCTTTAAAAGTATATTGTACAGTTATTGGACAGTTTTTGCATATTTCAAATAGATATATGAGAATGACTTATTTTTTCATTTGATCCAGGTATGGATCCTGACAGAACTCTGAGAACAAAACTTCACCAGCTGGAATGCCACTTCACCTGGGCTCTGCTGAAAGATGATATTGATCTAAATGATGTTTTCAATAGGCTGCAAGAACAGATTAAGTTGGACCTCACAAAGAAAGATGGACTTGCCCGAACTTACAGTGCTTTGGCATATATCCAGTTCCTTTTGGGGTTTCACGAGGAGGCACATAACAACCTCATGACATCCGTGGAGCTACACATGGAATGCCACGGGGATGAATTTCATAAGACTCTCATTGTCACTTATGGAAACCTTGCCTGGTTAAACTACCACATGAAGAACTACACAGAATGTGAAAGCTACCTGAAGAAGCTTCAGAAGATAAATGAAACCCTTCCAACTGACTTATCAGTTCCAGCGGTGCTTGGTGAGAAGGGATGGACTTTTCTTAAATTCTCACGCAAATATTATGAAGGAGCTAAAGAGTGTTTCAGGAAGGCTTTAGAACAGGAACCAGAGGAAGGCGAATGGAATGCTGGTTATGCCATTGCACTGTATCGCACTGAATATGAGAGTTTGAGAGTCACTTTGGAGAATTCACCTACAATAAAACAACTGAGACGGGCCATTGAGACGAATCCAGATGATGACGTTCTCAAAGTCCTCTTAAGCATGCGACTGATTATTTACAAGAGGTACAACGAGGCTGAAAGCTTGGTAGAGAGGGCTTTAGAAAGATCTCCAGATCACCCACATGTCATGAGATATGTTGCGAAATTCTTCAGGAATCAAAAAAGTGTGGACAGGTCAGTTGCTCTTTTGAAGCAAGCGCTTGAACGCTCACCCAATTCGAGTTTCATACATCATCAGTTGGCTCTTTGCTATAAGCTGAAGAAAATCCAACTGCTGCAGGAGCGAAGTCACCATACCAAAGGGTCAAGAGTTCAACAGATTCGCGATCAATGCATCTATCATTTAGAAAAGGCCACCAGCCTGACGGCCTCCTTCATTTCTGCAATGAGTGATCTAGCGTTGCTGTACGGAGAGAACCAGGACATATCGCGGGCTGAGGAGCTGTTTCGGGTCACTTTTAAAGCAGCTGAAGAGAAAAACGACAATCTACATGTGGTCAACTTTTATTATGCTGAATTCCAGCTGTACTGCCACAGATGTGAGCCGTTAGCTATCAAACACTTCATGGAATGTCTAAAGATGAGCCCGGATTCAGTCGAAGGGAAGAGAAGTGCCTACAATTTAAAGAAGATCGCTGACAAACGGATTCAGAGAAACTCACTGGAAGGGGAGGCTTACGGGATACTAGGGTTTCTTCATAAGGTAAAAGGGGAGAAACGTCAAGCCATTGAGTGCTATGAGAAAGCTCTGAGTTACGAAGACAATGATGAGTTCCTCAGTAACCTTAGTGCACTCAGACTGTCCTTACAGTGAAGTCATCACATATTATGCGCTTACACTATTAGATGTACATTATGTAATATGCATTTGATTGTGCTTCATGTACTGACACTTCATGGCTATTTATTATGTAACTGTACAATGGAGATTAAGTCAGATAAAATGATCAGAAAATATATAATGTATTGTATCTGTTGATGTTCTAAGATTAAACTACTATAGGCCCAACATCACTGGCTAAAAATATTTTACAGTATTACTAAACTGTGATTATCCAAAAGGCACTTTACACTAAGAGCTTAAATGTTTAAATAAAATTCATAATGTATATAATTCTTGTTTGTCTGTTTTTTCTCAAGCAGTTGTTTGTACAGGTAATGAGGGCCATAAGAAAGGTAAATGTAATTATGCATTTCAGTGTGACATGATTTTTCTTCCATACATCAGAACTCCTTGGAACAAACAAGTAAAATTATAAGTAAATGTATGCTGTACATTTCCTCCCTAAAAGATAAATATTTAAGAAATGTAAAGCACTGGTAAAATAAAACATTTTACCTTTAAACGTATCATTTATCATCTATTTGGACCACAACATTTTTCAAAATGTCTTAAATTCATACAGGTTTGGAACAGCTTGAGGGTGAGTAAATGATGACAGAATTTTCATTTTTGGGTGAACTATCACTTTAAACATCTTTTTTTAACGCAGCTGAAGACAAGCATCTCAATAATTAACTGACCCAGGGCCAGCTGGATAACATGAGAAAATAAGACAAAATAGCTCATTTGAACAGACTTGAGCACAACTGTAATTAGGCCGAAAGGCAGGACAAGTACATGTGAAATTTTTGTTATGCCGCTTGTCCTTCATAAAACTTTTTGGGGTGAGTTGAATGCAGGTTTAGTCAGAAATTCAACAACTCAAGTGAAGAATAAAACATATCAAGGAAAACTATCAAGTGTATATCGCCGACAGAATGAGTCTGTCTTGTTATCGGGGAATAACATAACTTGGAATGTCGTGGCTGACCAATCAGAATCAAGCATTCCACAGAGCCGTGTAGTAACACCACAAATTCAGACTTAACACCTCTTATTTACTTTGAGATCATTCTGACGTCAAGTACAGATTTAAGAAATAGAAGTAATTTAAAAGCTATGATACTGGTTTTTAAATCAAATGTTTGCATAATAATGACGGGAAACATTGGCATTGTTAGATGCCAATGCCTTGGAAAAAAAAAACATTTTGTAATTAAATTACGTCATTCAGTTACATGCACTACTCCCCAACACTGCGTACAATTTATTATGTCTGCAATTAATTTTATTTTAGGATGTCATCAGTAGTTCCTACAAAGCAAAATGTTTTCGGATGGTATGTGCCTTGAATCTCGAAAACCGAAACTGGCAGGAAAGTGAATGGTCATGACGCATCTTTCAGGAACTGAAAGTAGACTGCTACAGTGCATACTAAGCTAGTGAAACATCACTGTCCCGTCCGTATACTTTTCCGCAAGCTACAAATAAAAGGATGTCAGAGATGAGGTGAGTGCCGTTTCTAAATTTGAACTAAAGATTTGTCTTGATATTTGAAACTACATGACAAACGGTAATAATAACAAAGGTTGGGAAGTTTTGGAATCTGGCCGGGAAGACCTGAAGAATTGGGTAGCATCAGAACAGAAAAGCAGTAGCTAATCTGCTCGCTGTCGAGGTTCAAGTTAAAATTGTCGTTCAGATAACTGTTCTGATTATATAGAATACTTAAATCTTAGTTTCCATAATAATTGTGATTTGGTAAGAAATAAGAAGCATGTCCTCTTGTATTAAGGAGCTAATAATAATTTCATTTTGCACGGATATATATTGTTTTAACTGAGAAATTATTTGTGATGATTGTGGTTGACATTTCTGTAATTTAATATATAAACGTTTATATCAGCTAAGACTTGAGTGAGATGGAAAATATGAGAAATGACAAAGCTGCTAAAATAATAAACAAGTACACAAATAAATATACAAAGAAATGTAAAACAACAACAATAAATGAGTATTTTTACTTCCACTTTACTCTTGTTTATTTATGCATGATTTAATATTTTACACATTTGTTTTTTCATTTAGGCTATTTATACATTTATTTAATTCCACTTTTGTTTATTTCCACATATATTTATATCAACATTTATTTTCACATTTATTTATTTCCTCATTTCTTTGTTCATATGGTAATGAAGGGGGCGTGTTTTACCTTAGACGTAGCAATCGACCTCAGAGTTGTGGCCTTGGCCAGAAAAAAGCTTTGCAATATTAGGAAACATGAATGTACTAGTTGAATGCATGAATGCAGTTGTTTCAAACACACTGATCAGTATGACTGAGCTGCTGCATACGTTTCACCAGCAATAAACACAAGCTCTTATCAGTCACATCCAGTTAATTATCAGATCTAATCTAATGATGTTGTAATTTCTGTTCATATTCAGATAAATACTGAAAATCCCACCTGGACGCTTTATCTAGAAAATAATATGTATGTTTATTTGTTCATATACTGTACAAAACAGGTATTATTATTATTAAATTGCTTAAACCAGAATATATAATTTTAACCATATCGCCCACGTCTAAGCCATTCATTCATTGACTTATACTACTCAAAGGCCTCATAGCTTCTTTCCTGCTTAAGCCAGAACTCTAGGCTCGTAGTCTAAAGTTTAACATATCCATATTTCCATTTCATTACCATATCACAAAGCAATGTAGAAATAAATAAATGAAAAATACATAAATGTTAAAAAAATACATGTATAAGATATAAAAGTAGAAATATTTATTTGTGTGTGTGTGTTTGTTTTTAAATTTCTTTGAAAACTAATTAATTAATTAATTCAACTTTGGCATTAAGCACTGGGATTGGTGCTGGATAAGGTGTTAAAGTGGTCAGCAGGGGGCGTGCTCTCTGCATCCAAATTTGCTAGTATAGTGGTAGGACATACAGCCTACTATAAAAGTCTCTATAGTTTAAAAGATTGTTTAAACAGAGGTCCTGTCTCTATCTGCTTATTTAAAAAACCTAGGGTGTTTACCTAAAAGACTAGAAATGTAGTCCATAGTAGTATCACAACATGTGCCTCACCCATCGATCTGGTAACTCCCATTACTGTTTTGCAAAGACCTATATATGAGAGATTCTCCTGTGACTCTACTTTGAGTTATATAATGTATAAACATATATGTGTGTGTGTGATTAATTACTGTGGAAAGCTGTTGCTATAGCCATCGCTATATATAAACTTTCAGACAGATGTTTTTTGTCTGTGGTGGTATTATTATTCTTTCACAAGCAATGTTTAATATACAGCATTTTTGATATTTATTATTTAAAACTAAATAGTTAAGTGAGGCAAAATCTATTCTTTTTATTCTTCTGATTATCTTGTTTTCTTGTTAGTTCAATCCAGGACAGTTTACAATCGAAACTGGATCAGCTGCAGTGTCACTTCACTTGGGACATTAAAAAAGAGGATCTAGTCTTGACGGATATTCTCAATAGGCTTGAGGAACAGGCCAAGATGGGTCTAGGGGGGGAGCAGGGAGTTGCACGAACTCACTGCTCTTTAGGATATGTGAAATTTCTTCTTGGGCGCAACGAAGAGGTCCTTACTCACCTGTTGAAATCTGAGACGCTCATTAAAGAAAACCTCGGTGTTAACTGTGACAGGACTCTCATTGTCACCTACGGAAATTTAGCCTGGATAAACTACCATATGAAGAACTACACAGAGTGTGAAAGTTACCTGATGAAGCTTCAGAAGATAAATGAAACATGTTCAACTGAGCCTTCATCTGTTTCAGAGATGCTTGGTGAAAAGGGATGGGCCTATCTTAAATTCTCACACAAATATTATGACAAAGCCGTAGAGGTTTTTCAGAAGGCTGTGGAACTGGATCCAGAAAATAGTGAGTGGAATGCTGGTTATGCAAAAGCTCTGTTTCGCACTGAAACTGGTACACTTTGCACTGTGGATTCACCTGCAATCAAACAGCTGGAACGGGCCATTGAGATTGATCCAGATGATGATGCTTCTAGAGTTCTTTTAGGAGTTAAACTTTTGTTCTGTTCCAAAAAGTTGATGAACGATTCTGAGAAACTGATAGAGACAGCTCTGAATGGCTCTCCAGAACATCCACATGTCATAAGATATGTAGCGAAATTCTTCAGGAATCAAGGATCTGTAGACAGGTCAATTGCACTGCTGAAGAAAGCACTTGAAAAGTCACCAAACTCAAGTTTCATACATCATCAGTTGGCAATGTGCTACAAGACCATGAAAATAAATTTACAGAAAGAAAAACGGGTAGTAAATAGGTTCGAGATAAATAATGCACGAAATCAGTGCATTCACTATTTAGAAAAGGCAACTTCTCTAAAAGCTTCCTTTGTCATTGCCATGAGTGATCTTGCACTTCAGTATGGAGAGAAACGTGATCTGTCCAAGGCAGAGAATCTATTTGGCCAAACATTTATAACAGCTAGAGAGAAAAATGATTGCTTGCATGTAGTACATTATTACTATGCTGAGTTCCAGCAGTATTGTAAAAGACGTGAGGACTTAGCAATCCACCACTACACAGAGTGTTTGAAAATGAGTCCACATACTAGTGAGGGGGATAGAAGCGCAAAGAAACTGAAGAACATTGCCCAGAGATATATGAAGGATGACCCAGGTGATTGGAAGGCAAATGAAATACTGGGATTAATATATCAAATGAAAGGGGAAATGTTTGGGGACACCAAGAGCTATGCAGCCACTTCAGGCAATGAAGAAGATGATGAATCCCTCAGTAATCTTTGTGAGATTAATCTGAAAATATAAACTTTCTACAAGGATACATAATTAGCTGTTTAAAAACAAACAAAAAAACATTTATGTGCACAGAAAATATGCACATAAATTTGTTACTCTTATTCTAATGTTGATAAATCTGGGTGATTGCATAAATTCTGTGAATATAAGGCCTTTCCTTGATACTTTGCGCTCTTTCTCACACTCCCACCTGAGTACATGCCCAAACTCTTTTAGTGTGGCATTCTCAAAACCGGTTTAAGACAAAAACTGTTTTTAGGTAGCCCTAGGCCTACATTTTGTCATATATTTAGATTTCATTTTTGCACACTTCATGAATCATGAATTTTGTGTGATGACGTTCAAAAACAATTTTAAACTAGTGTGAATAGTAAACAAGGCTATTCTGAAATTCTGAAGTTACTTTTTACCTTAAAGATCTGTTTGAATTATTCAGTTGTATAACAGAATATTGTGCTGTAAGGCTAAATAAATAAACAAACAAACAAACCAATACATAAATAAATATACAATAAAATAAACACCTGTTGTAATATAGTCTTTCAGAACTGCTCTTCCAAATAAAAATAGTAGCATCTTCTCCGAACTAAAATGAAATTAAGATGATCCGGGGTCCAGAGAAGAATTTGTTTTATTAAAAAAAAAAAAAAACTATACAAAAAAACACCAACCAAAAAAAAACAAACAAACAAACAAACAAACAAACAAAAAAAAACAAATAGTCTTGATTCAAATTGATTTTGCAGTTGTACTTCATATAATTCAAGTTGATTTTCCAGTTGTGGTTCATTTGATTCATGTTGATTTTGCAGATATTCTTCATTTGTATGTCAAGTTTTACGTCTTTTGATGTATATTTTACTCATCATTTCTTTGTACTGGGATTTCAGTTTCCTTACCTCCTAACAAGCTGCTTCTTAATAAGGTCATTATACTGTTTCATTTGAATGTCATTTTAATTCATGTGGTGTTGAGTAATGACCAGTTTCATAATGTGTCATTGTATAGGGAACACATTTGGATGTTTAAGCACAAATATAATTTGCATGTGATCTTTAACATTACATAACATTAAACTTGTAATACTTTAACAAATAAACTGGTTGCAGGAAAACACTGGACCTCATGAAAAAATATCTTTTTATTATTATTATTATTCTTTTTTTTTTTACTACCAAATGCTGCAGATGTGCAATTATTTGTATGTGAGATTATTTATAAGTATATCATTATATATTTAACTATACTGAGTAGTTTGTTATTGTTGTATTTTAATTGTATAATAAACGCTGAATATTTAAACCTTTATAGGCCTATTTAAAACATTTTCTTGAAAGCATGAGATTTAAAGGAGCTAATGATACAGAGAAATCTATGTGTCCATAAAATCTGATAGTGTTACTTATATTGTTAGATATTTATCCTACTGGGTATTATTTAAAAGTTGCTGATTACCGTAGCTAAAAGCATGCGCTATGGCTTTTAACAGTGGTTCATATATGTGGTTGATATTGCAGTTGTAATTTGTGCTTTTTAGAAGCATATTTAATAATGCATTAATTTCTATAACAATTAATATAATCATTTCTTAATTCAGAATTAAAATATTAATAAATCCATCTCTGATAATCGGGGTTACTATGGTCACGCAGGTTACGCGTTTACGCATTAAACTCGTGACCACGAGAAAAATATGTCGTTCTTTCAACATAACATCGCGAGGCCACGACTTCACATGGCGTGGCTAAAACATGTCGTTCCCTGGACAAAATGATCTCGTGGCCACGACCAGAGGCGTCATGCCCATTGAAAGTAAGGGGGCACTTGCCTCTTCAGATTTTTGAACCAAGTGGATTTTTAATGAAGCTTCCAAAAGACAAAAAAAAAAAAACAGCCGAATAATTTTTTATATTTGATACAATCACACCGGCGTAATTAGAACGTTCAGTGCGGCACATCAATTCACCTGCTAAATTCAAATTTACGTTCGCTGGCGCTAAGCCAAAGGCGCGTTTCTACAGCGCTGCGCATTGTAACTAATCACACACGATTCTGTTGAGCTTTTGAATGCAATGACCAATCAGAGGTGTTCAGATGAGTCATCAAAGAAACGCCGCCGTTTTGGTCGCTAGCTAGCTCTGGTCACTTGGTCGCTAGCTGGAGCTATGACATGTCCAATGCCATTCGCGCATGACCGTGCCGGGTTCAGTGCCATGCGCATATAATGGTGACGTGCAGTGCCATGCGCATATAACAGTGACATGTGCAGTGCCATGCGCATTAAGGAGTGACAGGTAGAGTGGCACCTGCCAGTGCCATGCGCATGTAGGGGTGACATGTGCAGTGCCATGCGCATATAACAGTGACAGGTCCAGTGGCAGCTGCCAGTGCCATGCGCATATAACGGTGACCAGTGTTGGGGAGTAACTAGTTACATGTAACGGAATTACGTAATTTAATTACAAAATAAATGTAATTGTAATTAGTTACAGTTACTGAGAAAAAATGTGAAATTAAATTACAGTTACTTTTGAAAAATGCCAGTGATTACAAAGGGGATTACATCTGAATTTTTTCACACACCCACCCCCACTTACAGATTGACTTCTTTCATAAATTGGATTGACTGCTCTAAAATGAGACACCAATGTTTCAGGAGTTTAGGACACACAGTGGGGCACATGCTTATTCGATAACTTTTATTTCCTATTTTATGGTTTATGCATAAACTTTATTTTTTAAGATTGTTTTTTCCAAGGCATTGTTAGATGCTAGTGTTTTCTGTCATAACTATGCAAACATTTGATTTCAAATCCAGTATCATAGCTATTAAACTATTTCCTGTTATGATGTTATTTATGTTATGATCTTGTTATGACATATAGCGCAACTGTGCTCACGGTGACCCGAGTTCGATTCCCGTCTCGAGGACCTTTGCCAGTCCCGCTCCCCTCTCTCCTCCCAGCTCTTTTCTGTCATCTCTCTACAGTCCTATCACAATAAAAGGCATAAAAAGCCCAAAAAATATGTAACAAAAAAAAGTCTGAATTTGTGGTGGCTGTGCTTCAAATTTAATTAGCTCAGGCTCATTCGGGGGCAACTTAAGTCATAATTTTTCTTGGCGGAAGCTTTGCGTTTGGTTAGCTAATAAAACATTAAAGCTTAATTTAATATTATGTGGACAATTTCTTAATTCTGTCATCCTGGTATCGTGGACTTGCTCTATTGTTTCATACAAACGCAGCTGCTGCCATTTTTTTTTTGTACACTGTAATGGAATATAAAATAACTAACAAACTAGTACTACTACTTAATTATCTATGTGGTGAAATGTTGTGTAAGAAAAGTGGTATGACTGCACTATATCCCTAAAATGTCTAGTTTGAACTTGCCGTTTGCTAGCAACTGATTTCTTCATGGAAGCTTTGCGCTCAAATATTTCAACTCAGATCAGTGTTTCGTGTCTAATAATTTTGACACGAAATATCTAAATAATCTATCAAGCAGCTGTGTAATAAATGAGATAATGTACATTCAGCCAGTTGTTATTGCAAAATAAAGTTGTATGTTATCCCTTACTTATTATAATCTTAATTCAAGTGATAAAGGATTTTGAAAGTCTGACAGTAATCAGTGTTAAGTGCTACTGTAAGGTTAACTCTGCCTGGTTTAAAAAGTTTCCAAAATGATTAACAGTTGAAAATATTAGAAATTTAGAAAAGTAATCAAAAAGTAATAAGTTACATTACTTTAATAAAGTAATTGAAAAGTTACACTACTTATTACATTTTTAATCAAGTAACTTCTAATCTGTAACCTATTACATTTCCAAAGTAACCTTCTCAACAATGACGGTGACATGTGCAGTCAGTGCCATGTGCATTGAACAGTGACAGGTCGAGTGGCAGCTGCAAGTGCTATGCGCATGTAGCCGTGACGTGGAGTGGCATATGCCAGTGGCACGGAAAGATTTTACTCTTGTTGCTGAATTCTCTGGCGAATTCTCTCACCAGAAACAGTGCAGAAAAGTGCAGATGTGCGTACGAATGTAAGTAAGATATTCGTTTCACAGGGTAAACAGCTTCAGTGATTATAATGGGAGTTTTTGTGTTATAATGGGAGTGCTTGAACTCTGGCTAGACTGAATGAAAATGCTGTTTGATAATGTAAATGTTCTATGCTCACTTTCTGTACAATGAAAGTGTTAAAATTAGTAATTTGCAATGTTTTTTATTAAATTCACATTAAATACAAAGTCAGTCGTATTAAAATATTTTATGGCATAAAACCCATACCTGGTACTTAAGTAAAAAGATGTTTTTTTATGCGTATTAATAGATTACACAGTATTATGCTCAACCCGTTCTCGTTAATATGTTATGGCAACGACAAAATTAAGTGAACTAAACATGTCCCCTGGCAGTCACCGAACCTGTTCAGAAAGAATGTCACCGCGTAAGTTCCTGTGGTGTCTACCAACCAACCTATAAAAGTCATGACACTTCTTTTGGGGGAAAAATTGAAAGTACTGAGCTTGATCTACTAAGTTTATAAAACATCACTTTATGTACCATTTTATGATACCAAGGTAAAAGAAAAGATATTTCCGAGATGAGGTGAATGTTTTTTTTTTAAATGTAAATCTAAAAATTTGTCCTTTTTTATAACTAAATGACAAGTGATAGTAAAGGAGTTTGAAATCAACTCATGGCGACTCGCAGTTAAAATACATTAGCTATAATCTCGCTCGTCAAGTTTGTAAAGTGGCAGTGTTCAGCTGATTATACTCTGCTTATATTAAAGCCTATTCATAAAACAAATTCTGTAATGCCGCTTTGAAACAATGTGCTTTGTTAAAAGCTGTACAGAAATAATCTGAACTAAATATCTCAAACTTAATTATAACAGAGGCTTAGTAGGAAGAAGCATATAAGATTTGCTTTGGTCATTTTTTCCAATTTTAAGTGCCTACATTTATTTCATATTTAACAACTTCAGCATGGAAGATTGTGGTAAGTTAATGGATATGATTAAGCTATATAGTAAACAACAATAATAACAATGATAATAATAGTAATTTACCTAGTAAATAATTTTATGAAGGCATTTTGTAACTAGCAACAAAATGTCATATTATGTTTTTTTTTTTTTTTTTTTGTTGGTTTTTTTTTTTGTAATTTTGCTAATTCATTTAATCTTGTCAGTTCAATTCACGACAGTTTAAAACTGAAACTGGATCAGCTGGAGTGTCACTTCACTTGGGACCTTAAAAAAGATGATGTAGACTTACCTAACCTGCTCAGCAGACTAAAGGAGCAAGATGAGCTGGATCTAGGGAGGGAGGAAGGGGCTGCACGAGCACAATGCTCTTTGGGATATGTCAAATTCCTCCTTGGCATCGAAGATGAAGCACTTGAACACCTTCTAAAGTCTGAGAAACTCATTAAAGAAAACCTCATCGAGAATTGTGACAAGACTCCTATGGAAATTTAGCCTGGATAAACTACCGTATGAAGAACTACACAAAGTGTGAAAGTTACCTGATGAAGCTTCAGAAGATAAATGAAACATATCCAACTGAGTCCTCATCTGTTCCAGAGGTGCTTGGGGAGAAGGGATGGGCCTATCTTAAATTCTCTCGCAAATATTATAAAAAAGCCGCAGACGTTTTTCAGAAGGCTGTGAAACTGGATCCAGAAAATAGCAAGTGGAACGCTGGTTATGCCATTGCTCTGTATCGGACTGAAGCTGGTACATCTTGCACTGTGGATTCACCTGCTATCAAGCAGCTAAGACAGGCAATTAAGATAAACCCAGATGATGATGTTCTGAGAGTTCTTCTTGGGCTCAAACTATTGTTATGTTCTAAGATGCTGAAGAATGAGTCTGAGAAGTTGGTTGAGACAGCCTTGAATGGATCTCCAGAACATCCACACGTCATGAGATATGTTGGAATGTTCTTCAGGGATCAAGGATCTGTAGACAGTGCCATTGAAATGCTTATTAAAGCATCTGAAATATCACCAAATTCATGCTTCATCCATCATCAGTTAGCAATGTGCTACAAGACCAAGAAAATCAATTTACAACGAGAAAATCGGAACAAAATTGAGATAGATGAGGCCCGTGATAAAAGCATTTACCATCTAGAAATGGCAACTTCCCAGAAAGAGTCCTTTATCTTTGCCATGTGTGAGCTCGCACTTCAGTATGGAGAGAAAAACTATCTGCAAAAGGCTGAGGAACTTTTTGACTCAACATTTAAGACAGCTACAGAGATGAATGAACATCTGCAGGTAGTGCATTTAAACTACGCTCAGTTCCAGCAGTACTGTAATAGATCCGAGGATTTAGCTATTCAGCACTACAAAACGTGTTTGTCAGTGGGTCCACATACCAAGGCGGGAACTAGAAGTGCTTGGAAACTGGTGAAAATTGCCAATGGACGTATCAAGCGTAACCCAGATGACTGGAAGGGAAATGAGATATTGGGATTCATTTATAAAGAAAAGGGTAAGATATTCAATGACACAGAGGGTTATGCAGACACTTTAGCCAATGATGAGAATGAGAATGATGAATTCCTCAGTAATCTTGGTGAGCTTTTGTCTTAGTAAAATATATACTTTCTAAGAGGATATGAAGAGTTCAGATGCAAAACCAGCTAAATCCATCTGATGTCTTTCTTTAAAAAATCAATTTTATCAGGCTCAGATGTATAGGTTTCTATGTAAGTACCGGTACTTCTGTTTGGGCTGAGGCTGTTATTTTAGCAAGTTTGAAGAAAAAGTATTTAATGGATGTATAATATGTGTCGAGAGCATTCACTCAGTATCATTATCTCATTTTTGACCGAGATGGCTTTTAGCTGGTTTTGCATCTGAACTCTTCATATATAAATAACAGGTATGTACGCAAATAAACTTGTCTTTAATATCATAAATGTTTATGAATCGGGGCTATTTTAAATGAGGGAGCGAGTTCCTTCACTTGGTAATTTCCATTAACACCCCAAGCTTTGTCCATCAAGGGAACTTTATGTCTCCTGCTTTTTTTTTAGTGTGCACCGATTATTAATCTTGATTTCTATGTGAAAACTTTGTACACAGAAATAAAAATATGCACTCAATGAAGAATGTGTAACATATGACAATAGTTATGTTTTACTTTATAACTTACAGAGCTCTGATTTATTAAGCTGTTAAAATGAAAGTATATTGTGCATCTCTTTTGATCAGCTCTTTTAACAGAATGTAGGCCTATTAGAATCTTTCAAACACATCGATGTTGCCAGATCTTTGTTCAAAACGGAGCATCTCTTTTATAGTTTAATGAAATGAAGGTGGTGTGAACTGAATGTCCTATATTATGTCTTTGGACGTATATTTTACTTGTATGTTTTTTTTCTTTGTTATAGTTGTATTTGGGTGTTTTTCTTTTGACAAATTCTTATGATGGTAATTCTTATTTTTGAGCCTCTGCTGGTTTATTTGAATGTCACAAAATGTATTTGTGTTTCACAGAAGAATATAATACAGATTGGGATGAAAGAATTTCATTTTTTGGTGAATTGTGACTTTAAGTTCTAAACCTGTATTGCTTTGACAAATACAAAAATAAAAATAAAAAAAAACTGCTTTTTGTGTGCATTGCGTTTTAGTCTTGATTCAAATTGATTTTTCAGTTCTACTTCATTTAATTCAAATTGATTTTCCAGTTGTGGTTTATCTGATTCATTTTGATTGTGCAGATGTACTTCATTTGTATGTCAAGTGTTACATCTTCTGATATATATTTTACTCATTTCTCTGTACTGGGATTTCAGTTTCCTTACCTCTTAACATGTTCTTAATAAGGTCATTATTCTGTTTCATTTGAATGCCATTTTAATGCATATGGTGTAATGACCAGTTTCATAATGTGTCATTGTATAGGGCACACATTTGGATGTTTAAGCACAAATATAAGTGTTAGCATGTGAGCTTTAATTTTTAAAACATTAAACTTGTAATACTTTAACAATTAATGGTGGTTGCAGGAAAACACTAGACCTCATGAAAGAAAATAATTTTTTATTTTAATTTTTTATAACTAATATTGCTTAAAATTGCAGTAATTATTTGTATGTGAGATTATTTGTAAGTATATCATTCTATATTTAGCTATATTGTTAGCTATATTTAGTTTGTTATTGTATCTTTATTGAATAATAGACATTGAATATTTAAACCTTTATATTAAAAACATTTTCATGAACTCGTCAGGGGTGTAAAAGGTGACAAACTAAACTACCCCCTTGTATTGCTTATATCAGTTGAAACAATTAAATTCATTTGTTCCTTGGGCAGCCGTGGCCTAATGGTTAGAGAGTCAGACTTGTAACCCAAGGGTTGTGGGTTAGAGTCTCAGGATTGTTGGTGGGGGAAGTGAACTACCAGCATGCCCTCCACCCTCAATACCATGACTGAGATGAGACCCTTGAGCAAAGCACTGAACCCCCAACTGCTCCACAACTTGTTTACTATTCTGTGTGTGTGTGTGTGTGTGTGTGTGTGTAAGCGTGCACTTGGATTGGTCAAATGCAGACCACAAATTCCAAGTATGGGTCACCATACTTGGCCACATGTCATCTTCTTGTCGATCCACTGGTTCACATTTACAGTTTCTGTGTAAAAATAAGGGTTCATTTTTGGATTCGGTCCAAACATAGAGCAAAATATATATATAAAAAAAAAGGCATATTAATTCTCTGCCAGCAGGCAGCGCTTTTCGCCAGGAATATAGTCATTTCAGTTGTAGCTTGCCAAGTTGAGGAGACAAATAGGTTGAAATGTGTATGATGTATCGGTTGTGTTAGAATGATGCGTTTCATACAAAATCTGGACAACCTTGGGATGTGTTAACATGATTATTCATATATTGAGGTTTGGCGGGTCCATTCCTTTGGCAACAGGGAAAAAACACTACAGGTGACGTGACAGATGACCAGTGTTGGGGAAAGTTACTTTTAAAAGTAATGCATTACAATGTTGCGTTATTCCCTAAAAAAGTATTTAACTGCATTACTTAGTTACTTTTTATGAAAAGTAATGCGTTCGCTTACTTTTGCATTCCTTTTTAAATCTGTGCAGGGCTTTTTTTTTGTTTTTTGTAATATAAAAAATTTATATTTTGGCAAATGTAAAAGCCCTTTCACACCAAAACTGAAATGAATAAGCCTCAGGCTGAAGGAAAAGTAAATTCACCTCTGTACAGTGGAACACAAAAGAAGAAGGTTCAACACATTTCAGTGTGTTGTAAAAAAAAAAAAAGAAGTTTATCGAAGGTCAGCAGTTAAGACTTTGGTTAATAAAATGGGATTAAATACATAAAGGATATTTGTTATTTAACATTTAAGTAACATCTTATTCCTGATTTCTCAATAAACAGAAAAAAAAAACCAATAGATGGCGTTACTTATTTGAAAAAGTAACTCAGATATTTTACTATAAGTTAAAAAGTAATGCGTTACTTTACTAGTTACTTAAAAAAATAATTTGATTACGTAACTGAAGTTACTTGTAATGGGTTACCTCCAACACTGCAGATGACTCGCAGATACGAGAGGCTGCTCCCACCATAGCTGATTGACATGAGCTCTTACCTCAGATCCCAGTCCGACCTCCATTGTTTCGATGCCGGAGCAGGGATGTAAGTTAAAGAAGAATATCTCCAATTGAGGAATTGAATTATTGTGCTGCTGGATGTAATAATGAACATAGTGGTCGTCATTTACTGCCAACATCTGAGCCGCTGAAGATGCAGTGGATTACATTTGTTTGTGAAGGGAATGTGGTTCCCAATGTACATATACCCGTCTATGTTCGCGCAAATTATTAATGATCCAGCTTTACTTACAGCAGAAGTAAGTATAATGGTTTTTTTTATGAATATTTGTGATCGCCTTTCCTAATCATGTGCTAGTTAGCAAGTTTAACAGCTAAAAGCAGCTAAAGTATACAGGCTGGTCACGCCACAGAAAGGAGAGGGGCGGGGCGAGCAGAGCTCATTTGCATTTAAAGGAACAATCCCCTTAGATTGGGATGATTTTCTTACCTGTTTTTTTTTTACCTTTTGACAAGCTGACAGATTCTTCTGATGGTAATTATATATGAGTATCTGCTGGTTGATTTGATTAGTAGCATGCATACAAACTTATATAAGCCTATATCTTGAGGATTTTAAACTCTAGAAACTATTTGTCATCCAAAGAATCATTGAAGGACTACTTAGTAACAAACTTAGTGATCATAACAAAATACATAACTTGTCAAAAATGTCAGACTATGGCATGTACCCTTTATATCTGAATTTTACAGCTCAGATTTGTCCAGATCTACCTAGAAATCATCACTGGCCTCTACTGACTTAAATAACATGCTACAACTGAAGCTTTAGTTATCATAACATTCATTTGTAATTAAAGGAAAACTCAGACTGCTTACATATTACTATGAAATTTGAGAGATAGAGAAAATATATACAAAAATATATACAATGAAAAACCTGATGTGTATTTTTTAAAGCTTGCTAGTGTAGATGAGAACTTTTTTTTTTTTTTAGAACAGAAAGTCAATAAAAACCAGGCACATGAAAACTTTTATAAACATACAACTCCTCTGTCAATTAAAAATTATTACTATATATGCTAACAAAATTTGATTGAACAAACAACTAGACAAAAAAAAATTGCTATACCAACGCTATGAAGTGATGGGTATAATTATCTTCAAGTCGTTTTTTTTAGAAGCATAATAGTCTACTTGTTTGCCTTCACATGACCCCAATTTTGAGTCTTTGCTCATTCTGTTCTTTTGGGTGCTCTGACAACGGCGAATGATGGCGACTGAGAACAGCAGGAGAGAACTGGAGATCAAAGCGAACCCGCTCAGAAAGAATGTTGCCGTGTAAGTCCCTGTGGTGTCTACCAACCAACCTTAAAAAAAATAATAATCACATGATTACCTTTTAATAGGGCACATCATTACAAAGTGACAGCTGTGGTTAATGTTTTTTTCTTCTTTTTATTAAAGAACATTCCAGTATTTTTTAATCTATTTTTTATGTACTTGATCTAGGGTCAGGTGTTGATTACCAGAGAAAATAATAAATAACAACTCATCACTCATTACAGTGAGAAATGAATGAAAAACATGATCACAATAAAATACGTTGAGGCTCTTACCTCCAATGGGTGGGCTGACCAGATAGGGAACAGCGTGGAGGAAGTACACAACCCCAAGAGCTGAAGAGAGGTAGGTTGTCCCTACAACATCTGATGTTACTACAGGAATGAGGGCAACATAGGCGCCATCAAAGTACCCATAGAGCACAGAGAAAGGTACCAGCAAGGCAAATGTGCGTAAGAGGGGGATAAAAAGACAACATAGTCCCTCCATTCCCACAGCAAACATGTAGCATATATTTCTGTATTTTTTCAGACACCTGGGAGAGATACAGAAAGTGTTAGTCAGCATGATCAAAGCAAACAATCAATAATCTTTGTCTGTTTTTCTAAAACCTGAGCATTTTTTAGCTTTGTAACCTCTATGAATCATTCATCAGACAAGAAACCATGACATACACTCTTGTAAATTTTAACTCTAAACTGACAGTTGGGTCAATGATAAATTAAGAAAATGATAACAAATTTGGTAACACTTTACAATAAGGTGTCATTTGAGAAAAGTTACTTTTTAAAAAAGAAAGTAATGCGTTACAGAAAGTAATGCATTACGTTACTTTTGCGTTACTTTTATAATCTGCGCAGGCGTGCTTGTTTGTTTTTAATATAAAAGTTCTGTTTTTGGCAAAAAAGTAAATTCATACACAGTAGAACACAGAAGAAGAGTTCAACACTCTTCAGTAATTAAAAAGAAGAATGCCAAATGTTAGTTTTTATTGAGTAATTTTTGCTCATTATGGTTGAACTGGATCATCGAAGGTCAGCAGCAAAGACACTGGTTAATACAGTAAAATGGGAGTAAATACATAAAGGATATTTGTATTACTTTGTATTACACATTTAATTATTGCAGGTTTGCATCATATTCCGAGTTGCATTTCACTATTTTTATTCATTTTGAGAAATGCTGAATCTGTCTTTTTTTTTGTGAGTGAGATGAATTAATGCATGTGTACTTTTATTCTAGAACTAAAGTGACATCTTATTCCTGATTTCTCTCAACATGGGGGCAGGAGTGTTTTCAATCAATAAATGGGGAAGAAAATAACTCTATTTCTTGCAAATTAAAAAGTAATGCATTACTTTACTAGTTACTTGAAAACAGTAATCTGATTACGTAACTCGCATTTCCTGTAATGAGTCACCCTTCAACACTGTTAATATATAAACAAACATGGATGAACTCAAATGTACTCCATGTCTGCATGTTCTTGTTTTAGGAAACGTTTTACATCATTTAAAAAAAATCTTCAGTTGAATGACTGTAAATGTGTCAAAAAATCACCATATTTCCCTTATACCTTGAAAGTTAATATTCACATTTTAATATTTATTTTGTTATTTATTTGTCATTAATATTATTTTCTTTCATTCTTTTATTTCATACTTCTAATGAAAACACGATGTCAGGACAGTTGTATCACCCTGTCTTTGTTT
Source organism: Labeo catla (assembly GCA_012976165.1). Taxonomy (NCBI): domain Eukaryota; kingdom Metazoa; phylum Chordata; class Actinopteri; order Cypriniformes; family Cyprinidae; genus Labeo; species Labeo catla. Next base: position 341,276 of record VONZ01000170.1, read on the forward strand.
GACTTGATGCCTTCCAGAAAATATCAAAATTAATATAGGTAAATTCATGCAAAAGTCATTGCATGAATATTAAGATCTGGACAAAAAAGTGCCATGTCATTGACACAGTTTTTATTGGAAAACAAAACCTGTGCTTGGAAAAAAATTGATCATTAGACCTTAAGAAAAGAAGAAACAAACAACATGTGGCTCAGTCAATAAATGACCTATTCCTGTTTTTGACTGTAATGCAAAACTAACACATCACAAAACAACATACCTCCTGTCAGTGAGCCAGCCAAATGTAATGTTGCCAACAATGTCAATGACTCCGAGTATGGACATCAGGAAGGCAGCATGCTGATGACCAACACCTACATCCAGCGCGTATGGTACTAGGTATACAAACGGCAGACTACACCCACTGGCCAGCAGCAGGAAGGAACCTGCCAGCACCAGGAAGTCAGGCATGAGCAAAAAGTGGTATTCCTGCATGGACTGAAGACAGCGCTGTTTAGCATCCAGTTCTAATTTATCGTCCACAGCCTTCCCCGTAGGAACGCTGTTCACTGTAGATGGCTTAATACCATACTCGCACTCTGAATCCACCGGAAGAGGACAGGCCTCCTCTTCCTTTAGAATGATGGGCCGTAACAGAGCTCCACATACACACAGGTTAGACACAAATCCCCCTAAAATAAGGAGGGCCCCCCGCCACGAGTAGTGCTCGATTAGCAGCTGCACTACTGGGGCCAGGATGAAGGTCCCGATGCCACTGCCAGACATGGCAATGCCATAGGCCAAAGCCTTCCTCTCACAGAAATAGATACCGACCATGGCAATAGCTGGAGTGTAGCAAAGGGCAAAGCCAAGCCCTAAAAAAGAAGAGTATAAAATAAAACCACTACATACAAAGTGAAGACTAATCAGTCTGTAGGTCAACGTTTTATTCTTAGGGTCTTACCAGTTAATACTCCCAGGGTAAGGTAAAGATATTCCAGACTGGTGGCGAAGGAGCTGAGGACTAAACCTATGGAGGCCAGGAATCCTCCTAGTATTACAGCTACGCGACACGACAACCGATTCCCGATCAGGCTTCCGAGTGGAGCTGCAAAAGTAACGTGATTAAACGTGGTGCAAATGTTATTGAACAATACAGTATATGTGATGAAAAATCATAAAAATCATATATGAATTAATATGTACTTTAAGCTGGGTTTCTATCCATGTCCACTACTATACATAATTTTTGGGGCCATTTTCTAATGTAAAAACTTTTACATAGTTACAAAAGATTTATTTTTTAAATAAATGCTGTTCAAAATTAATCATAACAAATGTTTCTTGAGCACCAAATCAGCATATTAGAATGATTTCTGAAGGAGCTTGTAAAAGTTCAGCTTTGCCATCACATGGAATAAAATTTTAAAATGTATATAAAAAAATAGAAAATAGTTTTAAATTGTAAGAGTATTTTACAATATTACTTTATTTCTCTTCTTTTCTGAGAGATTTTCTTTGCAGAGAATATATATATATATACTGTATATAAATGGTGTATTTCTGAGAAAATGTGGAGATGAGATATTGCATACATATGCTCCAAAGCATTTTAATGCTCCAAAGGTGCATTAAAAAGGCAAAAAAGATACATTTGCTTTAGGTTAGATTTTTTTTTTTTAATTCAATAAGAAGGCATTAAATTATGGGAACACATTATGGGAATAAATTTATATCCACATCAAAAATGTCTAGTGACATGCTTCCAACCACTGATAGGAAAAATAGCCTTGTTTTATCGTTTTAAACAGCTGCTAATTTTTATTTAATATTGCATTGTGCAATATCACATTACACAACGTTCATTAAAAGAAATACTTAACATTTTTATTTAACAAAAGAGTTACAGTCACAACAACTTCCATTATTATTTTAGATCAGTTTTGTTGAACACATGGGATGGAAATGCTTTATTTGGTAATCGTGATATTCTAGTATTGTAATTATTCCCCTAATAAGAAGTATTAAAAGTATTAAATAATATGCACCTGTGTGCTTCTACATACTCCTGCACGGCCCCAGAAATATATCAGCCTTATGATAAAAGAGAACATGTCGGATGTTCGAAAGCTTTAAATAATAACAGCATTTCTTACGTCGTTTGTTTACTAGTCAGCTGCTTAAAGATGGCCCTTCCTTAGCAATGCAGTTCTTAAGACTGCTGTACTGTCAACAGCAGACAGCACTGGGTGTAAGGAAAGCAAACAGGCCTGTTTTTTTAGGTCAAGCTTGCGACACTGACGTGTCCTTTCAAGATGTTCGCTGTGTGTTGCTGACTTCAAGAGAACGATTTCAGCCTCCCACAGGCTGCAGGTCTTTCTTAGTGTCTTATGCAACATTATTGTCTCAGATGGGAAAAAACTGTCTAAACTAATCTAGAAAGGAGAATTTGTACCTAAATTGTGCTGATGAAATCTATTTTAGACCAGGCCAATAATGATAACTGTGATACGCTAATGCACAATGACTTCACTGTCCAATACGATTATTACATACCACACAGCATGGTTGTGCAGTCCACTAATGAATGAATCCATGCCGTCCCAGAGTAATCTCTTGCAAAGTGCATCTGAAACTCAACGAAAAATATGGAGATGCATCTGGAAAAGAGTGAAAAAAAAAGACAATTCTGATCAGACAAAACACACACAACACACGTTTGTGGACTTTGGAAGACCATAATGTGACACTTTAAACTGACAACATGCTTCCAGTGCCATGCACAGCCAGTAACAATGAACAGCCGTGCGGATCGTGGGTGTCTGGATATGAAAGGCTGAGACGGGGTAATGAGGCACAATCCTCTGCAGTGCCTGTTTTGCACCTGAACAAACAAAACTAGATCACCAAGCAGGTCATTCGGGTCAGAGCACTCGGTGTGGGTATGACAGCCAGCACCTCTCACATCTTCCGCCACTGAGACAGACGTGTCTGGCCATCAGCCAGTCCTTCAGTTCCACAGCCAGTGAAAAAACCCAGTCAGCAAAGCCATGCTGCAGGCTCAAAGGGTAAAATCTTACTCTAGGCCTTGAATAACACACACATATGTGGATGATATGAGCTTACGAAGGGGTTAAGGGCAAATATCCATAAGATAAAGAAGAGGTTAAAAAGGCAATTTTTTTTTTTATCCGAAGACCACTGGCTGCCCTTTAAGCTTTAAGAGAGTTTCATCATCTGGTACCTCTCTAGTTGATTATTACCACTTATCTCAACAGGACTTAAGAAATGGTCAAAAGAATCCTTGTTTAAGAGGTGAGAGGTCACATAAACACTTTTGTTCTCGCCAGCCTGGTTGCAATTTCATCCCACCTACATCATTAGCGGATCTGAAGACCTGTTCTTCAGGTTCTCGCCTTTCAAACCTTTCCATGTAAGGTGTTGTACTCGAACATTACAATTGAACAATTAAATAATTATACGGCAGATGTAATCAGTACAGCATGTTCCTTACCTGAGGGGAAAGTCAAATATTGCTGGATAGAACAGCTTATTCAAAGCAGTATGAAAGAAGGACTTTAACACTCTAAACATATTACAGAAATATCACAGATGTGTTAACATAACTAAAGCAGTAAAACACCTAAGAGTTGCAGGCCAGTAGATGTAAAGAAAACACAACACTGTGTTATCTATATCCATGTGTGAAGGCCTGAAAGTTGTTTACAAGACCGTCAAATGTAACCTGACCTCAAAGGCTGCTGCAGAAACACCAGATAGCGCTTGTCACTTTGTGAACTGGTGACTCATTCTAGGTAATTCTCAGCCTGGAATGAACTAAATATAGTTGTGTCTCACGTACTGCACTAAACAAAAGTACTATTTAACAGGTTAAACCCATTTGCGCAACAAAGCCTAAAATTTTAAAGAGAGACAAACATCTAGTTACACACCTCCTTTCGCTGAAGTTATCTTAAAACTGTTCTAGTTCTAAACAGGTAAGAACATCAGCCTACGCCCTCCAAACATCTCACCTTGTAACAGCTCTTGTGCAAACAGTAACCACAAAGCAGCCAGCTACGATCATCCATCCCCACCCTCCATCAGGAGGAAGGACCCCTCCTTTCTTCTTTTCCTGAGCCATGGAGTCTGTCCTTCCCACCGCTTTTATTTTCCTCAAAATCCAAAACTCCCGGTCCCATACACACGAAGCACCTCTCTGCTGCCACACACACCGGTCATGGAATTCCTTCTGCAGATGTGAGGCCCGGTCAGTGACTCTGCTGAGCGCAAGATGACACACACATCAAAACAGGCAGGAATAAGTAACAAGCTCAGCTAAAATGATTAACAGGCACGATGGGTGATGTACAAATTCTGGAAGAAAATGTGACATCTTACAGGGTTTGGGGCTCCTTTATGTTCTAACAAATGATTCACAGTGAAAAGTGAAATGATGCATGACTGCATTCATGGGAAGAGTTTATGAGAGAGAGCCCAGTCAAGCTGACAGGTTGCCGTATTAACTTGAGACCCTGCAGTCTGCCTGCCTGACCCTTCTACCCTTTTGACCCCTTTTTCCCAATTAAAAAGCTGCTTTTTTCTTCTTTCTAAATACCATTTAGTTTTTGGTATCCTAAAATATACCCATATCTATTAAAATAAGTGACAGTGGTGTGGAAAATGACATGCATTCTCTAGAGCCAAAAGAGGGCTACAGTAAAAAAATAAATAAAATGTGACCATGTACACATTGCACACTGTCAAGATAAGATGATACAGTTTTTTGTCCCATTATTATGCAACTGAACTTATACTGTAGTTTATGGCTTTTCTAATCTTGATATCAGTCGACTGTGAGAACAGTCCCAATTGCATGAAAATAAGGCAGCATGAAAAACACACATCACCTCAACAGATTTCTTTGAAATTAGGCGCGTCTAATTGTCTAACTGTTGATTTCTGGGATTATTTACTCTCCTCTTCCTATATTCAAAGTGTGCCTTGTCAGTATAAAGCACATTCTATGTGTGTAAATGTCTAAAATCTTATCATTAATGTTAGTATTACACATTTACATTTTGCACCTGCAAATCTCAGCTTAGATCTTAGAGAGTTGTTTTAGAAGATAGCAAATATTAAAACCCAACTTATTATTATCATTATTATGAGATATATTCTTTGTCTTTAAAATAATCCGTCAAATCGTAACATTCCCTCTAATAATAATAACGTATGAAAACTGGGTAAGAAAACTGGGAGAGTTTTAATGTTGTGTTGTTTTTCTTTTAACGAAGGAACATAAATTCACCAGTGCACGTGATTCGCTTGTTGAAACCAGATGTTTAAGGAACTTCTCAAAGTGTTAAATAAAAGCACTTACCATTTTACAAAACCACCACAAACACGGTCCAGACTTTCCCCATCCAACTCCTCTGCAATCGCATGAGCAGGTCCCGACGTTTGAAACTCTTCTGCACATTCGTTTAATTGAGTTGGTACAGGATGTTCATCAACATCCTGCGGCTTCCACCAGTGAACAACTTTGCAGCTGTCGGAATATAAAGACCCGGGGACATTAACATGTTTAGACGTGCAAGCTGTGAACCTATTTACCTCTCTTTTCACTCCCTCTGCACGTGAAAAGAAAAATGCAAGCAAATGCAAGTAACGTTATATATGACAGGGTATGACAATTTCCTTCTCTTGCAAAACTGACTGCTTGGGAGTTGCCCTAGTTTCATTTGCAGTCGAGGAACAACGTCAGAGTTTACAAACGTGCTCAGCATGCAGCAATTTATCATTTCATACGTACCATCTATCACGCAAATCAAACTGTTATTAATTGCTAGTAAATAAATTTAGAAGTAACAATTCAGACGACACGTAAGCGGTACTGTACCCGATTTTTCGAAATTTAGATTATTGGTATACATTTTACAAGGAAATACTATTTAAGTCTTTATTGGTAATTATTTGTGTGAAAACTGTTTCATGTGAATACTAATTTTTTTAGTGTAGGAAATATCAAACAACTGGATTCCCTGGGTGACCAAAACAACAACAACAACAACAACAACATTGTTTTGAATGACAGCAGAAAACTAATGACATCATTTTTATTTATTTATTTATATTTATTTTTACTATCCAATTAAGTATTCTAGATATATAATCCTTTTTTTTTTTAAACGTGACTATGTTTTAATTTGGTAGCAACCATTTGCTATTGCTTTGCTACCAACATCTTATTGTCTTCTTCTAAATTCTATAGGGATCTATGATTTATACTGTAACTATATAAACAACTAGTATCATTTTTCTAGCACAAATTGAATAAACTCTAGTAGGGCCTACCTTCTTTATAATACTTTTCCCCATGGATTGCCATTGCAATTTGTTTCTGGTAACAGCTGAATAGTTGCATGTCAGAACTGGGTAGTTGAATACAATTTTGCATGATAAAATTGACTAGTATGAAACGCAGGGGAATAAGTACTCTTATATTATGAATTAAAAAAAAAATAGTATATACTGATAGATGCAATGTTTCTCTTTTCATGTTTGTGAATATGCAGTAAACTAGTCGATTTTTGGATGAAAAGAAGGAAAATGAAATGAAACGCCATAACAATAAACCAATTTCCATAATTAACACATTTAATAGATATTTACAAAATAGTTTATTGACAAATGAAGTTAGCTTTTCACATGTTAACTCAAAACCAATATAAAAACTTCTTAGTGACATGTTAGAGCCAGTAATGTGATTTCTTCATTCCCTAGGAGGCAAAAGTAAATAATGAATTCCTCTATGACCAACATCATAAGAAATAGACTTAAAATTTCTGTAGTGATACTGTTTGAGATTCATATGATTGCCTGAACACTGAATAAACTTAACTATGGAATTATACATACTCACTCAGATCACATACATTTGACAAGTTCGTCAGGAGACTGTCATTAATGAGGGGCATAAGCAAGGAAAATGAACATCTAATTATCTAAAGCGAGACGATTTATCAAGACACAATTTAGCTCTAGAAAAAGCTTAAAATTCAGCTGTATTGGCGTTTCAGCATTTCTAATTTAGAACATGCTTCCTGAAAACTGGGCTTAAAACATGTACAGTTTGGGACAGACAGAATACATATATGAAAGCAGAGAAATGTTTCATACAATTGAACATATAGCGCAAATGAAATGAACATGCGCTGACATACGATCCAAGCGTTATGCTGGTTTACAAGAACAAAACCTGACAGACAGGCAATTCGACTATATTAGAGCGATCCATCCAAGTGCCTAAGGAAAAGACACACTTGTTCAGAAATTGCTCACATGCTTTGCATTGTTAAAATACAATGTACCGACACATGCATTCAGTCTGCTGTGGCATAGGTAAAGCAATACCCCCCCCCCCAAAAAAAGAAACACCTCAAATATACTGTTAAGGATTAATGTATACAGTGACATCTGGATTTAGCATTAGCAACAATACAGAGAATACAGAGATAAAGCCTTGTCTCTATCAGTAAAAGGCACCCCGTAACACTTGGAAGTTACTTTTGTGGCTCAGAAATGTTGGGGTGCCATAGTGCATAATCCAGACATCCAAAGACAAAATGGCACCCCACTGCATAAGGCAATTCTAAGGATAAGCAGAGGAAGTAAAGCATGAATCAACAGACAGAAGGAACAGATGTAGAGGCAGTGTGGCTAATGAGCTGTTACAGATGTTACCAGCAGCTAAAAGACACATTTATGTCAGCACAGGTCTGTTGTTGAGGTACAGTAGCTGATGAACATGTAATAGGTTCAGTACACTCACATTAGGTGATTACTGTTGACACAAATAACAGAATCCTCTAACAGAAATTGCATCATGATAATATTCCTCATATTACTTCCTTTTATGAGTTTTGGTCTTGCTTGCATTTAGGATGATCAGCCAAAAACACACAAAAAAAAACAAAAAACAAAACAAAATGCAAGCCTGAAAACTGCTAATTTTCTCAGTGCTGTTAAAAAAGTACTGAATGTTTTTAGTTCATATTTACAGTGTCAAATCAAAATGAGAAAATGAAATTGGTAGAAATGTAATTGCTATAATGCTGTGGCTCAAAGAGAGGGAAAGCAATACATTTTATCTTAGAAGTGCTTACGTTTCTGATCTTCTGATCATATTTAGACAGATTTTAGTGACAGGAATAACCTTTTTGAAATTTCTGATTCCAGCTTTAGGAACACATGTTTAAAATACATCTGCTTCTGAACAACAACCAGGAGTGTTCACAGACAGACCCAGCTGTCCAATATTAATAGAGTTAAAAGGTATTTAGGCATATAGTTAGAGATTCTCATGTTGATACATGAGAAAAAAGGCAAAATCTTTTCAGTAATAGATGATGTTTAAGCTGAAAATGGATGAAGGCATTTGCGAGGAGGTTTGACAGTACATATGTGTCTTGGTTAGCAGTCTCAAATGAAATTCAAGACATTACTGCATAATGGCATGAATGTGACAAGAGATGGTTTGTGCAAATGTTAAATTAAATAAAAACAAAACAACAAAACGTTACACACTACAGTGTCTATACACAGGGTAAACTGTTAACACATTCAGACCAGAGAAATCTCAGCATTTGGGACTGCAAAACTGAATAAAAGTCATTATCACCATAAGAAAGGACTAACTATACTGTATGTAGTGAACTATGAGAATTCTCCTTCTGATGAAGATACTGATTTCCAGTCAATATATGCAGTTTGGTCCCAACACGATCAGTGTCAGCTCAGGTGCATATGTTCTCTGTTCATTAGACAGACCAGTTAAAAGGATGTAAAGATCTATTAGACACTACAGCTACTTATGTCAACAATCCACTAATCATACAAGGCCCAATGTAGATAAAAGAGATCTACCTGACAACATTTTGCTAATTCTGTAAAAGTGTTCAAATAAAAGATTTATCTAATTGAAAAGTACTGAAATTCAGTTGGTATTTGATGTATCATTATAAAAAATGTTAGAATTTAAAGTTTAATAATACAACTTAGCATTTTTAACATAATACAGATATTATAAATGCTTGTATATGACTGGACCCGGGAGAGATAAGTCTCGCATAAATGGACTGCTCATCTATGACTATAAATCTGATTTGTGGTTCAAAGCATTACTTTTTCAGAGGGGATTGGGGAAGGATTTTTTTTTATACAGCAGGCTGTTCCACTAATACACAATTTACTCACCTCCAGACCCCTTCCATATGTTACGATTGGTTTCATAAAGCTCACAAACAGGGCGTAGAGGGAGTATACAAGCATTAGTGTCCTAAATCATCTTTCCCTCAAATCATCAATACACGGCAGAGGCAAAGCTGTGCTGGTATTATGGCAACGGTGACAAGGAACAGTTAGCGCGAGGTGCCGCTCATCACACACTGAAAACGGTGTGCTGTTGCATCACAACCTCTTGATCACCTGCTCATGTCACGAGCATAGAAGGGCCAGCGTGTAGATGATTTGAAGAGAAATGGAAACTTGTCACATTATTAAATGGCTTTTCCTTATTAGGGGATGTGGCTTTCCTGAAATCTTACAGCAGCTTCTGGTTTGAAGTTTGGGGTTTCCTCAGTGTCTCAGGAGTCTTCAGTCATCTTCAGTAGCTCTAGGAAGGCACCGACAGCTCCAAAGTAACCCTGCAGTAAAGAAGCAGAGCATTTTATTATATTTCCATACATGCTCATTTCATATGATATGATGGCATTTGTTGAGGCCTATAATAAGCAATCTATTGCTCAAATGTTTTTGCAAAAGTATTCATACCCCTTAATTTTTTATTTATTTATTTTTACGTTTTGTTACGTTGCTGCCTTAGGTTAAACTGCTTTACATTACTTTTTTTCTCACATCAATCTACACTCCATACACCATAATGATAAAGCAAAAACAGAATTGTCACAACTTCATAAATTTATTAAAAATAAAATACTAAAATAAGTACACTGCATAAGTATCTCAGCACCTTTACAGCCTCACGTCTTTTTGGTTATGATGCAACAAGCTTTGCACATCAGCATTTGACACTTATCTGCCATTCTTCTCCTCACCTCTTCACCTCTCCACCTCTCAAGCTCTGTCAGCTTGGATGGGGGCTGGGAGATATTTTCAGATTTTTCCAGAAATATTTGATTGGGTTCAAACCCAGGTAGTTGCTGGGCCACTCAAGGACAATCAGAGTTGTCTATAAGGCACTCTAGCGGTGTTCTTACGGTCATCAAGCCTTTTGGAAGGTGAACCTTCTGCCCCAGTCTGAGGTTCTGAATGCTCTGGACTGGGTTTTCATTAAGGCCATCTCAATATTTTTGTGCATTGAGCATTTCTTCTACTCTGACGAGTCCTTGAGTCCCTGCCACTGAAAAACTGCAGTTTAATATAAGGCTGCAACAACAAAACGTGAAGGGAAAAAAAAACAAAAACAAAACAAAACAAAAAAAAAAAACACAAGTGGTATGAATACTTTCGCAAGGCACTGTGTATGTATATGTACATGTACATGTATGTGTATGTGTATGTGTGTGTGTGTGTGTGTGTGTGTGTGTGTCTTAACATTTATATATAAAACAGTAATTTTAAACTGTAATAATAATAATAATTCACAATTTTACTGTTTTTACTGTTTGATCAAATAAATGCAGCCTTGATAAGCATAAAAGATACTTTAAAACATTAAATAAAAAAATTAACCGATCCTAAACTTTTCAATAAATATTAAAAAAAATCTTACAAAATGTACACACCATAGCTGAACTTTTTAAATTTAAAATAATTTTAATTCAAATAATAATTTCTAATTAATAATTTCAAATAAATTAAGAATATTTATTTATTATTAATAAATATTCTTAATTATTTTTTATAAATCAACACATAACAGGTGCTCATTTTCATCTTACTCCCTAATATTTACATCCTCACATTTATCTTCACAAACACCTTGTACAATAACACACCACAATATTTTCTGGTCCCATTAATATTTTTGTATCTAACTAAAATCCACAAAACTAAAATTTTTATTTTGCTTGCAGTTTAAAAGCAAGTAATTGTAATTTTGTTAATATTGCCATCACTTATATAAACGTGTATTAAAACATCAATGATATGGGTGCGTTTGCTTGGAGATGCCAATCATTTTTAAAAACCATATACTTGCTGATAAATTAATATATTGACCACTATAAAAAAGGTTATGACACAGGTCCAAACAAACATAATTAATGGACAAACAAAACTGATGCAACTGATTCTAGCATTGGCAAGGAATTACAAGTGATAAAAAAGACTTACTTCATGTTCTAAGAAAAGGGCTTTCAACTGCCCGTTAGACCAGAAGTCCATGGCATAGGCTAGCAGCTTAGTTGATATTGTATTGATCCGAAGGAAATTCCCAACAAAAACCACTCTATCGATATTCTGAAGAAAATTAAAAGAAAAACAGATGGTAAGAATAAACAGTAATATTGATTTGAAAAAAGGAAACACATTCCACTTTTTCTTGACTTTTATACCACAGTATTTTAGGACAAATTGTGGCTGTTCAGTGTGCTGTGATAGCCCTGTACAATGCTGCTTGATCTCCAAGCCACAAGACAACACTGTAAAGAAGCTCACAGCACACAGAATTTATGGTCATCCTTAGCCTCATGGACTTGGTCTGTTTATTTTTTATATGTCTCACAGGGTAATGACCACTGAATTTAACATAGCCTATGTAATCTGAACAAAAATCAATCAATGTGCCTGTAAAAAGTTCTTAAACAAAATAAATGAGCTTTTAAATTAAGAGAAAATGTTTTCAAACCTCGTTGACTGCACACATGCGGGCGATGGAACCGATGTTGTTAGTGATGGTGACTAGAGTGGCCCTGGCCAGGTCCTCCTTACTTATACTATCACGTTTCTCCTTGCTCATCATATGACCAAAACTAACCATTTAAAGGAAAAAAAGAACTTGAAGATCTTCTTTAAATCACAAATGTAATAATATTTACATACAAATGATGGCAAATGTGTCTATACCTGGATGCAACGGCAGAACCCTGGAGACTGAAGCGTTCATAATCGCCTCCATAAATGTCCTTCACGAGTTTGTCCACATTTGTGCTATCCCCTTTAGCTGCCATCTCTAAGGCCTCCTCAAATGTCTCACAGCCAGTCAGCAAACAACACAGGCCTAGAAATGTACCACCTCCTAAACTGAATCACAAGTAATAAAGCAAATAAATGCTGGTGTATTTAAAAAAGAAGTTCACTTCTAGAACAAAAATTTACAGATAATTTACTCATCCCCTTGTCATGCAAGATGTTCATGTCTTCCTTTCTTCAGAAATTATGTTTTTTAAGGAAAACATTTTAGGATTTCTCTCCATATAGTGGATTTCTGTGGTGCCTCCGTGTTTGATCTTCCAAAATGCAGTTTAAATGCAGCTTCAAAGAGCTCTAAACAATCCCAGCCGAGGAAAAAAGGTCTTATCTAGCAAAACGATCAGTTTTTTTCTAAAAAAAACAAATTGACAATTTATATACTTTTCGACCTCAATGCTTGTCTTGTCTAGCATAAACTCTGTCTATGTCATGAACTGGAAGTTAGGGTAGGTTGAAAAACTCCCATCTCATTTTCTCCTCGAACTTTAAAATCATTCTACATCGCTGCAGAAATGTTTACAAAGTGAACATGCAAAGAAAATCAAACACCCTTTACAAAAAAAAGGTACAACGGCGATGCAGGACGATTTTGAAGTTGGAGAAGAAAATGAGATGGGAGTTTTTCGACCTAACTATGAGGAACAAGCATTTGATGTTAAAAAGTATATACTTATTACATACTAACATACTTTTAGAAAAGAACTGATCGTTTTGCTAGATAAGACCATTCTTCCTCGGCTGAAATCATTTAGAGCCCTTTGAAGCTGCATTTAAATTGCATTTTGGAAGTTCAATCTCAGGGGCACTATGGAAGTCCACTATATGGAGAGAAATCCTGAAATGTTTTCTCAAAAAACACAATTTTATATTATGTTTTATTTCTTATGATTCTTGTTATACGACTGAAGAAAGAAAGACATGAACATCTTGAATGACAAGGGGGTGAGTAAATAATTAGTAAATTTTTGTTCTGGAAGTGAACTTCTCCTTTAGACAAAGTTGCATAACTTTAGGTAGATTAGAGATCTTGCTTCTACAACATTTAACAATTTAATCCTCCCCCCAAAAAAAAGACATAAAAAAAAAAAAAAGTCATAATTTTTACTTTACAGGCTCTTTATCACCATCTGTTGTTGAAACATAGAAATTGCAAGTTGTTGTAGAATACTTTTTTTGAAAGTTGCTCTTTGGTAAGGAGACCACACAACACCAAAGAAAAATAGACTGTAGTCACAAATCAAAAATTTCTTCCTATGAATTATTCATGGCCACATTTTATTAATGCTTTGCTTTGTTTTAGTTAAATTGTGGCCACAATATACTAACTTGTTTCCTCATTTTAGTTACATCATGGCCACATAATTTATTAGTCCACTCATTGTAATTTAGTTTTACAAAATTAGGTCACATTTAATAAAAAAGGCGAATAATTTAGTACAACGCTGCCCTGATTTAACTAAAATGATAAAACAGATTTTTAAGTTGTGCCAACAAATTCTTATGGCCACAATATATTTTTTTCCCGCATGTCATGTGCAGTACTCGGCACTTTGGCAATTCTCTTCTGCGTTAATAAACCATCAGGTTTGAGTTATATCTATGGTCCTTTGATAACATATCTAATAAATGTGTCATCTGGTCAGTAAGAAGCATATCTGCCACTCTAGTAGCCAGATCTTTTCTTTACTTATGTACATGGATGTATACAGGCAAGGACTAAGGGCATAACCCTGAAATTAACCTATTTGCTTACCTACAAGAAAAATCATGAAGCCAAAATTTACCTGGTGCCTGTGACTCGCTTGTAATCATCCTTGGAGTAAACAGCCAGGATGCTAACCCCCGAGCCAATGTTTACCAGCAACATAGGGAAGGGGTTCTCCAGGCTAAATGGCCTCTTGACACAGTTTTCAGGGTCAGAGGGATTTTGGAAAAAATAACACTCAGGATGACCATTGAACCCGACTGAGTCGACGTAGAGCAGACCTTGAATAAGGCAGTCCAGTTCATCCAGCTTCTGCAGCTCCAAACCAGCCACCTGCAGGTAAAAGTAAATGCACAATCATAAATGTGACATAGCTTAAAGATCACCATTCGTTGTCCTCATAACAGTAATATGATAAGTGGCAGTAAGATAACAAGACTTTACAGTATGTCAACAAAATACTAGCTTACTACGGATCAACATATTTTTTTACATTCAATCAAACAGAATAAATTCCATTACTATGTCGACATTCCTCTGTGGATCACATACCGTTCTGAAGTCGTCTTCAAACTTGTATGCGCCCCCACCCGTGGCGCACAGTGTGGTGTGCAGACTGGAGAAGTTCTTGTCTCTGCCCATTTGGATGAAGCGGTGCATGTCTTGTGTGGGGAACCGAATGAAGTGCAAGTTGCCTTTCCGGCCACACATGGTGAGGTTCTTCAACTCAAGGTGAACATCACGGATACCTGTGTTTCCATAGGCCACATTGGAGGTCAGATATCGGCGGATGCTCTTCAGGCTCTCCACTTCCTCTTGTTCTTCTTCAGCAGTTATGTCCTTGGGCTCAAAGTAAACCAGCTTTACCAGGGTGCCTCCGATATCCATTCCGAACCATGGAAAAGCTGGAAAAAATATTAAGTTTTAGAAAGGGACATTTTGCTATTCTTTCTTAACAAACATAACCTTCATCTTTCTGTGTGGTATTGATGGATGTGAGAGAAATAAATAATAATAAATAATAATAATAATTAACATATAGTACTTAAGTGATTTTTGGCATTTTTTAAGATTTCAGTGTAATAAGTATATTAATGAATACTGTCTGATATGATCGTCTTGATAGGGAGATTTTTTTCTATTCACACTACAGCTTGTGGGCTCTTTTGTTGCCATGGTAACAGTGGTTTCAAAGAGATTGCCTGGCAGTTCTGAGAAACATCCTGTCTTCAAAATAAAAGTTACACATCGGGTGCACATTATCTGTCTAGCATACAATATAATCTCTTGGTAAAAAACATTTAGATCGTACTGATACAACCTCAGTATTTTTATTTTTTTTACAGTAACCTTAGTGAATCAGTAAAATATCTTTGCAACGTTTGGGAAAGACACTTTCTTAAGTCACTGATTAGTTAAGGGAGTCTGTGTTTAGATCAGTGATAATAATGCAGCTGGCAGAAGTACATGTAGGCAAAAGGTGTGTGTACTCCTTGTCTCAGAGAGCAAAGTACTCCAAAGCCACCAAGAACACAGTGACTTTACAGCAGTTAATGAACAAAAAAGTAAAGCTACAGCAGTTTACAGCCAACAACCCAAAATGTAGCAAAGCAATGGAATACATATTTAACATTTCTTTAAATATATAAAAATAATATTTCAAATAAATAGTGAATAACTACAAATACTTTTTGGAGTGTGCAATTACTTTAGCTACTTGACTGACAGTAGACTGAAAAAAGATGCCGAATAATCAATACCAACAAAATGGAATCACTTCAAGTTTTTATATCGTGTAGTGCTTTTATTTATTCATTAATATTACGCAGGACCTTAACTTACCTGGCTTCTTCACAATTAATTTCATACTTTGCAGGTGAGACAGATTATGAAGACAGCAATATGAAGCACGAGGCGATCTAATCAGAGTATGTATACGTAAATGCTGCTGGCAGAAGAATAAATGTCCTCATGTCACTTGGCAGGTGTGCTACTGCCTTTTTATGTTAATTACACAAGTACTGTAAGGTCTGCCCAGTTCGATTTCCCCACCCCTTTATATGATCCTTTCCTCTCATTGGTTGAAATCGCATGTCCTTCATATCTGGCGTGTTTTGGTCACACCCTCATTTTCTGATCTGGCCAATGAAATCCGCACAGCTAACATCACATCGATTTCACAACACTAAATAACCCGGTGTTTCAAAACAAATAAACCTCTTAATACAGGCAAGTTTGAAATGTGTTTACAGTTCAAGCGTCTTCAATGTTAAATAGATATCTTATTAACTTATTTTTTAATTGCAAAGGATAGTTAAATAAAACACAAAAAGAAAAAAAAAGGTTCACTTCCGGGACTTCATGACACCAAAAAATCTCATCTTTCACGCTCTTGATACAAATATGAATAAGAGCGAAATGCGGGGGAAAAAACAGATTCTTCAGTACAAACACTGACCAAACAGTTAGTAAATAAAACGGAATTTGTAATTATACAGTGGGATAACCGTTATTCATAATGACGAACGAAAAACGAATGTATAAAATAATGTCTAACAAGATTATTGTACAAAAGAAAAATAAATAAATAAAAACACAAATTTTAAAGCGCTGGAATGGTTTCTTTAGCTTTAAATTATGGATATTTTTAAATAAAACTTATCCCAAAATAGCCATTTACAGTATGTTCAATTTGAGTTACATTGCAAAAAAAAATCATTGAAAACTGAAAACTCGACTTACGCGGTCTGTTCTTCTTTCCCGAATCCACGCGTCTTCGGAGTCTGCAGCGCTTCGCAGGCGAACCATTGTTGTGTACATCCTGATGAAGATGGTGGAAATTTTCAATACCATTATGGCCACCGCTACTGTCACTAGCACCCAGACCACCTCCGTTAGATGAAATACACTCCCCGTTATCGGACTGTAGGGTGTGAAATCCGTTTACTAAACCGTTCGTGTAGTGCGTCGTTCCGTTTTGATCGGATGTTTCAGCATTTTCCATTATTTTACGCAGCAAATATGAACGCTCGGAAGACAGACAGATGCGTGACGACTCGACGTTTCGAAGGCGCTTTGAAATTTACAATTGTTTTATCAGTGTTCTATATAAATGCTGATGTGTTGTAAAGAGATGAAGACAATAGACAGGTCTTCAACATCTTATTTGAGGTCACTGTCGGTCATTTCTTCTTTACACGCTGTATGGCTGTTTCCGAGTCAAACAGCCGGTATATGCGACGTCACTAAGGAAAATGCCTCCACTCCCTCTTGCTGAAACGTCATGTTTCAGAACCGCCTACTTATGACATACCGGGCTACTCACTATTACCGTTTCTTACTATTTAAAAGCTTTCGCGTTACCTAAATAAGTTTAAGTAATATTTAAGGAAGTCTTGCTCAAATGCCACTTTAAAAGAAAAGTGAAAAAAAAAAGACTGAATATTAGACCGAATGTTGTCTCATCTGCACAACTCACGTGGACTTGGGCATAGCTTACCTGTTTGACAAAGAAGAGTGTATTCATAAGGAATGAAAGAATACACTTTGTGTTGTCAAACCAGTTATTAGGAACAATATAACGTAATACGTGGGTAAGAAGAAAAAATAAAAAACAAACATACAGCACTGGCAGACAATGTACACCATTTTAATAAATGTGTGAAGAGTTGTTTGCCCTATTCAGTTTTTGAAATGAATTATATTCAGAGCAAGATTTTCTGCATCTTCTGCATCGATCATGATGACTGTTATTTCTAATGGGTGGAAAAATTGTTCAAGTGCCAACCACAGCAAAGTTTGCAATGTAAACTTTACATGGACATCAGTGTTGTTATTGGCCTCCACCATACAGCTTAACTCAGTTTACTGACTATTATTCTCCACAGTTTATGAAGCATGCAAACAATTATGTAATTTCAAATGACACTTGCCGATACAGTTCACAATGAAAAAAACAACAACAAAACAAATCAAAGGAGTGCACAGTGTTGGGGGTAACGCATTACAAGTAATGCAAGTTATGTAAACAGTTTTTTTTTTAAAGTAACTAGCAAAGTAACGCATTATTTTTTAATTTACAAAAAGTATATATAAGTTACACTCTTATAAATAAAGGTGCTTCATGATGACAAACCTTTTTTGTCTAAATGGTTCCATAAACAACCTTTAACATCTGAAGAACCTTTCTGTTTCACAAAAGGTTCTTTGTGGTGAATGAAGGCTCTTCAGATTATAAAAAGGTAAAGAGATGGTTCTTTAAAGAACCTTTGACTGAATGGTTGTTTGTGGAACCAAAAATGGTTCTTCAATGCACTGCTGTGAAAAACCTTTTAAGGCACCTTTTTTTTTAAGAGTATACTTTTTCTAATAAGTACTGACAGTTACTTTGACTGATAGCTCTCCTGTCCCCATTGATAGAAATCAGAAATAAGTGCAGAGGCAATGTGTGTGCTGTGTAAACATGGTGGTTACTGTATAGTTATAGACTAAATGTGAGCATCCAATAATTCATTGCACATAAATATATTCAGTATTCCTGAAATAAATAAAAATGCGAAATGCAACTCAGAATATAGTGCAAACCTTCAATTATTATATGTTAAATAGTACAAATATCACAATTATTTAATCCCATTTTATGAACCAATGTTTTTGCTGCTGCTTTAGATAAACTAAAATTAGTTTTTCATCTTTTTTTTTTATTGCTGAATAGTGTTGAACTTTCTTCTCCTACATTCTACTCTACAGACATAAATTTAGTCGTCCTTCAGCCTGAGGCTTATTCATTTCACTTTTGGAGTGAAAGAGCTTTTATGTTTGGCAAAAATAGAACTTATTATATTTTAAAACACACAAACATGTCCAGCCCAGATTTAAGAAGTAAAAAGTAAAAAACACATTACTTTCCATAAAATGTAACTAAATTAACGTAATTAGTTAATTTTTAAGTGAATAACGCATTTCTTTTAAAAGTAACTTTCCCCAACACTGCTGATGTATTTAGATGTTTATGTTCTCTCAAAAGCTGTCTCAAAATCATTTTAAGTAACACTACTTTGTCAGAATTTGTTCATTCACTAAATGCAAAATGCCTCATTCAACTAATAAATTTAAGGCTATGGATATTTCTTGTTCAATAAATTAGCTGTTCTGCAAATTAACACAATACATCGATCTATTATTTATTTTGATAACCATTTATAGTTTTATAGACCAACTGAACTGTGCTATTTTTGTGGTTGCACAATCACCTTATAAAGCAAATATATTTGGGATATAGCATTACTATGAAAAGGCACCTCAACACCTGACAATGGTGACAGTCAACAAATGTGAAAAGATGAGCTCTTTAAATCCTAACACAATAAATAACTATAATGACAAAAAAAAAAAAATCGGCAAACGGTGAAACAATAAGTTATTCATAATAATTCAAGCTGCAATGCATGCTGGGACCCTAATATTTTTAAATGTGAAATTCCTTGTTTAAACAACTATTCTGTTGGTCTAACATGGGTTTTTATGTAGTTTCAAGTAATTCACATTTCCTAGTAATTAGTAGCCTAGTTACTATGCAGTGCAGATGTAGATGCATAGCTAATGGACCTGGTCCTTTTAAAATAAAATCTTGGGTTGCTAGTTCCAGTACTAATCTACTACCAGTAGTACTACTTCTAGTCCTCAGTTACTAAAATATATGTGCAAAGATCTGAGAAAAGAACAAGTGAACTTAAATAAAAAAGGTATGAGACATTTTATTTGTTCTGTTCTGTGAAAAATAAACATAAGCACATCTTTATTAAAGCCTACTGTATCATAGACCTCTAAATGACATAATCAAAACTTTGCTGAAAAATCACCATCAAAATTATATATTTCATCACCAACAATAAAAACTACAGAACAAGATCATAAAACTAATCAACTTATAACTATATTATTGGGAGTTATAAAGTGACAACTGATATTTTATGCATTTTATATGCATATTCAAGTAGTACTGCTGTACTATTATAGATCTCAATGAATTGCATTACAGTCAGAATTTCATCTTATATTTTGGCCATATAAATATTTTTCCATCCTCAAGTATGAGCTCCATAATCTCATACTGTATGAGACAACAACAACAACAAAGATTTTCTTTTATATTTTGTCTAAATAAATGGCTCCATTAAAAAAATAAGACTTTTTACAATTCATATGTCAAGCTTTACAGGTGTATCAAGTTTCAGAATTGTTTCAGCACTGTTACAGTCTACCAGTCCATGACTTTTGGTCCCTGAAAGAAACACAGGTGAACATTTACATACAAAATTAATGCACATTGTTTTATTACTTTCAATCTGACAGTTATCATTATTAATATTTGGAAGAGACATATTAAATTGAAAAAGCAAGATATACATTTTTTAAATTTTGCACATGCACCAACATGAAAAGTAAACCTTTATCATTTTGAGTGGCATTGCCTCAAGAGGGCGCTATAAGCATTATATTAAGGGGCCCTGTCAGCCACAACATTAAAACCACCTGTCCAATATTTTGTATTGTGTAACTCTGATGAGTCAAGGCATGGCTTCACGAGGCCTCTGAACATATCCTGTGGTATCTGGCACCAAGACAAGTCCTACAAGGTGGAACCTCCAGGGATTGGATTTGTCCAGCACATCCCACAGATCTGGTGAATTTAGAAACCCAGACACAGTGAACTCATTGTCATGTTCCTCAAACCACTCCTTAACAATTTATGCTGTATAGCTGGGTGCATTATCCTGCTGCAAGAGGCTGGTAACATCAGGGACCACCATTGCCATGAAGGGCTGTACGTGGTCTGCAACAATATTTAGGTAGGTTATACCCGCATTAATGCCAGGCTTCCAGCAGGACATTGTCCAGGGCATAACCATCCGCCAGCCATAACACTTTCCTCTGGGTTTATAAGAGTGACATGCTCTGTCCAAAATGCTAGTTCCCATATTTGTAAAATTCATGCAAGATGTCAGATGTTTCTAGGTGAAACTGTTTCGTTTGATGTAGAGGACAGCCACCATCTCAGTTATAAAACAATCTCACAGAGTAAGAAATAAGGGAATAGAAGTGCAAAAGGTGTCTAAAAAATGTACAATATATGTGTTGACTGGGATGTGTATCTGCAAAGTCTCAAAACTGAGTAACAGAGAAGTGTCTGCTAGATGTATGGTGTCATCATTATTACATTTATTTCATTTCAGAACATCTTATAGACTTTCTTTTGTTGTCTCTGTCATGTATGACATACGTAAATCTGTTGTCTTATTTTAGAACTTTCTTTTGTCTGTGAAACACACAGTGTATGAGTTCTCTTGAGGTTTTTTTTTATATGAATACAATTGTAGAGGACAAAGGAGAGTTTCTGTTCAGTGTAGGAAATGTATTGATTTGTATTGCTCTAAGATGCTTTCTACTGTCATTCTTCAGAGAAGTTAATATCATCTAGTGTCAGCCCATATAAGAACACAATTATGTGCTATTGCACCTACAATACAACGCAAGACACATTAGATGTCTTGTTTTCCTGCAACCACTGGGAGTAAAATAACTCCCATAAGCTCTGTATAACAATGAAACAAAAAGACTGATGTTAGTCAAACCTTGATCCTTGATCAAGAAGGAAATGGAAAGCATGAATGTTTTGTCTGCTGAAGGCTACAAATAAGGCTTTTAAACTCAATAATTTTCTCCTAATATAGGCATTTATCCCTTTCAAAATATGCCCTTACTCTGTTAAATTATTTAGTATTGAAAAAGATGGTAACACTTTACAATGCGTTTACACAAATATGCATTAATTCACGCTTAATTAATGCACAGATAATCACGAGTTAATGTATAACATTCATTAAGAACTAAACCATTTATTAATGATTACTACATGAGCAACTAATGCACATTCTATATGATTCATAGATTAAGTAATCAAAAATTGCTATTAGTTAAATGTGTCATAATGTATTAATGCCCTAATAACTTATTAACTAATGATGTAAATTCATATGTTAATTACCACAATGGTCAAAGCTATGTACTATAACTTTCAGTTGTCTGCTTTAAATACTTATTAGCT
The DNA here is from genome assembly GCA_012976165.1 of Labeo catla. NCBI lineage: Eukaryota > Metazoa > Chordata > Actinopteri > Cypriniformes > Cyprinidae > Labeo > Labeo catla. The sequence goes on from VONZ01000170.1 coordinate 363,283, forward strand.
AATGATTTGCAAATGTATCATTATGTTGTGACTTTACTTGTTGAGGCACAGAACTATTAACTAATTGTTAAGTAATATGTCATTGTGGTTATGGATATAGAATTAGTTTGTTAGTCATGTGCCTCAATGAGTTGGAGCCATGCATTTTAATGGGTTAAAGCCATGCATTATCATGACTATACTTGTTGAGGCACTTGACTAACTAACTAATTGTAAATCCATAACCACAATCACATATTACTTAACAATTAGTTAATAGTTATCTGCCTCAACAAGTAAAGTCATAACATAATGATATCTTTGCAAATCATTAGCTAATGATTAATTAAAGCAGACAACTGGAAGATGAAATGTGTGGCTTCAACCCTTTGTGGTAATTAACACATTAATTTACACTATTAGTTAATAAAATAAGTTATTAATGAATTAATACATTATGACATTTAACTAATAATAATTTATTGATTATTTAATCTATGAATCATACAGAATGTTCATTTGTTGCTGATGAAGTAGTTATTAATAAATTGTTTAGTTCTTCATGAGTTATACATTAACTCATGATTATATCTGCATTAGTTAAGTATGAATTAATGCATATTTGTGCACACGTGTTGTAAAGTGTTACCAAAAAGATTTATAAATAAAGAAATTAATAGTACTTTATTGGATTCCATTAGATTACAAAATAAATGTAACTGTAATCCTACTTAGAAGTAGGTAATAGAGTTAAGTAATAATACAAAGATAAATAAATTACAGTTACTTATGAAAATGTTAACGATTACAAAGGAGATTACATCTAAATATTTTCACACGCAAACACACACAATTTGGTTTGTGTACTGTAAAAATCCATAAAATTTATGATAAAAAAATTATTTTACCGTAACAGAATTTAACGTAAAATTACAGTAGCAACATTTTAGGTTTTATGAATTTAACTTAAATTTACATTAAAATTCCGTATTTCATTAACTGATATAATGTTAATATACTAACCTATTGAATTTAAAAAAAATCTGTTTAGTACCTCTGTAATACTTTGATAACCACCAAAAGCAGGTTAAATCAAAGCTCAAGCAGCTTTTCCACAAGCTGAGAAGGAAAATACTAACATACAAGGTGCACTGTGTTATTCATGTAAATGAAAGTCATGACATATTGTCAAGCATGGTGACTCATACTCAAAATTGGTGCTTTGCCTTTAATCCATCACAAGTGCACACACAGAGCAGTGAGAAGTGAACAAACACACACACAACCATTGTCTAGTGCCCAGAGAGCTGTTTACTCACAATCCCCCACCTTTAATTCCTGTCAGCACAGGAATCAAACCAGCAACCTTTAGGTTACAAGCCCAACTCTCTAACCATTAGGCCACGACTGGCCCATAATGCCATCATGGTAACACATGATGCTAAAATAATGCAGCAGTAAACAGTAAAGGGGTCATATGATGTTGCTAAAAATGTGTATTCGGTGTAATGCAATGTGTTTACGTGGTTTCTGAAATCCGTTGATTTTTACAAAGCTCACTGTTCTGAAAAGTGAGGTGTGCTTTGATTAGCCAGCTATCCAGTGCGTTGTGACTGGCTGAATATCTCAACCGTGTGACGGAAGTGTTACGCCCCTTACCATGTTGTGATCCCATGTCCCGGTGTGACAAGACAAAAACAATAAAACCCATTATAAATGAGGCATTTGTTGAATCCAGTAAGGACATAATTACTGATTATAATGACTCGTACTGTTTTTTTACATGTTGTGTTGCAAAACTACAGCGAGAATAAAAGTTAGGCCTTTTTTGTTTGCGCATACATTTGGGCGGTATTATGTAAATCTTCCCATACCGTGATGTAGACATGTGGGGGCGTGTTTGAATGAGCCATTTTAAGAAGGCGTGGCTGAGTCTTAACTTTCATAAAGAATATCTCTTTGGGTTTGAGACTTTAATCTTTGTAACTTTACAGATCTTATATATGCGCAAACAGCCTGTAATAATCCGAAGACAAAGGAAATCATGAAATTGCATCATATGACCACTTTAATTTAACAACTTTAGATGTAACATACAACCCTAATGAACATAACCGGTAAGAAAAAACTAAGAAGAAACATTTAAATAAAAAAATCAAATATGAAATGCAATGCAGGGAATTCTGGGAATGTCAATTTATGTTTTTTCACTGTAAATTATATGTTCCTTTTCACTTTCAAAAAATGTATTTTACCATAAAATGATATGAAATATCCAATTTTTCACTGTATATAGTAGTGGAACTTATCGTCAACCAATTAATTTTTACTGTAGTATTTTAACAGTCTTTTACCATCAAAAAAACACAATAATTTTTAAGGCATTGCTAGATGCCAGTATTTCCTCGGATGGCAACACTGGATGGCACAAAAACTCAGTCATATCAGTAAGGAAAGTTGTTGTATACATAGAGGGCTCTACTCCTTTATTTGTCTTAATTCATTAAAGGGATAGTTCAAACAAAAATGAAAATTGTCGCCATTTACTTAGCAGGTCCAGCGGTGGACAAAACAGATTAAAAAACATCTTCTTGTGAGCAAAGCTTGTATTTCTGTAACACTAAATTCATTAGAGATTTAAGCAGCCTTAAATAGCAGGGATCAACTTATTGACATCATTCCCTTAGTGTGACTGAGTCATAGAACATGCATAATGCCATGGCTTAGATTAGTGAAAATCAAACAAGAATTTTAGATTATCTTGTGCCCGAGGTTAAACAAACATAAAAGAGTGTATTATTTAAAAGAGTGGATGAATAATTAATTTCATAGCTATAACTATTTTGAAACAAGCAGGATTTGTTTTTTGTTTTTTTTTTAATTCAGTCAGCTGTCTCATTATGTGTTGCTGCATTTTATCTGGATGTCAAGCTTATTCTTTGTGCCGAAATATATTAGGAAAATAAGTTTCTTTCATCAGTGAAATTAATTGTAAGCATTATTCTGATTTCAAATCACAACAACAAAAAAATCTGGTGATCATCTGTTAAGGTGACAGTAACATTTACGTAACTGATCATGTAGTTTATATTAAAAGTGTTAATTTTTTTACACATTTTTTTAAAGTTGCAATGAAACGTAAACAGCAATAGATTTTTTCCTTTGTATTTTGACATACATCCAAATGTAAAGGATTATTGAAATAGAAAAACTGTAGTTGTGGATTGGATTTTGAGGAAATGCACTCAAAAGTGGGGACAAGTGAGTGGGAGTTTGTGGGAGCAGGTTTAAGCGGATTCAATGACAATGAGAAGTCCTGCAACAGAGAAGTTTCTTCTCAATACTTAAAATGATGCATCCTCATTTTCTCGTTCTTCCAAACTCCAGTCTGTGATCTGGATTTCAATCAAAATTCACCATCTTGAAGGACATCTCAATTTTCTAATTACACCATGAGGAACTGAGAAATAAGGAGTGAGAACGCTTCCAGAGAAGCTATTAAGGAGGATACACAGGTGTTTTCTTTTGTGTAAGTCTTTCTGCACTAAATACCTGATGCATGTGTTACGGTCAGCATCTTATGCTTATCTCTTTTGTTGACCCTCGCTTGTTTATTTTGGTGTCGCTCTATTTTTATGAGCGCGGCAGGCTGACGCACCTGTTTATCATTTAAGAGTTAGCTGATTGATGTTGGCAAAAGGTGCCAGTAAGGAGGAGAAAAGACACAGGATGACAGATCTACCTGCCTGCCAGCCAGCAAACACCAGATTTATGTTTTATGTTATATTTTTCTCTTTCTTTATAATCCTTTCTTTAAATTGTTGTCTGTATCGTATACCTTCTTGGTTGGTACATTGTTCAGTTCAGTTTTATGTGTTTATTTGTCTTGAGTGGAAAAAAAAATAGATCTAAGTTGTGCTGTTCACTCATTTTGTTTATGTTACAGGCTTTCCCTTTTCTTAAAGTTATCAAATTAAGGGAAGGTCGTAACACATGTATACATTTATAATATATACACAGATGAGCCATTACATTATGACCACCTATCTAACAACCTGTAGGAACTTCTTTAGCCTACAAAACTGCAGCAACGATTTTATGAGGTGGCAATAGGTCTCCTGGTATCTGGTACCATAATGCCACCAGCAGGTTGATTGGGCTTATGTCAGGTGAATTTGGAGGCCAAGGCATTAACAGAAATTCACCATAATATTCCTTGGACCACTCCTTGATGATTCTGGAAATGTGGTATGGTGCATTATCCTGTTGGTAATGGCTATAACCGGCAAGGAACAATGTCTATGAATATGTGCACTTGGTCCACAACGATGGGCAGATACCTGACACTCACACCATAACACAGGCACCACCAGCATGTGTCCACCCAACACTGAATCCAGGTGCCATAGCTTCTGTTGGTAATCAACATATCCTGATGCGCAAGAAATCTTGATTCGTCAGACCAGACAGGTTCAGCAGTGTACTTAAATGGGGTTAAACATTGGTAATGCAAGTTAGTAACATCATAGACATCGCATTAAAGGTTTAGTTCACTTCCAGATAAAAAAATTTACAGATTTATTCACCCTCTTGTCATCCAAGATGTTCATGTCTTTCTTTCTTCAGTCGAAAAGAAATTAATTCTTTTAAGGAAAACATTTTAGGATTTTTTCCCCATATAGTGGAGCCTTTGAGTGTGAACTTCCAAAATGCAGTTTAAATGCAGCTTCAAAGGGCTCTAAACAATCCCAGCCAAGGAAGAAGGGTTTTATTTAGCAAAACGATTGGTTATTTTCTAAAAAAAAATACAATTTATATACTTTTTAACCTCAAATGCTCATCTTGTCTAGCTCTGCGATGTGCATGCCTACTCTGTGCACTCCGATTCAATAAAGTTATGGTAGGTCGAAAAACTCCCATCTCTTTTTCTCCTCCAACTTAAAAATTATCCTACATCGCTGCAGAAGTACCGCCCCAGTGTTTACAAAGTGAACGTGCAAAGAAGGTCAAATGCCCTTTGCAAAAGGTAAAACAGCGATGTAGGACGATTTTAAAGTTGGAGGAAAAAATGAGATGGGATAATTTTTTTACATACCCTAACTGTCTTGAACAGGAATGCACAGAGTACAGAGTATGAGTAAATTATCTGTACATTTTTTGTTCCGGAAAAGTGAACTAATCCTTTAAGCATGATCCAAAGAATAAAATGAGCATAGAACTATATCAGTTGTTTCAAAACATGTTATGCCACACTTAAATGGATCCCTCAGGCCATGTTCCCAAGGTCGCATGCTAACTTTCTTCTTTATAAAACCATAAATTGTTAAGATACAACGTAATTTCAAGCTTGATGTCATTGCCGTCTACTTAAAATGGCAGACAGGGAAAATGATTGCCTGGTGTCTTTGTACTCCACAAGACAAAATTAATTTAAATGAGTCTAAATATTTAATCTTCAACCACTTCGTGTTACTCTGAAACTGCTCATACTTCCGTGGCAATTCTTTGATGCGTTACAGGTGAGAACATCAAAGTCTGGAATATCAAAATCTTGACTTTGTTTATCATAATTCCGACTTTAAATGTCACATAATTTTTCTCTTAAACCTTGTTTGACAATTAACTCTTTTTTTTACTCTGTGGTGGAACCAGGATGAATAAGAATAAAACAATACGGGCATCACACCTTCTGGACTCTTAATGAATGTACACAATGAGGATTATTAATTTAAAGAAATAATTTATGCCTGAAGTTATCTAGTGACTGTCAGATAGAATTACCATGGCATCTGTCTGTCTATCTGTCTGCAGATCAGGTAGCTGTGTCAATGATGACACTGTAAAACAATAATCAGGCAAGGGTTTAAAAACACTTTTTGTAATGTGACATATTTCTTGAATTCTTTTTGTTGTTTATATTTCGCTTTCTGTTTTTGTATTCATCTTTATCTATGTTCTTGGCACACACATTTTACCAATGTGGTATTAAAGCAGTGACCTGTCCTTGCGCGGATCTTAACACTGAACATTCTAAGGATGAATGTTGTGTGGTGGGGAGGAAAATAGGATCCACAGCTGCTTCCGTAACAAGACCTGACCTTGACTCTCACAGTTACATTTATTCTGCTGTATAAATTCAGGAGCCATTGTCAGTATAATTTGGATTTTGAAATAATCCCAGTCCCCTGGGTGTTTTTGCTTTTCACACAAAGGTAGAAGTCCCCAGATTTTATCAGCAGGAGGAGATTTCTGAAGCTGCCTTTCTCTTTTATACATCTCCCAGCCCACACATATATTATGCAAATGGATGCCCTCTGGAGAGATAAATAAATTTTGCCAAATTCAGCTGACAAATGGCTCCAGATCTTATATATATTTATACTTTCCTTAAACAATCCTTATAACAAATCCCTGAGATGGGGTTCAATGCAGGAATGGTGTCTTCCTATTCAAAGAATATGTAGCTAAGAGATATTGTACAGCCCGTCACTCATTACCACGCAACAAATAAATAAAGGGCGTTCAGGACTTCAATATGATGTCAAGAAAAACACACTAGGCACTACAGCCTAAACAATTGCTCACCACATACCCGTTTCAGTTTACCTGGATAAGCAGTCTGACATAGGGTTAATTGGAAGTGAGCATATCTATAGTTGGAATGTCTTTGAAGTTGTGATTCTGAAGGGAGCAGGGCAACTGTGGTTGCGTTTCAATCAGCTCCCAAGCTTGCTAGCTTGTGAATCAGTATATTGTATACAACAATTCAGGCACTGGTATGGACCCTGGCTCACTACACATTGGGGCACTGACTACTAAATTTATTTCTGCTTACTAAATGTGTTTCTGCTGACCTAAAATGACATATAATCACATGTCGCAATGTTGTTGTTTTTTTTTTTATTAACTTGCACCATCGATGCTCCCTGGATTTTGTTGTGTATTATAGGATTTTTTTAGGGAGCAAATGTTCTAGTATACTAATAAAGACTCCCAGACTACTGTGTCTCATATGTTGTCATTTGGAACACTTGGCAAAGGGAGCAATGAAGGATAATGAAATTAAAAGATTTCCTCTCCTGGAATATTAATGTGTAATGTGTAACTTTACTTGTTTGACTCTTTGCAGGACTGAGGTTGTCACTCTGCTAACATACACACATAAAAATATTTCCATAAGGATTTCATACTGATCCCTGCTTGATTTTGCTGTTAGCAACCCCTAGTGGTGATTTGGTTTATTCAAGTAGAGCACATGCTCTTCAGCCATTTTAAGCATGTAGCACTTGAAAGATGACATGGATAAGAGCCTGCTGAATGGCTATGTAGGGTAGACTGGGTACAGTTGGTACACTTTTTGCTTTTTCCATTACCAAACCAAAACTAGGCACTGAAAAGAAGTGATTTTTCATATGACATTTCCTTTACTTGTCTACTAAAATATTAATAATTAACATCCATAAGTATGTCATATTTGCCACAATTAGCTCATAAACACAAGAAGCTTTTTTGTTGTTTTTTGTTGAACAGTACCTGAGTATGGTTAAGACACCCACCCATGCTGTAAAGCTTCAGTATTTTATTTTATTATTTGTTAAAAGTAGTTCATTTGTAAAACATTGTACAGTAATAGCAAACAGCGATACAATATTTAATTTTAGTTCATAATTTTGATTTTATCATTTGAAAAGTTGAGTGACAGTAAACAGTAAAAAGCACTGAACAATTGCAAACAGCAATAATAAAACAGATCAAATGCAAACAATAACCTAATAAACGTAATAATAATAAACATAATAAATGATGCATTGTGTTTCAACTGTACCCCGCTGATCACCTCGAACATTTTTCGATGACCTTGCATGACCAAGTCTGCTAATATGCATGTGCAAAGCAAATATCACAGATCAAAAAGAGTTTGCAGATTTCAAAAACAGAATCCAGAATAGCTGAAGAATAGTCAGCAAATCACCACACCTTCAAACTAGTCCATATGAGGTGCATAGATGACTCCTTTTTTGGTAGGGTGTGTGGACTCTTTTGTAGTGTTTCACCAAAAAGAGGATCTAGAAAACAGCTTAGTTGAAGACCTAATGTTTTATTTTTATTTTATATTTTTTTGTATATTTATTTTTTATTTATTTATATTTAATAAAGCTGAAAGTACTTGACAGGCACTAGTGCTTCGTTTGGGGCCCTGGCAGATTTAGGTGGTCCGTTTGGGATCCTTTAGGGCAAAGGTGCCAAGAAGACACCACTTGTCAAATGCTGATTTATGTTTTCTGGGATCCTATGTTTGTCCCTCAGTGTGGGCCTGGTGGTTGCAGGTGCTTCTTGTGGGGAATCAGAGGGTACAGGTATTTCCCATGGCATCCTGAAATGCACAGGCTATTCCAGGGGGACTCAGTAGGCACTGGAGTATGACCATATTAGCCCAGTTCTGTCAACACTGAACTGGCTCCCTATTAAACATTGTGTACATTTTCAAATCTTGCTAACTACGTATAAAGCCCTGAATGATTTAGCTCCTCAGTACTTGAGCGAGCTTTTATCGCATTATAGTCCTTCATGTCCTCTGTGTTCTCAAAACTCTGGCCATTTGATTATGAACAGATCATTTTCCTATTTAGCACCCAAACTCTAGAACAATCTGCCGAGCATTGTTCAGGAGGCAGATACACTCTGTCAGTTTAAATCTAGATTAAAGACCCTTTAACTCTTTAACCTGACTTACACATTTCTATTATTAATAACACCCGGTTTACTTGTTAAACCGTAAGAAGAATGGCATCTACGCTAATATTAGTCTGTTTCATTCTTATTCCAAGGTCACCATAGCAACCCAGATCCAATCTGTATCAAGATCAGATGGTCACTGCAGTCACCAGGATTCAGTCCATATCCAGTTCCAGATGGTGGTTCAGCAACTACAGTGTTTCCCCTACCATTATATTAGGGGGGCGCCTGTGTTGAGGGAGAGTCGAGACAGGAAAGTACACATTCTTCAAGTCGATCCCTGCAAACCAAATTTTGGGCACTGATGCATTCGAAAATGTGTTTCTGCATCAACATTTTGAATGGTGGCTTGTGAAGGGCTCAGTTCAGAACTCATAGGTCCAACATAGCCCGTAACCCACCGCCTTTGTTGGGTACAATGAAGTAGGGACTGTAAAACCCTGCCTTCATATTGGCTAGAGGAACTGGCTTTATTGCATCCTTCACCAGTAGGACTGCGATCTCCGTGCAGAAGATATGAGCATCTCTACTGTAGCGTCTGGACCAATCAGACACACAATTATTTGTTATACTTAACAAATAATCCTTAACACCCCTCACCCAATCAACAAGCCAACTATGAGGGTCTATGAACCCTTCCCCCAAAATGCGACTTATACTTCAAAAAGGCAGAATAGGCCTCTGGTTCCATGGCAATCAAAGACAAATCATCTGATAACACTAGTTTATTGCCCAATAAAAAGCGGGCAGAGCAATGCTCACTACATTTGCCCATAGGAAAGAAACACAATGCAATGAAAGAATCACACATAGCCCCAGGTCACTGCGTATATTATTACTGTTTTTGTATATTGTCTTTTATATTGTATACTGTTTTATGCATGCTTATGATAGAATCCCTCATTCATGTAATCTCACCTATACCATGTTTGGTATCTTTGAATTCGTCTTCTGATTATCTAAATGAGAGTGTTGATACCTATGCAACATATTAGTGTAGAATCTTTAGTAGTTTTTGCATGAACATCCAATCCTGTTACATATGCAAAATACCATGTTTGCAGACAAAGAGTTGTAAATTTTCCCTCCAAAATTTCAAGACGCCATTGGTTCTTTGACCAAAGGTATGACCTCGATTCTGAGATAAAGCTCTCAAATCAGTGACCCGCCTCCTCAGTCTGAGGTTCTTTTAGATTGTGAGAGAATGTTAAGCTAGAACTCTTTTGGACCCCTAGGTTTGTGCCAGGCTGCAGCCTTGTCACTCCATTCACTAAAAATCCTTAGATTCATCCTTGGATGAAGGAGGAGGAGTCACCAGGTCGGTTTCTGGCAGTGAAAGCTGTCATCCACGAGCTGATAAGCTCATTATGCACCTCAGAGAAGAATGGCACAGGTTTTTAGTGCAAGTCGCCCAGAGAAATCAGTAATTCAGTAATTCACGGACACGGTGGCGGTTTCCACTCTAGCCCAATCCTTTTGGTGACCCGGACAAGCATTGCTGTCATCCCTGGGTCGGATTAAGACATTGCCAGCATCCCCAAAGAAGACAGCGCAGCTGAATCCTCATCCACAAAGAGATCAGGCTCACCCACTGATGCAGTGATTGACATCCAGTCATCAGGGGGAGCTCCAAAGGATACGGCTGGTACACTCCAGGAAGGTCCAGCATGTTCCCCGGGCATGTCCACTGGTTGTGGAGTGCAAGAGGAGTGAGGATCCCTGGAATGTTGGTTCCTCGGAGAGGAAGTACTCACTGTCATCCTCAGAAAACCCAGGTGGCTACCTGAAGTTGTCCTCCCCTGACTTTTGCCAGGAAGAGAACTAGATTAATGCTGAGGCACTGGAACTCCACCCCTTTTGAGGTATTGGAGCCTGGTCTGCAGCTCCAAGATGGTCATCTTCCCCCAATGGGAACAAGACTCATCTATTAATGCTACCTCAGTGTGCTTAATTCCCAGACACTTGAGGCAGCAATCGTGACCATCCGCAAAAAAGATGCAATGCTCTTTTAGGAAGCAACTCTAGCACATAGCGGAGCTGGCCGCCGCAACACAAACAGGGGAAGTGCAGCCTGCCGTTTACGCACTCTCTTGTTGATCCGCTGTCTTTGAAGAACTGACTTTTTATAAACACTAGAACACTAGATCAATCTTCGTAGAGCAGAAAAGATAAACACCGCTCAGCTTGGAAGCGAAAAGCCGATTATGCGTTGCACCTACTGCCTATTTATACTTGTGCTGCAGGGCGTGGCAGTTACATATCACATGCCAATGTGCACTGGCGCGTTTAGTTTACACACAAAGTAGATCGGTCTCTGGCAAGATTTCCTATCAATCTGTCCCAACTCGTCACATATTGACGCTTGGTCAGGACCCTTTGGGGTTACTTATTGACGCACAGGGTAGCCCTTTAGCTTCATTTTTCGACATGCAGGGTCCTCCAGTGCTTTAAATAAGAAACCCTTGGCTTTAATGTGCTGATGCATAAGGCACTGGTAATTTTATCGTCATAATTAAATAATATATTGGGTAATAATATTGCTATTGCTATTATTGCATATATGTTGAGGTGTGATTTTTTTCAATGCAAATAGTCACAACAGTTTTATTTATATCACACTATTTACACATTTAACCCTACCCCTGCCCCTAAACCTAACCATTTGTCAACGAAACACAAGATATAACAGGCACTATATTCATAATTTATTCAAAAAGTGTTAATATTCCAAGAGGCAAAACGATTGATTTGTGAGAAGAACAGACGCGATTGCCGTCTCCGTCCGCTGTCCTGTGTACTGCTGCAGTCTGTGCGCAAATTCAAAAAATGCCGCCATCTTTTCGGGTGTCTCGTGATCGATTGCGTCATGCTGTTGTGAAATGTCATTGGCTCTTGTGTGTCTCGTGCCCGAATACGTCTAGCTAATGTTCGGGAGTATCTTTTTGAATGAGATGTGAGCGCGTTAACGGAGCGGGATCATTTTCAGCAATTAAAACCTTCAATCTTTGCATAAAGAGAGCGTATGGCTTCAGAAGACTTGAAATGCAATGGGACTTGTTTGTAATGTTTTTATACTGCTTGTTTATGGTCAGTTTTTGCAATAAATACCTGTGACTGTACTTATATTTGTCAGCTACGTATTTTATGTTGTTTAGAAATGGGTAGGTTTAGGTGCTCCAATGAAAGTATACATTTATATAAAGGTATTTCTATTTTTTACAAATGCATGCAAACCATGCAAAACCCAGACAAACAACGGAAAACAATGTAGGACCCTGCGCGTCGAAAAATGACGCAAAATGGATACCCAGAGCGTTAAAAAGTAACGCTAAAGGGGTCCTGCCCAAGCGTCAATATGTGACGAGTTGGGAATGAGAATGTGTTGCAACGTTACGTCGAAAGTGACCAACTGAAAGGAATTGAGACTTTGCGTAGATTGTCGCGTAAAACCTCCTCAGGTAAATGGCTCTTCTCGTCAGGCTAAGGCAGATGTGCCCACCCACCACTTGAGCGCTTAAACAGCATTATTGCAGGTGCAATAGCATGATTCAATCAGGCTTCAGCATTTTGGATAGAGACTGCGATTTCTGACCCAGTTGGTTTGCTGGATACTGCAGCCCTGCAGCGCCACACTTTTCAGGGCACACATGCCAGCCCGGTCCCCCGTCTCAGGTTGGAAGTGAGGCAAAACATATATGGTTAGGGTGGATCTGATTTTATTAGAGTCACACCTCCTACAGTGTTGTAAGAGATTTTCTTTTGTTAGATGCAAGAAAAGCTATTTTTGCATGGATTTTGATGAGTTTATATGTACAACATTTAACAACAACACCTGAAATACTAAAAATACATGATGTGATTATTTATTGATACTGTAGACTATTATGAAATAATATTTAGTTAATGTTCATTCTCTGTGTTCAAGACACAGAGAAGAGACATTTAATGTCAAATATACACATAAAAATTTAAAATTGCAACATACTACTCAAATACAACAAAATAAAACATTATAATTTAAAACTTAAGTATAATTGTGTAAAAAAAATAAACAGCATAATTAACACTCATTAAAAGAAAAGTTCACTTTTAGTGCCCCCTTTTTTAAAAATTAGATAAAAAAATTAAAATAAAAATTTTGATCTATGTTTTCCCTCAATAAAAACTTCTAAACCGGTTTCTGGAATTTCAATGAGATTTTGTGGTATGTCCCTAAAACATGTGAAATGGAAAATGCACAACTGAAACAGAATTAGAACTAGGCATTAAATATATTTAAAAAAATATATATACACTGAAAACAAAGTTTCAAAGCCCATTTACAACACCCAATCTGTCACACGCACCGAATCACGTGGGGTCACGAGGTCCCGGAAGTAATCTCCGCGGGTATATAAACAGGAAGTAAGGTTCAGTTGGCACCGGACATTGAGTTCATGGTTGGACATCTTTGTAGGTCGTCTCTATTCATCTCAACTCACGTGAGTACCGCTTGGCGGAACGTTTATATATCCTTCTGTGTGTGAATGAGAACGCGGGTTTCCTGGTGGAAATCTTTACTCCGTTGCTGGAGCGTTCTTAGAGAAACTGCGTGGCTAACCTGCTCACTCGTGTGTATCCGCGTTTGAGTTCTCCGTCACGCTACACAGGGACCTATCCTTGATCGTTCACTTCTCGTCTTGCCTCCGTGACAGAATCTCCGGTCCCGAGATGGTCCCGGCGGATTTGGGGCAGTTGGTTGAAGTGATCCGGCGGCAGGCTGGGGAGATTATGAATCTGCGGCAGGAGCTGGTGCATTTCCGGGCGGAGATAACCGCGCTGCGCGCCGAGACCGCTGGTCTTCGTGCGGAGTGCGAGGGACTCCGTTCGGATCTCACCGCCCTGCAGGCGGATCATGACGACCTGGCCGCTGCTACGGTTCCTCCCGCTGAACCGGTCCGCCAAAACCCCCCCGTCAGTCATCCCAAATTATCGCTTCCGGACAAATGGGATGGGTCCGGAAGTAAATGCGATGTCTTTCTTACCAACCTTAATTTAATTTTTGAGTTTCAGCCTTCCCGTTACCCCTCTGATCGAAGCCGGATCGCCTTGCTCACTTCACTCCTCACTGGACAGGCAGCTGAGTGGGCTACGGCGGTTCTGAAGGCCGACGGAGACGTTGCTCATTCCTACCCTGCATTTATCTCCGAACTCAGAACCGTCTTCCAGCATCCTGAGAGCGAGGTGGAGGTTGATTCACGGCTATATCACCTCAAACAAGGGAGTCGCAGCGTCAGCAAATACACTACAGAATTCCGCACACTCTCCGTTCAAACCACCTGGTCCAACTCAGCTCTCCGCACAGCCTACTACGAAGGACTGTCCACCCGTCTTCGAGACGAATTGGCTGTGCGGGAGCTCCCTGACACCCTGGAGGGCATGATACAGCTGGCCCTCCGGGTGGATCAGCGGATGAATCATAATACTAAAACTGTCTTTCGCTCTTTTACAGGATCCACTGGTTACCACAGGACTCCAGAACCATCCACCTCCCATGCTGTCGCTGCGTCTCCATCACCTCCACCGATCGCCTCAGAGGCCCACTCAAACGGAGCCGGGGAACCCATGCAAATAGGGCGCACCTCCCTGTCAGCGGCAGAGAGGGCCAGACGCTACCGCGAGGGCCTGTGTGCCTATTGCGCCTCCCCAGACCACCATCGAGCTATCTGCCCTCTTCGTCCGGGAAACGGGCAGACCAGGTGAGGAGGGGGAGGTCCTCATCTGGTCCCAATACTGCGAAAACCTACCCCGAGCCCGTTTCTTCCCGGCTGCTGCTGTCGGTATCAATCCTCATGGGCCACAAACGGATCGAGACCTCCGCATTCGTTGATTCGGGTGCGGCTGGAAACTTCATCGATCAAGCTTATGCTGCCCAAATGGGGATTGTAGTCGAGGTGTTATCCCAACCCTTGAAAGTTACTGCCATTGACGGTCGCCCCTTAACCCTAAGCCCTATCACTCACCGCACCCAAGAACTCACCCTCATCATCGAGAACCACTCTGAAGTCATCCAATTCTACGTCACGAAGATTCCCTCACCAGCCATCATCCTCGGTCACCCCTGGCTCGTCACTCACGACCCTCTCATCTCCTGGACCTCACGCCGGATCATTCACTGGGGTGCGACCTGTCAGGAGCTCTGTCTCCGGGCCAGGATTGGGACGTGTTCAGGGGAGCCCGGGGCCCTCGACGTCGACCGCGACGCTATCCCTGTCCAGTATCGCGACCTGGTCGAGGTCTTTAGCAGGCGTAGCGTGGCCCGGCTGCCTCCTCATCGCCCCTACGACCTCGCCATCGATCTCGTGCCAGGCGCGGTACCGCCCCGCGGTCACCTGTACTCCTTGTCGGCCAAGGAACAGCTCGCTATGGAGGAGTACGTAGCAGAGGGTCTTCGCGCAGGTACCATCCGACCCTCTAGCTCTCCGGCGGCTGCGGGGTTTTTCTTCGTAAAAAAGAAGGACGGGGGTCTCCGACCGTGCGTCGACTACCGAGGGCTCAACCAAATCACCGTGAAGAACCGTCACCCACTCCCGCTTACCAACACCGCCCTGGACGCCCTCTCTGGTGCCCACTTCTTTACGAAGTTGGATCTACGGAGCGCTTACAATCTGGTACGCATCAGGGAGGGCGACGAGTGGAAGACGGCCTTCATAACCCCCACCGGCCACTACGAGACCCTCGTCATGCCCTTCGGCCTCTGTAACAGTCCAGCTGCCTTCCAGCACTTCATCAACGACGTTCTCCGGGACATGCTGGGTAGATGGTGCTATGCCTACCTGGATGACATCCTCATCTATTCCAAGACCTTAGAAGAGCATACCCAGCATGTCCGAGCAGTCCTCCAGAGGTTGCTGGCCCATCAATTGTACTGTAAGTTGGAGAAATGTGCTTTCCACCAGCACTCCACCACGTTCCTGGGCTTCATCATCTCTGCTCAGGGTGTGGCCATGGATCCCCAGAAACTGGAGGCTGTGCGTTCGTGGCCCCTACCCGCGTCGCTCAAACAGCTACAGCATTTTCTGGGGTTCGCCAATTTCTATCGGCGATTCATCCGGGGCTTCAGCTCAATTGCAGCACCTCTTACTGCTCTCACTAAACCATCCCGCGGAGAATTTCACCTCACCCCGGAAGCCACTCAAGCATTCAGGACACTCTGTCACCAGTTCACCACTGCTCCCATCCTCACGCATCCAGATCCCACCAAGGTCTTCGTTGTTGAGGTGGATGCTTCCGATGTGGGCGTAGGAGCCGTCCTCTCGCAACGCGGTCCAGACGAAAAGTTACACCCATGTAGCTTCTTCTCCAGGAAATTTAATTCCACTCAGCAGCGTTACGGGGTAGGGGACCGTGAGCTGTTGGCCATCAAGTGGGCTCTGGAGGAATGGCGTCACTGGCTCCAGGGCGGCAGTGAACCATTCACCGTCTGGACCGATCACCAGAACCTCACTGTCATCAAGCAGACCAAACAACTCAACCCCAGGCAGGCGCGGTGGGCACTATTCTTTGAACACTTCGACTTCCACCTGTCTTATCGTCCCGGATCCAAAAATACCAAAGCCGATGCACTCTCCCGTCAACACCAGAAAGACACCTCCACCTCCGATCCCGCGCCTGTCCTGCCACCTCAGATCATCTTGGCTCCTATCCGGTGGGGGTTAGAAGAGAGAGTTCGCCAGAGTCACGGCCAAGATCCTCCTCCACCTGAGACCCCCGCTGGACGCCTCTTCGTCCCCGACCACCTGCGCCAGGAGGTGCTCCAGTGGGGACACGATTCCACGCTGGCTGGACATCAGGGAGTCCAGAGAACCATTAACTTTCTCAGTCGAGCATTCTGGTGGAGGACGCTGCGGAAGGACGTACAAGAATACGTCCTGGCCTGCAACATCTGTGCCCGCTCTAAGAACCCCAACGCGCCCTCCACCGGGGAGTTGCAGCCCCTCCCCATCCCCAAACGCCCCTGGACCCACATCTCCGTCGACTTCGTCTCTGGACTTCCCGATTCCCAAGGAAAGAACACCATCCTCACCATCGTGGATCGGTTCTCCAAGGCTGTGCACCTGGTGGCTCTCTCCGGGCTCCCCTCTGCCAAAACCACCGCGGAGTTAATTCTAGAACACGTAGTCCGCCTGCATGGGTTCCCCCAGGACATCGTCTCGGACAGAGGGCCCCAGTTCACGGCCAAGTTCTGGCAGGCCTTCTGCCGTCTGGTCGGTACCACCTCCAGCTTATCATCAGGGTTCCATCCGCAAACTAACGGCCAGACGGAGCGGGCCAACCAACAACTGGAGCGCTTCCTCCGATGCTTCGCTAGTGAACATCAGCGCTCCTGGGCCAACTACCTCGTTTGGGCTGAACTCTCAAACAACCTTCACACCTCCACCGCCACCGGCCTTAGCCCATTCGAGGTATGTTACGGATTTCAACCTCCCATATTCGAACATCAGGAGCCGGAGGTTGAAGTTCCGTCTGCCCAACAGTTGGTCCGCCGGTGTCGGCGGCTTTGGAACAATGCCCGTGCTGCCATTCAAAAGGCCAACCGACGGTACGTCGTGCAGCACCGCCGCCGACACCCTCCGGGGCGATTGTTCCATGTGGGTGACAGGGTTTATCTATCCACCAAGAACATCAACCTCAAGACTGACTCAAGAAAACTCACCCCCCGGTACATCGGTCCCTTCAAGATCACCCATCGTCTGAACCCTGTCACCTTTCGGCTCCAGCTGCCTGCCTCCCTCCGGGTCCATCCCATATTTCATCAGTCCCAACTTAAACCTGTTCTCTTCTCTCCTCTGTCTCCCCAGGCTCCCGCTCCCCCCCCACCCCGGATTGTGGACGGTGGTCCTGCTTACACCGTTCGGAGGATCCTTGACTCGCGACCCCGTGGCCGGGGCACCCAGTATCTCGTAGACTGGGAAGGCTACGGCCCGGAGGAGCGGTCATGGGTTCCCGGACGGTTCATTCTGGATCCAACTCTCATCCAGGACTACCGTCGTCGGGTATCCTCCGCTCCGGGTCCGTCTGGTGCCGGCCCTGGAGGGGGGGGTACTGTCACACGCACCGAATCACGTGGGGTCACGAGGTCCCGGAAGTAATCTCCGCGGGTATATAAACAGGAAGTAAGGTTCAGTTGGCACCGGACATTGAGTTCATGGTTGGACATCTTTGTAGGTCGTCTCTATTCATCTCAACTCATGTGAGTACCGCTTGGCGGAACGTTTATATATCCTTCTGTGTGTGAATGAGAACGCGGGTTTCCTGGTGGAAATCTTTACTCCGTTGCTGGAGCGTTCTTAGAGAAACTGCGTGGCTAACCTGCTCACTCGTGTGTATCCGCGTTTGAGTTCTCCGTCACGCTACACAGGGACCTATCCTTGATCGTTCACTTCTCGTCTTGCCTCCGTGACACAATCTAAAACATAAATTGTCCGCTGAAAATTATTGAAAACGATAATAAGAATAATTTTAACCTTCAGTAGAAAAAAATATGAAAGACATGCACATAATCAATATTTGTAAGATAAACCCTGAATATCATGCAAAGTCACGCAGACCAAAACAAAAACAAACATTCTGACACTGACTGGCCATTTCAACGTGTAATAACTGGATGTAGCATTGTTTTTCTTTTTTTCTTGAGAAACGTGTGTACACTTAGGATGTTTCCTAAATATTCGCAAACATATTATGGTATTTTTTTGGTATAGTGAAAAAAATTATATACATTTACCTTCGCTAGTTTCAGAAGTACCCTCAATGAATTGGTTCTGGAGCAGTCTGCCCAGGATTATGAACAGTGCAAAAGGCCAAGCAAACAGAAGTAAGGGATTCCTTTTGTCTCAGGGTTAACTATTTCAAGTAAGTAAAGCTCTTTTGTGTGGCTTGCCCCCTTCCCTTCAAGGAAACAATTCGCTAAACGTTGCCATGGGCGACACTCATTGATATCAGACCACTGGGTGGCGCGATTGCCCAAATCAGTATGGAGACGGCTCATTTTGTCACTGAACTGAAAACAGATTGAGCTACGTAGCTCACGCCACCACATTTGTCCAAGTGTGATTGTGTGGACCAATGTACATTTGTAATATCAGTTATTATAAAGAGACATTTGTACCTTTCTTGTGGCAGCTTGACTCTCATCCAGTACATTTTGGAGATTTGTAATTGTAAATATTTTAAAAATATTTAATATTTATGCAAATTATAAAGCATATGTTATTGGAACTAATATATATATATATATATATATGTGTGTGTGTGTGTGTGTGTATGTGATATATATATATGTGTGTGTGTGTGTATATATATATATATATATAAATTGATTTTTTGTTGGTTTGTTTTAAGTAATGGACTAATCTGAAGTTAGATCAAGTATAGATTATCACAATACTACATAATCTGTTGTTATTAAACAACATCTGTCAGTTTGACATTACATGACAAATTATGACGTTTCTCCTGTCACTCTCTTTATCCTCCCACTTACTCTCCTGCCTCTTTCCATGTTTCCTTCCCCCTCTTTTTGTTCTGTAGCCACTCATCCCTCTCTTTTTTTAACCTGTCCTCTCTGTCCCTCGCTGTCTAATGTTTTTTTATTTTACTCCTCTTGAATAATACATGGCCTTACCTCTTTATTTCTCTCCTGCAGGGTTTTTGGGACCGTCATTCTCCCTCGTTGTGTGAGCTGAGGTCATTCTGTAGAAGCAGAAGACACCATCATATCCTACCTCGATGAGTTAATGATGACTGGAAGCTGTTCCTGTGCCTCAGTATCCTTCCAGTTTTAGTCTCACAAATACTTATGTATTATTCACAAATACTATAGCTTTCTCTGCAAATCTAAATGATTATCTGAAATGATCCTGCATTAATACATCTTATACGATGCTACACACAGTTTACAGGTTTCAGCTACAAAAAAAATGTATTTAATATTGTAACAACAATTTTATTATAACCACAATACGTTCTACTTTTAAGCTGAAATTTTTATAGTTTAGAGTGAATGCCACTATGATCAAAGAAAGAATAATCATAATTCTATGATGGCAGCAGAGAAAAGCTAAGTGTTAGGACATATTATTTGTTTTATTTTGTTTACACTAGCCCACAATTCTTATATGAATGGAAGTGTATTGTGATGCTTAGTCTCTTTTTCTCTTACACAGATGACTACAGTCATACTGTCACAATTCAGATCATTCTGTATTTTTTATTCAAAGAGTCACGCCCATAAACATTTCGCGTCATTACGCACAGTCAAGACGCCAATAAATGAAATGCCGTGAAGAGCGCGCGGTTCGTTCTGTAAGCGTTAACTTGAATGGTGTAGATGGGATGTTCCCAGATAGAGCCAGAAAATCAGTGCAGCATATGTGTGTAATTACATATCATGTATTTAACTGGGACTTGGATATCTTATGGATAATGAGAGCAACATCTTTTCAGAACCAAGGACAGCTCTTAACAGCCAATATGATCTCCACACTGACGAAGGATCGTGTGCAGGCACTCATGACTAGTTTAACATCTGAAGTGATGGACGTGCGCTTTCTTAACAAGATGCACGACACTACTACAACTTTCCCGACGCCAAGTTTTATGGATAACGAGACCAGATGCGGAGAGACGATTTTGAGCTATGGACATGTTGAGAAAGTGCTCATCGGAGGGGTTCTGACCTTGCTTACTTTTTTAACAGTTTGCGGGAATTTGCTGGTGGTAATATCAGTGTGTTTTGTCAAGAAACTGAAGCAACCTTCTAATTACTTAATCGTTTCTCTGGCCGTTGCAGACCTGTCGGTTGCGGTGGTCGTAATGCCGTTTGTCAGCATCACTGATCTCATAGGAGGACAGTGGATCTTCGGTCGTGTTTTTTGTAATGTTTTTATCGCCATGGACGTGATGTGCTGCACCGCTTCAATAATGACATTATGTGTCATAAGCATAGACAGGTAGGTCTCCCAAATGTAAGTGTTGTAATTCAAATTAGAAGCAAGCATGAATTGGTTAAACTAATTAATGATAGATTACTGTATACAGTTTAAATGTTTCATTCAGTCTGTATATTATACGTACAGGAGACCGGGGAGTTGTCACATTTTACTCAATTGAAAATTTCTTTTGAAAATCAGTTTCTATTTAGACTCATATCTTAACTTGGCTTCAAATAAGGGATCCTATACCTGTACATTTTACAACAGAACACGCCATTAAACAGCCTAATTTAAACACATTTTCAGGATAATGTAAATACTAAAATAATTATGAAACATGGAACAAGTTGAAAAACCAGCCAAATTGTCAAAAGTAATGTGAAATAAAATGTCAAACCATCAATCCATTAATCAAACCATTAGTCAAAACATATGTATATATATATATATATATATATGTAGAGAGAGAGAGAGAGAGAGAATTAATTAAATATAAATTACAGCATGCACTGAAAAAAAATTGTTAGGTAACATTATAATGTAAAAATGTTTCACCAAAAAAACTGAGTAGATCAAAGTAAAAGTTTTTACAGTGTAATTTTGACATTAATAAAACCAGTCCTAACATCATTCAGCTTAAACAAATTAAGTTTTTCTCAAGTTTATAAACCTAATTTTATGGGTAAAATCAGGTAGATACATCTCTTTAAATATTTCAATTAAAAGTTACCCCATTTTACAGTCTATGTAACATTTTTAAAAAACACTTGAAACCTTGCAATAGAAATCTTCATTTTATATATATTCAGTGATTATTCAAATGTATGTCAGAGTGATTTTATTATAATCACTTGTTTAATAAATGAATATATATATAAAAACAGTTTGCAGGACTGAATTTAAAAAAAAAAAACTAAACTAAAACCCTGCTGGACAAAAGTTGCTTGACTATAAACCTTATAGCTACTGTGATTTATTCATTATGACAGCAAGCCCTGGTCTCTTTTCAAGGAGTTATTTCAAGCTTAGATTGTAATATTCCAAAGAATGACAAAAAAAGGCACTGCGAAAGCACCCACATTTATGCATTCTTTGACAGTGATGCACTTTAACAGTTCTTTTTTTCCTTCTTTTATTTTTCCCATTCTCCACTCCATTTTCTCAGGTACCTGGGCATCACTAAGCCATTGACGTATCCCGTGAGACAGAGTGGAAAGTGCATGGCCAAAATAGTGCTGTCTGTATGGCTTCTCTCTGCCTCCATCACTCTGCCCCCACTGTTTGGATGGGCTCAGAATGTCAACGATGACAACGTGTGTCTGATCAGCCAGGACCTGGGCTACACTATATACTCCACCGCGGTGGCGTTCTACATCCCCATGTCCGTGATGCTCATTATGTACTACCGGATATACAGAGTGGCAAAGGTGAGTGCTGCCAAACACACAATCGCTGGCTTTCCCAAAGCTGAAGATGAGGAAAGTGTGAACTGCGTGACTGCGGCTCTAAAGCTGCAGAGGGAGGTGGAGGAATGTGTAAGCTTTTCTCGCTTTCTCAAAAATGACCGTAAAAACATCTCTATATTCAAAAGAGAGCAGAAGGCAGCAGCCACCCTCGGGATTGTTGTGGGGGCTTTCGCCGTATGCTGGCTGCCCTTTTTCCTGCTTTCTACAGCACGGCCGTTCATCTGCGGAGTGCAGTGTAGCTGCGTGCCTTTGTGGGTGGAGAGGACGCTGCTTTGGCTGGGCTATGCCAACTCACTCATAAACCCTTTCATTTACGCATTCTTCAACAGAGACCTCAGGACCACCTACCACAACCTCATCCGCTGCCGCTATCGGAACATCAACCGCAAGCTATCGGCAGCCAGCATGCACGAGGCTTTGAAACTAGCTGAGAGACCTGACCTGGTGCTGTAGGCTGTCCATACCCTTCATGTCTCTCTGGGGACTGATGCAGTCACACAGAGGCTGAAAGACCTTTTTGATGAATTCTTCATTGCTCTCGCAGAGGAGCTTTTTAGTCACTTCAATTAAGTCAAATTGCAATGACTTCAATTAAGTGAAATTGGAATGGTTGTAAAGCTTCATGAAATGTTTTATAAAATGCTTTATAAGTTAGACGTTATTGCTGTAAAATGTGCTTGATGAAGGAGAAAAATAGTAAACAAAATCAAAGAGCAACGAATACACTAGTATCATGTTCGTATTTTATAGAGTATTCTTTGTTTATTTCTGTGCTTATATTATAAATGTAAGACTTGTTAATAACAACAAACCCATGGTAGCATGGAAGTAACATTAAAAAGAATAGTTTATCTATAAACTCTGTCACCATTTACTTACACTCATGTCATACTAAACCTGTATGACTTTCCTCAGTAAGTCACAGAAGTCACATTGGACCCCATTGGCTTACTTCATAATGACATAAAAATAAAAAATAAACAAAAATGTCTAAAGTTGATAGATTTTGAACAATAAAAGTGTGAGTAAATAATGACAGAATCTTCATTTTAGGATGAGCAATTTCTTACTTAAGGACACATTTAAAGCATAATACAACATTAGAATAAAATATCCAGTGTATAGCAATCAAAAAGATGTTTTGAACATTCCACTTCGTTGCAGTCCTGTCCCTTCTGCCCTTCAAATCGCC
Source organism: Labeo catla (assembly GCA_012976165.1). NCBI lineage: Eukaryota > Metazoa > Chordata > Actinopteri > Cypriniformes > Cyprinidae > Labeo > Labeo catla. The sequence continues at coordinate 386,631 of VONZ01000170.1, forward strand.
ATCAGCGATTGCCACTAATAATGTGACAGCAAGTTGAGCGTGTCACACCAATAGTCGTATTATTAGAAGCAAGGTATTTATTGTCTTCTAGCTGTGAGAAAGACAGGGGTGGGCAGGTGCCTTTAATTTGTCAGCATGCTTGGCCAACAGATGGTAAACAATACATCAACATGCACTGTGACCCTGCGGATTCGACAGACATTTTAGTGACCACGTTCTTGGATATGAAATGTCTATCATATAAAGTTACAATTAATATTGTAAGAAAAAGTACTGAACATGAATAATGAGTTGAGATTAAAATAGGTTGTTATGTCATGTGATTCAGCCAATTTAGAGAAAACATAGTAGACTGCTCTAATTGTAAGTCAGTCAGACTTAGTATACTAACAATAATAATAATAAGAACTATTAAAATTAAATATAATATTAAAATTAAATGTAAAATTTTCTTTCAAAATCATTGTAAAGAAACTATTACAAAATATAAACAAATATAAAAAAAACACAAACAAAAATATACAAAGGTAAATGGATAGTATAAAACCAAAGAAGCACCAATGTTAAAATTGTATTCCATGGACAATAAGAAATAAATATATAATAAAATCTATAATGTAATATAACAGGTGAAAACGTAGATAGCAAAGCTAATCTACAAATCTAAATCTAAAAGAAAAAATTAACATGGGCAATTAAATAACAAGCACTGACAGATACAATAAAAAAAAAACTTGAATATTGACCAATATTCAGTATTGTCCCTATGCATTCTTATGCAAAACAGGATAACAGACCAGAAAGAGAAAAGATAGAAGTGTATCATTAACACTGGAAAAAAAAAATTAAATTAAGAAGGATTTTCTAGACAAGTAAAATTTTTGTTATTTGTTATTGTCTTGTTTTCAGAAAAAAAAAATCAAAATTAAGTGAGTTTTTGCTTAGAACAAGCAAAATAATCTTATTATAAACAGAAAATAAGATTATTTTGCTTGTTTCAAGCAAAACTCACTAAATTTTTACTTGTCTAGAAAATCCTTCTTGATTTAATTTTTTATAAATATTTTGGCTGCAAACAAGACACATAAATCCACGTAAGAAAAGCTTTTTTGAGGGCACCAAACAAACTGCTGTGGTCATTGAATTAAATAGGATTAATTATAAAAATGCTTAGACTTTTATGATTAGCCTGATAAACTGAATCCCCGGTGAGGTCATATATTGTCCTTTGTTCTAGAAACAGAAGGGGAAATGAATGGGAATGTCATCAGCGGAACGTGTCAAGCATCTAAGGCTAAAAGCAAAGGATACTAGTTAGGAGTTACTTGTTGGACCACATTACAAAATCAAAAGTGTTTTATCAAGATGTTTTGTTCTCATGTCATACCTGAACTGAACATGAACGACTGTTCTGTTAATTGTACCTCTTTCTGAATGCTGTGACACGCTGCCCCCAAGTCTTTCAGTCTTGTTTTTCCATCTACAGCGGCACAGCATGAGGGCTGGTTCCTGTCCATTTCCCTGGGGGCTATTTGGAATCAATGTACCTGCAAATATATTCAGATTTAAGGCTTCGATGGGATACGCAATAGTGGTGTACTTTATTTACAGAGGACATCTGTCAGTTTAATATTGTCAGTTACGAGATTAAAGACTGTAGTCCTGTAGTTTAATTCTAGACATGTATAGCATTTTAAAATGGTAACGTTTAACACTACCAGTGATCACTATTAAATGAGCTTTGATATAGTTTATTGCTACTGATGCCATTGTTTTTCATGTTCTCCATGCAGTCTAGCAAAAATAATCTGAATATCTAAACAATAACAGTGTTTGCAAGGCAGCACTTTCTTGATATTCCTCTAACATTTAGGTTAGGGGCTTTTTTTGTAATGTAAGATGTTTAAATAAAGAATGTAAATATGTAAGAAAATTTTGCATTGATGTTGATTGATTCAGTTAATTCAAATTGTAACTGACAGTGTTGGCACTTTTGTAGTATTTACATTCTGAATTATAACTGATCTTCTTTCAACTATTTTCATACTCAGTTGTGATCACTCTTGTTCTTGCATACATTTAGCCCTGTTGAGTGTCAACAGCCATTAAAAACTAAGCCTAAAAACTTTTTTAAACACATTTGCTGCCTTGCAAGCACTAGTATTTGCTTTAGGGAATGCAAATCTATTTTCAATATCAAGTTAAATTAAAAGGAAATGTATGTCTTTTTGCACAGTAAAGATGATGTATTAAACATATTATTTTGTGGTGAGCAGTGTTGGGCATGTTTCATTAGTTATAGTTACTAGCTACTTCTCATAAACAGTAACTGAGTTAACAACTGAGTAAACTAAAAGTAACTAATTACCGGGGAAAGTAACTACTGTGTTACTTTTTTTAAACAGTATTTAAATATGTCAAATAAACTTAGATTCTCCCAATATTAAATATGTTGAATGAAATAGACAATAAATAGAATAAATTATTATTATAAAACATTGTACACTAATCTACACTATTTTAATGTTTCTGTGGGACAATGTGAGAGACACCTATTAAATATCAATTTCAATAAGATAACAAAACTACGACGAAATCTATTACTGATAACAGTATAAAACGCAATAAAGATTGATGAGCTGCTGGGTTCATGAATATTAAATACGTTGTCTGCGTTCGCTCAAACTGATTTGCTGAAATCAAAACAAAGGCGATAGCAGGTGAACGCCAGCCAATGAGATTGCCGTTTGCGCATTCGTTCCGCCTACTACCGGAGAAACCAGCAGTTCTTAAAAGCTGATGAATTCCAAAAGAACTTATTTTGATAGGAAAATAGAACAAAGAATATCGTTTACAAGTAGCGCGTCAATTCTGCATGGTAACTTATGTTATATGATTCTCTCGCTACGTATCTTTCTTTGCGTGTATGAGACAAAGCGACGACTTCACACTAGAGTTCAAGGTTCGTCAAATACAGGTATGCTGCGCATCCATTCAGGTGAACTGAAAAATAAAATTATGATAATATTATAATAAATTATAGTAACGCAGCATTTCATTGTCAGTAACGGTAACGGCGTTGTAATGGGGAAACTTCGTCTGATTACTCGTTACTGAAAAAAATAATGCTTTTATTCCCATCACTGGTGGTGAGATTCACACTGCTATGCCAATGTTAATTAGAAGATTTTGTCTTGAAATCCAAATACATTGAGTTTCTGAAAAGATCTGTTGTAATGAATGCAATCAATGAAGATTTACTTGGTAATGACTGTATTATTACTAATTGCAGACCTCATAAATATTGCATGTTTTAATCCATACATCTATTACACCCCTTTGTATATTAGGCCATCTGCAAATAAATAAATAAATAAATAAATAAATAAATAAATATTTCAGAAATGTATTCCACTACATCAGTGCAGGGAAGATTTCAAGGTGAATCTATTGCCACCAGTTTCAGAAGCACAGGCACACATATCGGTTCAATCAGAGAGACACGTCCTTCAACCTACACCATGTACAAAGGATGAAAGAGTTATGTTTTCCAGCCTGGAAAGATACTTAAGATACTGAGATATTTTCTGTATGGCTATAAAGCTCTGGAAGCTACATTCCTCATGTTTTACACCCTTGTGATTTTCCATACAAAACACTTACTCCATCCATACTATTTGATGTGTTTTATGTGTTTTATGTGTTTTATGCATCACATAAGTGCTCTCCAGCAGTTTGATGTCTTTGAATACTCATTTAATGACACTACTTCCACCTGGGATCACTATAATTGCAATCTAAACTTACAAAGGAAAGTAAGAATGACCCTGTCAGTGTTCGGACCCCCTGTCTGCTGTTCTTTAGGACAGTGCAGGCCCCGAGCAGATTCCACATAATACGCCACTCCAAGTGAACATGATTTCCGCTGCTACCTCTGAAACAAAGAAGTCTCAAGACTAATAAATCACACAGTCCTGAAGGACAGTCCAAGCGCGCTAAAAGCGAGAGGAGGTGATATTATTAGCCCAACATCATCAGGGCTCTGGCACACAAACTGGACGTACAGGCTAACAAGATATTCTCATTAAGTACCCTGTGCATCCTATTTTGGCCATTTAAAAAAATCTGAACGTTATGGTGCCTGACATTGAGGCCCTATTTCCAGGAGCCTGAACTTCTCCTTCGTTGATGAGAAGCTTTAATTGACCAGCTGTGCTGGTGGTTAAAGTATTGCCCTTTGAGAAAATCAGACTACATCATTAACAGAACTTCACAATCAGTCAGGAATAACACCTCTGAGATTTCTGAGACAGCAGGTACCATTACTAACAAGAAGTCAGGGATTAATGGATGACAGCAATTAAGAACAGGTATAAAGGAGAGAGAGAACAACCTCTGTAAAGGCTGATTGATTTGTTCAGCTGTTCTATGCCATTAATTCACTGGCCACTTTGAAATGTTTAAATGTTCCCAATGGGAATGAATACGATTGTCACAGGAACTGGATAGGAAAAGATGTGGGGCTTAATTGCGTCTGGCAATGGCTTTGAACAGATAGAGACCATTAATATTCTCTCCATGCTTTCTGCTGATAATAGTATAAAAATTGCATTTTTTTTCTTTAGCAAAGCAGACATGATTTTGATTTAAATAAATAAAAAAGATGCCATTGATGAGCACTGCATAAATCACAGTGTGCTCATAAATTTACTGATTTAAGATATTCAGGTCCAAAAAGAGAGGTGAAATCAGGGATTTATTTCAATAACTCATTGTTTGTGTTTTATTTTATTTTAAAGAAAGAAATTGCTAAAGAGTTCTTAATGGCTGTCACAATGCAGATGGATGGGAGAGAACTTTGCCTCTTGACTGGTTAAGTTGGTAAAGAGGTTGATTTGTTAGGTTTGTGGTTATTTTAAGCTCTTCAGCTCTTGCCAGCATCACAGCAGGACTAGCTGTCGTCCTGTGCTAATGTGGAGATGCTGGCTGCCATTGCACTAATCTCACTCTCCAGTAAACCTTGAGACACAGCTTCTCTATCTCACTTTATCATATTGAGATGGTAAGTAAACATCTTTCATTTAAAGGGGTCCTATTATGCTTTTTCACTTCTTTAGTTTTAGTCAGTGTGTGGTGTGTATGTTTGGGCATAAAAAAGATCTACAAAGTTACAAATCTCAAAGTTCACTCCAAAGGAAGATATTTTGTTTTTTAAAAATCCCTTTTCAAGAACTACAACAAATGGCTCCTTTCGGACTACAGTGTTTGTTTCCGGGTGCTGTGATGTCACAACGTGGTCCATTAGAATATCATTTAAATCCCACCTACGGAAATTCAAATGATTGGTGGGTGTGTAGGGACGAGGTGGGGAATTAGCCTAACTTTACTGATGCAGCTTGGAGAGCCACTTCAACAAGCCGCAGTGTGGCTGGTATAAACACAAGCATTGACTAGAGTGGCTGTGATCTGCCCCGGTGGCCGTGTCGGAGCCTTAACGCACTGCAGATGTGTGCAGTGTGTGGTAATAGATTTATTCATCATACAGTGTAGATAGCTTCACTTACAACGCAAGTGTTTATAAAATGCATAAACTTGCACTAGACTAGGCTATAGGCTAATCAGTGATGATGTTGTTTGATAATGTTAATGTTCTTGTTTCCTGTCGCTGCTTTTTGAATAACTAAGGAAATGTAAGCATTATAATTAGTAACTTACAATGTTTTTATTCAACTGTTGTCAAAAAAAAAATACTAATAAAGTCATATTAAAAACATTAGGCTGCTTTTAGCCTTATGCTGGAGCTGATTTCGGGCAATGAAACTTAAGTATGTAAATAGTTAAAGAAATTAGCAAGATAATATCATGTATCAGCGATCTCGCAGTCTGACAATAGGACCTGTATTATTTACTCACCCTCCATGCATCCTAGATGTATGCAATCGGAGCAGGGTTGCCAGTATTTCACAGCAAAACCCGCCCAATTGCTACTCAAAACTAGCCCAAAACTAGCCCAGTCGCGTTTCGAGGGGGGTCCCCCATTAAAAATCGCATTAAGGGGGATTAAATACACGTTTTTTTGTCGGGTTCCCCTGGTAAATTCGTATTTCAGGGGCTAAATCTGACGTTATTAGGGTCGCTTCAACCAGCGGACATCAAAAACAACCCACGGCAACAGTGTTAAAGTAGCCCAATTCCACAGGAAAACTGCGGACTTCGCAACACTGAATCGGAATTATATTAAAAATTATCCAGGCACTCCCAAGCTTTAGAACGGCATAGACAAGTGTTTCTTTTCATCAGTCCAAAACAAGTCCAATAAAGTGCATCCATCCATAATAAAGCGCCTCAACACTTAACCAATCACAACACATTTCATTTTTCGGAAGGCGGGCCTTCATCAAACCCGGAACTAATCAAGTCATTTGTGCCAGGCTGGGGAAAAAGGTAATGTAATAAATGATTAAATTTATGTAAATTATTTGAGAAAAAAAAAAAAAAACCAAGCATAAGAGCATGTTCTACTACACCCCCAAAACAAAATCAAGACTTTGTATAAGAGCATAATAGGACCCCTTTAACATGACTGACATGGCACACTATTTACTGATATTTACATGGAGCAAAATTTGTGGTTAATCATGCAAGGGGCATGATTTCTCTGTTAATTCATAAAATACATTTCAAATTCAAATAACTGTAAATGTGATGATTACTTAAATATTTAGGACTGGGTGACAAATTCAGGATTTAGTCATCATAGCCTGACATGTAAGTGGAGAACATAGATTTTACTCTGGCCAGTAATGAACTTGTAAAGTGCACACTTCTGCTGACATACTGTTATTCACCAGGGCAACACTTTTCAAGGACCTTTCATCAGGCAGCAAGGTGTCATGGGTTTGTACAGAATGTCAGGTGTCAAGTTTATTGTCTAAATTGGAAATCCTAGGAGGATTTATTCACATCATGTTTTCAATCCCATAAATCCAATACAAAAATAAGTCATCTAACAAGCTTTCTCCTATGTTCAAACATACATTTCTTCAGTTAGACTCTATAATCAATCAACAGGGGACTAAAGAATTATCATTGAAATTCAAATTGGCTTTGTTTGTTGAGGATGTTTTGCTAAATAAAAAACCCTGTAACTCATTATAATTTATCCTTGCAGGTTGTCTGTGTCTATACGTGTGAGAAGGATGATTGAAGTAAGAATGTGTGGGGTGCCAGCTTGGAACACAGGGTGCGAACTGCAATCAAATGACACAGTTGCCTTTGTCTTTTCAAGGTTATACCTCATTTGTGAATTCTTTCACATTAAGCTCCCTGATGACACAGCACATTCAAAATCAGGATCATCTTGTCTTGTTCACAGTCTGCAAAATAGTTGTTTCAAGCTAGATTTCATTTCCATTTTAAACCTACCACTATCCTGACCGAAGTTGGGGTCACCCAATCTACTCTTGCTGTATTTTACATCTAAATGGGCTGGACCTCACTGTAAGAAGCGCAGTCATGCACAGCGATGCTCAAAAAATTATTCATAGATGCTTATATAAGTCAATCTCTCAACTTCAGCAAAGGCAAATGTCGTGTTAATGCAGCATTGTGGCACTCCAAGAAATGTTTGCAATGCCAGAGACACAATTTTAACATCACTTCATTCATTTATATGTAATGTGATTTGTAACAAGCTTTGTTTCATGAGATGCTTTATTGCAGATTGGTAATTGATTAATTTGGATGGGTAATTAAGAGGAAAAAAATAGGTTAATGGCGGTTCAGTGACTGTGCTGGGGCGAAATTAATGTGAATCTGTTTCTATTAAAAACAATTACCCTAAAGTGCTGAGACCCCCATTTCAAATGGCCACTGGTTGAACCAAAAACATAATGAAACTGATTAAACGCATTTCTTTCAGGAATTAAAAAAAAAGCCCTGCCTGCTGTCTCAGTGGTTTCACTGAGATTATGTGCTGACATTTGAAGATGCAAAACTAAAACTAATTCTCAATAACAAAATGTAATAATGTTCATGCAGAAGAACAGCGTGGCATACAGCCACAGACTAATTCAATTTCAGCATTCCTTATTAGAACATGGTCTTCTCATCGAATTGTACCTGTTTGGTGCCATTCCATCAGAAAAGACTTCAGTATGCACGTTAGCTAACAAGAACAATAGACTTAATTCTGTCTTTTTAGGTAATAATTTATGAAGGAAAAAAAAATATCTTAAATACTTCGGATCAGGACCATGCTGCTGCAATGGTTTTCTTAAAAATTCGAAATTCCAATAATGGTTTATAATAACTAAGCAGGGATGAAATTTGTTCATGTGCCTCATGATTTAATATTTTTTCAAGCACAGGCAACATTAATCACAGAGTTAGTGCTCCTTCTTCTTGTAGGTGTGAATCAGTGTATTAGATCTGGAGCAGCCAATATACACTTATGAGACATATTTGGAGTCCCACTGTGCTCATCCATGCCCTTGTAAATCACAACAGTAAGGTCACCCTCAGCACAATAATTGCACCATATCTTAAACACTGTTCTGCAGCCATCAAACAATTCACTTCTCAACATTCTACAAAGATAAAGGAAAATGTCAAACATTTACAATAAACAAAGGAAAGTATTTAAAAAACATCACTGTAATTTATTGCTCTTGTTTTACTGTGAATTCACAGTATAAAGTTGTATTCAACTGTGCCAACTGTGAGAAACCCAAAGTAGCTGTTTACTACTGTAATTGTTCTGAAGTCACCATAACGGTGAATAGTGATTAGTATTTGTTTAAGATCTTAGAACCTTTGTATTCATAATCAAATTTCTGATCTATTCATGTCAGAGTGTGACATGAAAATATTTGTCAAAATGATGACAAGCTACAATATGAAATAAATTGACTTGGTTAGTCTAACTATTTTTAGCACAAACATGAAGATTTTATTTGTACCACTTAAAATAAAAACAAATAAAAACAACACTTACAGTGTCTTGCAAAAGTATACATACCCCTTCATTTGTTTCACATTTTATGTTGCAGCCTTATGTTAAACTGCTTTAAATGACTTTTTACCACATCAATCTACACTCCAGACACCTTAATGACAAAGCACAAAACAGCTTTGTAACAATTTGCAAATTTATTAGAAATAAAAACTGAATTGATCCCATTGCATAAGTTTTCATACCCATTTCTAGAACACTTGAAATAGCTCAGGAGCATTCATAGCGCTTGTAGATGTTACTACACTTCAAGTGGAGTTAAACTGTGGCAAATTAATTTGAATGAGTATGATTTGGAAAGGCACACACCTCTCAGAAAAAGTCTAACAGCTGAAAATGCATATCAGAGCAAAAACCAAGCCCTGAGGTTTCTGCTGCATTGAAAGTTCACAGAAGCATGTAGCCTCCATTATCCATAATGGAAGATACCTGGAACAACTAGGACTCATCCTAGAGCTGGCCTTCTGGCCAAACTGAGCAACTGATGGAGAAGGAGCTTGGTTATACTGGTGACCAAGAAGCTGATGATCACTCTAGTTGAGCTCCATGATCATATATGCAGATAGAGGAAACTTACAGAAGGACAAATGTGACCCTGGACCACAAAACCAGTCTTAAGTCACTGGGGTATATTTGTAGCAATAGCCAAAAATGCATTGTATGGGTTAAAATTATTGATTTTTCTTTTATGGCAAAAATCATTAGGAAATTAAGTAAAGATCATGTTCCATAAAGATATTTTGTAAAATTCCTACTGTAAATGTAGGAAAACTTAATTTTTGATTAGTCATGTACATTGTTAAGAACATTGTTTAAAGAATTTTAAAGGCAATTTTCTCAATATTTTGATTTTTTTTGCACCCTCAAATTCCTGATTTTTAAATAGTTGAATCCAAATATTGTCATATCCTAACAAACCATACATCAATGGAAAGCTTATTTATTCAGCTTTCATATGATGTATGAATCTCATTTTTTAAAAAAATTACACTTATGGCTGGTTTTGTGATCCAGGGTCACAAATATCACTGCAACACTCCACCAATCTGGTCTTTATGGCGGTGGGGCCAAACTCGATCATGTCCTTAGTGAAGACACATGAAATCCCACTTGGAATTTGCAAAAAAGCACCTAAAGGACCCTCAGACTCTGAGAAACAAGATTCTCTGGTCTGATGAAGCTAAGTTCCAAGCATTATGTTTGAAGGAAACCAAGCACTGCTCATTCCCTGCAGAGTACCATCCCAAAAGTAACATGCGGTGGAAACAGCCTCATGCTGTGGGGCAGTTTTTCAGTGGCAGGGACTGAAGGACTCATCAGAGTAGAAGGAAAGCTCAATGCACCAAAATATTGAGATTAATGAAAACCCAGTCCACAGAATTCAGAACCTCAGACTGGACAGAAGTTTCACCTTCCAACAGGCTTGATGACCCTAAGCACACAGCAAGAGTGGCTCTTGAATGTCCTTGAGTGGCCCACAGCCAGAGCCTTGGCTTCAACGCAATCAAATATTCCTCGAGAAACCTGAAAATGTCTGCCAACCCCCATCCAAGCTGACAGAGCTTGAGAGGTGAAGAGGTGAGGTGAAGAATGACAGGTAACTGGCAAATGCAGATGTGCAAAGCATTTTGCAGCATAACCAAAAAGACTTGAAGCTGGATAGGTGCTTCAAGTACTGAGTTAAGGATATGAATAGTTATGCAATGTACTTATTTCAGTGTTTTGGTTTGAATTTTTTTGGCTTTGTCATTATGGTGTATGGAGTGTAAACTGATGTGGGGAAAAAAGTAATTTAGAGCAGTTTAACATAAGGCTGAAACATAAAACATGAAGAAAAAAAAAAAGGGTACGAATACTTTCGCAAGGCACTGTACAACATAAACCAACATTACAAACAACACAAACTGCTACCAAACAAATAAAAGAGAAAAAAAGAATTAAAACACTACAGCATGATCTATTCATGCTATAGTTACAGTTATCATTCTTAGTGTGAACAGGTCTTACATACACTATTCCAGAACGGCTTTCAGTCTGTGTTGCTTGAGGACACACAAAGCTTTGGCTTTCTGGATATTTTTGTCAGAAAATTAATAAGGATGTACAATGTTGATTACTTGTTTACAGAACACTATAAGAGCAATATCCTATGCTCAAATAATTTTCAGACTTGCTTGTGTGATATTGCAGTTGGATGAGCAAGAAGATATTACTAGAGGTCCAATATGCCATTGCATTTAAAAAGCCGTTTGCCACAGGAATGATGTGTTGCTTGTTTTGCTGAGGGATCTTGCGGTAATTGATAAGTGGAGCTGTTGGACTGGTGCAGTGACCCTTCTGATAAGAGAGTAATGAAGCTCAATATGGCACTCTTGAAAACATTCAGAAGGCTGCAGGAAAAAGTATGGGATTTTCACTCTGAAACAAATGAAGTAGAAAATGAAAGCTGACATGCTTGCACCAATTTCAATATTTAATGCCACTTTTCATAAGTCATCTCTACTGCCGCTGTCTCTAAAATCGGGCATCTTGACAGTGTTTACATTAGGGAACCAAAGAGCCTTGTACATGAAAGCACTGAGTCCACTATACTGTTTACTCCTGTCAGACCTAAGGATGTAGATGAGCATTTAGTCCTAATAGTCAAAGCCATCTCTCTGAATAAATATTTTTTCCTAATGTTTGTCACCCACAGACAACCAAAGACATAACATCTCCTGCCTGAAATGACTGTCATCTCTGGCTGAAATCCCCAGCAGTTACAAGGAAATTCACACTGACTTTATATCACTTAAATTAAATAAAATTAGGTCAGACTAGACTGAAATGAGCCAGCGGCCACCAAATTTTTCCCTCAACCTTCAAATGACCATATTAGCACATGGTACCACGCAGCGTTGCCTATTCTCTGTTCAGCAATACAAAGAGTGGTCAAAAACATAAGCACATTCCCTTACCGGACTACTTGCTGCCTAGAGAGTGAGCTGATGAACTGCCATGACAGAGTGAATATGTCAATCAATTCATCACACTGTGACGGGGGCAGAGACCAAAGCAAAGCCTGGCAAATTAAAATCCACTTTTCATGTTTGATGGTGTTAAATTTAATATGACACCATAGAGCATTGTAATGACATTTACACACACAAAAACTACCATTGCACTGTAACTAAATTAAACTCAGCATGAAATGAAAATTGTCTTTTTCTAAAGGCATATTATTGCGAACAATTCATTCATGCATATTTCATTAAAATAGGAACGATTTGGTAGTTCTGAGCAAAATATCAGTGAAATTTCACTTGTTATTAATTATGAATTTAAAAATGTTGTAAGTTCTTGTTTTTTTTTTTTTATTGTTGTAGGTTCCATGTATTATAATTACTATTTATCAAGATGTTTGTGGTTCAAACTGATTCTAACTGGCTTTAAAACAGCTCACACAAAAAGAAAAATAGCAACTACTGCAAACTGCAAACAGATCAAAACAATATAACATAAAATTATATTAAAAAAAACACAAAAATAAAACAAACACATCATAAAACTAATAAATAACAGTAATAATTATAATAAAAATTCTAATTGTGTTTACAGTTGAGGTTGAAAGTTTACATACACCTTGCAGAATCTGCAAAATGTTAATTATTTTACCAAAACAAGAGGGATCATACAAAATGTGTTATTTATTTAATACTGACCTGAATAAGATACCTCATATAAAAGACGTTTACATATAGTCCACAACAGAAAATAATAGTTGAATTTATAAAAATGACCACGTTCAAAAGTTTACATACGCTTGATTCTTAATACTGTGTTGTTGCCTGAATGATCTTTTTCGTTTAGTGATAGCTGTTCATGAGTCCCTTGTTTGTCCTGAACTGCCCGCTGTTCTTTAGAAAAATCCTTCATGTCCCAAATTCTTTGGTTTTTCAGCATTTTTGTGTATTTAGACCCTTTCCAACAATGACTGTGATTATGAGGCCCATCTTTTCACACTGAGGACAACTGAGGGATTCATATGCAATTATTACAGAAGGTTCAAATGCTCACTGATGCTCCAAAAGGAAAAACAATACATTGAGTCTTATTTTGGTAAAATAATTAACATTTTGCACATTCTGCAAGGTAACTTTTGACCTCAACTGTATTTCTCCATTTTCACAAACAGTATATACGTTGTATACAGCTCATTTTGAGCACAAAGTTTGTTCTTTCTGCAAATGTTATTTTGTTGCAAATGTAATTTTTAGTTGATTATTTATTCACATTGGAGTGTACTTTCATGATTGTACTGATTATAATAGTGCTCTGTTTTCGTTCAGGTCAAGTTTTTCATAAAGTAGCAGTATGCAACCAAATAATCAGTGTGGCTTGCAGCCCCTTTTATTGGTGTGGAAAAAAAATCACTACATGATTTCTGTGCAAACAAAATTACGTTGGTCAGACTTGTTGCAAGGTATTTAAAGGGTGTGGTGGCCGTGTTATAAAACGTAGACATTTCCAGGGACAGGACACCAAAAACCAGGACTGTCCCCAGAAAATGGGGATGTCTCAGAGGACACTGAAAGTGCTATCAAGCCCAATAAAGACAGCACAGTTTTATAACCTAATGCCACAAAGGAAGTTACAAATGCAAGCAAGCATTGTTGCATAAGCAATGACATGCAATCATACCCACAAAAACGGTTGGTCTCAATGTCACATTTATTTCACCTCGCAAAATGAGGAGTGTATTAATGCATGTGTGACCTGTGTTAGTGTAGAAAGCAGAGATCAAGAGGTGCAGGTAAAATGTATTACCTCTTCTCTGATGACAGCCACCCTCCATTTACTGACAGAGGAAATAAATGACTATCATACAATAAGTTGACCCCAAACATTCATCTGGAACATTCTCTTCATCCCCTTCACCTTGATTGTTTGTAACTGTTTTCCCCCGAGGCTTTTTTTTTTCAAGGATATAATAATGGGAAATCCAACATCACAGTAATGCCTGTAATGCTTTGAGCATAATGAGCTTATATTTCTAAGCATAAGAAATGCAAACCAATTATATCTGCTTTTAGCATTTTTTTTAATGAACAACATTTTGTTTGTTACATTTTGGCCAATAACCACAGAAAAAAAAGAAGGAAAAAAAAAAATTCAAAAGCTGAATTTAAAAAAGGAAACATTTTTTTAAAATGGTGGTGAACTACATTTATAAAATATTTATAACATAACAAAATAAAATAAAATTTCCAGTGTTGACAGCAAAAAAAAAAAACTCCTCAACAACATTCAGATATTAAACAAACAAAATGTATGACAAACAATTTAAAAGAAAAAAAATAAATTACACTTTGCCATCAAATTAATATTTGCATTATCTCTTGGCAGTTCTTGTTCTGAGTTTTCTCTTGATTATGAGATGATCGCTCTCTTTATCATCATCGCTGCCTCCGAAAATCTGTAAAATGATTTAATGAATTTAATACACATTCACCTGACAACATTTTTTGAATGTCAAACACATATAAACGAATAATATTTAATAAATATTAATATTAATAGAGGCTGCCCACAAACACTTCCGCTAGTTAGTGTTTACATTATGTCAAGAAAACGCTGTCAAAGCGAGTTTTTGTCTTCATCTGCGAAAAATCAAAATGTAAAGTTTTTTTGTGCTAATATGTGATGTATACCTAGTGCAGTTTCAGGTCTGTCTTACTGAAATAGTTTCGTTTTATCAGTTAGTCACGTTAGCACCCGGCTAACGTATCCACCATTATTGTTTTGTGAAGTGTTTACAGTTTAGCAGCTAAACTTTAGCTGTGCGCATGATTTGCTTGCATAAGTTAAACAAAATGTTTTCATGTCATTATTTTAAAAACGGACTGGAGCACTGTATTATTACTTTATGTAAAGGTGCATACTTTGTTAATGGTAGACAGGGTTGCCAGGTTTTCACAACAAAACCCATCCAACTGCTACTCAAAACTAGCCCAATCACATTTTGATGGGGGTCCCCCATTAAAAATCGTGTTCAGGGGTGTAAAATACATGTTTTTTTTGATGGGGTTCGCTTGGTAAATTCACATTCCAGGGGCTAAATATGACGTTATTGGAGTTGCTTCAACCTGCGGATATTAAAAACAACCGTGGACTACGCAACACTGATGATTGCGCTCGCTAACTTGCTCGAGTACTCCTCTCTGTGCCAATCCCAACAGGCCTGGCCAGCTGGCCAGTCAGAGCAGAGTAGGCTTATGGAAGGGAGGAGTTTACAGACCTTACATTAAGGACTGACCGAACAAACATTTCGAAGTCATTGAGAAATGACTCCATGTATGAATGTATATCTTAAGAAAATTACAATGTTTTCTGACCTTAGATGCATGTAAACCTGTTGTAGGAGACTCCAACATAATATTACAACACTTTAACATACCATATGACCTGCTCTTTAACATTTTTAGTACATCTAGTGCCCAAATGTTTGGTTACTCAAACAAAGCAATAATTTAGCACCACAAAACCAATGTTCAAGGAAATCAAATATAATGGCTTACGTCTTAATTTTCTCTGCATATTAAATTGGGATTAGGGCTGAGCGATATGGCAAAAAATTAAAAACTAAATTTTTTCATAATGTTTGACTGATTCACTATTTTTAACTAGTGAACTTAAAAATGTAACTACTACATGATTCAAGTAACTTTTTCTTTATTAACACTAGTTAAAGAAAACTATTTCAAGTGCACCACACAACGTTGTCAACATGATGTAAATGTTAAACGAATCACTTGTTAAATATCTTTGCAGAAAAGATGCATGAACTACAACTACATCTTGTACAAACTTAATTGTCTTAAACATATTATATATATACAGAAATAATTCAAGGAAAATGTTTTTTTTTTTTTTAAATCTCCAAGTCAAGGTAATTCAAATTCAAATTCAAAATGACTGAAGATATAAGCAGCAGAACACCAGTAGACTATTATTAACTCTAATCTTCTGTAAAAACAATGAACAGCAGCTTTTAGCCTGTCTCCATGATGCAAACATGAAACATCAAACATACAGTAGTAGTTCTTCACAGGTTTATTTATTCGATTGTGTTGCTATTCCATTATTTTTTTTTTTTTTTAAGTAAACATGGACGCGTTTGACTGTTGCACTTGTGTCTCTCACAGCCTCATGCATGAAATGGCATTCTAAAAACGTGACGCTCAAGTTAAAAGTAGTTAACTTCGATTTTCTGGCATGTTTTTTCTATTCTACTGCCCGTGTCGCATCTTTGTCAACACAAAAGCGCATTCTGCACGAATGGCACCTAGGTTACTCACATGTGCCGACATGCGGTTAGATTGTTACTGTTATTATTGGCATACTGTCAAACTGTCTAATTCTAACATTTGGTAATAATTGTATTTAAATTGTGATTCCTCGATTTCTAAAAAAATTAAATCCTGGCAAAACATTAAATTCGAATTAATCTATAAAATCTGAAAAATCGCCCAGCCCTAGTTGGGATTAAAAAAATATTATAAAAACAAATTAACGCTCAGGAAACACTACTTACAGGATAGGAGGGTATGTCCATAGGGGAGGAAACCTGAGTCTTGAAGAGCTTTCGTTTGGATCTCTTGGGTTTGTTGTTTTCAGAAGGATTCAGTGGTTCGGGGGATTTAACATTCACCATACTCATGATCTTTTTGGCTGAGGAGGGAGTTAAAAGTTGGGTCATGCTGAGATACAGTATGAAGCACTTTTGGCAGAGAGCTCCAATCGATGTCATTGACTGAGTGTAAAATTAAGAGGCAAAGCTGACCTTTGCTCCCAAAGAGGGTTGGAGAGCTTTGGATAAAGTCACCAATCTTCTGCAGGGCTCCGTCTTTTTTACCTTTCAGGCTGGCAGGGGAGTCTTTCTGCTTTAATTGACTCACCTTTTTCCCCAGCACTGTGGGAGTCTGGTAAGGTGCAAAAATACAGAATACAACTAGCTCAATGTATTATCGAATAAACATTACAGAGAAAGATGTGAGATGTCACAGGTGTATTAATGGACAGAAAGTCACCTCAATAGCCTGAATGTTTTCCCTGTTGTTCACCTTCAGCCGTCGGTTTTTATGATTTTCTGACTCCACAGAGTTCTAGAATAACACAAGTTATATGATTACCATCTTCCATTACAAGTACAATGACCAAGTTAATGTTTTAGCACACGTAATTAATGTTTCATTGTTCATTTTTTTTTAATGTCTTACGATTTGACAAGGCTTTCCAAAAATAGACTGGAACCTTCAGAGTTTACTGCAACAAATTGTAGCTGCAATAAAAAAAGATGCTTTTTATGGCTAATTTATTAATTAATTAATCACAAAAATAAGTCAGTTCCTTAACAGGAAACTGGATGTGTTAACTATGAAAAAAGTATAATGATTAATCATGTTTATATATTTAAATCAATTAATAGGTCTACCTTTATGTATCATAAAATGTAAATTAATGTATAGTTTGGAAATTAATGCACGACTAGTTAGGGGGTTCTGACCAGCGAGTTATGAATTTTCAGTCATTTGTGCTGAAAATCATTTTATAGAGACTGCACTCATAAAGAATAAATTCTAAGCTGAGAAATACTTTAGAACTGAGCATAATTAAAAAAACGTGTCTACACTATAGAAATTTTCATGACATTTCCAGATGCAAAAACTCACACTTGGATTATTTCTCACAATTTGGATTATTTCTAACTGTTTAGAAACCACAGTGTTTAGACATACCTCCATCTCTGGGCTCTTTCTCTTTCTGGCTGTACGTCGGAGTTTTATCGTGACAGACTCTTCTCCTGGTTTCCTGACATTAATTCGGTCAGGTTTAAGTGGCGTAAAGCTGATTTCTAGCTCAGGTTTGGGGAAGCGTGCTTCTCTGAGACTCTTTGTGGACAGGACAGAGGAGTTGAGCACTGCCACCTGCTTTGAGTGATAACCAACAAATATTATATATTCACAATAACCAACTACAATACAGACCAGAACTTCTGTTTTTGTATGCTCTAATGCTTCTTATAAGCTTTATGTATTTTGCATTAATATCACTCTACTGACCTCTTGTGTTAGAATAGAAGAGTCGACTTCATTCTCTGTCTTCACGTTTGACGTCTGTTTGGTACTGTCAACTTTCTGGTTATCAGATTTACGAGAACCAGTCAAATCATCTTTTTGCCTTTGTTTCACAATGGCATCCTGCTTCTCAGCCAGCTGCTGCTTTAGTATTTTCTGTAATCAGTATGCAGAGAAGTGAAGAAGAAAAATATTTAATATTTAATAATTGTATTAAAATGTTTTAATATTCTATTAGCACTATCATAAAACTCTGTTACCAAATTAAAGCATTTTACATCCTTCAGTTTCCTCTCATTCACAATGGCCTAATAATCTGAACTACTGATAGGCTGTTACACTGGTCAGGATGATCAATGAGCAATATTTAATCATTTAGAAATCATCAGGCTTTGGCCAATAAAATTCCTTAACTTACCAAATAAAAATGGTCATTCCACTTAGTAATCAGCTGATATTGATTTAGAAAATGCATCATCAAATGAATGCTGTTTTAAAGCACTATTCAGATGGACATCATTGGCCTCGTATCAGATCTTACAATAAGATGGCGTACAAAGTACAAAATAGCCCAGCTTTTTAAAATTGTGCCCTCTAGACTTTCCATTGCGTCATGCATTCAAAAACACGTCTTATATGATCATACCTGTCCTGAATCTAATTACACAGGGCTTGGTTAAGACTGAGTAGTCAATTACTTGTTCAGGAAAATAAAGAGTTTTGCACATTCCACTGCTGTACAGTGATATTAATGTTCTGCTATAGTCATATAATTTCTGCTGCTGACAGGTCACTCGGACCACAAAATGATATTAACTTAGAAACCTGCTGTGTAAATAAATTACTACTCAGAGCTAAATCTTGTCCTCAAGCCTGTGAAAAAGAAAATAATGAGGCAGGGAGAGAGAGAGAGAGAGAGAGAGAGAGAGAGAGAGAGAGAGAGAGAGAGAGAGAGAGAGAGAGAGAGAGAGAGAGGTGGAAAGGCTGATCCTATTACCAGCTCCAGCTGCTGCCTGTCCTGTTGGTCACCCTCTAGTCGCCTTGCTGCCTGAGCCACTTTCCCCACGGCTGCTCCATCCAGCCCCTTTTCCTGCTCATCATCTGCCTGCTCCTCATTAGGCTGCTGAAACATCAAAAGAAATCATATTTTTTAATGCTGGCAAAACCCAGTTGTGGAAAAGTCGGAGGGATCAAAGACTTCCAGGTTCTTACCTTTGTGTTTTCCGCAGGTCTACAAGGTCTCCGTTCTTCCTGCTGAGCTTTACCCAAAACACCAACACTTGGGCTCTGATACATCTCCCGCAGTTTTGCAAAATCTGAAAAAAACAGAGACGTCTGAGCTTAGCTCCAGTTATAGGTGAGACAAGTGTTACAAGTGAACTGAACAGTGTAACCAAAGCAGCATTTCCAGTGATACCAGTATGAGATGATACCGATACCAGTATCATGTAACACTTCAGAAATCATTCTAATATGCCGATTTGGTGCTCAAAAATCATTTCTTATTATCATTGTTGACAAATGTTGCACTTTAATATTTTTGAGGAAATTTAATTAAATATAAAGTTTAAAAGAAAAGGACAGCATTTATTTGAAAAGAAACCTTTTGTAACATATAAAGTATTTACTATAATAAATGTATTACTTGATCCAGGTTCAATAAGAGTCAGTTTGTCAAATAATATATCATCTGAAAGCGGAATAAATAAGCTTTGTTAGTTTGTTAGTATAGGATAATATTTGGCCAAGATACAACTATTTGAAAATCTGCAATCTTTCGGGGAATGCAGAAAAATTCTAAATATTGAGAAAATCATCTATAAAGTTGTCCAAATGAAGTTTTTAGCAATGCATATTACTAAAAAAATTCATTTTGATATATTTACAGTAGGAAATTTACAAATTATCTTTGTGGAACATGACCTTTACTTAATATCTAATGTTTTTCGCATAAAAGAAAAATTGATAATTTTGACCCATATAATGTATTGTTGGCCATTGCTACAAACATACCCGTGCTACTTATGAATGGTTTTATGGTTAAGAAATAAATTAAAAGTAGTTGTTTTCTCATTCCCTGGTAAATATTTCTGTTTGATTAGTATTACATTTAGAAATATAGTTATAAAACATTAACAATTAAAAAAAAAAAAAAATTAATACATTTTAATTATTTGAAATAGAAGACTAAAACACATGAGATTAATGAGACTAATAAATGAATACTGCTGATACTGAAAGAAAAAAAAACTGGCATGTTTTAATCCTTGTATCTACTTGACATTGAAGTAATTGTTTTAAATTCGCTAAACCCTATCTTGCTGACTTCAGCAGGTTGATTAGCAGAGATTTATACAAATTACAATTAGAACAGACTCAGCCACCTTCAGTTATGGATTCAACCTCATTCAGTCTGGCCTCCAGCAATTCCCCGTCATCTGTCTGTGTGCACTCTTTATTTAAGTTCACACACATATCCTCAATCAGCTTCTGCTCTGCCAAAGGATCTGCAAACAAAATCAGTCTTACTAAGGACAACACATAAGCCAATTTTGTTAACACCAATTGGTGCTGCAGAAAAAAGGGGGTTTAAAATGAAAAGACACATAGTGTTACCTTGACAGCTTGTTTGGAAAGGCTGTATGTTTTCTTCTATGAAATGGTTAGATGTCACCTGTGAGTGAAAAGATGCGGAATAATCCAGCATTTTAGATCTGATAACATCACAAACTGAACAAAGCTGAGACAAAGAGTAGCACTCACAGTCTGCTGTGGGTCAATAGATTGCTCTTTACAGCTCAAAGTGTGTCCAGCCTGATCCCTCAGCTTATTTACTTCACATAGCCTCTGCTGAAACATTTTGTTTTCTTCACTTAAGATCAAAATCTGAGGGAATAAAAAAAAAAAAAAAGCACTGTTTAAAAAGAAACCTGTTTAAATCACTTTTATCACACTAACAAAGGACAAAAGCAGTGATTTTTCCAACCTGTTTCTCTAGCTGTTCCTTCTGCATGTTAGCCTTACATAACTGATCTCTGACATCAGATCTCTCCTTCTCCACCTGCTGCAAATCCCAACTCATGGTCTTGATTTTATTAAGTCCATCGTTCACAAGTTCTCTCAATCTATAAAAAGACCAAAAGATCACTCGAACCAACTACAAATAAACAGCTGAAAAGAATAAGTAGTAACAGCTAGTGAATAGAAAACAAGGCACTGACAACAGAAAGGAGGACCTACTTCTTGAGTTATCATAAGGTTTGAATGAGAAATGAGAACTTACTTTGAAAGCTCTTGGGTTTTAGTCTCTAGTTCTGCATCTTTATGTGCCAAATCTTTCTCCATCACAGTTATTCTCCTCTTGGCCTCATCTCTTGCCTTAGAGATCTCATTCTCTACAATAGTTCTCACTATGTTCAGAACCTCCTCATGCTGGTTCAGTTTGCTCAGCATTTGAATGAGTTTGTCCTGAAGAGTTTTCCAACAATCATCTCTGGAGTCTTGCTCTTGTTCTTCTATCCTACCCTGCTGATGTTTTAGAGCAGTCAGCTCTTCCAGGAGTTCAGAGTTGCTTTTTATTTGGGCCACAACAAACTTTTGCGCTTCATAACGGCTCAGTAGGCCCTGGTACTCCTGTGCCTGAGCATCACGCTCATATTTAAGCTGACTGCAGAGCTCCTCCAGCTGGCACATGTTTGCTCTGGTCTGACTGACCTCCTGCTCCAGGTCATTGATCTGTCGGCTCTTCTCATGCGATAACTCCACCATCCTCTCACATTCAGCCTCCGTTTTGTCACTTGAGAGCTGGCGGAGCTGGAGTTCTTGACGCAAACGATCTGCCTCCGTCATTAAGGATTCAATAGTTTTGGACTGACTGCAAGAGTCTGCTTGATGTTCCTTAATTAAAGCTTTGGCTGCATCAAGTTCTTCTGAAAGCTCATTGGCAATCTTTGTCTGAGTGCTCAACTCCATGTGCATAGTTTTGAGCTTTGAGCTCATGTCATTGGCTGCCTCCTGAAGTACATGTAGGTCACTGGCAAGAGTCTTGTTCTCATTTGTGACTTTGTTGACCTCTGCTCTCTCCAGTGCCACAGTGGCTTCATGTGCATGAGTCTGCTCTGCCAGTTTATCAGACAGATCACACACTTTTTTCTCAAGTGAGCAATGCTCAAGTTTAAGTTCATTCAGCTGCTCATCTTTCATCTTCAGTTCTTGCAGAAGCAAGGCCCTCTGTACATTGGGAAAAAAGAAAAACAAACAAACAAACAAAACAGTCATTACAGTCCAAATGTATAACAAAATGTATGTGTAACACCTCATAAAAGTTATTAGTAAGCTATTACTTTTCCCTAGAACACAAAAGCAGAATTCAAGAATGATAGTTTATAGTGACGTCTGTCAACAGTCCAAAAAAACAAAACAAAACAAAAAAAAAAAAAAAGACAAAACACCATAAAAGGTACACACGACTACTACTATTTTAAGTGATTAACAAATTTTTGTCTTTTTCAGACACAAAGTTGTTGTATTAAGACCCTGAATATAATAAAATAAGCCTACTATGAGTTACTTTTATGGTGTTTTTAATGTTATTTTTTGGATATTTACGTACTGGTCACTATAAAGTTTTGCTGGTTGAAAAGAGTTGTGGCAAGATACTTAAATTCTTCTTTTGTGTTCATGGAAAAAAACATTAAATAAATAACATACAGATTTGAAATTAAATGAGTTAAAGACAGAATTTTTATTTTTAGTCAGTCTTGTAGATCACCACTCTTAATTAGAGATTATTCCAACAGAAGAAAACCTAACTGAATTGGAATTGGTCAACATGCACTACCATTCAAATGTCTCAAGTCAGTAAGATATTTCACTTTTAAAAGAAACTCATATTTTTACCAAAAGTGCTGCTGAAATTCATCTTAGCCATCACAAGAGTAAAGTATAATTATATTTTATAATACATTAAAATATAAAATAATTATTTTAAATTGTACTAATATTTCATAATATCACTGTATTGATTTGATCATGTAAATAAAGCCTTGGTGAGCATAAGAGACTAATTTTAAGCAATAGTGCTTTATAAACTTACATCTTTAGTAGCTGCCTCCACACTTTGGTCAAAAGCAGTCTGTAATGTAGACATCATGTCATCTTTCTCCTGGCAGATTGACATTAGTTCCTGACATCTCTGTTTCTGGTTTTCATAATTCTTAAAAAAATTAAAAAAAGACGAAGAAACAAACAAACATCAATACAATAAAAGCCAGGTACTCCAGGTAAACAATCTATTGACAATAACCTTATATGTTTAAATAAAGTTTATTTCAGTTTACTCTATTTGCTTGGAGAAGCTGGTCCTTTGATTCCTGCACTTGAACACATGTTGCTTCAAACTCTGAAAAGAGAAAATATAATTATACATATGTCATTAGTATAGACACACCGAGTTTTTCCCCTTCATGGTAACTGAACACACCTTTGGCTTTAAGACCGAGTTGTTGTTGGCTTTTTAGAAGCTCCTCTCTCATCTCCTCCAGCTGTGTCGTCAGATGACTGATTGCTCTGGGTGATTCAGGGACATCTGTCAAGCAATTCTGTACTGTTTCTGCATCTCCTTTTATCTTAGCTAGATCATCTCGCATTGCCTCAATCATGCTGTCCAAAAGCTCAATCTTAGCCTCCTAGAAGCATGCGGAGAAGAAAAAAAAAAAAAAAAAAAGATAATTTTTTCCTATGCCATTTCAATGTCATTGTGTTAAATATGTGCCTTGATACAGATATAGTAGAATTCCCTACTTTTCCCTTGTACCTATAAAATGCATTCAGATCTACACTGCCCTCCAAAAGTTTGGAAACACCCTAGAAAAGTAGGGTTTTGGACAATTGGCATGAATCCTTTTTAATTTATAATAATTTTGCACTGATAAGGGATAACGCAACGTCTGACTTTGACATGTATATATTGCCATTATTATGCCATCAAAATGAAAATTATTATTGCTGGTCTTCAATGATAATGTCAAGTTACTTTAATGTATTTGCACCAAAAATGATAAGGATTTATGCTAATATCGTCCAAAACCACACTTTGCCAGGGGTGTTTCCAAACTTTTGGAGGGCAGTGTATATAAATAAATCTATCAACAGCCATAAAATCCTGCCATTAACTATTAAACCCTACTTAAATAGGTCCATCGGGTTTGAGGATTACAACGAAGCTATATAAAAAAAATCTGTCCCTGAACCAAAAAATGTTTTCCAAAGACAAAAGAAATAACAGCTGTCTTCTCACAGGCTTTTAACAGTGGACATAAACAGGACTTGATTATGTCCAAATTAATTTTGTTATTAAATGAAACCCTCCGCAAATCACCTTTTCAGCATTTTCATCAGTGCTAACAGCGGCCATTTCCCTGATAGTTTTGTTGACCAGATTCTTCAGTATCTCAAGCCTCCTTTCTGCTCTTTCCTCAACAATTTCTTTTTCTCTTTGGAGACGTTCACTGAAACATTGAAAAAAGGCATTAGTGCATTATCAATAAACACAAGAGAAAGACACTAAAAATAACTTAGCATTTGCTGACAGTACCATGTTATCTGCACTGTTAAAGCATTCGAGTCGAATTATGCGAGTAGAAGAGTGGCACAAACATGACTAAAAAAAAATCTATGGTGAACGCAATTTGTATTGTGCAATTTCCCAACTGTCAGACTGGATCTGAATTCTATATCTGTTACTATACGTATTGTTTGACTTACTTGTAGTCTTTTTCCATGTTAGAAAACAGCTCCATAAACTCGGCAGTGACTTCTTCACGAATACGAGATTCCATAGTTAATTTTTCAGACTCCTCTTTGGACAGCTTCTCTTTAAGCTCTTCAATTTTCACCTGAAGCTATGTCGAGTGTATCATATTAGCATATCATATATTCTAAAATAACATTGAAAATTAAAACATGCATTCATGAAAAATTAAAAAGACACCCCGAATACCTCACACAGTTCTTCACTTTCAGCAGCCTCCAGGACAGTGTTGTCCTCCATGTTCTCATCGTCACTCTCCTCTTCCTCCTCCTCATCATCATCCTCACCCATTTCTTCATCATCTTCATCCTCCTGCACGTCCTCTAGGCTCATCTCCCAGCTCATAAGCGAGCTTCTCCTGGTCCAATCTTTCTTGTCAGCGTTATTGATTATCATGGAAACATCTCTGGCAGATCTCTTGAGTGCAATGCTTGGAGCTGGCTTAGGGTTGAGGACAACCACCTAAAAGGGCAAAATGTTAAACAACAAAATAAATAAAGAGCAAAGAAAATAAAAATGCACTAAGTCTTTACTTAGTGCAGCTGATAATTCATCATCAAATAAAGGTTCCTGCAAACCTTCTGAGCCACTGCTGAAAACTTGAGTACATTCAGTGTTTCATCATACATTGAGGCACATTGGTTTATGTTGATGATCATGCAGGCTTTTCCACGGCCACAGAAAAACCCCTGCAAATAATGTGTGAGTTTGCTCTCTCTGAAGGGGATGTGCTGATGAAACCTGTGCAAAAAGACACATGAGTTGAGTCCCAATTTAAACAGGAAATTCAAAAGACTAATGAATCAGAAGACAAATGCATTTAATGTATCCCACAAATTAATTGTTTTAAAAGTCGACTTTTTCTCACTTGGGTTGCATTTGGTTGAGCCTCAGAGCATTGATGCATTTCCCTAGCGTTAACAAAGAAGTGTTGATGTTTCCAGCTTCTTTTAACCGGTCCCCTCGGTTCTGAGTCTTTGCACATCGCTCAGATCCAGCCAGATCACATAATGACAACCTTTAAAAATAAATAAATTAATGAATAAATCAAATATTCCTTGTTAAAGCAAGTTGGAATTGAGGTCACCTACTCGCTTATTGACAGAACCCGAGGAACACCCACATCTTCAATCCGCAAGATCCGAATGGAAAATATACTGTGGCTATGGAGAAAAGGAAAATGTTATATAATTTCAAAATGTAATAAAATAATCAAATTAAATATTAACACTAAAGTTGTTTAAAATGAAGCACCTTCTGCTAGAGACATTGTTGAGCTTGGTGGATGAAAAACTTTGATTTTTCCTTCCAATTTTCACAACTTTTAATGCTTCCTCTGCACTGTTAACTTGAACCCATTTTAGGTCTGGAGGAAAAATGTATAAATAACCAAAGATGAATAATCATAAAAACATGTATGCTGATAATGCATAAACTATTTCTATGAAATATTTAAATGTAAACATTTATTTAATTATTATTTTTATTGATTCATTATTAGACTTTTAACTCAGAAAACAAGTTATTTGGTTACCTTTGACAAAGGCATTGCCTTTAACATCTTGGGCTAGCCGCAAAACACTCCTTCTGTGAGAGCCATTTGGAACAACATCAAGCAGATCATGGATGTTTTCATTGTAGATTTCACAAAAGGAGACCCACACAGAGAATTTAACATGAGAGGTCTCATCCAAACAGACACTGTCCCGATTCATGTCACTAGAGGTGGAGCCTGGAACAAAAAAAATAAAAATAAAATTAAAACGTTTGTTAAGTATTTAAGCTCATTTTGACTTACTATTTCAAAACGAGTCAAAAGTCTCCTTCACACATACAGATTTCACTTTCATCACCTGCAAATTACCGTTAAGAGATCATGTGTGAGCAGGACCTTTCCAAAAATACTGGTAAATTTACTGGTATTTTTAAAAAGGTCCCGCTCAAACATGAATGCCAATTTACTGTTATTACTGTGTGAAAGTGGTTAAAGACATAAAACATTTAATAATGCTTACTTTCAAATGATGAACAACTGGAACTGGACATGCTAGACAGGGTTTTCTGATAGTCAATCTGATAAACATAAAGAAACAGCCTTGATGCGAGTATTAGTAATGTACTACTTTGTGCTAAAAAACAATATACAATAAAAAACAAATAAATAAATGAATAGATATAAAAAAAATTACGTCTTTAAGTCGGCGAAGAAGGTTTCTCTTATTTGTAGCTTCCTCATCCTGCTGCTCTTTAGTGAGTCTTGTAAAATCGACACATCTGTGAGGCTTGATGTTATTTTGAGAATAAATTCTGCCTTCTACGCTGTTAAAGATCACATTTAATGACCTGGGCAGAATCCCACCATCTGAATCAGGGCCTATAACAAGTAGACATAAAAATGCACTATTAGGCAGCTATACATACATATACTGCAATAAATAATTAATACAAATATCTCATACAAAATTCTTACCAAGAAAAGTAAATGTCTTTCCAGCATTGGTAACCCCATATGTAAAGATCAAGGAATTCCCTCCATCCAAAACTCCTTTCACAAGGGATTTGGTTGTTCCATCAAATATCTCTCTTTGTGTTGTTTCTGGACCATACACCTAAAACATGAATTGAAGCAATCATATTACAGCAGAAAGATACTTGATAATATCACTGAAGCCTATTTGCAAAAAAAAAAAAAAAAGACAATGCCAGAGGTGACTGTGGCCATCCTCATACCTGAGAGAACTGAAATCGTTGCACCAGCTGTGGCCCAAACCTCTCACTGTGTCTGGCTGTCAAAGATGCTCTAGGCGCCTTCAGAATCACAGTATCTGGAGGCTCAATTGAGATGCACTCCTGTTTGTAGACATTACATTTGTCATTCACTTGACTTTTCATCCTCATGTTGTCCCAAACCCATATCCATACAAAAGCAAATGGTAAGTGAGGGTGTCATCTTACTAAACATGTTTTTGACAAAAAGCTATATTTGTGGGTTATGACAGAATTAAAAAAAATGTATAGAATATGTCAGAATTTTGTAGGCACCTGTGATTCTCCTTCTGTTCTCTCTACAGTAGTGAATGGGCGTACACGGAGATAGACCTGCAAATGCCCTTTTTCCAGCGATACCGATTCCTGTTGAAAACAGAAATATGCGACATGAAAGATTGTTTACAGCCTAAATCGTATTCGAGGTCTTTAAAACATTAGATATGCTTGATAATAATACCCTTGATAACTTGGAGAACTCGGCGAAAAGATCTTTCTTGAGGTCTTCAACCGTTATTGAGCCAACTCTCTCAGGTTTATGATTTAAACACGATTCCATCATCTTGAGGAACCCTATCAGTATGTCTGACGTTTAGATAAAAATGATGTTATAATATGATGGCAACGTTAAAGATTTAACGTTAATAGCCACAAACAAAATTAAAACAATAACAATGACGCATCGATCATATTAAAATGAGGTCCTACCTGAGACGGTATCCGATTAACAGTTATATTAACAATTTTGAGTCACATGTAAGAATGTAAAAGTATCAAATGTATGTTTTTATTCTCGCAAATATCACTTCTTTGTTTCGATTCTCTTTTAACCCGTTTACATCGCACACATGCTTCTTCCCTGCAGTCGCGGTTCTCTCTGTTCAAATTGGACCAATCGAAGAGTTCGCTACAGACGTAGCTCCGACCCCAAAGCGGAAGTAAAATGTATTGTAGTTCTAGTTGACTGACAGGTAAGAGGAAACAAAGGCAAAATGGCAAATGCGAACTACATGATCCATAAGGCTCAATTAACTCACGCTGTCCATGCTTCTGGTTCACGTTTAAACGTGGAGTGTGTTTTTGCATGTGGGTCTCGGCAGTACATTCGTTGAAATTGTGAAGGTTTTTGTGATAAGAAATTTCTATAAATTTGCGCTTGTTTGCGGTAGAAGAAAAAATGTCTGTGTTTATGGATTTAAACATCATCAGCAGTACTGATAAGAACAGACTAAAAAGCATCATAGAGACAGCTGCTCACCGTAAGTAGCAGTAATAATAGTTATATCCATTGAAATTACGGTTAACATCAAAAGACTAACTATCTACTTGAGTAATTATTAATAAGGTTCTCATTAATAATTCATTTTGATTGTGAAGGCTTGTCCCATACCTTACCAAACACGTTAACGTTATTAAACAACCAGCAGTTCTGTTTTGGCTGGGGTCTTCTAACTGATCTAAGATGGTAATAGACTGGTTGTTAGTTTGTGTGAGCTGGTAGACTTGCACTAGCAACAAACAAACTACCATGCTAGATCTAACTTACTAACTCACTGGCTCACTAGCTTATGACTGGGTCTGGATTAGATCAACTAGAATTAGGGTAAATAAATGTGCTGATGCACTATATAGAAACAATTAATTAAAGTATTAACTCTTTATATTTCAGTTGGGTACTCAACAGTGGCAATAAACTATGTGGTTGAACCAAAAAAGGAGAAACAGGTATGATATAAAGTAGTTAGACTAACCTGTACAGTTAAAGAAAGTTCATGTGATGATGTTCTTATTTTCTTGTATTATAGGAAATTCCAAAGCCACAGAGTGTGTCAGGCATATTTGATAAATTCCCAGTAGTACAGGTAAATTACTTTTCACATTTCCAGAGCATAGTATCAATGATGGATACTGTTAATGAATATTATCTGCTTTCTTTTCACAGGGCAAATCTTTTCCCATCAAAGTACTGAATCGATTGACCATCATAGCTACTGATGCATCTCATTTTGTAAGTTGCAAGTTTGTAATGAAGATATTTTAAGACATTTCTGCTACCATGGTGAAATTTGTATGTGTTATTCTCTTCAGAGACCAACCAATGAATACAAAAGCTTCGACCTTGTGGCGGTGTATCCCAAAACAGAAAAACTCTTTCATGTAAAGGAAATTACAATTCTGAATTCACCTAAATGTTTTCCAATTAGTAATATTATTTTCTTTACATTTCAGATCAGCCGTGATATAAAATGTTCTGTGTTTTTCCTTGTCTGTGTCAGGCAGCCTGCATGACTTTTGATGTAGACATTATCTGCATTGCAGTGGCTGAAAAACAGCCCTTCCATTTTAAAAGGGCTCCAGTTAATGGGGTGAGTTATAGTTTTTTATATCCATACTTGCCAGCATACCAAGTGATTTTAAACGACACTGAGGCTTTTATAGAACTTGGTAATAAAATAACTAAAAATACACTGTTGTGAATATGAGGTCCTAAAGCAATGTTCCACACCAAAAAAACGTAAAATTAATCAACTTGCATAATGATGAGTTGGATGGACCACTTTTATGATACTCATTGTGCTTTTGCATTCTTTTCAAAACTTGACAGCACAAGTCTTCCACACTTTTTATTATATATTGAAATATCATCTTTTAACACATGAAGGTTGTCATGTTGTCATGAAGGTTAAAGAAGAACTCCACTTTCAGAACAACAATTCACAAATAATTTACTCACCCCCTTGTCATCCAAGATATTCATGTCTTTCTGTCTTCAGTCATGAAGAAATGATGGTTTTTGTTGAAAGCATTTCAGGATTTTTCTCCATATAATGGACTTCATTGGTGCCCCGATTTTGAACTTCAAAGGGCTCTAAACGATCCCAGCCCAGGAAGAAGGGTCTTAACTAGCGAAACGAACGGTCATTTTTTGCAGAAAATAAATGTAAATACTTTTTAAGCACAAAAGCTAGTGTAGCACAGGCTCTGGGATGTGCATTCATGACGCTACTTACTATTGAATCATGTTAAAAGGTCATGCCGAACGTAGGCGGAACTACAGACCCGGTGTTTACAAAGCGAATGCGCAAAGATAAGAAAGTGCAAGTAAGTTTGTAAATGCTGTTTACAAACAAAAAGGAACAACAATGTCCTCCTCTCAAGCTGTAGGGGAAAATATGATGGAGTTTTTCGCCATACTCCGTACACAGACAATGAACTTACACGTGATTTGTAGTAGTGATGGGAAGTTCAGATAATTTTACCGAATCGGACCTTTGAGTCTTTTTCAGCAAAATGATCAAATCTTTTTTCGTTCATTTTAGCAAAATATAATTAAAATGTTACGTGTTACTTCCCTACCACATCTACTGCTTACACAAACGTTGATCACACTACAAACAAGACAAAACTATAATGCTATAAGAAACAGAAAAGATTAATTCATTGGTTACATGGGTCTTTAGGCTATGATTAGCCTAATTCGTTACTAATTACTAATTCGTAGCATCGTGGACGCCCATCCCAGAGCCTGTGCTACACAAGCTTTTGTACTTAAAGTATAAAAAAATTTATTTTTCAAAAAAAAAAAAATGACAGATTGGGAAAAAAGAGCCCTTTGAAGCTGCATTTAAACTGCATTTTGGAAGTTCAAAATCAGGCCACCAATGAAGTCCATTATATGGGGAAAAATCCTGAAATGCTTTCCTTAAAAAACATAATTTCTTTACGACTGAAGACGGAAAGACATGAACATCTTGGATGACAAGGAGGTGAGTAAATTATTTGTAAATTGTTGTTTTGGAAGTGGAGTTCTCCTTTAATAAATAAGGCTAATTTAGGACTGAATTATCCCTTTAAATTATGTATGATTACTGTTATATTGTTGGTCACCTCAGGCCATTGACAGGGGGGTTTTCTTTGAGATCTGTTATGCGGCAGCCATCAAAGACTCCACTATGAGGAGGTACACCATTGCCAATTCCATCAGCCTCATGGAAATCTGTAAAGGAAAAGTATGTCGGCCCTTTTTACACACAAACACCCTTAAAATGAGTTAAGCTGATTCTGAAATTAGATTTAGTTTTTTTTTTTTGTTTTTCCTCACAGAATGTCATAGTGTCCAGTGGAGCAGAAAAGGTACGTTTTTGTTAATTGGTGTATCATTTCAGTGTTATTGAATTGTATGGCCAGTATGACATTGTTGTCTTTTCTTCTTTTCCTTAGCCTCTTGAGTTGAGAGGGCCATATGACATTGCAAATTTGTATCCTTTTTTTTTGACTGTGTGTATGAGTATGTCATTGTACTTCTAAAAGGCCCTGTATCCGTGTTGATATGTTCCTTCATTGAGATTTCAGAGGGCTTGTTTTCAGCCTGTCTGACGGAGATGCCAAAGCCGCTGTTTCTACTAACTGTAGATCTGTCTTGCTTCATGGAGGTAAATGACTGGAAAGAGCTCACCTATTTTCCATTTCTGCAGTACAGGCATTAATCTATGCCACGTGATCTTGTTTGTACTTAGATTACTTGTACTTAGAGAGGTCTTATTGATTTTTCAGTCTGTCACTTTGATATTAGATGTACATGAATGTTTACTGGCAATTTTCATTATTCTTTTTAACAGAGACGAGAGCCACTGCATCTGGTGTTGTTTACACCATGAAGAAACCAAAAACTCCCCAGAAGCAAGAAGAAGAAACTCCAGTATCTAAAAAGGCCAAAACTGAATTAGCATAGCCAGTATTCCATTATTCATGTGTAGTGTTTTTTTTTTTAATAGAAGATTAATATTCCTCGAATTCTTTTTCTTCAAAATCTTGCAATCCACTTTAAATTGAACGATGATACAGATATTTTAAAAATGAAGTTTATTTAGTCAAGCTTTAAAAGAATTGCAAACAAAATTTACAGATAAATTAAGCTAGTATAAAATCGCTCATTTCAAATTAAGTGCATTCTGTAATAAATTATTTAAAATATCAAAAAAATATTTTCATGCCAAGACTGAATTTAATCTTGCTAAAAGAGCTATTTCAGGCAATGAGTTTCCTTGTGAAGAGGAAGCTCTATGTTTCATTAAGTTTTATATTCCTTTCTGCTTTATCTATGCTTTAATAAAAAGTTAAAGTATTGTGCTTCACTTTCAAAACTGTTGTCTGTTCACACAAGGCATAATGTCATGCAGGCTCAATAATATACTTTTTTTTTTTTTTTTTCTAGATGTGCAGGCAATCCAAAAATGTAGGTTTTTGAGCGTATTATGCCCAAAGAGGACAAATGTTGCTCAAGTATTGCTTCTACTTTTTACCATCCTTAAAGTTGTCAAAGATGGATTTAGCGCCATTCTGCCACTCGCAAACACTGTCCATTGGTGACTTTCCCTCCTGGAGAAGACAAAGCAATGGTAATGGTAACCAAGCAATATTAATCCTCAGCCTTTCAAAAATGTCTTGGCTACTAAAAAATAATTTCCTGAGCTCTTCCCACATTTGCAAATATAACACGCTTACATAAGTACCAGAAGATGGCACTGTGCACAGCTTAAATAAGCATCCTAGTGAAATTTAGTGGCATTGAGGCAAGAAAATTGATTTCCTACATATAAACTAAATTACTTCTTATATTAGTATGTACAGCAGGGGTGATGAACTCCGGTCCTGGAGGGCCGCAGCCTTGCAGAGTTTAGATGCAACCCTAATTAAACACACCTGATGCAACTAATCAAGTCCTTTAGGCTTAATTGAAAACTGCGTAGTATGTGTGTTGGAAGCAAAACTTTGCAGGGCTGCGGCCCTCCAGGAACTGAGTTTGACACCCCTGATCTACACCCTAGTACATGAGCAACAAGATATAAGTATATAAGCTAAATATTACGTTTAAGAATACTTACACAATTTTTGAGTTTCAAGTCACCTCCGTGCAACAAAAGAAGCTGGATGAGTTTGAAACGATTCAGTCTGACTGCATCATGCAATGGTGTGTCACCCTCCTGATGCAGAATGATATTTAAAGTGACCATTAAAGTATTTATTAACTTTCTTTAATGCCTGTGTTGTCAAATTTCTTACTATGTCTTTTGCATTGACATCTGCGCCACAGTGTATGAGATGTTCAGCACATTCGTAGTGTCCTGTCCTGACCGCTACATGAAGGGGGGTGCTGCGAAGCTGATGAGTGTCAAAGTGTCAAAGAAAAAAAGACGGTATGTCAGACCACACCAGCTATATTATTAAAACAGATTTGGTGTCAAATAACAGCTTTTACCTTGTCTCTGGAATCCAGTTTTGCCCCCTGATTAAGTAGTGCTTCCAGCACAGGCAAACTACCACCACGACAAGCCCAGTGAACTTCAGTTGCTTGAAGCTAATTAAACACAAACATAAGAGTAAGATAATTCATTGATATTATGCAAATTAGATTTCACAGAATAGATGTATTACGGGGAAATGCATACTGCAAATTTTTACATACAATGACACCTCTTCCATAAAAATACTTTAGTGTATTTTTTTTTATAATCCGTTTTGTTAAAATATAAAAACAAAATAAAATCATGGTGCAACCAACTAGCCAAAAAAAAACAAAAAAAAACCTTTTACCTTTAAATATATTTTAAAGTTTTATGAAAAATAATGTGAACAAAAGATGTATACATTCACGTGTTCAAGGGTTAAGGAAAATGTTACTACTTTTTTCTTAATGGTTACACCAGTTGCATTTTTAGTCATTAAATTTAAACTTTTCTTGAAAATGGTTTTATATTAGAACTTGCCATGTAACAACAACTTGCCTCAAGTATTAATGTGTGTTTATGTTCACAAAAAAACTAAATGCAAATATACTTAAGAATTATGTTAACATCATTCAATACCTTGTCTTTATTTTCAATTGAAGCACCAGCCTCCAGCAGCATTTTCACAATCTCCACATTTCCTTGTGAGCAAGCTCTGTGTAAAGCTGTTCGGTTGAACTAGGCAAAAAATAAATAAATAAATAAATGAATAAATACAGTGGCATGTGAAAGTTTGGGAACCCATTGCAGAATCTGTGAAAATGTGAATAATTTTAACAAAATAAGAGAGATTATTCAAAATGCTTGTTATTTTTTATTTAGTACTGTCCTGAGTAAGATATTTTACATAAAAGATGCTCACACATAGCCCACAAGACAAAAAATAGCTGAAATTATTAAAATAATCCCTTCAAAAGTCCAGGTACCCTTGGTTCTTAATACTGTGTGTGGTTACCTGGATAATCTATGACACTTTTTTTTGTTTTGTGATGGTTGTTCATGAGTCCCTTGTTTATTCTGAACAGATAAACTGAGCACAGTTCTTCAGAAAAATCCTCCAGGTCCTGCAGAGTCTTCAGTTCTCCATCTTTTGCATATTTGAACCCTTTCCAGCAGTGACTGTATGATTTTGAGATCCATCTTTTCACACAGAGGATAATTTAGGGACTCAAACACAGCTATTAAAAAAAAGGTTCAAACATTCACTGATGCTCCAGAAGGAAACAAGATGCATTAAGATGAAGGGGGGTGAAAACTATTGAACAGGATGAATTTTTCTTATTTTGTTGAAATATCGTTTTGTTTTTTTTTTTTTTCATTTAGTACTGCCCTTCGGAAGCAACAGAAGATACTTGCATGTTTCCCGGAAGACAAATGAAGTATAATTTACCTTCAAATTCAAAAAGTTTTCACCCCCTGGCACTTAATGCATTGTGTTTCCTTCTGGAGTATCAGTGAATGTTTGAACCTTTTGTAATAGTTGTATTTGAGTCCCTCAGTTGTCCTCAGTGTGAAAAGATGGATCTCAAAATCCAAAATACAGCGACTGCTCGAAAAGGTTCAAATATGCAAAAGATGCTGGAAAAGGGACTCATGAACAACCATCACAAAACAAAACAAAAAAAACAGCCATAGATCATCCAGGAAACCACACCCATCATTAAGAACCAAGGGTTCCCAAACTTTTGAAGGGGGTTATTTTAATAATTTCAGCTATTTTTTGCCTTGTGGACTATATGGAAACATGTAAAATATCTTAATCAGGACAGTACTAAATAAAAAAATAACATGCATTTTGTATGATCTGTCTTATTTTGTTAAAATTATTCACATTTTCACAGATTCTACAAGGGGTTCCCAAACTTTTTGTGTTTAAGTACTTTAGTGCTGTCAGTTGCCTTTTAGTCAATATTTTGGGTAAACACTCACATTATCACAGGCGTTTGGATCTGCACCTCTGGCTAGGTAACTTTTGATCATTGGCAATTTGTTATCCAGCGCTGCCTTCAGGAAGTCATCCTCATCAACAAAATCATTCTGTGAGAAAATGAGATGATTACTTGAGGGTTTAAATTTTTGATGATTAATGATTGTTTTGAAGCATGCTTACCACTATCTCTTGTTCAGGCTGTGTTTTGTAGACTGGTGTGCTTCTTTTTATCTTCTGACTCTCTTGTATAGTGTCCTGGAAGTCATTGGTGTGGTCGTCAGTCTGCAAAATCATTCTTACATGTTACAGAAAAACACTTCTAATCACATATGCTTTGCTGAGGTATGCAAATAGATGCTTAACAAGCTTATATCTTACGTTAAAACCATGACAGTGAATGACTTCACTGTCACAATGAAGATTATTGAGATTATTGTAGGTTTTCAGATGATGGTCAACAGAGCTTTTGTATTCTTCAGATGGATGCTGTGCCACAATATTGTCCTGCTCTTTGCTTCCACTTGTGATGTCTGTAACCTAAAATAACATAAAATTATAACAAATATATTGTAGACCAAAGAAATCAGCACAAATTCATCAAATGATCATAAAAAAAAAGAAAAAAGGGTATTTCCCCAAATATCTTTTGTGTTCCACAGAAGAAAGCCATATGCAGGTCTGGAATGACGTGAGATTTTTGGGTGAACTATTCATTTTAAAACACTAGATTTTAACAGCAAATGTTCAGCATAGACAAAAATTGTATAATATATAAAGACATATAATCTGTCTCTGTTCAGATTTATCAAGCAGTTAAAGTAGAGGATTTGTCTTTAAATATTTCTAATAATATAATAAGTAGGCCTGTTATTATCTGTTCAAAAGGTAACAGGAGCCCAGGACCTAAAAATCCAAGAAGCACAAAATAAACTGAAATCATCAAATGAAACTATTTAAAATGCATAATGGAAATCACTAAAAACTAACTGTTTTTAAATAGACATGTAGAAATAGACATAAAAGCTCCTACCAGCTCATCATCCTGTAGGATTCCCATGATTTTCCTTGAAAATTCCTTGTGTCAAAATTAAGGCATCCAAGCCAAGCATCTCTTATATATGTGGTGACAGTTGGAGGAGATCATGCTCCTGTTGTTCAGCTGACTCCTCCCACCTCTGAGGTTTCCCATGTCACTGTGATGTCAGATGTATTTTAAAAGGGGCTGAGCATGAAGAAAACAACCATTTTCAAAAGTCAAATGCCTTTGGGAACATTTGAAGGAATGGAAATTAAACCTGTGGGGGGAACTTAATGTGCCGCCATAAAGTCCCTTGTCTATCCAAGGATGGCTTACAGCTGACCACGACGCCAAAGACACAGAACACCACTCCACATCACACACAAAGATGACAGGAAATGTTTATGAAGTTAAATGGAGACATAACATCATAATCAGCTTTGACTGTCTCATATATTAGGTGGAGTTGTCTTCATTTATGAGGCTATTTTCTTCTTAGGTTTCATCACTTGCATTACTTCTGTTACGAGAGCAGGTAAAATTGTCGCACCCTGTGACTATTTTTAATGGAGCTGCCCATGAATCACTTAGAGTAACGAGTCACTTGGGTGGTTGTCTTTCATGACAGCTGCCATTTTACTAGTTTTCCACATGTCCAGGGTCTATAAACCTATGAAATGATGCAGTCAAGATGTAAATAATTTGTCTATTAAAATTAATATTGGTGGCATTGTATCATGTCTAATTGAGTGTCATTTTCAAAGCTTTCATAAGCGCTGTGGGAGGCTACATACAGCATCTTTTAACAAGCAGAATGTTATACTGGTGTTAGACAGAGTGAGATCTATCCCTCCATGATACCTAATATTTGTTTGTGGGTCATTCCACAAAATCTGTGCATTTTCCACTTGGGAAAAAATGAAAAATAAAATAAGTTTAATCAATATATCTATTTATAAATATCTATGAAATGAAGACACTTTAAAATGACAAGAAATTGTGCCATGCCAGGCTATGTAATTTATTATTTTATGACTATTTTTCTGCCTCAAGTTTTGGTATTTTTGTCAACCATGTTACCTACACAAGTGTTAGTAGATACTTTAGGTTTAATTAGAACTCACATGCCACTGAATGATATAGGCATTAGCTCAATAATATACTGAGGGTGACCTTTAAAATGTTTGAATTTTACATAGACAATCTGTGAAAACAGGGTCAAACCTAATCAATGTCATCCCTGTTACCCACTTTTTTTCTCAAAAAAGTAACAGGTTGACAGTAACAGTTTTGACGATTTCAAACAAATTTGCTAATTGCTAGCTAACAGTCAAATTCACAAAAGCACATATTGTACACTTTGGAAGGATTTTACTTGTAGATATTGATTATATTAAATGTAAGAAATAATTGTTTAAATTTACATTTTAAAAACTGTAACAGGATTGACATTGCATGATGGCCCCTGTAGTCAAGCCTCATAAATAGAACATTATAAAGGAGTGAGAGAAACATGTTTATGTTTTAAGTGTTGGAATCCTGTTTGAGAAATGATGTAACCTCCTGAAAGTGATGTCACTTGAATGTACATTATTTTACAAGGGTTGGGGAAACAGGGCTGACATGAAATCAGGGGACACCAATAAAATGATTTATTATTTATAAAAACGCTGTCACGGTTCACAGATCTGCCGTGTTCTCACGTCTCGTGATCTGTTGGTTTGTCATGTGATCGTGTGCTCGCTCAGCTGAGCTGCTAATCAGTCCGGCACAGGTGTGTCCCATTACCTTCAGCCTATAAATACTCACTCATTCTCTCTCCCCTCGTCCGATAGTTCTACTGGATGTCGCGGTGTTGGTCCTGTGTTCGTGTGTGTCAGTCTACAGTTGGGATTACTTCGTGTTGGATTTTCGTCGTGTCTTTGTGTCTGCACCACCTGGACTTCAACCACCACGGGACTCACGCCACCTCACAGCCAGCCATCTTACCCCTGCCTCACCCAGCCGAGAGAATCCTCACCATCAGACTTCTGTTCACTGTTTATTTCAATAAATCTCCATTTTTACCTGCATTTGCTTCCTCCCTCATTTCAGCACGTCACAAACGCATACTTATGCCAAAAACATTGCTTAACAATGAGACTATATTTAAAACAATATGCAAATGTGATTTTTATATAATTTTGCCATCATTTTGCTAATTAAAAGTCCTGCCAAAAAAGAAAAATCATAGTGAGGGACAGGCCAAAAACCTTACAAGCATAAATGCTATTTACATTATTTAAAATATCATTTAATTGACTTTTTTATGTAATACTGATTAAAGCATACATAGTACTGTTATGTTTTTAATTTGCACATTTATTTGTTGTATATTAAATCTATGTTTGATTATTTCTTAGGGTCGCGAAAGACACGAATTTCGTGGAATGACCCTTGGAGCATTAGAACCAAATATGACAAAATATTGCCAATGGAATCTGAAATGCAACATAAGGGCTCGGGTGTCTTATTTATTCATTTATTAATTAAAAGGTCCTCTGAAGTTCTTTGAAACATGCAGCATTATTCTATGTGTTGACGTAACTACAACAGGAAGACTGGGCGGGACATATCAAGCAGTCTGCCCCCTTTTTTAAATAACCAATAGCGTTTCGTTTATATCACAGCTTGGGGCCAGAGCTGTTAAGCCAACAGTGTATGGCAGCCACAGTCTCATCCATATCGCTTTAAAATATATCATTTATCATTGTTTTGAAACACACTAGATAACCTAAGGCTAACATATTCATACTAAAAGCCAAAAAACTTTTTGATTACCTGGGGACTTTAAACTTTAACTTTAAAAGTGTACTAGTATCAAGAAGCCACAAAGTCAGAATGGAAACACCGCTGTTGTGTTGCTCAGAGACGCACAATAGTTCTGATGTGGCTTTATAGGTAATATTTTTGTTGCCAAAACTGGCAATACTGAGTTGTTAACAGTTATTTATTGAACTAAATAATAAATTCAGTATCACATTTGCACTTGTGCTATTTGGTACAAAAACAGTCACTCATGTGACAAAAGCACTTGTGTGATATCATGTGATATAAATATATGACAAAAACTCAAGCAGGGGCTTCTTTTTGGCTCAATCTCTTGAATTTTAGGGGCATATAACTGCACTATAGGCTACATTACACAGTGAGTTGCATCATGTTCGTAAACAATCAACTGTAAGATGATCTACGCAGGTCTGGGGTGGGTGTGTTAATTGCGTTCAAACATTTTAATCACGTTATTTATTCATACCTGATTAATTAGATTAACGGTTTAAATCAACAGCCCTAATAAGATTATAATGTTGGTGCACTGGCTTTCAATCTGGGAATGGGGGGTTCAAGTAGGGTCAAGGTATTAAAGAGGGTTGATAATTTAATAATCCTGTAAATACATTTTTAAAAATACATAATAAAAAAAAAAAGAATAATTTCAAATCAAAATCAAATAGAAGTTTTTGAATTTGCAAGCTAAAATTGATGAATTGCGAACCTTCTTCTGTATCATTAAATGGGGTCTGGAATTCAGGCATCTACAGCCCTCCATTTTGGTCAGTTATGATTTATGCAAGAATTACTTAAAACTGTATTTTAAACAGTTTAATCTTAATAAGTGTATTGCATCTCTTAGAAAAGGTCAAATACACTGATATGGGAATCGTTCCAAAAAGATAAAAATGAGACGTGTACATTATGTAATATTTTGTTGATGTATTTAGACCATAGGTCAGTAGGACATCTGATATGTAAAGCTCCCATGTTGTGTTTTTATCTGTCCTCATTCTCAGAGTGTTACGAAAATGCTTGTAAAAGATGATCTGTAACTAAACACATTGCCTGAATATCTTTCAACCATTTCTGGAGCTTGTAACAGCCTCTACCTGGTCTTTAATGACCTCAGGTC
The DNA here is from genome assembly GCA_012976165.1 of Labeo catla. Taxonomy (NCBI): domain Eukaryota; kingdom Metazoa; phylum Chordata; class Actinopteri; order Cypriniformes; family Cyprinidae; genus Labeo; species Labeo catla. The sequence goes on from VONZ01000170.1 coordinate 427,518, forward strand.
TGACAGTCACATGCAAAGCTATAAACAGTATTTCAGTAAAGAAATCACTTGAAATTATCTACGGGTTTAAAAATTGCAATCAGTACTTTTGTCTGTAAAAATATCTAAAAATCTCTAAACGTGTTTTTAAAAAAAAAAACCTTATTTTAAACTAAAGATTTTTGCAGTGTTGAGTGTTCCTCTAATCTGAAGGCATGAAGGCATCACATGTACTTCATGCTTTGAGTTTTCAGTCAGGTGGTACTGGGACTGATTTATCTACTAAATGGCATGTGTGTGCTGAACTTGTCACCACACAGCTCTGGTACAGCATACCGTGAAAAATATTAATATGGAATATGAAATATTAACCTTGTGTTGACACATTTTTATATACTAGAGCTACATTAGAGATATGCAAGGCAGGTTTTCAAACCTTTCATCACATTAAGTAATAATATCATATGAAAATATTACACAGTGTTGATGCAGTCATATTAGAGAAAAAATAGTTGAGCATTTGAATAATTGACAGTGCAATATGAGGCGCCTGCATTAAACACCTGAGACTGCTTGCATCTTCAGTGCTTTGCTAAAACAGGTGATAAGACACTTTTAAAAACACGTTTCACACTCTCGCTTGTTTAATGATAATCTACAACAGAGTGGACATAACAGGAGCATTTTAATTTTTTTTTTTTTCCATTTTAATGAACATTAAAATGGAAAATCAATTGTTTCCACCACTTCTCACATCATATATTCTGTTTAGTAATTTCTAAAATGATGGTAATTTTGGAATGATTTTTCTGGCTAAGGTTGCGTTCATAAATAACATTTTATGTTTTATACAGTTTTATACAATTAAAAATATTTTCACACATTTTGCATTATTTAAAGTACAGATAGTTGCACAATAATAAAAAAAAACATTTCTGACACTGTAAACAAGTACATGAACCTTTGAGAAAAAAATATATATATTAGCAGAAAAACTGCTTGTGGTGGAAAAGATTCACGTAAATCATAACTATTCATTTCACCCAATAAATATTAAATGTAAATATAATTTACATTATGTTTATCTGTGAATTTATCATATCCTTTTGATATCCAAGTGTGTCTCCATAAGGAAATTTGAACAATTGCTCCCCTTAAAATTATGTTTTTGGCCTGTCTCACCTGAGGCCCTGACCTTATCAATTGTTTCCAGCAATTAAAAGCATACCACAATATCAAAATCGAGACAGTCTATTAAACTGATATTCATATTTAGCTGTGTCCCACATTTTGCATGCACCCCGTAACAGCATTTCTTCTTCTTTTTTTCTTTCTTTCTTTCTTTTTCTTCCAACAGACTATTTTCATATTTAATACTGTAAAGCAGCTTTGACACATTCTGTATTGTACAAAGTGCTAGATATAGGTGATGACTTGACTTTCGTTCTTTCTTTCTTTCTTTCTTTCTTTCTTTCTTTCTTTCTTTCGAAACACTATTTTCCTGTTTAATACTGTAAAGCTGCTTTCACACAATCTGTATTGTAAAAAGCGCTATATAAATATAGGTGACTTGACTTGACTAGACTTTCTTTTTTTCTTACCTTACTGTTATTTACAAGTTTATGTATTTATTATGTTTCAGTATTATGTTCATTTGTACCCTATTTATGGAAAGTGCCCTTCAATTCTAAAGAAGTCTCTTCTGCTCACCAAGCCTGCATTTATTTGATCCAAAGTACAGAAAAAAAAAATACAAAATAAATAAAACGTGCAAATTGGAAATATTTTTACTATTTTAAATAACAGTTTTCTATTTGAATATTTTTTTTAAATGTAATTTATGATTTCAAAGCTGAATTTACTCCAGCCACATGATCCTTCAGAAATCATTCTAATATTCTGATTTGTTTTTCTCAAAAACATTTATTATTAACATTTATTATTATTATGTTGAAAACAGCTGGGTAGAATTTATAACATTATAAAATCTTTAAACTTACTAAAAGCTTTTGAATGGTATAGTGTATAATGTTACAAAAGCTATTTTATATCAGATAAATACTGATCTTCTATTCATCAAGAATCCTAAACAAAATGTACTCAACTGTTTTAAATATTGATAATAATAAAATAAATAATAAAAGCAAATCAGTACATTAGAATGATTTCTGAAGAATCATGTGACACTGAAGACTGGAGTAATAATGCTGAAAATTTAGGTTTGATCACAGGAATAAATTACATTTTAAAACAGTAAATAGCAAATATATTTCACAATATTACAGCTTTTTCTGTATTTTGGATCAAATAAATGCAGGCTTGGTGAGCAGAAGAGAATGTTTATGAAAAAAAAATTTTTACTGGTAGTGTATACTAGCTTTTCTGTACTTTATGTAACACATACAAATATTCATGCTATTTGATGGTTGTAATTGTATTTTCACAGTGCGATCAGTGTGACTGATGTGAGGTGCTGAGTGAGCAGACAGCAGTGGGACTGGAATGTGTGGAATGCCTCCTAATGAGCTGAGCCACTGAGAGGGATTCAGAACCCAGTACATTTGAACCTTCTCCACATCAGTCTGCCAACAAGTAAGTTAGAAAGAAGTGTTTTCACTGCTTGTTAATTTACATGAATAATTACATGTTAATTACATAAATTTGCATAAAATATATTTAATGCATTTAAATATATTTAATTAAGTGAAATTGATAATTATTGACTACAGCTATTTTATTAGGTAATAGTTATTAATAAGTTATTCTCAGTGTATTTTACAAGTAATTGTAAATTTGTGTTAATTTACAATAAGAAGTGCATTACAATAATCAGTGCAAGAAAATATAAATACATAAACTTTTTAAGTTATTTAAAAAGTGTATTTGGGTTTAGTGCTTCTTGTCTAGTTCTTGTGAACTACTCTCTGTTGGCCACCAACTGTTTGAACTTTACAACATCCACTTTTGGTATGTCTTTGAATACATGCAAACTTGCCAAAGCTGGCAGGTCATTAAGTTCAAGCACTGATATCCTGTGTCAAGTTGTTTGGCCAGTCCTATTGACAAATACATTTCTAGATAAATCACAACCTTAAGAATTTTTATCTGGAAAAGTAGAAAATGATACAAAATGATTGGCAACATGTTGTTACAAATGTAACATCTGAGAAAATGACACAATAAACACAAGTGAACACAAACGCTATATTCTTCATAATATTCATATCCTTGGTAAATATGACCAAAGAAGGCTGTAAAAATAAATTTGCATGTTTATTCATTTGATCTATCATTCAAAAAAAACTGTCACCGTTAATCATAGTAAAAAAAAAAAGGTGGGTGAAAATCACATTATGAAATATTTGCCACCGTGGCCACAATTATTAGTACCCCTACAAATTCTTATGAGTAAAATATCTCTTAAGTATATTCCCGTTCATATTTGCATTTTTTAGCACACCAGGGTGACTAGGAACACATGAAATTATCAGGCCATGGCTTCCTTTTTCACCGGAGTATAGATATATGGGAACACAAAGGCCAAATCCCAGAAAAGGCCAAAATGAATCATCCATCACAATGAGTAAAACCAAAAAATATAGTTCTGATGTGCAGGAAAAGATTGCTGAGCTTCACAAATTAGACAGTGGCTGTAAGAAAGGAGCTAAAACATTGAAAATTTCCATTTCCACCATCAGGGCAATAAGTGTGTCTACTTTATCTTTATCTTTGGTGCACATAGCGTTTGGTGTGACTGCTGTATCTTTAATGTTGTGGGCCTATTTTTCTGCCAAAGATCCTGGACATCTCATTCAGAAACATGGCATCATGGATTCTATTAATTACCAACAGATAAAAAACAAAAAACTGACTGCATCTGCTAAAAATCTTATAATGGGCCAAGGATGGATTTTCCAACAGGACAATGAAAAATAAATAAATAAATAAATAAATAAAAGTGAGAGAAAATGGGTCACTGAGCACGAAACCAAGCTTTTGCCATGACCATCCCAGTTCTCTGACCTGAACCCTATAGAAAATCAGCGGGGTAAACTGAATAAGAGAAGAACCAACATGGACTTGGAAATCTGAAAGGTCTGGAGTGATTCTGTAGGAATGGTCTCTGATCTCTTGTCAGGTATTATAGATGAAGACTCAGAGCTGTTATCTTGGCAAAAGGAGGTTGCAAAATGTATTGAATAAAATGGTTAATTGCGGCCAACTTGTATTTGAGAAAGCATTTATTTTATAATGAGGTTTTCCTCCATTGAAAGGTTAGATTTTTTTTATTTATTTATTTATTTTATTTTTTTTTTTACGTTTTTAAAATAAAAGATAAAAAGGATTGATTTTCACAGCCTCGATCGTATTTACCAAGGATATGAATAATGTTGAGCACGACTGTATATATAACATTGTATTTTAACAATTTAATTTAAAAAATGAATAACCAATACCAATCCCAGTAAAAGAGATTTGTCTGAAATGTGAAACTATTTTATAATCTATTTACATCTTTCTTACATCTGAATGACTGAAATGTACATCTAATTCAAGGAAATATTAAATAATAACCTCATTAATTATAATTATAATAATATAATTTTGTGCCAGTTGGGATAATCTTACCCCAAGGGTCTACTTTTACTTTTTTTTTTTACTAAAATAAAATCTATAATTTTTACTTTATAAATTTAAAAACACTGATGTGTCCACAGATTCCTCATTAACAATTAGACACCAAATTTTGGTATTCCACATCTATGAAAAAAAAAAAAAAAAATTAAGGTTGGGCATCTTACCCCATTAAAACCCTATTTCCATTTTATTAATATTTTTATATTTTATTTTTATTAGTATTAACACTGTTTATTTAAATCCTTAAACAAAAAAAAAAAAATTCTATAACACCTACTTACTTTAACAACATACTAGTCATTTGTAGCCTTTTTTTCTTTTCTTTTATTTATTTATTTATTTTTTTTTTGTCAAAACATTATCACTCATGGCGCTCCTTATTAATGCAAACCTGTTTGACACGAACTGCAGGTCACATATTAACGGCAGGTACCTGACTTGAATAGGTCATAAACTTATTAGCGAACAGGGCTGCCACACTGTGTGTCTTCATTGATAAACTGGTTCTAAACTGTTACTGGACTAGTTGGTAATTGAAGGCTGCGCCCTAGTTTGTGTCCAATCAGAGACAATCTACCATGGAATGAATAAAACAGCAATGCGTAAACAAGAACTGGAAAGTCCTCCGCCCCCTTCCCCATATCATCTCAAATGAAAGCAGTTCCGTATTCTGTGCCGCTACTACAACCATCACTTTCAACAACCCAAATTCGTTCAAGCCTGTTTGTAAAAATCAATGCGCATCATCAACATGGACCCATGATGTGTAGAAGGTAAGAGATGGTCGTTACTGTCTGACTGCAGCTGCGTGTCGTTTTCACGCTCTCCCTTCATCGTAAAGTTTCGGGTGGGATGGGAATGCGGTCTCGTGTCATATATCAAGTTCGTCAGCATGTCTGTGTCTCTGTAGGATACTAGTTGTCAGGGTACAGCTGGTTATTTAGTGCTCACTGGTGAGCGATAAAACATCGCCTCTCGTTTACGGAAAGTGACACTTGTACAAATGGCAGCAAGTTAAAACGAGTGCGGCACTGATCGCACGTTATTCGTTTCTGAGGTAAACGCAGCGCAGCGTTTAACAGGAAGATGACGCACAGAATGACAGACGATGGCCAAGTGGGGATAAACCGAATAGTTTTGACTTAAAAATAAAACAATTCTATTGTCATGCGGCTCTCACGATAAGCGACGTAGCTAATGAAGATCAACTGAGACATTTGGAGTATAGATTATATATGACAAATCCGCACTAGATCTGTTTGTCAACACTTTTAATTTAAGTCTGATTGCAACATAAGATAAGAGACGTTAAACTAACGTAAAATACGACAAAATGCTATGTTCAAAGGCCCAAATTTTGTGTCGGTTAATGGCTACTTATTTTACCAAATGATTCGAGTCCCCCACTTTACACATGAATTTTTATAAGGATAAAAGCAGTTACACATTTATTGAATGAGTTATAAATGTCATTTTGAGGCGCCTCTCCACTTTAACCCAATGGTTTCGTTTTGAAGATCGTGGGCGGGGCTTAACGCGCATGTGTCATGATGCACCTGTAGACCGCTCAAACAAACTTAAGTTCAAGTTTCTCAAACATTAAAGGTGCATTCAAATATATATATATATATATATATATATATATATATCACCAATAATAACCTACTAACTTTTAGCAAGTGCTCTATACAAAACGTAAACTTCTAAGACCAGCCAGACATGTGACAACAAACACAACATAGCCTCTTACTTTATTGAAGGCAATAGCATAGTCTAGAATATGAATTAGTATATGTACCATCAACTAACCTAATCACAATGAGCATGAATAGAAAAATGAATGTCCAAACAAACAGGTTACACCACAGATCAAGGATAACATGTAGCCACCTATCCTGTACTAGCACAAACTTCCAAAACCATAGGAAAATTTAGAACTGAATCCTGTAATGACCACAGCTGTGTGTTTTATGAGTAATAGTAGTACTAAAAAAAACAGACAGAAAAAGATAGAAGGTAAAAAAACAGCTTCCCTGTGCAGTTTCTAGACACACTTCTGTAGGCCTGTAGGTGTCAGTATAAAATCCTAAACCACTGGTACCTTTGCCATGAATAAGAGTGAGCATAAACAAAAACCAGCACTGCCTTTAGTTGTGCACTGTTGTCATACAATTAAACCTGTGCAAAAATTATTATGGGAGTTTCCAAAAGTTTCCAAAATTGTACCCTCAAAATCCTTCATTCCAAAGGCCCTTCAAAAGTGGCCAGTTTTGAGTACTTCAGTTTAAAATGACCTTTCAATATGGCGGCTGTTATTTTTCTCACTCCAAAGTGTCCTTGACTATGGTTGAAGGTCACATGACTATGATAATGACAGCATGGTGAATATTCATACTATATAGAACAGTGGTTCTTCATTCCAGTCCTGGCAACCCACCACTCTATGCTATTTGTATGTCTATCTAACATACCTGATTGAGATCATCAGCTCATTAGGATGAACTGAACTGAGTGTGGGCAAATTCGAATCGGAAGTAAGCATCCCCATGCCCTGCTCACTCCAAAGGGCAGAGCCTCTGAAAATAAATAGACATTTTATAATAAATTTAAAAATATACTTTATGTGTGTGTGTGTGTGTGTGTGTGTGTGTATTCCCTCTCTGCTATAAAAGTTGCCATCTCTTCTTTGAACCCTGCAGGTCACATGTACCTAACGCATCTATTATTAAACAAATTTTGTACTTATGAAATGTATTTAAACTTGACAAAAATGTGTGTAATACATTATAACAAAACAACTTGTATTATTCTGCTCATACGATAACACAGACTCTCCTGCAATGTCTTGCTTTAGAATCATGTGGATGTGCCACCTTTGGTTTGACCATAAATGATAAAATGACTTGCAAGAAGTGGCCATCACATTATTTTGGAATGCCTTTAAAATGTGGCGTCCCCTTCAAAAAGTGACCTTCAAGGGTGCAAAAGTGTTTGGAATTTGCCCTGTGTATGCCAGGACTGGAATTGAGAAACACTGATATTTAACTGTGACTAAATAAGACATTCAAAAGAAGTTGCTACTCAGAGAGTATGATGTCAAGCACAGCCTTACTGAACGCGCCTTTAACAAAATCTTCTAATGATTTCATAATTTTGTTATAAATCATAATTGTTATATCCACATCTACAGGTCTGTCTTAAAGGCATGTTTAATTTCCCATGATGTCATGAAGGAAGAGAAGGCCAGGGGCCCTTCAGCAGAATACTGCAGTTGAGCCACAGATTGGTTGAAACTGCATTCCACTTCATCCTTACACCATCTGTTTTTCCCTCATCCCCCCCTTTGGAAACTTGACAATGACATCACATAGGAAACACCTGGTGAGGGACTTCAACCATTTCATCACCTGTTATATCTGTAAAGGATACTTGATCAAGCCCACCACCGTGACAGAGTGCCTGCACACCTGTAAGTATCTACAGTCTCTAAGAGAATTTAGTGAACATTTTTTTCAGCCCATGGGCTTTGACCCAAAAATGATCTGTTCTGATCACGGTCAGCATGTGGAAAAAAAAAAGCAAGGCTACATTAAAATAATAAAATGTAATTATACAAAGTTAGGATAGCAGAATTAAGAAATCATTTTTCATATTGGTAATTGTTAAAGGTTTAATATAAGAATCAATGTGTCCAGTTAAACTACTGTATTTTAGTGCTGACTGAGTATTTAGACCAGTGTTTGTTGCATGTTTCTAAGCTGATAAATCCCACTCCTGCTGTTGTTCATGTTTAATATTATTTGAGTTTAGGGACATTTAATTTCATAATGCTTGGTTAGACACATATGTTTCCACATAGATTATGTGAACATCATTAATCATCTGTCGTTTTATTGTCAGGTGTAAGTGACCTACTTTCCTTTTTGCATTATATTGGTTCAGCCAGATGTGAAAACTCCCTCACTTTTAAGATACATGACCAACACACTGTCACTGTCATCTGTAGATCAGTAACCATGACAACAGATATTTTCCTCAAGCATAAGCTATTTTCACACAAAATATTTTCTTGATGGAGTTAGTATGCAATTTGTGTTTGATTGTTTGATTGGAGCATATTAAATATAAACCATGAGTAAGTTAGCTAGTAAAATGTATTATTATTATTTATGTTGTTTGGTATTTAATTTAATAAGTTAATTAATGCCATAAAATAATTCCATATCTTGAATGTACTAGGCATACACTGTATTTTAGCCATGTGCCCAACTGATTATTACACACAGTGATGACCTGATTGTGTCTTGTATCAGTGTCAGTGTGTGGGTGGTGGCTATTTTTCACTCTCACTAATGAGGTAAAGTAGTTATATAGTTATATAGTTTGTGTGTGTTGACAGCTTTGCATGTGTGTATTCACAGACCAATAAGGAAATTATTGTTGCTACGGTTTTGCTGGTGAAAAATGATAGGTGTTTTATTGGCTAAGTAGAGCCAGCTAAAGCTTTAAATGCCAGTTTGTAAGACTTGCTATATGGGCCATTCTATAGAATTGTTCCAAAGTCAGAGTTGGAAAAGTCTTGAAGAAAAAATGTCTTTTTCCAAAAAAAAATTGTGTGTATGCAAATTGTATAATATCCCAGTTACACATTTCTAGTAATTGTGCAGTTAATTCTCATATTGTATATTCAGAATATTTTTGAATATTTGTCCTCTCCCCAAATTTGTCACCACCTAAACACAGTAATAATAATAATTTACATAAAAGGCTTATATTGACCTTTTAAGATTTTGCGTATATCTAGATTGTAAATATATTTGTTTGGTATTTTATTACATTTCTTTTCAGAATTAAATTTTAAATAATATTTCAGTTGTAATTTATGAGATTTGTTGTATTTTGAATCCAATTTTTCTTTGTAAAAGACAAAAAGTTGATCATACTGATTTTAAGGTTAAGGATTCATTAGTTTAAATATACATTGAACCTAAAACTATCATAACATCTTAGCTGATAATTCAGTATACTTTATTTTTGACAAAACATCCCATGTTTCGGTAGTGACAGCACATTTTTGGTAGTGACAGTAATGCTTTGGTAGCAACCACATCACATTACAGAATTTTAACTTGCATACTAAAACACTACTAAAACATACTAAAATACAAAAAAATGTATAACTGTACTAAAATTTTGTTTGTTTCCCCCAAATGTGAGGATTATGTGTTCCCTTTTGTCACTGATTCAGTAGTGACAATTCTATGGGATAACATCCAAAAAACAAAGATGTCACTACTGAAACTCCACCGAATGTTTCGGTAGTGGCAATTTTAGATACTTTTGAACCTAGCTTAAAGATGCTAATCAGCACATGGTTAGCTAGCACAGTTCTGAACAGGGGTATACGTGTAAAAACTAAATGTTATGGAATAACTCCCAAAAAAGTGTGCTTAACTGCAGAAAAAAGTTATTTGGTAGAGACTTTCCTTAAAGTTACACACAGATTTTTCAGACTTTTGAACACATTTACCTCAAAATGATCTACTCACACCTTGTAGTCTTGAGAGAGGGGGACAAAAGAATATTTCCTGATCATAAATTTATGGGTTTAGTTAAAATCAGTCTCAGCCAATAGACTAAAACGTACACTGTTTCGGTAGTGACATGAAAAATGCTTCATAACATAATATAAAATAAATATATTTTCTTGACCTTCACTTTTTAAAAGAATCAAAAAGATACATTTAAAAACAACAATGGAGAAAAATACAAAAATTATTTCAATATAGTTTGATAAGTTGTATAAGTTGAAATTTAGGTGATAGGGAATGGGGTAGCCACCTCCCAATTGAAAGTACCCAAGAAATGATGATATATATATTAAGTTCATATATTAATACTTTAAATATTATTGTAGGTTTCAATAGATAATAGACGATTTGAATACTTAAATGTTTTTTAAATGGTTTTGGTTGTGGGACAGCAGTTTGCACCAGTTCTGTAAAATGGCCTGTATATGGTGTGAATCTGTAACAAATATAATAGGATATCAAATACTGTAAAGCAATGTAAAATTTGTCATTTTTAGAAGTAAATAAAAAGAAGTCATCTTACAACTTATAGGATGATGAACTGCTACTGTATTATTACAGCTAAGTTCTGGCAGCCACAGCTGTTGTTTTTTTACTGTACAATTTCACCGATTTTTTTTCTCTGTTATTTAAGTATAATTTCTTCTTTTTTTGCTTTTGTACAGTTTGTAAAAGCTGTATAGTCCAGCATTTTGAGGACAGCAATGATTGCCCAAAATGTGGTATCCAGGTTCATGAAACGAATCCCTTGGAGATGTTAAGGTAAACCACACTGATCCATGATATCCTACTACTAAGTCAAAACCTCTTTAGCAAATCTGCTTGAAGTGGTCTTGGATCAGATTCAGTGTAGCATTGTGGAGCACACAGCAATACAAGCTATGTAAAGGATTAATGAGATTAATCTATTTGATTTTGAAGAAATCTGAAACACAATCTAATAGCTTTCCCATAATAGATCTGAGGGATTTTTTTGTTATCCACAGTTGCCTGATTTTGAGCAGTGTGGGGTCATAGAGTGCCAGTAAATTTGATCCTGGTTGGGAGGCATTCCAAGCAACAGCCGGGCTGTTTTCTGGAGCCAGAGTGTCAGCTGTGAGACTGACCCTGCACAGGATTGCCTCTCCACACCAGTGATGCATTTCCACCCCAATACCAGGCAGAATGATAACATGATAACAAGAGCATAGAGCAGCATTAGCTTGAACCTGCTAACAGATGTGACAGGGGCATTAGCATGACTGGTGTTCTGGTAGCTCACATTTCTGTGTATTTCTTTTTTACAAAGGCTGGACAACACTCTAGAAGAAGTCATTTTCAAACTTGTGCCTGGTCTTAGAGATAGTATGTATTTTGCCATTTTAAAGTAACTCTTGTGTCATATACCATATATCGGCTGGCTTTTAATTAACTTTTTCTCCCTTTTTTGTACTTCCAGAGGAAGAGCAGCAAGAGGTTGAATTCTGGAAAAGAAACAAGTCGAAAGGAAGTCCTGATGGTAAATGACTCAAACAGTGAAATGATCTATAACTCACCTGATAACCATATTAACTCAAAGCTTTACTAATTTAAATGAATAGTTTCCCCGAAAATGAAAATTGTGTCATTCATGTACTCACTCTGTTTTAGTTTCAAACCTGAATGAAAAGTGAGAGAATTTTAGCAGAATGTTGACCTTACTGTTTTCCATATGAAAGTGAATGGAGACCATGAGCTTTTATGAAAGCACTATAAAAATATCCTAAATAGGTTTTGAAAGACAAGGAAAAAAACACACAGGATACATAAACTAGTGTTATGATACATTTATGCTCCCTGTTGACACCTCTTGGTCGCAGTTCATTTTCATTGTATGGAAAAGAGCAGCCTTTTGTGGTTTACAGAAGAAAGAAAGTGATATGGGTTTGGAATAGCATAAGGGTCAGTAAATAATGAAAGATGTTTCATTTTTGGCTTTCCCTTTAATCCCACATATTAGGCTGTCCTAGCTATGAGTCCTATGGGCCAGGTTACTTTGCTGTATCAGCATTTAAACTTCCTTCATTCCTTATCAAGTAATGTCTTCACAGCTTAAATGAATCTATCACACTCTGTTTCAGTGACCCTGACTCAGAGGTGGTGGGTAGTAAGTTGTGAGTCATCAGTATAGATGTATCTGTGTAACTCTGATCCCTTGACTCCAGAGAGAGAACTACTACAGAGTCACTCTGTACAATTATTTTATACAGTTACAACTGTAAAGATAAACACTGAAATTTTAAAACCGATGGAGATTTTAATTGAAATTTTATTTATTTTTTATCAACATTTTATTTACATATATATATATATATATATATATATATATATATATATATATATATTTTTCCAATCCAAATTGGCTAATTGTCTGAAAAATCTGATTACTTGTTTTTTGCAGTTTCGGCTCACTGTCCTCAGTTAACCTCAAACACCTATGCTAGGCATTACTGCATTATCCTCAGGGTGCCATCAAACTATTTTTTATTAAGTACTACACTGGCCAGCAAGTCAGAATTTGCTCTTACGAGGGTTTCTGTTACAAGATGACTTAATTTCTGCTTTTCTGACCATATTGAATCATAGTGATGACACATGCCATTTATTTGTTTTTCTACTCATCAGTAGTAAAATTACATGGCCCTATTTGTTTTGGCCAGCTGGGAGGTGAACTACTGGATGCCCCTATTTAGTTAAATGATGTTTTGTATGATTTGTTGAAATTTGTATGTTTTTTTGTATGTGTACCACTATCTTCATAATCTACGGCTCTTGTCCTGAATGTATGAACCAAAATGAATGACTTTCATAATACTTGAAGTCTCCAAGGCAACTTGTAAGTGTTTGCAGCTGTAAGCAGTTCTTAATGATGAGATAATTACCACATTCGTGATTTTCCCAAGAGCATCTTTTAGAATATTATCTATTTCATATAAAAGCCTGAGAAAAGATGCAGATGCTATTTTACATTAGCATATCTATTAGTTTGAAATGTTTAGCTTTTGTGCCCTGCATTGTCAGAGGAGCATATAATGTGGCACATATTTCGTTTTTCGTAATCAGACTTGCGTCTGTTAAGTCTTTTTTTCTATAAGAAGATGAAATTATTTTCATGTGTAGATTACTCTGTACAGGAATTTTGTGTTTTAACCATTTTTAGGAATCAATACACTGTCAAAGCAGTTTCACAGTAATAAACAAGAAAAAAACACTTTAACACATTAACACTTAAATGTTGAAAAAGTCATCAGTTATGTTATATTGTAAATTTGATTTCATTATTTAGCTCATTTTAGTTATGTTAACTCAATTTAGTTCAATAAAAAGTACATTTATTTAAGAAATCTGTAAGAAAGGTAGATGAAACAACAGTTCAGACTATTTGTTAAAGTGATTTTAATGATGACCCTTTAATATGAGCACCTCTGTTTTGTCTTTTTCCAGAGGATGGCCCTATATGTAAGAAGGCCCGAATGGATGATGATGATGATGTTAAAGGTGATGGAGACTACCACAGGAGTGATCCACAGATAGCCATCTGTCTAGACTGCTTGCGCAACAATGGGCAGATGGGAGAAAACATTGTTAAGGTTAGCCATCTTGAATACATTTCTCCTTCTCCTATCAGACTTTATGTGTGTTCTTTTATCTGGATTCTGTGTTAGTCTTGCCCCCTCATCCCTTCTAAAGGAAAGGTGATCCAGGATCAGATTTGTTCCTCAAGATCCTTGTGCTTGACATTTTAAGATTGAAGTCAAGGCTGATCTGTTTTCTTTTTTAAAGCCTGGTATCAGTCAGCGTAACTCCAAAGCTCAATCCTTTCTATCGGCTCCCACATTGCCATATCTCCCTGGTTGCTAATAAATCTCTTTTTCTTTCTTTCTTTCTTTCTTTCTTTCTTTCTTTCTAGTGATATTATGAAATATTATTACAGTTTAACCCTTGAACTGTCACCATCCTCCCTGTTTACTTCAACATATTACAAATAAATCCTAAAATAATCATGACAAACTATACATCGTTGGAAAGGTCTAAGACTCCTAAATAGATATTTTACCATATCTTTGTGTTAGAAATTACGTAGGAAAAGTAATAAATTAATATATGTCAAGAGTGCCACTTAAAAAAATCTATATCATAACATGAGTTCTGATCTTTGTCACAAAAGACTTTCTTCATTGCCTTTTTCCCTATCACGCTTTAGATATCATAAGAAATTATATATGTCAATTATATATCTCAAATTATAAAATCTCAAAATTCATCCTTTGAAAGGCATTTTAAAATCAGACATTGCTTTACCATGAAAAATGTACATCAAAATCATATTACAAAATGTTTTCATTCATGAATTATAAAAAGTTAAGTCTGGATAGTGCATTTTTATGTCTGTGTTCAAAAATGGGAATGACAGTTAAAGGGTTAAAAACTTTTCTTATGTGTTTTAAAGAGTAATTTATTTCTGTGATGGCAAAGCTGAATTTTCAGCAGCCACTACTACAGTCTTTCAGAAATTATTCTAATATTTAGATTTTTAATATTAGTGTCGTTTTGGAAATTTGTTCAAAGTTATCTATTTGCCTTGTTTTCCAGGGCTTAATGAAAAAATTTATTCGCTGCTCAACAAGAGTGACTGTTGGAACAATCAAGAAGTTTTTAAGTCTGAAGTTAAAGCTTCCCAGTTCTTATGAGGTAACACCTAAATACCATTAGTCTATGTACAGTATTTTTCCTGTTAGCAAAAAAAGACACCACGATTTAGTGAATATTACATATTGCCTTATGTTTATTTCACATGTACATGTTGTTATGTAGGGTGACCATATGTGCCATTTTTTTCCCAGAGACGTCCTGGGCAGGTTTGTTTTGGCTTTGTTTTCCTGTTTTCATACTTGCTGAAGGTAATAACTGAAAAGTAGTTTGACCAATAACATGCAGGCATTGTACATAATTAACCAATCGTGGTGCGTGAGTAGTTGGGATCTACAGAGAAGCGAAACGAAATGCGCGTAAATATATGGTGCGTTCGAACTGAAGCGGCGCTGTGCCGACCGTTCAGTGTTTGACATAGTACCTCGAGAGCGATTCGAAAGCATAAGGAGCCGTCTGGTCTCTATAGCTCTTATGGTACTTTGATGTCATACACCAATGACATCTGCGCACACAAACAAAGCCAAAACCTGGATATTTTAAGAAATGGGAATTTTTTTTTAGGAAATATTTTAAGGAAAAATGGCATGTATGGTCACCTTATTGTTATGCATTTTGCAGACATGTTTATGCAAGCCTATGGTGTATATAGTGTGATTTAACCTATAGGTTTTTTCAGTATGTGTGTTTCTTGGTAATCAAATCTATGACCTTGGCACACAGGAACAGTTCAAATGAAATATGCTTTTCTGGGACTCAAACATGTGTCTTTTACTTCATTGCATGTGTTTCACCAATAAACCACCATATTTTCATGTTTATCATGTTTCTGCTGTTTTGCTTGTTTCATGTTTGCTTGCCTGTTTTGGTTTACCATGCAATGAAATTGCTCTGACAGTCACTAACTTTTTCTGCAGCTAGATGTTCTATGCAATGGTGAGATCATGGGTAAAGACCACACCATGGAGTTCATCTACATGACCCGCTGGAGGCTTCGGGGAGAAAATGTAAGCTATGAGAATACCAGTATCTCCTCCTCTCCTCTCTTCTCATGTGTGAAATGTAAATCCTCTCGTCTTTTCCACTGGGATGAGCAGTGCGGCAGACGCTATTATTTTAAGCAGGTTCATAGCAAGTTGTGTGGCTACGGCTTTGCTCTTCATGGTATTTACAATTTAAAGCAATGAACTTACGACAGGCATAGAACTTTTAAGGTTTATTTCAAAACAAGTCGCGTCAGTCCCACACCCCCCTTCTCAGTTGGGCATGCGCTTCAGAGTTAATTCTAGCATTATGATTGTCACTTTTACACAAAGCTGTCATGGAGTATGGAGCTATGAGGTCCAGGGTCAGGTCATGAATCGCTGTAGTGGTGAAGGGGGTTACAGATGCCCAACTGGGGGGTCTCTATTCTGTACTTATATCCAAGCATATCCTCTTGCAACTCACCCGGGGACTTTTTAGAGTAATGCCACATCTTAATGAGGGTCCCAGTATACCCTGTTGATATGTGAACGACTTTCCATCTGTGCGGAAAAGCCACCCCTCAGGCTCTATTTTAGTAAAAGTACAGTTCACAACATTTTACCACTTTTTTTAAACTTAATATATAATATAATATAATGTAATATAATATACATAATACTCATACAATACCCATCGTTTCCTCACAAGTTCACCATCAACCACATCAACCTTAACTCCTTGGCAGAAACCTTGGAGTTGTGATTGATGATCAGCTGAATTTCTCAGACCACATTGCTAAAACTGCAGATTCCCGCAGATTTGCTTTATTCAACATCAGGAAGATCAGGCCCTATCTTTCGAAACATGCTTCACAACTCCTTGTTCAAGCTCTTGTTCTGTCCAGGCTGGACTATTGCAATGCTCTCTTGGCAGGTCTTCCAGCCAGTTCTGTCCGGAAAGAATGCATGTCACATGCACACGCATGTTTAACAATTTGCACTGGCTACCAGTAGCTGCTTGCATAAAATTCAAGGCATTAATGTTTGCCTACAGAACCACCACTGGGTCTGCACCTCTTTAACTAAATAAGCTTGCGTTCTGCAAGGTAACGGCGCATTATTGTGCCATCCCAAAGAGGCACAAAATCACTTTTTCACAGACTTTTACATTAAATGTTCCCTCCTGGTGGAATGACCTGCCCAACTCAGACCTTAGCCATCTTCAAGAATCAGCTAAAACACGTATCTTCCATCTTTTTTGACTCTATTCTCTTCTTTAAAAAAAAACTTGCCCCTTTTTAGACTTGCACTGTATTCATTTACTAACTACTTGGTTTTTTTTTGGTTTTTTTTTTAAAAAAAAAGCTAACACTAGCTTCTCTGTTCTTTTTGTATTCTATCTATTTTTTCTTTTTATTTATTATACAACAATAACAATATTAACAAAAAGCAAAAAAAGGCCTCTGATACTAGCCTCTAATACTAGCTTGCTCTTTTTTTTTATCTATTCTGTTTTCTTTTTATATCATTAAAAAAAAACCTTGCTACGTGTACTGCATTAGGCTAACTGACTTGTCATAGCACTTGCATATCAGTGCTCTTTTGTTGATTCTGATTGTTTCCATTGTCCTCATTTTTAAGTGGCTTTGGATAAAAGCATCTGCTAAATGACAATGTAAAATGTAAATATATTATAATATAATATAATATAATTAGGACTGCAAAGTGATTAATCATGATTAATCGCATTCAAACTAAAAGTTTGTTTACATACTATATGTCTGTGTACTGTTTATTTATTATGTATATATAAATACACACACATACATGTATATATTAAAGGGGTGGTCTAACAGATCTTTTTGAAGGCTTGATTGTGTTTATGAGGTGCAAAGCAACATGTCTTTATGCTTTGTTTTTTAAAAATCACATTATTTTTCAAATATTTTACCTTTATTTTACACTGCTTTTCAGCTAGCATAAAAACGGCTGGTCGATTTCCTGTTTCTGTAAAGGCCCTCCCTCAGAAGTTCGCAATGGGCTGTGATTGGTTAGCTGGCCGAGTGTGTTGGAAACCGCCTCTAGTGTGCGTCTAAACGTCCCGCCCCTCATCAGCGGCATGTGCTCCGGTTGTATTGTAAACAATGGCGTTGTCTATATTGCTTATCAATTTGAGACCGAATGAGACGCTTTTAATACACGGTTTTATCATGTTTAAAGCTTTAATACAGAACGCCAACCGCATACACGTTCGTGTTTAACGCTCGTCATAGCTATGTGAAAATAAGTGTATGAGTGGAACAGTTCATTGTTGGAGCAGCTTAGCTGATCTGAGAGAGAAAGATGCAGAGCAGAGTGTGTGCAGAGCAGGGTGAGAGGAATAGGATTGAGAGCTGCTGCTTTAGAACATTGATTTTGAAACTTGTGAATCCGTTAGAAGACAGAATCGTGATTTAAACAGCATATGAATAGATTTTTACGTGCACCCCAAGTCTTCTTCCTCTTCTCCAAAGCAGCGCAGCATTTAAGCACCCTTCACTGCATGTTCCCGGGGGTGGGGTTATGTGGGTGTATGATGTCATTAACCCGGAATTATTTTGTTGTAGTCTCTTACCAGCCGTTCTCTGTAGGCGATGCTATGCTAATTTTGTAATAGACGATTTCTCCATTTGCATTGAACTTTGAGCTTCGTAACTTTGCAGATTTTGTTTATGCTCACACAGCTACATTACACACTAACAAAAGTTAAAAAGGTGAAATCGTATTATTTGACCCCTTTAATATTTATGTATAATATAAATTATATACAAGTATAAATATACATACATATAAATATTTTAAAAATATATATACATGTTTGTTTGTGTGTATATATATATATATATATATATATAATGTATATATATACACACACACACACACAATAAATATACACAGTACACAAACACATAGTATGTTAACATAAACTTTTATTTTGTATGCAATGAATTGTTTTGCAGCCCTAAATATAATATAATATAAATAATAATATAAATAAATTGAGAATTTGATTTGATTTGATTTTTTTTTTTAACAACAAGGAGTTACATATTCCTTTTTGGGATTCTGCCAAAAAAATCACAACAGTAGTTTTTTTCTGACCAGCTCCTGAGGGTATAAAACTACATGAGCTTAAAAATCCCTGTACATTGAAGTGACACCGAACTGGGTGAGAAAGAGCCGCACCTTAGAGAACAGGAGAGAACTTTTTTCTTCCCTTCCTTTCTATAAACAGGTCTTGGATAGTGTTGTTTGAGTGTACCTGAGAATGAGGGTGTGTGTGAGAGTTTTTCATGTAACCTGTCACTACTGCAGTGAAGGTGTTCTCACATTCTTACTGAAGATTAAAAATGTCCTAATATTTGTTTTGAACAAAAAGGCTGTGGCTTTCTTGTCTTGTTTCTTGTTTTTAGTGACACATTAAGTAAAAAAAAACCCTAACAGACCAAATTAACCTAATCTATAGAAAAGCACAATACCAAACTGCAAAATCTGTAGATACAAATCATGTAATTTAAGTATTTAAAGCTTGCATACTGTACCAGAAAATGTACATTTTACACTCATCAAAATCATGTCTCTTTCTCCAGGCCTACCCAATGGTACTTGAATATCGACCACGCATTGACTTTGGCTAGGTTGAAATATCCTGCACTAATTTCAGCCTATCAACAGACAGCGAATTGAATGGACATGTTCAGTTCTGAAGATATACTCTACCTGTCTCTTCTGTTTAATTACTTTAGCTCTCTTTATTGGGATCAGTTAGTGCACTGAAGCTTGTGACACTTACCATGTGCCACAGGGAGTTGTGATTTGTGTCTCTTCCTGTGTTGTGGTTTATTTACCAAAGTGACACAAAAGTCATGTTTAAGGGCCTTCAGCAATTTCTATCTGATGGCATCTTCTTTTGGGAAAAAAACAGTCACAAGATATAAAAATCTCAAGTATATGCGGTAGTGCCTTTTCCCATACATAAACTTATTAAGAGCTTCTGTAGACAGATGTTTTATAAAGATTTATAGATGTGTTTTAAAGAGATTTTTTTTTAGGTTCCAAAGAAGGAATACAGGTTTTGAAAAACATAATGGTGAGTAAATGACAGAATGTTCAAATTTAGTGGTTTAATATTATTTGTCTCCTGATGTTTAAAGCTTTGGGCTGGTTCAGAGCCTCCAAAATCCTCCAAGGGTGTTAAGTTGATCTGTTTTTGATTTTGCCCACTTAAGAGATTTTATTTATTATAGGCCATACCTCTGTGCTCACACAAATGCCTTTTCTTTTGGGGGCTTTGGTGACTTCTCTGCACATGTGCCTCATTTTTTTTTTAAAAATAAAAGTGAAATTAACTTAGCTAAACATGTTGAGTAGAGGTTTTACAATGTCATCATACTTCCCTGGCATACTAATTGAGAGAAAAATTGAGCTTTATTGTCACTGTGTCATTATTTTGATTTATGGTTGACAGGTAATGACTTAAAAGGTTTCTCACAATTTGTAATACTCTGGAGTCATGCTTGCCTGTTTTATGTCAGAATACAATTTTATATCAGTAAATCCTGAATCCAAAGTAGTCCAAAGACAGAAATGTCAACGTAAAGGAAGTATTCATAGTTTATTCTTGCAAAATAAAATGAAAGCATTAGCTTGTCCTCATACACAGGCTTCATTACAGTATATTTGTCAAGTCATATTACACCAAAGACACTCTACATCATCTGACCACATGGGATACATGCTAAAAGCTCTTTGTCTTACCTATACTTATAAACACAAGCCATGTGGCAAAACTAAAACTTGAATTTCTCTGCATGGAACAAAACTACCTAATTTCTTAAAAGTTAAAAAACAATATTCAATATTCCCCCCAAACCCGCCCCCAGTACTTATTGACACATTTGTGATTTGTTTTTTAAATGTCTTCACAAATCCTGAAAAATTACATCTGATAGAATCACACAAATTCTGTTTAGAAGAAATCTTAAGCAACAATCATGGTCCTTTAAAAATATATATATTTTTAGTTTTCACAGTAATGAAGTTGACATTGAAGTATAAAATATTGTCTTTAAACAGACGCTGAATAATATGTGTTTAGAATAGACCCTTGAATGTCCTTGTGCTGCAATGATCTATATGTATTTTTGTAAGAAGCCCTTGTAGATATTTTATCTTTAAAAATGGAAATATATGTTGTATGTTTAACAAACATCAAATGCTGCTTAGAATAATCTATTCTGTTTTTCAGTGTAAAGTACCTGAGGTGATTCCTATAGAGATTACAAATGTGTATATGACAGTTATTGTATTTGTGTGTCTTTGTTCAGAAAAAAATACACTCATGAATATTGATATTACTGGGTGTGTCATTTTTGATTTCATACTTGTCATGGTATTTAAAACTGATAATACGACAAAACACGACAATGTTTGTTATACTGCATGTGTTACAGATGGTTCAATTCTTTCTCTCTCCTGAAAATGGTGTTGTTGCACTGTGGTGGGTGCGGCAGCACTGCCTCATATTTTCAGTGTGATTTCATCTAAGGTTCATCTGCCAAGGATAGAATTTCTCCTCAGCCAGAATCCATCAACTTTTCAAATGATTTGGCTTTCATTGCTTTTGATGAGGAGAAAATGCTGCCAAAAGATCATTTCAAGATGAGACATATAACCCATTCTTTTACACACACACACACACAGTTATGATGTGGTTTACTGGGAGTCTCCATAGGCATAGTGGTTTTTATACTGTAAAAACTGTATTTTCTATCCTTTAACCCTAACCCTACCTCTCAAAGAATTACTGGCAGAACTACTGACATTTTTTAAATAAAAAAAAAAACACACAAAAACAAAACAAAAAACACATGTAGTGTGTGTGTTTTCTAAAACCATTTGGTTTATGAGGACAGGAGAAGTATCCTCATGTTTACATTGTAATACCCACACAATTATACACATTTTGTCCTTATAAACCATGTATTCAAATGTGCACGCACATACACATTTTATATAGAAGGTTGATGAGGGAACTCTTCATTCTCTACAATATATAAAGGTCATAAAGCATCAGATTCACCAAGGCCCACCAGACTGCAGCTCGCACAACTTTGCTTTATGGGAGTTAATGCTCTGAAAGATGCATCGATCTGCAGGGAGACACTGCCTGGGCTCTGCACTCATGAAAGTGGATTTCTTCCACGTTCTCCAACAGGTCTGTCACAACACTTCTGGATTTCCACTCTCTGTGCTGTAGCCAGGCAGTCAGTTTTTCCAAAAGATGTTTCTGTCTAGGAAAGTGTATGTCCCTTCACCTGTGCCAAATGCATTCTCCATCTGCACAATAGAGAACCTATTATTGGAACCTTTGTATACCTTTCTCTAAAATTAGGCTAAAGGCTAAAATTTTGTTGTGATACCGGCGCCCTTGACAAGATATTACCTGACCCACTCAAAAAAAAAAAAAAAAAAAAAACAAAAAACACAACAACAGGTAAGTGAATGAACAGGCAGGTGTATTCACATGGAGGAGCAGACCGTAAGGAGCAATAGCAGGTGAGTATCAAACACAATGGACAGTTCAGTGGTATTTAGCTAAATGCTGATGTATGATCTCTTTGCAGGTTTGGTGAACGTTGACCAGGAACAAAGGAGTATAGCGTCAGAGGATCGTTGAGAGATTGAGAGGTAAGTGCACTTTGGTAAGTAGCAGGCAAGGAGTCTGGAACAGTTCATGGACGTGAACGGTAAACCAGATAAGGTGGGACTAAGAGGAGCGTGCTTATAAAGGAGGCTTGATTGGAGTCAGCAGGTGCGGGTAATTGTGTGGTGTGTTGTGGCTGGTGATGGTGGAAGTTGTGACTGCATGGATTCGCTGACATCTACAGCTTGTTGGAACTGTATGGTTTTTTTTTTTTTTTTGTAATACTGTACTGTATTTTTCCCATAAGAGTGGGTGCAGCCATTTGTAAATTTTTTTGTGTCTGGCTTCCGGTCTCATCCACTTTCAGCTATGTTTAGCTGCACAAAAAGCTTATTTTGCTGCTTGATAGTGCAAACTGGCATGTCTTACCATATAATTTTAATGTATTATGAACACACTGGTTTGTAGTGCAAACTGTTTTACCGTTTACTGCATTTTGATATTCTTCTCGTTATTTCCCTATGGTGGATTATGAATCTGACGTCTAACACATTACCAGAAAACAGCTTACTTCCGCATTGAAAAATAAGGTGGATACTTTCTTGAAAAAAAGTTGAAAAAAAAAAAGAAATGTATTTATGCATAAATACAAATTTCATTATTTATAACATAAAGCCTACTGTAAGGTTCAGTCCAAAGATGATGATGAGAGGTCAAAAAATGATCAAAGAAAACACGGTTTATTAAGAACACAAAAGAAGGCAATCCAAATAACAGGCCAAGCTACAAAACAGTGTGCGCAGAACAAACAATACTGGACAAAGAACAACAGGGACAGAAGGGCTTAAATAACATTGTAAAAACGTTAATTTGGTGTAAAGTTGCTTTGCAACGATATGTATTGTGAAAAGCGCTATTAAAAAAAATTTGAATTGAATTGAAAAATACACAAAAGCGAATGAGATAACTAAACGACAGGTGTTTAGAATAAGCAATTAAACAAACATGGAAACTGGGTCAAATGATGAAACAAGGAAGATAGAACCAAAACAGCAATATTTTTATTGCATATCAGTAGATATCAGTCACAGATGGCCATTTGGTTAAATCTTATTTTGTGCATGACAGAGTGATGCGTGGTGGGTGTCCATGGATCAAACCACATTGGAACCACACTTCTTTTTAAATTGAAGGTATTGGATCATTCCAGTCAAATGAAACCCCTTCAAAATGTTGCAAATGTTGCTTACTTTTGTGCAGGCAGTTTGGCATCTCAGTTTGGCCTAATTAGTGTCTGTATTTGCTCAGCTGTCTGCATTTATATGTCTGTGTTGGCTCCCCTAATGTCTAACCAAACATTTGTGCCACACTTTCAACTGAGGTGCTTTTCAGTGTTTGACTGTATTAAATATACATTCAGGAACACTGCTCAAGGTGAGACTGAGCTGAAAAAGATCAGGAGCCAAATATACTGCACACTAGTAAAGTCAATCTTTAGTGTTCAGTATTAAGTCCTTTCCTGGTCAGTTTTCATATAGCAACAAATCCTAGCATATATTTGCGTTAGTGGCTTGACGTTAGCCAGTCAAACATTCAGGATGATGAAGAACCAGACTGAAGAAATTGCTCTGAGATCTAACCCCCTGGCATAGTTATGGTTAGACTTTTTAAAATATAAGAGAACTTCATTCTTTACCTTAGTGCTCAAACCTTTGTGTCCATTGTGACAGACAGATAAAAAGGGGTCATCGGATGCCCATTTTCCACAAGCTGATATGATTCTTTAGGGCCTTAATGAGAAGTCTGTAACATACTGCTCACTCAGGGTGGGTCTAAGGTAAGATGGTCGTGTCAATCAACTATCGTGGGAGCGGCCTTTGTCAGTGTCACGTCACACCGACAAGAAGCTGAGAATGGCTTGATTTGAAAAAGGGGATATGTATTATAAAGATGACAAAAATACCACTGGGTGGATTTTTATCACTATAAGGTGGATGTGTACACACACTGCCAACACACATTTATGTTCAAACAACATGTAATAGTGAGTTTTGCATCCGATGACACCTTTAAATTAGACTGTCATCAGTAGTTCAATCCATTAAGAACACAAGTGGCAGGCCCAAGTGACACAAATCAATGAAAGTGTTTGCGCAGTCTTTCATGTGCATAAACTTGTGAGCCTGATATTTTGATTTAGCATTCTGTGAGCCTTAATGAACTTTCTATCCTGTCATGAAAATGATTATGCTTTCTCCATTGTGTGGAAGTACATTTGTCAGTGGAGTTTTAGAAATACATAATATCTTACTTGTTTTGGCATAGACGAGCAGACGATCAAATGAAAAGTACAATTTGTACTGGCCTATATTTCAGTCAGAGGTGAAAATACTGCACGCGAATTCCAGCAGTAATTCATCACGCGCTTACCTGTTTGATATAGGTATTCAGCAGAAAGGCCATTCATGCTATCGACATGCTTTTGCATTTCGATGGTCGTTATCGCCAGCAGAGGGCTTCCTCACCCATTGACTGACTGTTACCGGGCCCTCTTGCTGCTTCTATGGTTACTTCCCTGCTTCATGTTACGTAAGGAGGGTGGTCAGCGCCAAACAGGACCTTGGGGAACTATTGTTTTGCCTGCGCGACTCTACCGCGTTTTCCTGTTTTCCCTGTTTTCCTTTGGCCTTGTTTTTTGCTATTTCCATCGCTTTGTTTAATTTTTCATAATTTTGCCTTTGTTTTGGCCATAGTTTTGTCTCACTTCATTGCAATAGTTTCTTGTCTTGTTTCCCATAGCCTTGTTCATTTGTCACTTTGGACTGCTCTCTTGGATTTTGACCTTCTGCCTGCTTATTTGGATTTTGCTTTGTCTTGCCTACGTATTACTGTTTGTTTGGATATCGACCCTGCCTGTCTTGACTACTTTGTAAGCGTTTAATAAAGCTCGTGATCTGATCTAACGTGTTTCATTGAGACCAAGCAGAATACTGGGCCCCAAAGATCCAGCGCTTTCAGAAACACAGATCACCATGAACTCAGGCATCACTTCCTCTGCCTGTGTCAAGGTAATCGGCCATAGAGGAGTACGCGGAAGATTTTGTAATTTGTGCCATTTATGGACTTTTAATGATGTTACCCCTGAAAGGTATTTTCTGTAATGGACTTAAGGACAGTTTATATGATCTCATGCCAGACAATAGATGCTCAGTTACACCTCGAGGAATATATTGACTGTGCACCGTTGGTTGAGTTCACCATTTACTGTGGGGATTGCTAATGAGGAACCCTGCTATCCCCCAGTATCTCCCAACTTTCTGTTCGCCTGGAATAGTCAGTATCATGCCAGAACCTCTCTCACGCCATGCCTACCATGTGAAAGCCTGCTCACGCCATGTCTAGCAAGACAGAGACCCTCTCAGCGCCAAGCCTGCCGTCAAAGCCAGTTCACGCCATACTCCACCTAACCAAAGCCCGCCCACGCTTTCGCGTCCGGCCAAGCCAAAGTCTGCTTATGCCATGCCTGCTGCTCCAAGGCCTGCTCACGCCACGCTCGTCAGCCTAGGGCTCGTTTCACGCTTACATGCCTGCCGCTTCCAGGGCCTGTCACCCATGCCTGCCGCCCAGGCCTGCTCAATGCATGCCCGTCCGTCTAGGCCTGCTCACTTCATGCCTGCCCGCCCAGAGTCTGCACCCATCATGGCCGCCTCTACAGTTAGCCGACAAGATGGCCGCCATCCCAGAACCAGTCCACAAGATGGCCGCCATCCCAGAGCTAGTTCACAAGATGGCCGCATCCCCTGCCTGTTCACACAAGATGGCCGCCACCCCAAGCCTGTTCTGACAAGATGGCCGCCACCCCCAAGCTTCCAGTTCACAAGATGGTCAGCCCCATCTGAGTCCCCCGCCAAGATGGTTGCCACCAAGCCTCATCAGTCCAACACCATCTCATCCAAATCTCATCTCACCACGTTCGCCACACAAAACAAATCGGCGGATGCCTGATCCTCCGTGTCAAGTCAAGTCAGGGCTGCACTTTCAGTGCTGTCAGTGACAGCTTTCGTGTTTCTGAGCTACGTCAAGTTACAGCTGTTACTTCTTGAATCAAGTCGTTACAGCTGTAGTTCCTCGAGTCAAGCTAAGTCACAGCTGTTCTCCATGAGTCATTTCGGCTACAGCTGCTGTTCCTGAACGCTTTCAAGTCACAGCTGTTCTCCATGAGTCGCTTCGTCACAGCTGTTCTTCCATGAGTCAGGCCAAGTTACAGTTGCTGTTCCTGAGTCAACCAAGTCACAGCTCTTCCCCATGAGTCAGTTTTCAAGCCGCCAGCTGTTCCTCATGAGTCAAGCTGTTGTTAGCTGTTCCCATGAGTCAAGCTAAGTTACAGCACCCTCATGAGTCAAGCCAAGTCACAGCTGTTCCTCGCGAGTCAAGGCAGTGCTGCCAGCTGTTCCCCATGAGTCAAGCTGTCATACAGCTGTTCCCTGCGAGTCGCTTGCTACAGCTGTTCCCTACGAGTCAAGTTTCGCTACAGCTGTTGTTCCTGAGTCAAGTCACGTTACAGCTGCTGTTCCGAGCTGTCAAGTTACAGCTGGGTTGTCTATGTTGCCAAACCACAGTTGATCTTCATGGCGCTGCTGCTACAGCAGACTTTCATGAGCCAGCCGGCTGCTGCTGTCTTCTCGGCGCCGCCAAGCCACAGCTGATCTTCATGAGCTGCTCGCTACAGCAGATCTTCTTCGCGAGCCAGGTCAAGTTACTGCTGTTGTTCCCGAAGTCAAGTCAAGCCACAGCCGCACCTTCATGAGCCGTCAAGTCACAGCTGATCTCTCCTGGAGCTGCTGATCTTCCTGAGCCAAGTCAAGTCACAACTAACCTTCATGAGCCAAGTCAAGTCACAGCTGGTCCTCATGAGCCAGGTCAAGACACAGCTGTTCTTCTTGAGTCAAGTCAAGTCACAGCAGACCCCCCTGAGTCAAGTCAAGTCACGACAGACCTTCCAAAGCCACGTCACGTCTCAGCTGACCCCCCAGAACCTCGTCAGGTATTAACCGCCTTTTCAAAGCCTTGCCAGGTCTCGTCTCAGCTCCCAAGCCACGCAGAGCCCACGCTCCCAAGCCACATGTCCACAGTGTCCACACCCTCAAGACTGGCAGGCATCCCACTATCTGCTGTGCTGCCGGTAATGGCTGTTGCCATTTTGAGCGTGTGGGCTACACACTGCGCTCCAGAGGCCTCGTCTGACCACGAGCCTGCTCCTGAGGTCTCGTCTGTCCACGAGTCTGTGCCAGAGGCCTCTTCTATCCAAGAATTTGCGCCAGTACCTCCTGAGGTGTCAGCATACGCTGTAGAACCTCCTAAGGAGGTGGCGTCCATCCATGAACTCACTGCCACGTCTGTCCACGAGTCTGCTCCAGAGATCTTGTCTGTCCATGAGTCTGCGCCAATGCCCCCGGAGGTGGCGGCTCCGGCTGCAGAACCTCCTATGGGGGCGGAGTCCTCCTATGAACTCTCTGCCTGCCATCTCACAGTCAAGAAGGCCAATCATGAACTCTCTGCCCATCATGTCACAGCCAAGGAGGCCAATCATGAATCCTATGCTCTGCTATGGATGTCATTAGTTCCATTGTGGGTATCTTTGCTCCTGTCTGCTCTGCCTGCCCCGCCATGGCTCCCTGCTCTGCCTGCTCTATCTGCCCCTCCATGGCTCCCTGCTTTGCCTGCCCTGCCATGGCTCCCTGCTCTGCCTGCCCCGCCATGGCTGCCTGCTCTCCCTGCCCCGCCATGGCTACATGTGCCGCCATGGCTCCAGGTTCTTTGGAATCTAACATGGTGGACTTCTGCTCCAGTGTTACACTCTCTGCCATTGCTCCACGGCCCAGGTCCTCCAAGGTTCCACTGTCTGCTACTGCTCCACGGCCCAGGCCCTCCAGTGTTCCACTGTCTGCCATTGCTCCACGGCCCAGGTCCTCCAAAGGTTTCACTGTCTACCACTGTCCCGGCCCAGGTCCTCCAGGGTTCCACTGTCTGCCACAGCTCCTCCAGGTCCTCCAAGGTTCCATTGTCTGCCACAGCTCCACGGCCCAGGTCCTCCAGGGTTCCACTGTCTGCCACAGCTCCACGGTCCAGGTCCTCCAGTGCTTCACTGTCTGCCACTGTTCCAGGGCCCAGGTCCTCCAGTGCTTCACTGTCTGTCACTGCTCCACGATCCAGGCCCACCTCCTCTGTACAGACCTGGCCCTCCATCCCACCCCCTGTTTTGCCTCTGTTCCCCCACCCTCCTGGACTGTTGTTGTTTTGAGCGCCAGGAGTCGCTCCTAGAGGGGGGGATTCTGTAATGCCATGCCAGCAGAGGGAGCCCTCACCCATTGACTGACTGTTACCGCTCCCTCTGCTGCTTCTATGGTTACTTTACAGTCACAGGCAAAACAATACTTCGCAAGGTCCTGTTTGGCATGACCCTCCTTATATGGCTGCCAAACAGGACCTTGCGAAGTATTGTTTTGCCTGTGACTCTACCAAGCGTTTTCCTTGTTTTCATTGTCTTGTTTTTGTTATTTCCACGGTTTTGTTTCATTGTCATACTTTTGCCTTGTTTTTTGCCATAGTTTTGTCTCACTTCATTGTGGATATCGACCCTGCCTGTCTTGACTACGCTGTGTTTAATAAAGCTCGCATCTGGATCTAACACGCTTCACTGGAGTCCCGTTACAACTGACATGTTAAAATCTGAAACATGGATTTCTGATCAGTCTAATTTTCTGATTTGAAGAACAAAAACTTGCCTAAAATTTGTTACATAAGTCAGGACACTGTTTGGATCCCAAGTGATCTGATCCCAAGTGGTCAGCCGAGACTGTTTGCATTTTCTAGCTGCTATTAACATCCATCTCCATTGTGTCTCCTATGACCACTTGTGGTTGGATTTCATTGGTGGGAGGTCTCCCATCAATATATCATTTACTAAATCAGTATGTTACTGCATGTTGATAGTAAAGCTCAAAGAAGAACCAAAAATCACTACACTTTTTCCTCCCAAATATATTTTTGTTTTCAGTATCAGCTCAACAAATGTTATAATTAGAGTTGAGTGCATGAAGCAATTTTGGTTGAACAGCTAACTCAACATCATATATGCTTTACATCACGCCTACGGATCTGTTTTGTTGTGCTTTCATTCCCTGTGTGCTCTGTGACCTAGTTTCTGTCACCCTTTATTTCAGAGGCCTTCAGCCTTGTTCCTGGGGACCCACTATCCTGAAAAGTTTAGCTACAACCCTAATCAAACACACCTGAAGCGGCCAATCAAGCTCCTCAAGAATGCTTGTGCGGAGGTGCAGACGGGTCATGGCTGTTTATTACATCGGTTACAACTGTGACAGAAAATTATGAAAACTACAAAATACAAATACGAAATTTTATTTAATTTACCAATGCAAATGCAACTAATGCTTCAAATGCGCATTTAAAATAGCAGGCAACATTGTAGAGAAGCAAACAGACATTGCACAGCAAACAAAGAAACAAATAACATAAAAGTACCTCAGGAATTCAGCGCTACACTGTAAAAAACAAACAAACAAAAAAAATCATCGGATGCTAAGTTCACTTTTGCATGCTGTTTGAACATTAATGTGTGTTGGCAGTGTATATACAAATCTACCTTATAATGATAAAAATCCATGCAGTGGTTTTTAATTAATCTGTAAAAATAATATTATTCCCTTTTTCAAATCGAGCCATTCTCAAATGCCTGTCATTGTGGCGTCACACTGACAGAGGCTGCTCTCACAATAGTTGATTGACATGAGCGTCTGTCACAAACGCGGTCTCTGTGGCTCCCTCTAACCGCCGTCAGCGGGAACCATCTCCGGACTTTTAACTCACTACATTTCCCATAACCCCGTACCTGGGACCCCCCACTTCTGGTTCCGGGTCTCCCGGCTCACTTCCTCTCTCTCGGCCATTTATAGACCGCCAGGTTGGCTGGTTCCCTCGCGAAGTTTTGGTTAGTCTGACTATCAGTCCTGAGCGTTTTTTCCTTGTTTTGCCTACCTGTTGTTGACTGGACTGTTTGTTTATTCGTTTATGATCTATTGCTGCCTATCCTCGACCTTTTGCCTGGACTCTCGTTTACTCCTTGGATTATCTGCATTGCCCCTATCTGCTGTTGTTCGAACCTTGCCTGTTGTATAACGCTCTGTCAATAAAATTGTTGCACATGGATCCCACGTCTCCGGATCAGTCAATGACCCCGTTACAGAAAACTTCGCCACCTTCGGATCCAGCGACTGCTCAGGCCTCTTTGCCGATGGACCCCGCGACGGTACTCCAGATTACATCGGAGTTATCAGCGCAAGCCTCAACACTATTAGTTCACCAACAACAACTGGATAGTCTCACTGACCTCACGGGGCAGTTAGTGAGGGCTTTGCAAGGCTTACAGATAACTCCTCCATCCACACCACCCCCCGTGACCACACCACCACCGGGAGCTCAATCTGCTGCCGCCAGCCCGCATCTCGCTTTCCCGGAGAAGTTCGACGGTTCGTCAGCAAAATGTAAGGGGTTTCTTCTTCAGTGTTCACTTTTTGTCAATCAACAGCCACATCTGTACCCCACTGATGAAAGCAAAATAGCGTTTGTTTGTTCACTCCTCTCCGGGAGAGCACTAGAATGGGCCACCGCTGTCTGGCGCCTGGATCGTCCAACCTTTCCTTCGTTTTCCGCCTTCTTACAACGATTTAAGGAGGTGTTCCAACCCAGTACTGAGAGCGGCAAGGCGGGGGAACAAATTGTGGCTTTACGGCAGGGCAGGAGGACCGCCGTGGATTACGCGCTCAGTTTCCGCACACTCGCGGCCCACAGCGGATGGAACGACGAACCCCTCAAGCTCCATTATCGTAAAGGTCTACACCCGGATCTGCAAGTGGAGCTGGCCTGCAGGGATGAGGGCCTCACGTTGGAGCAATACATCGACCTCTCCATCCGAGTTGACAACGTCATGCAAGCTCGTAAGTCCAGTCGGCTGTTCACTTCTGTGCCCCTGACCGCGCCCACCTCCGATGCGGCTCCCGAACCAATGCAGATAGGAGCTACCAAGATAACGCTGGAGGAGAGGGAGAGACGGCTCCGGGGTAACCTGTGCCTGTACTGTGGACAGCCAGGCCACATCAGGGCTAACTGTCCCACTCGACCACCGCGCCCACCTATCTCGGTGAGCAGTGACGAACTTTCTCTTAATCGGTGTGAAATACCAGTAACTCTGGGGTCGGGAGATATCTCTGTTGAAACCACAGCCTTGATTGATTCAGGCACGGCTGGGAACTTTATTGACGCAGACTTCGTCACTGCTAACCGCTTGCCTGTCCTCTCTTGTTCCTCACATGTAACAGTTGCCGCCCTCGACGGGCGACCGCTAGGATCAGGAAAGATTCACCACACCACCAACGATCTCACCCTCCGGATCAAACCCTTCCATCTCGAGACTATCCGCTTCTTTGTCATATCTTCACCACAGTCACCCATCATCCTGGGCTACCCGTGGCTAAATCTTCACGGACCAACCATCGCCTGGGCTAACTGCACCATCTCCCGCTGGTCTCCCCACTGCCGAGAACACTGCCTCCAACCCAAAACCAGGTCAGAAACCACTCTCAAGGTCCACACTACCAAGAACGCTATACCCACCGAGTATCAGGATCTGCTCGAGGCCTTCAGTCGTCTTAAAGCCACCCAATTACCACCGCATCGGCCGGGAGACTGCGCCATCGACCTCATCCCAGGGGCAACACCTCCCAGGGGACGTATCTTCCCATTATCCCAAGCTGAGTCAGCAGCCATGAACACCTACATTCAGGAAGAGCTGGCTAAGGGCTTCATCAGGCCTTCCACCTCACCGGCGTCAGCAGGGTTTTTCTTTGTAAAGAAAAAGGACGGTGGCCTACGACCATGTATCGACTACCGTGGTCTCAACAAAATAACTAGCAAGTACCGCTACCCACTCCCGCTCGTCCCTTCAGCCTTAGAACAATTACGCACAGCCAAGATCTTCACCAAGTTGGACTTACGCTCCGCTTATAGCCTCATCAGGATTCGCACAGGGGACGAGTGGAAGACTGCCTTTTCCACCACCTCGGGCCACTATGAATACCGGGTTATGCCCTTCGGTCTTGCCAACAGTCCATCTTTCTTCCAGGCTTTCATCAACGAGGTATTCCGTGATATGCTGAACCGCTGGGTAATTGTCTATATTGACGACATTCTTATTTATTCCAACTCCTATGCAGAACACGTCAGACATGTCAGAGCCGTGCTGCAATGCCTCATCGTTCACCAGCTCTATGCCAAGGAGGAGAAATGTGAATTTCACCTGGACAAGATTTCCTTCCTCGGGTATGTCATCAGCTCGGAGGGAGTTGCCATGGACGAGAGGAAGGTTAACACTGTGTTAAACTGGCCACGTCCCACAACACTCAAAGAACTCCAATGTTTCCTCGGCTTCTCTAATTTTTACCGCAGCTTCATTCGTCACTTCAGTACAGTAGCTGCTCCTCTCACGGCAATGGTCAAGAAGGGCACCTCCCGCCTCACCTGGTCTCAACCAGCCCTTCAGGCCTTCAACGACCTCCGCCAAAGATTCACCACCGCACCCATCCTCCATCACCCCAACCCCGACAAACCATTCGTCGTGGAGGTGGATGCGTCCAGCACTGGCATCGGGGCGGTGCTCTCTCAGCGACAGGGTGAGCCCTCAAAGATGTTTCCGTGCGCTTCTCCCATAAACTGAGTCCAGCTGAAAGAAACTATGACGTGGGAAACCGCAAATTATTAGCCATCAAGCTAGCTCTCGAGGAGTGGCGGCACTGGCTCGAGGGCGCCAAGCACCCATTCACCGTTCTAACGGATCACAGGAACTTGGAATACCTCCGCTCAGCCAAGTTACTCAATCACCGCCAGGCCAGGTGGGCACTGTTCTTCACACGCTTCCATTTCCAAGTAATGTACCGTCCAGGCTCTCAGAACACTAAAGCAGACGCACTCTCACGCATCCATGAACCCGACCTCCCCACCAACTCCTCTGAAACCATTTTGCCCACCTCCATGATTGTGGCACCAGTGTCCTGGGACATCATGACCGAGATTTCTGAGGCTCAGGCCGATTGCCCTGATAACCTCATCTACGTTCCCCTCACCCTACGACCCCGAGTTCTGGCCGAGGTTCATTCCCTTCCTAGCTCAGGTCATCCGGGAGTCGAGGCTACTCTTCACATACTCAGCAATCGGTTCTGGTAGCCTACCCAACGCACTGACACCATCGAATTCATCAAGAACTGCTCCATTTGCAACATTACCAAGGTTCCCCGTCATCTGCCTGCCGGCCTTCTCCAGCCCCTGCCTGTGCCACAGCGTCCGTGGTCCCACATTGCGGTGGACTTTATCACTGATCTTCCTCCCTCCAACGGTTACACTACCATCCTCTCTGTGGTCGACCGATTCTCTAAAGGCTGCCGCTTCATTCCTCTTCCTAAGCTCCCGACAGCTATGGAGATGGCCGAGTTACTATGCAATTGGGTCTTCAGATTTTACAGCCTACCTGAGGACATCGTATCGGACCGTGGACCCCAGTTTTCCTCTCGTCTCTGGTCAAGCTTCTTCCGCCTCCTAGGAGTCAACGTAAGCCTCACATCAGGATACCACCCTCAGGCCAATGGTCAGGTTGAGAGACTGAATCAGGAGTTGACCCGCTTCCTCCGCTCATACTGCCATAACCACCAGGAGGACTGGAGCCGTTACCTATTCTGGGAACTCATTACGCAAACCCACCACTAACCTCACCCCGTTCCAGTGTACCTTAGGTTTCCAGCCACCCCTGTTCCCCTGGTCCGGGGAGCCCTCAGAACTGCCAGCGGTCAACTCCTGGTTCCAACATAGTAAGGAGACTTGGAATCAGGCCCACGTCCATCTTCAGAGAGCTGTACGTCGCACCCAGACCCAGGCCAATCGCAAGCGCCGGCCCAATCCTCCTTATGAACCCGGGCAATGGGTTTGGCTCTCGGCCCGGGACCTTCGTCTACGCCTGCCCTGCAGAAAACTCAGTCCCAGGTACGTGGGTCCCTTTAAGATAATCAAACAAATTACTCCCGTATCATTTCAATTAGATCTTCCAGCTGAATATCGAATCTCACCCACATTTCATGTGTCTCTGTTTAAGCCCGCTGACGATCTGGAAGGAGTGGAGGACCTAGACGAGACTGCCTCCCGGGGACCCCCCCCCATTATCATCGACGGCGAGGAGGCTTATCGGGTCAACACGATCCTGGACTCCCGGCGCCGGAGAGGTCACCTCCAATATCTGGTCGATTGGGAGGGCTTCGGCCCTGAGGAGAGATCCTGGGTCGCTGCCGGAGATATCCTCGACCCCTCGCTCACCATCGACTTCCACTCTGCACACCCAGATCGACCAGCTCCCCGTGGGAGAGGTAGACCTGGCGTCGGGCACCCTTCGCACCCGCAGGGGGGGCTCTGTCTAAGCGGTCTCTGTGGCTCCCTCTAACCGGCGTCAGCGGGAACCATCTCCGGACTTTTAACTCACTACATTTCCCATAACCCCGTACCTGGGACCCCCCACTTCCGGTTCCGGGTCTCCCGGGTCACTTCCTCTCTCTCGGCCATTTATAGACCGCTAGGTTGGCTGGTTCCCTCGCGAAGTTTTGGTTAGTCTGACTATCAATCCTGAGCGTTTTTTCCTTGTTTTGCCTACCTGTTGTTGACCGGACTGTTTGTTTATTCGTTTATGATCTATTGCTGCCTACCCTCGACCTTTTGCCTGGACTCTCGTTTACTCCTTGGATTATCTGCGTTGCCCCTATCTGCTGTTGTTTGAACCTTGCCTGTTGTACAACGCTGCAGTGCCGCTGCCAATTCTGAAACTCTCTCATTCGCAACAGTCCCAAAGGAATAACCAAGACTGTTGAGGCCATTAGCCCCAGAAGGCACAGACACAGTCTGAATGGGACTTTCAGGGATTTTTTTGAAAAAGGGATAGACAGCCGTGAATTGACCTGATGCACTCCTCTGGCAGAAACGCTTGATACTGATCCGAGTTCAGTCTGAGGCCTAGATAAACTATTTCCTGTGTGGGCACCAGGCAGCTTTTTGTCTCACTTATCTTGAAACCTAAGCTCTCAAAATGAGACACGAGCATCTTCGTGTCCGTCTCCGCTTGCTGCCGTGACGGAGAGCAAAGAAGGAGATCGTCCAAATAAGCTGACACTCTGAGACCTGCTGTTCTCAGCGGTGATAGAGTTGCTTCTATACATCTGCAAAACGTCCGTGGGGCCAGTGAGAGCCCGAACAGAACAGTCATAAATTCGTAGGCTGTGCCCTGATAGGCAAACCTGAGGAATTTCCTGTGTGCTGGGTAGATGCCTATATGGAAATATGCATCTTCCAGATCGACCGAAGTGAACTTTCTCGTGAATAAAATGTGACAGCGTTTTGAATGTGGGCATTTTGAACTTGTATTTTCTGAGGTGTTTGTTGAGGATCCGCAAATCCAGAATGGGGCGGAGATCTCCCCCTCTCTTGGGAATGACAAAGTACCGGGAGTAAAAGCCC
Source organism: Labeo catla (assembly GCA_012976165.1). Classification (NCBI taxonomy): domain Eukaryota; kingdom Metazoa; phylum Chordata; class Actinopteri; order Cypriniformes; family Cyprinidae; genus Labeo; species Labeo catla. The sequence continues at coordinate 463,664 of VONZ01000170.1, forward strand.
TGATGACTGTCCTCCGGCGGCACAACTCGAATTGCCCTTTTTCTTAATAAAGAGGCTATTTCTTCCTCTAAAACCTGAGCAGATTTCCCCTCTGCGGCTGACATCAGCACACTGTTGAACACGGGAGGTTTTACAGCAAACTGCAACCGATAACCCCGCATTATCGTAGACAGAACCCAGGGATGTACTGCGCATGCGCGCCAGCTCTCCGCTTGAACAGCGAGCGGACCCGCTGCAGCCCATGCCCACTAATGGCACAGCCGCACCGTCTAGCGGGGGAGCTGGGGATTGCAGCTCTGAATTGAGTAGTTTTGGTTTTATGTGTGTTTTTATTTTCAAACCTCGCTGTGCCCTCGGCCCACTGCCTGGATGCACAGGGAATTTCTTTATTTTCACACCACCAATATTCTCTTGCGAACTGCCTTCCACCTTTCCTGACAACATTGTGGGTGGAGGGGGGAGAACTTCTTTGTGGGGCACTGGGGGAACTGGTGCCAACTCCACAGCTGAACTGGTCAAAAGAGAACTTTTTGACATTTCTGTGAACAATTCCCGAGTCCAACGCCTTCTCTTGGCAGGAGGGGGAGAAATTAACTGCTCTTTTTGAGGGAGGATGACAACAGATGCTCCAAGAGTGCTGTTGCTCGTCCCTTTGTCCGTAACCCAAGGACCGGTTAGGTTGCCTGGCGTTTCTTTCCTCCCTGAGGGTTTGCCGGTCTATGTCTAGCTGCTGCTGCTGCAAAGGAAGGTTTCCCCTTTGGCTGTGCTGGCTTAGACTGTGTGTCAGATTGCTGAGACTGAGGAGGCCTGGGGCTCCTGAAAGCTGACTGACCACTCCTCAAAGGGGCATCAAAACCAGGGCGTGTCGATGGAGGACCCTTAGGAATGGGCTTTCGGGGGAGGCAAGCTTGGAAAGCCTCCCCCTCCTGCTTCCTCAGATCACACTGCTGGCGCATAGCAGTGATTGATGCTCCGAAAAGGGCTTTGGGCTCCACCGGGGCATCCAAGAAATCAACTTTCTCTCTGTCAGACAGCCCCAAAAGTCCCAGCCAAAGGGCTCGCTCACCAACCACTGCCAAGCCCATACTGCGGCCGCAGCTCTGGACTGCACCTCTGGAGGTTCTCAGGTTGAGATCTGCAATAACGCAGATCTCTTCCCAGAGGGCTGGGTTTGGTGACCCAGCATCCATTTGCCTCCCCATTTCCTCCATGAGTTCTGCTTGATAAGCAGTAAGGAGAGAGGTGGCGTTCAGCGCCCTCACTGCCAGAGCAGAAGAACGGTAGATCTTCTGAAAAACTAGGCATATGCAGCAACTGAAAAACGCCCTCCTGCACATTTCGAGCAGGTCGAGCTCCACCTGAGCTGAGGCCGGGGACCCGTCGCTTAACACGCTTCCTGGCCAGGAGGGGGTCGACGGTAAGATCGCGTCGTCATCATCTTCCTCCCCATCCTCCTCCAACAGACGAGCGATCGCTTCGTCATCGTCCTCCTCCTCCTCCCTTTCCTCTGCCAGGATCGGGAAAAGAGGAGGAAGCTCGGGGGAAACTTCATAAAATCACCACAGCTGCATGATACAGGGGGCTGTTTCGTCTCCACCGTGGTCGGAGGGGAAGGGGAGGGGTCACCCTTATTAGCTGCTGCCACCTGCACTCTTCTCTCCAGAACCCTTGACGGGAAGGGGGAACAGTGCGGACAGCACTCGGGGTTCGTGAGTGCCGCCTGAGCGTGTCTCACCCCCAGGCATACAATGCACAGGGGATGAGTATCCTTGGCCGATATCATAGCCCCACAAGCACAAGGGCGCGGGGCGTCTTTGCCCCTCGCCCCCTCGCTTGCAGAACTAGCACTTGCCATAGCTGCTAAGCTCACCACAACGTGTCGCTTAAAAAGACAGGCAAGAGAATTCGTCGTAACACGTTAATTCGCTCGTTAGTCCCTTAGCAATCACTTCCACTTTGAAAGTGAAAGAGAAGAAGACCACTGCTTTCAGAAAAAGCTGCGTTCGGCGACATACCTTGACGGCTCGTCCAAGAACAGTTGAGCAGCTAATCCGGAAAGGGGTACAGAAGAAATAAAGCTTCCAAGAAATCTTCACGGGGAAGAGAACGAGAATGAGGTAGGGACCGTCATGCAGTGACATATATAGGGGGAGGCGGGACTCCCACATCACTGTCGTGATTGGTCTGTCAACCGACAGACGTAGTGCAATTGGGGCTTCCAGGATTGGTCACGCCCGAGGCGATTCCCATAGTGAGATACCGAAGAAATGTTTGAAAGAGAACGCGCTCTTAAATAAGCACAGTCAGTCTAGCTATTGTTTAGCACCCCTAACTTCTCTTAATAAATGAAGCTGTCCATAGACTGTATGAGAAATGAATCTCTTACTTACATCGTATGTACATCTGCACTTCGTTTCGTGTGATGGGGGAATGCGCAAGATTCAGTCTGAACAAGACTCGGGGTTTCAGCTATGACTATTCTGAACGCCTCTGATTGGACACTGCATTCTAAACTCAACAGAGTCGTGTGTGATTGGTTGTAATGAGCAACGCTGTAAAAACAGCGGAAAAATAATTTTATACAGCAATCGAATATTTTCATTTAATTTTCATTTTCACTATAATTTTATTGAATTTTATGGGAGGTCCGGGACCCCCCCAGTCCCCCCTCAACACTGGTCTTACCTCAGATCAGTTGTAACAGTCCAACCTCCGTGTTTGGACATCCAGCTCAGATTATACTCTTATTCCGTTAAATGCTTTATAATAACAAATAAACAGCCAAAATGATAGTAATATGCATGCTAATAAGCAACTAGTTAATAGTGAGAATTGGTCCCTAAATTAAAGCTTATAGAATACCGTGACCTTATTATTTTGAATTTATTGTTTATACATTAAAATGAGGGACTATAAACAGAAACACATTCATAGGCTTTATTTTGAATACTATTCAGAAGTTCTTGAAAGATAAAAAAAAAAAAAAAAAACTTTTATTCAGCAAGGATGCATTAAGTTGATCAAAAGTTACAGTAAAGACTTTGACATTGTTAGAAAATAAATAAATACATCTAAATAAATTATATATATATATATCAAAGAAATTTATTTAACAAAGTTTGGGAGGAACATGTTCATGTCAGGGGTACACAGGCCAGAGAGAGATGAATAGCGTTCCAAACTAGGCTTTATTTAAAGGGGTCATCGGATGCTAAGTACACTTTTTCATGTTGTTTGAACATTAATGTGTGTTGGCAGTGTATGTGCAAATCTACCCTATAATGATAAAAATCCATGCAGTGGTTTTTAATTAATCTGTAAAAATAATATCCCCTTTTTCAAATCGAGCCATTCTCAGATGCCGCTCCCACGATAGTTAATTGACATGAGTGTCTTACCTCAGATCAGCTGTCTCAGTCCGACCTCCATTGTTTCCCTGCCGGAGCAGGGATGTAAAGAATATCTTAGACTCAGCGATTGAGGTGTTGTGTTGCTGGATGTAATAATGAACATAGTGGTCGTCATTTACTCCCGACATCTGAGCCGCTAAAGATGCAGTGGATTACATTTGTTTGTGAAGGGAATGCGGCTCCCAATCTACATATAGCCGTCTATGTTCGTGTGAAGCATTCATGATCCAGCTTCACTTACAGCATAAGTGAGTATAAGGGTTTTTTATGAATCTTTGCGATTGCCTTTCCTAATAATGAGATAGTTAGCAAGTTTAGTGGCTAAACGTGGCTAAATGAGGCTAAAGTAAACAGGCTCATCACTCCACAGAGAGAAGAGAGGGGCGGGGCGAGCAGAGCTCATTTGCATTTAAAGGAACAATCCCCTCAGAATGGGATGATTTTTGCAGAGCTCATTTTGACAAGGTAAAAAGGGTGTTGTTTTACACAACCATTGAGAATTTTTAACCAAAGTATATTATAGACTTTTCATTAAGACCCTAAAGAATCATATCAACTTGTGGAAAATGGGCATCCGATGACCCCTTTAATACAACAGCATCAATCAGGCAATAGGTGATCAGATAGGAGATGGAGCAGGAGGAGGATCAGACAGGTGAAGAGCCACACACACACACACGCACGTTTACAGGACTGGATGAAGTGAACACTTTCCTTTCTTGTAGGAATATTGCACAACCCTTGGAGATGGAGACCCAGAGTTGATGACTGGAGATAAGGAACTGGATGCTGGAGATCGGAGATAGGAGACTTGGGAGTACAAACAAACAACAGGCAAGTAGGCTTCAGGTGAGTAACAATCCAAGGCAAATGCGTGTGTGTGGCGAAACAAGGAAGGCCTCCAGGGCGGATCAGGGAGCTCGGGGAGCCATGGTGGGTCAGGGAGTTTGGGGGGCCTTGGCGGAGCAGGCAGTTTGGGAGGCCATGGCAACTCAGGGAGATCAAGGGGCCTTGGCGGAGCAGGGAGCTTGGGGGGCCATGGTGGAGGAGAAAGTTCGGGGAGCCATGGTGGAGCAGGGAACTCCTCGACACTCTGCCTGGCTACTGTGGCTATGGGCATATGCAGCAACTGAGTTACACTGGTATTCTCATCATCATGATCCACTGTGAAGGATGAACCAACTAGCAAGAGCACATAATCGATATATTGTGCCAGGGTACCGGTGGTCGTCGCTGCTGGTGCTTGGAGATGGAGACCCAGAGTTCATGACTGGAGATAAGGAACTGGATGCTGGAGATCGGAGATAGGAGACTTGGGAGTACAAACAAACAACAGGTAAGTAGACTTCAGGTGAGTAACAATCCAAGGCAAATATCTGGAAGGTCTTAGACGAGACTAGACGATCTACATGTGTGTGGTGAGTCCTTTTAACCACTGCAGGTGGAATGAGAGACAGCTGGTGATTGTGACTGGATGATTGGAGACAATGAGCAGATGTGCAGCAAGAGGGGTGATGGGAAATGTAGTTCAGATTAGGTGACAGAATTGGTAACAGTTCAGGTAATCCAACCAATCAGTGCAGGAAGAAACCTCTATTTATAGCCATCCCTCACTTCTGTCCTGTGACAGCTTTGAGTAATAGCTGCTAAAAAATTTAGCTTTGCCATCACAAATGAAATTTTTAAAAACATATTTAAAAATCTAAATAAAAACTGTAATTGTTTTTACTCTATTTTGTATCAAATACAGTATAGTATAAAGCCTTGATGAGCAAAAGGGACTTAAAAACATTTCAAAATATTTTTGTAAAACTTTTGAACAGTATATTGTAGATGTTCGAACTGACCTGTTACAGAATGTACTCCTGATTAACTTTAAATAAAATATTATTTAAAATGGTTTAAAATTTTGTATTTGCACTTGTGCAAGGGTGGATGGGGTGGAGGAGAAGGACATAAATGAAGGCAGTAGTTTTTCTCAGCACTGTGGACAAAGACCTCCATTCTGCAGCACTTTCAGCTGCTTGCACTGTGAGAGCTGAGAATGAGCCAAGACTCAATACACATCACACACACACACAATCACATCCAAATCCAAGATGCAGTGTGTGAAACGTGCTTTTGTGCTGCAACAATGACTAAGAAGTCAAAAAATAATGCAGTACGGCTGAGATGTTAAAAATGTGAATCTAAGGCTACTTTGAGAAACGTTTTTCACAGCATTGTTACTTGAATATTTTTAGAGGAAACAAATGGCCTCTGTGACTGTAGATGAACTTGTGCACCATAGCTTAGTTTACATGACTGCATAAGTGAAACACCAAATCAGCCAAAATTTAACCCGTGAATGTGTCAAAAAAAAAGTGATTTCTTGTGTTTCCCTTCAGAAAATTTATGAGCAGCTCAGCCATCACATTGCAACCTTCACGCAACTGATAGCTCTCAGGATGCGTCGGTGACAAGAGCCTCCTGCTGGGTTTGGCTCGTTCCACCAGAGTCCAGCATGACTCTGGAATGGCATCCAGCCAGCAGGATACAGATGAAAGTTCAGCGTGCTCATCCGCGGTGTGAGATTCCTCATGTGATGCAGTCAATGAGCAAGGCCGTCAGTCACTTTGAGGACATTCATTGTGTCATGTTAATGATGTATTCAAAGGGATCGTTTAAAACAGCTGTGATGCATCACACATGATGTCAGTATGTCAAGGACACACAGCTGAAGTCCTCTTGTTGTACATGCACATATTTCTTAATTTTGACAATGGATCCCAAAGAAAACTGTATGAAGATTTTAGAAAAGCAAGTTCTGGGGTTAATGAAACTGAGATGATCTCTATGTTCTTTTCCTTCCACAGTCACATTGATTACTGAAACATCTATATGGGAGATGGTGTAATGAAAGATGTTTCTGAGGATGGCATACGAAACCAAAGCCGTCTGGAACACACAAGTGTAAATCATCACCTTATGCATGTTATGTCACAGCTGTGAATCATACTGTAATGCAGACTGGATCATTTAGGTCATTGTCAGAAATTAACAAAATACTAAGTATAATGAGGACTAAAAGTAGAAAGAATCTCAAATGCTAAATGATAATTTCAAAATGTACTTCAACAGAAATGGGCAGTCTCTTGTCCTGTTGTATTTACTATAGATTTTTGTACAAGTCAGATAACCTGTACAAGAGGTTGTGTAATTCAGAGACATTAGTAAGAAAAATGGGACAGCCTATTTGTACAGGAACATTGAGCAAAAATTGTACATACTGCCACCAATTATTGAAGAAACATTTAATTTTCAATATAAAATGTCTTTAGTTACACTGTATACCAAAGAAATATTGCCTATTTCCCAGGTGTTCACATTAATTTGTCAAGTTTTTGAAAGAAATACTTTTATTAAGGATGCATTAAATTGATTAGTGACATTACCTTTATCATGTTGATATTTACCATGTTACATAATATAAAAAATAGCTGAATAACAATGTTTAAAATATAGTTTAAAATAGAGTAATAACAATGTCTGGAGTTTTAGAGAGCCGAGATTTTTTGTGAACACTTCAAATTCATTCAACAGTAACTACTGTATGCTAGTAAAGTGTTCAAACAAAACTGTATTTGTTTTGTGCAGGAATATTATTATTCTTGCTGTTTGTGTTTAATGTATAATGTGACTTAGGCAGCATCTATATTTTTATAGTTTGACTGGAAACAATTTAAAATAAGATTAATTTTCCATAACAAACATTAAAAAATAATTAATGCCATTACAAATGTATTGTTCATTGTAGTTCAAGTTAGTTTATACATTCAGTAATGTTAACAAATGATATCTTATTGTGTTGCCGTTTCACTATCTCCAGCTTTTTTAAAGAAGAAAATGTAGCCTAACACCCAATAGTCAAATAAAGTCCTCCATTTCTCTCTTCTTATGCACTTATGTAAATATGTAGCTATGCCGTTTCTGTGTGAATGTTTGAACACATTGATTATTGGTGGAATGGGCTGTGAGGCAAGGGGCACCAGGTAAAATTTTGCCTAGGGACAGGCATCAGAACACGTAATTAAACTTATAAAAACAATGGAAGACTATGTGTTGTCCTCCCTAGCAGTGAAATAAACGTGTGAATGTGTGTCTATGCATGTGTTTATGCTGATAAACAGTTTGGCCCTCGAAAACAGTGTGTCAAAGGCATGCTCCAAATGATTTAGTATTTCAGTGATAGCACTTGAGTATCTCTGGAATACAAAAACGCTGGACGTGATTACTGGGATCCAAATCACTTGTGTCTTAACCACATTAAAATGAGACAGGAAAGGCAAACTCCCAAACGTCTTTCTTTAGTTCATATGTTGGATGTATTAATGGAAAGCTTGTACAAGCTGTCTTGTTAATCAAGACATTATGATCTGGTTTCAATGTCTGTTCCATCAACAAAGATGGAACTTTTCAAACGCGGTAATCTGAAGACATAAACAAATCAAACAGTAAAGCATGGTGTTAGTCTATAGCTTAACATCATGCTGACAGGATCAGTGTCAGGGTGTCTATCCAATTCTAAGAGCTGCCAATGGCACCTGAGCCATATTAGTCAATGCCAATTGTAGAATCCAAGTCATGTACTTAAACACTCATGTTACTGTATAGGAATGTTCGTCTGACTGGTGGGAGACAGTGAAGGAGGATGCCTGAAACGGTCAAAACAAGTGGTGAACATATATCAAATATAGAAATCTAGTGATAGTTTAGTGTAAATAGAATACTGAGATGTGTGGTTTGGTTTGTGTGTGGTTTGAATAATGAAAGAAGGACCTTGTTTTTACATCATTTTGCATAATTTTAACTGTGTTCCACTGAGGAAATAAATGTTGTCAGGAGAACGTTATTTATGTCATTCTGAGAGCAGTATTTTAGTTCTGCATAATGTGCTCTCTGTAGTTCTCCAATAACAAAAAAAGCTATTTTGTCCTCAACTGAATCATTTTAATATCCTGTTGAGATTTACTGGGGAAAAAATGAAATCTCTTAACCTTTAAGGTTTAATACCGAGTTATAAGATCTGTATAGGTCATTGCATCTGTTGTAAACAAATACAGTACGCTTTAAAGAATACTGTTGCTATAATAAACATCACCAGACATATATAGACCTACTTGTGTTGGTATACAGACTATGCACTGAAGCCAATTTGATGTTCACAGTTTTCAAAGACAGATCTCTCCCTCCACCTTCTGGCCGAGTGTTTCACTAGCAGCAGAGTATGTTGAGTAGCCTAATAAATCCTAGATACAGTGCGAATTATTAAACAATAGTAGCTCAGTTTATAAATGGTGTTTATATATAAATTACAATTTTATATTACTTAAATTGTAACTTTTTGTTTACGTCAGAAATACCCATATTCACTGGCAGATTTTTTATTTAAGTTTAAAAATAATAAATTGAACAATAAATCAATATTTTTTTGCAGAAAATATGGTTTGCTCTCACACATCTCATCAAAAGTCACAATAAGAGAAGTCTGACGCAGGAGAACCTTACAATGCTAAGCTTATGCCCTTGGGAATGAGGCTTACAGTTCACATAGACTCTCTGTACATGTAAAAGGTACAGAGAAAAACAGAATCTAACATTCACACAACACAGTATAATATCTTAAATATAATATCTTCTTATAATATCTTGCAGGTATTCGAAGAAAGATAAATAAACATATCCACTATTGGACAAAATTAATGTCTAAGACTCAAAGACATGCGTAGGCCTATGTTTTTCTTTCACCTTTCTGCCCGATAAAACTAAAAAAAAAATTTTTTTTTTATACAACGCTAATGTGATTTTGATGTTACATACAAATAGAGACTTTAGCTAGGTTTATTTTAAGTTCTAGGAAAGATCTTAATTAGAGGTGTGCAATAAATCTGAGTCAGCACAGCACAGCCCCTGTCTTACGTCGATGCAGCGGCTGTATCCAAGTCCGTAACTACAAACCTCATCATCATCATCCTCAACAACATGGCGCCAGCGTACAGCTGGACCGCACATAGACGCCACGGCACTTCTTCAACAAGTTACTTTACTCACTAAACGCAGCGTCGCGAAGATTTTTGTATCTTTTCTTTTTACTTTTCTTTTTACCGATTTTGTTTGTTCTTTTTGACAAGCAAAGATCAGCCTTTTTGGACATCTTAGTCTCCAAAACTCACCTGCTTTAGCAAAAAGAACAGACCGTACTGGACTCACTCACTGTTGCTGTATTTCTCAAAGTAAAAGGAAAGTGAGCACTGAGATTACGCAGACGTGGAAAGTACTTTTTTCCAGAAAATAAGCCATGTAACTGCGTTCGAAAGGCTTTTCTTTAGAGGACATGCATCTAAACATGAGCGAAAATAACTGTCCATTTGAGGAAAGGGATAGAGACAGACTTCCTCCTATACTAAATCATGTAAGTATTTATCTGCATTAAATCAAATATTGCTGACTATGCTTAACATACCTTACGAATATACAAGTATAACATAGTAAAATATCATATGCTACTTGAATGCATTTTTTGTACTGTATTAATGTGAATTTAGCTATATGTTTAATGCATCATCGCTTTTGAATTGGTGCGGTTATACTAATAAGAATTATTTATATTGGATTCTTTATTAAATTAGCTTACTGCTGAGACAACACACTTTTCGTAGTGTTAAGTAACTCCGTTATAGCGTTAAAGTTAAAGTCACCGTAAAAGCGGCATATCTGATTCATGGAATATTTATAAATAGCTCAACCTACTGCAAGTACAGCGCATTTTCTTTTAGTGATTTTATATTTTCCTGGTGTTGAAAGCGCCCAGAATACATCAGCCATTAATGTTCAGTTTCGCAAAACAACACTGATGCTGCTGGTTACGCAATGAGTGACACAATTAACAAGGTATTGATTTCCTCCACTATTTTTTATTTTAATTTTGTTACTAAAACTTATTTTTATTCAAATATTAGAATAAGGGGGAGGGGCATATATTTTTAGTATGTTTTATTTTTGCTTAATTAGATGTTAATGTGTCAGTTTAGTGTAGTATAGTAAATATAGTTTATTTTAGTATCTGTTCTCTGTTGCCATTTGTTTTATCATCAGAGTACAGGTGTGCTACAGCACAGTTGTTTTCTAGAAATATTGGAATATAACGAAGATCATTTCATCGGCAGAGCTTGGATCGCGGACCGAAGCTTCCTTTTCCCTCTTATGGAAGCTTCATCTCCACCCTGAATCACAAAAGAGAGTCAGGCAGCCACAGTTTTTCTTCTCCCCTCCTGCTACCTGCAGTCAAACAAGGTCAGACTGCTTCCAGCACTGCTAGTTTTGGCTAAATCTTGTTACGTAACTTGATTTTGTTTATATTATTAAACAAATTTTATCCATCCATAGTCTGTGCTTTAAGTGTACAAGCAGATAACTCAAGCAAGGGTTACTGCAGCTTTAAAATGATATGCATGAGTGATTTAAAGGTAATTCCTATTTACAACAACAAAAAAACTCATTGCATTTCAAAGCAGTCCATTTGGCTGCTTTGAATTAATAACCACTTCACTGTTTCAAGCAGATGTTTTCCTTTCTTTGTCTTAGAGATCAAAGATGTTGTCTATGTGATGTGTTCATCTTCAAGTCTATGACAGGCACAAGTGTGCTCACGCCTAACATGTCTTTAGCACAGATGAACTGGGGACTTGTTATGAAGACTCTACATGGACTGGGGCCTGACGCAGTGCTAAAGCTCATTAAATGTTCTCGCTTTACCTTGTAAATTCACTGGGCGAACCTTGAAAACGTCAGTTGTTCCTACTCTAGTCCACAAGTACAAATCGTTTTGTCAATCTTATGTCATCAGGTTTAATCAGTGCATTTCTTGAGAATTAAAGGACTAGGGTTCCTTTAAATATAATAACACTCTGTGCTGATGGTGATTGCACGTTACCAGGTGGTTGTTGGGATGCTGAGAGTCATTGTTTAGACAGTTGTTTCTGATAAGATAATGACAAATGATTCTTAGCTGTAGAATGATTGGAGAGCATGATGAACGGCCCACTTTGCTTATATTGTGAGCTGCTGTCTAATTCGTTCTCTGTGCGTTTGTTTTCAGTGAGAGAGCTTCCCCCAATATGTCCAGATGTGAGACAGAAGCATCGTATCTCTATTGATGTTCTCCCTCCAGAGGTGAAGGCTCGTTTTGTCTCAGAACCCATTATTCCCATTCGGACCAAAACCGCCAAAGAGTTTCAGTGCGTACCTCTTCCTTTAAACACCGTGCAGTATTCCCAGGTCAGCTACAGTGTGTGTAACTGTGTTTTTGTCTGGCTGTAGGGACGATGTTGAAAGGGCAACTATCTCAGGGGATTGGAAGCATGTCCATGATTTCTACTTGACCACATTTGACTCCTTTTTGGAACTCAATGGTGCATTTAAGGTGTGTTGAAGCTCCCAATGCACTGTCTTGTTCGTGTTTTAAATGTTTTTGCTAGGTTGCTGTTGATTGTTTTCATATTGTCATCATGTTTTCCTGAAATCTCTATTGAGCATAGGCTTATTTTGGCAGAAAGGCCCAAATTAACCACAGCTTTTACTGTGAATTATCAGTTCATTTAGTGTGTGTAAAATATAACAACAATCATTTAAAGTACAATTGTTTTTTAAAAATGTTTTACTAGTTGCTCAGTTATTAATAGCATATAATTGACTTGTCTAAATGTGTTTTTATTTAGGCTTTTGAATAATGGTCAGTTTTATGAATGAAACATCCTTTTAAGTGTAGCCAATGTTTTTAATGAGAACTCTTGGAAGTCGGTGGAAAAAGTAACCGTGAAAGTCAGGAAAGGAGGAAAACTGAACATTTTGGTCTCCAAATGAATCAATGAGCTCATTCAGGGAGTAAAAAACAACATCTGCATATGGTTTCATCAGAAAATGTTATTCTTATATGAGGTGAATGTTTTACCATCCATTTTATATGTGAAGTATATATAAAACGCACCGTGTGGATGGTAGAAAGTATAATTAATGTTTTTATGTTTTAATTTTCTTCTCAGAAAGAAGCAAATGCTCCCTACAACACTATTGAAGACTCAGGAATAAACATCAAATTTGTCAATATTGTTTATGATGCCTTACTCCACACGGTAAGAAACTTTCCACTGCAAGAACTGACTGAAGTTCTCTTATAACTGAATTAAACAGTAAGCCATTGTGCTTTGTCTGTTGTTTATTATTTTTTTTTTAACAAAATTGGTTTAATCTGGCTAATTTGCAGCCTGCGGACACACAGAGATCAGTCCTGAAGGGAATTATTAATAGCTTATTAAGAGAATGGAAAGGGTGAGTAGTGCATTGTGTTCTCTCACTGAAGCACTAAAAAAGGACATGAAGTCTTTGCAGAAAATAGTGATTAAAAAAGAATCACTGTCAGTTTTGTTTCTGTATTTTTAGGCCTCGCACAAAGGATGACCTTAGAGCGTATTTTGTTCTTGTCCAGGTAATGGCATTGTTTTTTCTTTCTTGTTTATGAAGACATGATTCGTTTTGTTTATCTCTTAAAAAAGCAGTGTTTCTCTATTACACATCCTTGCTTAATGGGTTGATCTTCAGTAGATTATCAAAAAGTTGTTGTTTTCTGTTATAACCTGAACTGTAGTTATTTGTCAGAAAAACTGGCTTTAAATTTTAGATCTAAATTGGGGTGTTTGAATTAAACTAAGATGCATAAAATGTATACATAAAAAATAAAACTAATACATTTTAAAAAGCAGAATTTATAGTAGTTCAATTCTATCAGAAAACATTGTGACATCTAATCTAATAATCACTGCACTAATCAGTGATTATTCAATCTGTCGTTCATATCCGATCTACGACTCGTTTAATGACTTATGAAATGTATGAACAAATTAATTCACGATAATGAATCATTGCAGAGCACAGTCTGAGAGTAAAAGTTGACAGTTTAGGAGAGTGTGTTTTACCTCAGCTTCTTGCACAATAAAATGTGATTAACAAATATAGTGATGTAAAGTTTGGTGCTCGTTGGAAAAATTAGTTTTGAGAACAGCTGATCTACTGTCTACTACTTTAGTTTGTTACCCAAACACTGCTGTTACTTACTAGTGACCAAGCCCATGCCATTAATACAAAATTGCCTTCATTACACATAACCCAAAGACATGTGATACTTTTCTGTAATACCTGTAATTTCCCTTTTGCAAAGCAAAGCAGTTATCTGCGTGCGATCCTATAGATGTGCACTTACACAGCAAAATTGCTCTAATCTGTCTTTGATTTGCCCTTTGTGTTGGCAGCCACGTTAAACACCCCAGGCTAAGTAAGAGGCGAATCGGAGTTTCAGGAAACTCTTGATCTCCTCTCACACCACATGGCCCATTGACTCCAGCCATAGCTCTGCTCTGGTGCAGACAGATCATGAGCTAAGTGTTTACTTCACACATGACCAGCGCAGGCTGGCCTGGGACTGTCCAAATAAGGACACAGCCACTGGATGTAAGCCTGGGAAGCCGTGGGCAGAGAGAGAGAGAAAAAGAGAGACGATGGCTTGGTTAGCCGGGATTTGATTCGTTTTGGGTTTTCAGCTTTATGAAACTTTTTTTTTTCTCTCCATTTGATGGGGATCAGTGGTGGTGAGGGTTAGACGTTTTCATAAACAGAAGCATGTACAGATGTCGTGCTTCTCCGGAGTTTGCATATAGCTGTATTCATCTCCAGACTGTTGATGGGCTCTCTGACCTACATTTCTCTAGAGGACATGATGAAATTGAAAAGCAGAGGCAATTATTGGGCTGATCTGTCTGCCACTAATGTCAGGCAGCCTCTGTATTATTTGCGTTTGCTGTGCCTAAGGAAGGGATGAGGTCATACTGGAGAGGAAAAGAGCTGGTTTCCGCTGCAATGCCACTTCTTATTAAAAGCCAGACTTCTTTCTCTGCTCCTAAATGAAAAGTTATATTTCCTTTTTGAAGTTTACTGAAATGCCTCTCTGTGTCGCAGAACCCTCAGTACACCAGCCCAGCCACATATGTCATCTATGCACACTTACTGAGGCAAATAGCAGCCCTGGCTGAAGCAGACCACCATTTCCTGATGCACTGGTTTAAAAAGTGAGTCTGTACAAGAAAGCAATTCACAATGGAAAAGTCTAGCTCCTTTTCCCTAATTTCTTTTAAATAAATGAGCTATTTGGCTTTTTTTGCACTCTTAGTAGTAGTGGTTTTAATTGTGAATGTGTAAATCCAACAAATAGCAGAGCTAGTGAGTGTCAAGTCATTACACAAATTGACCGTAAAAAAAGTGTATACGGATTATATCTTCCTGCTTACAATATGTTTCATCTTTCAGGCTGCCTCAGAAGCGCTTTAAACAGCTGGTGGAGCGCTTGCAGCTCTTCATCACTACCCGCCTATTTCCTGCCAAGCCAGAGGAGTTGCCGCCCATGGCCAAATGCTCCTGGTGGATTCCCTCAGCCACTAAAGTCCTTTCCCTGCTTAGTGAGTACTACTGTGCTAGCCACTAGAGAGGGCCTGGAGAAGTCAAGATGCTTTCTCGTAATTCTTTAAAACTGATTCTGAACCAAAAAAATCCTAACATTGGTTTTGTTTTAACAGATGCTGCAAACAGCATTTCCTCTCCCCCTATTATCCCTTTCACTGATTTCTACAACCTAACATTGGACCACATAGACTTTATGGAGGATTACCACACGTGGCAGGCTCACGGAAATTCATACAGGTGTGACAGCAAAAATATAATTTCAAACATTTAAAAAAAAAATGTTTTCTTATTTTAATAAGCATAATGTCATGTTTTAAGCATTAAAGGAAAAGTTCATTTCCAGAACAAAAATTTACAGATAATTTTCTCACCCCCTTGTCATCCAAGATGTTCGTATCTTTCTTTCTTCAGTTGTAAAGAAATTATGTTTCTTGACAAAAACATTCCAGAATCAAACAAACAACAAACCAGAAGTTTTCTCCATATAGTGGACTGCTGTGGTGCCCATGAGTTTGAACTTCCAAAATGCAGTTTAAATGCAGCTTCAAAGGACTCTAAATGATCTCAGCCGAGAAGGAAGGGTCTTATCTAGCAAAACGATGTCATTTTCATAAATAAATTAATATTTGTACACATTTTAACTACAAATGCTAGCTCTGCATTGCGCATGTGTACTTTGTGCACTCCTGTTCAAACCAGTTAAGGTACGCCAAAAAACTCCCATCTCATTTTCTCCTCCAAATTCAAAATCATCCTACATCGCTGCAGACGTACCGACTTCAAAAAAAGTAAAACAGCGAAGTAGGATGATTTTGAATTTGGAGAAGAAAATGAGATGGTAGTTTTTTGACATACCCTAACTGTATTAACCCAGATTACAGAGTATTCGCATGCGCATCGCAGAGACAAGATGGGCATTTGAGGTTAAAAATGATATAAATTGTACATTTGTTTTAGGAGCGCAGCGATGTAGGACGATTTTGAATTTGGAGGAGAAAATGATATGGGAGTTTTTTGACCAACCCTAACTGTTTTGAACAGTGCACACAGTACGCATGCACAACACAGAGCTAGAGAAGACGAGCATTTGTGGTTAAAACGTGTACAAATATTAATTTATTAAAAAATGACTGATCATTTTGCTAGATAAGACCCTTCTTCCTCGGCTGGGATCATTTAGAGCCCTTTGAACACAAATATCTTGGATGACAATATGGTGAGTAAATTATCTGTAAATTTTTGTTCTGGATGTGAACATTAAAAATTGCTATTTAAATTTACTTAAAACTTTAAACTTACATGATTAATGATTATTTATGTATTTATTTATTTATTAGTAAGACTGCACTCAATTGTTTAAAAGTGACAGTAAAGACATTTATAATGTCGCAAAAGATTTTAAATAAATGCTTTTTATTCTTTTAAACTTTCTATTCATAAATCCTGAAAAAAAGTGTCACAGTTTCCACAAAAATACTAGGTAGTACAACTTTTTCAGCATTAATAATAATGCTAAAAATAAGTTATGAGTACCACATCAACATATTAAATGATAGGTGAAGGATACTGTGACACTAAAGAATGGAGTAGTTTTAAATTGTAATAATATTTTATAATATAACTTTTACTGCATTTTTGATCAAATAAATGTGAATATTGTGTAGTGACCTAGTGAACACTTTAAACTTCTACCCAAGACCAAGTAATTTTTGATCTGTATCTTCTCAGGTTCACCTTTTGTCAGTTCCCTTTCATCCTGTCCACAGTGGTGAAGAAGGCCATCATCCAGAGAGACTCTGAGCAGCAGATGATCAGCATGGCCAGGGTGAGAATTCACCTGCACAATGAGCTCTGACTGTAGCCAAAACTGTCTTAAGATGAAAAAGCTAGTCTCTGTTTGGGAAAATATGTGTTCTAGTTTGAGAGTACTTTCTGATAACAATCCTAGCTTGGGTGGGGCGGCCATTCCTATGGCTCCCTCCCAAACATATGTGTCCAGACTGTAGGATAAACAGACACGTGGCTGGAGAATAATATCATCATACACCGCAAGTAGACAGACATAATCTGTCTAAGAAATGTGTTACTCAGAAACATAGAGACATGGAATAAAACCTAGATGCTGGCTATGTTCTGCAAACTCGTTTCTTGACTGATAAATGCATTCCTCTCTATGTCTAATGCAGCAAACCCTGGTGGACAAGGTTTCTCGCAGGCAGAGGGTGGATATGAGTCTGCTGTTTCTCAACATTAAAGTTAGGCGTCTGCAGCTGGTCAGTGACTCACTGGATGAGGTAATACTGCTCGGTACAGATCTGTAAACGTAGAATTCCGCCTGTTCCTGTAGGTGTTACCAGGAGCTCCCTTAAACCACTGAAAACTATTTAACTCTAGAGCAAGACATACTTTTGTATAGGATGCATGCATTGCTCTGTATAAAGTAGCACAAATCGACATTTTGTTTTTCTAGACTGAGAGGACTTTCAGCCAGCAGCATGTACATTATGTTCTGGAAAGTTCTAAGTCTGGCTAAGACTTAATTTGGAAAAATGGCCCCTCCATAAATGTGTTCCTTTTTTTAATAGCTTTCAAGAAAGCGAGCAGACCTGAAGAAAAAACTGAAAGTGACGTTTGTTGGGGAAGCGGGGTTGGACATGGGTGGACTCACAAAAGAGTGGTTTCTTCTCCTGATTCGACAGATTTTTCAGACAGACTACGGTAAGACAGTCAGGACATTCAGTGCCAGTCTAGGACAGTATATAGGTGGTAACAACTGGAAAAAAATCTGAATAAATCTGTTGTCTCATTAAAAAATGTTTAAGCATATTTTTAAACACACATTTACTTGAGAGGCAACATGCCATAAAATGTTAAGACTACTAAAACGTTTACTCTCAACATCTTAACAAAGATGTCTCGCCAGTAACACAATTTAGTGAGGTTTATTAGAAAAAAATAAATAAATAAATATAAAAAAAACAGTTGAACAATGATATTCAAAACCGTAATCAGCAATGCAGTTATATGTGTGTTTGTGTGTATATTTGTACAAACACACACACACACGCATACAGTTGATATCTGAAGAATGAGCATAATTCCTAACACTGTCTTACAAAAAACATTTCTTAGAAAGTAACATAAAATTTGTGGACATTATAAAAGTAAATAAAAAATAAAGAGAAAGAAAAGTGATGTGGTTAGATGAACTTATTAAATTAAAACTACCTTAAAGGGGTCATCGAATGCTCATTTTCCACAAGTTGATATGATTCTTTAGGGTCTTAATGAAAACTCTATAATATACTTTTGTTAAAATTTCTCAATGGTTGTGTAAAACAACACCCTTTTTACCTTGCCAAAATCAGCTCTGCAAAAATCATCTCATTCTGGTCGAGGCTGATTTAAATGCAAATGCACTCTGCTTGCCCCGCCCCTCTCCTTTCTCTGTGGAGCAACAAGCCTGTTTACTTTAGCCGCGTTTAGCCGCTAAACCTGCTAACTAGCAGATTATTAGGAAAGACGATCGCAAAGATTCATAAAAAAAACCTTATACTCACTTCTGCTGTAAGTAAAGCTGGATTACGAATGATTCACGCAAACATAGACGGATATATGTAGATCGGGAGGCGCATTCCCTTCACAAACAAACATAATCAACTGCATCTTCAGCGGCTCGGATGTTGGGAGTAAATGACGACCACTACATTTATTATTACATCCAGCAACACAACACTTCAATCGCTCAATCGGAGATATTCTTGATTAACTTACATCACTGCTTCGGCATCGAAGCAAAGAGGGTGGACTGTTACAACTGATCTGAGGTAAAACGCTCATGTCAATCAACTATCGTGGGAGCGGCCTCTGTCGGTGTGACGCCACAACAACAGGCATCTGAGAATGGCTCGATTTGAAAAAGGGAATATTATTTTTACAGATTAATTAAAAACCATGCATAAACACAATTATAAACACAAGCACTGACTAGAGTAAATAAATTAGCACGATAATATCATATATCTGCGATCTTGCAGGCTGAGGATAGGACTCAGCACTACCGTAGTGTATTATTTACTCACCCTCCATGCATCCTAGGTGTACATAACTTCCTTCTTTCAGACAAATGCCATCGGAGTCTAATAAAGTACATCCATCCATAATAAAAAAGTGTCTCACACATCTCCCGGCGGTCTCCTGTAGCGAATCAATGTGTTTTTGAAGAAAAATATCCATATTTAAAACGTAAGATTCACTGTTAATCTAGCTTGCACTAACTGCTTTGGTTAGGGGCGTGGCAGTACCGAAACACCGTTTAAGCTGTTCGGCAATCGCAACACACTGTGATAGCTAATCAATCATAACACATTTCCTTTTTTCGGAAGACGGGCCTTCATTAAACCTGGAACAAATCGAGCCATTAGTGCCAGGCTGGGAGAAAGTTATTGTAATAATGTAAATTATGTGAAAAATAATGCATTTTTCGAACCACCAAGCATGAGAGCATGTTCTAGTACACCTGCAAAACAAAATCAAGACTTTGAAAAAGAGCATAATATGATATACCACAATCCTGCACATATACACATTTATTTAAAAAATTGCGGTTGATGAGATTTTTTTGTTTCTTGTTTTTCAAAAAGAAATCTTGTATGCTTACCACTGTATTTATTTAATCAAATATACAGTAAAATAGTAATAATGTGAAATATTATTATAGTTTAAGGACTGTTTTCTGTTTCATTTTTTTTAATATTTAATTGATACTTGTGATTCCTGAATTTTTAAAGCTGAAACATTTCTTATCAATGTGGAAAACAGTTGTGCTGCTTAATATTTTTGTGGAAACTGATACTTTTTTTTATCTGAATTTTTATTATTATAGGGTAGATTTGTACATACACTGCCAACACACATTAATGTTCAAACAACATGTAAAAGTGAACTTAGCATCCGATGACTCCTTTAAATTAAACTTTTTTTGTAGAAGCCTTCATTCTTATGTCACAGTGAAAATCAGAAAATCTTGATGATTTTATCAAGTATCAGGTATATTTCTATAACACAGCAATGATAAAGTGAAAATAAATGATATTAAAATATTAAAATGCCTGGTTCAACAGGGTGCTCTAGTAAGAAAGTATCTTCAAGACTTCAAGTATCAGTCCTCTTCCAGTCTTTATTCCTCATTTGCGTAATTTTCGTAGATAGTGTGTGTAAATAAATGACACAATCAGTGAATGCTGCTCATTCTTAGTGAATAGCAATTGTTTTTTTCTGTGTCTTTGTGTCTTATTGCAGGCATGTTCACGTATGTGAAGGAGTCCCACTGTCATTGGTTCAGCAGCTGGAAATGTGACAACTACTCTGAGTTCCGATTGGTTGGAGCCGTATCCTTTCATTTCCCTGCAGTTTATACAGTATAGGTGGTCACGTGTGGGTGTGACAAACTTAAAATAGCACATAAATACAGAGTCAGCTCCCATTTGGCACATACATCTGACGTTCATTCTCGTCCTTCTGTTTTCTGGTGGGAAAAGTATTCTCTGCCACCAATCTGTGCTATGCATATGTTATTTTTGTGCCATGTGATTTGTAAATGTCAAGAACACAAGGTTATAATGCAATATGACGCTAATGACAGATACACAGATATAGTTATGGTTAAGAAATGGTTTTGTAAGCGATGTGGTGTGTGAGCGGGCACGTGTCAGAGTCGAGAACTGGTCCATACGGTGCTCTCGGGAACATGTGGGGAGAGACACGGTGGCAGCCAAAGCCTACCATGTCCTGCTGTTACCCCTCTAATTGTCCCCCCTGGCTTAGGCTTCTCAATGCATGTGGCTGCAGGTCCAGCGCAGTGCCTCAGAGCTCTCTCTCCTTCAGCACAGAATTGCTGTGTCACATCAGTGAAAAATTATGAAATAAAGATTCTTTTGTTTTGTCTCGTTAGGAACAGCCAGGGCTCGGTTTGTGTTGTCTCATGGTTGCAGTCCTCATGGAAACTGTCCCGCCTGTCTGCTCTCTCCCCTCTCTCTCCTGAGCTGAGGACTTTTTTCCATCACCCTCACTACACATATGGAGAGCACATGGGGCTGAGTTGTCAGCTACAGCTGAAAGCACTTATGTGTAGGGCTCTTCACATTTTCCTCTAAATGTATTGTACACCTGCTGGGTGTTCTTTCATGCATCTTACTGTGCTGCTATACTGTAGGTGATGTAGACTACCAAACCTTAAATAACTTCTCTAATTGCAACACTAGTGGCACAAACAGATTAGCCAGTGTTTCAACCACTCCCTTCATCTTCACTTGTTTTTAAATTGTGCTGCTCAAACAGATTACAATTCCATTTGCTGCCACTAGTTGCACTGAAAATTACAGACTTTAAAGTTGAGATGAAAAGGAAGCAGTGACAGATCTTTTCTTAAGTATTATGACATTCTTTTGAGTAAAATCATTTATTGGAAAAAATGGTAGGGCGTGGACTAGAAGGAGGCAGATCTGAATTTGAGCTTACAGTCGTGTAGGAATGGGGAAGGGTTTAAGCAGACAAAATGCTTGGAGAAGTTCTCCATATTTCACCAGAGGCATACAAGCCAGCTAGGAATCATTATTTGCTACTTGCTGTTGCTAGTCAGAAGTTGGTGGCTTTAGTGGAGGAGCATTCTTATTTAAGAGAGCACTAGTACATTAGCATATAGAGCCCTCAAAGCTAACATACATGCACTGAAATGCACAAAACTTCAGAATTTATTTTAAAGGGGTGCTATTATGCTTTTTTCCTTTTTGAACTTTAGTCAGTGTGTGGTGTGTATCTTTGGGCATAAAAAAGATCTACAAAGTTACAAATCTCAAAGTCCACTCCAAAGGGAGATATTTTGTTTTTAAAAAAATCTCTTTTCAAAAACTACAGCGAACGGCTCCTTTGGACTACAGTGTTTGTTTTCAGCATGCAATGATGTCACAACGTGGACCATTGGAATGTCATTAAATTAAATCCCACCTACGGAAATTCGAATTGTTGGGTGGTGGGTAGGGACGAGGTGGGGGATTAGCCTAACTTTAGCGATGCAGCGCGGCAGGTATAAACAAGCATTGACTAGAGTAAATAAATTAGCACGATAATATCACATATCTGCGATCTTGCAGGCTGAGGATAGGACTCAACACTACCTTAGCGTATTATTTACTCACCCTCCATGCATTCTAGGTGTACATAACTTCCTTCTTTCAGACAAATGCCATCAGAGTCTAATAAATTGCATCCATCCATAATAAAAAGTGTCTCACACATCTCCCGGGGGTCTCCTGTAGCGAACTGATGCATTTTTGTAAGAAAAATATCCATATTTAAAACGTAAGATTCACTGTTAATCTAGCTTGCGCTAACTGCTTTGGTAAATTCGCCAATCGCAACACACTGTGATAGCTAATCAATCATAACACATTTTCTTTTTTCGGAAGGTGGGCCTTCATTAAACCCGGAACAAATCGAGCCATTAGTGCCAGGCTGGAAGAAAGTTATTGTAATAATGTAAATTATGTGAAAATAATGAGTTTTTTGAACCACCAAGCATGAGAGCATGTTCTAGTACACCCCCAAAACAAAATCAAGACTTTGAAAAAGAGCATAATATGATCCTGCACATATACACATTTAAAAATTTGGGGTTGATAAATTTTTTTTGTTTCTTGTTTTTCAAAAAGAATTCTTGTATGCTTACCACTATATTTAATCAAATATACAGTAAAATAGTAATAATTCTGAAATATTATTATAGTTTAAGTACTGTTTTCTGTTTCATTTTTTAATTATTTAATTGATACCTGTGATTCTTGAATTTTTAAAGCTGAAACATTTCTTATCATCAATGTGGAAAACAGTTGTGCTGCTTAATATTTTTGTGGAAACTGATACTTTTTTTTTATCAGAATTCTTTGTTGAATCGAAAGTTCAAAAGAAAAGCATTCATGTGAAATTATAATCTTTTGTAATATTATCAATGTCTTTACTGCCACTTTTGATGAATTTAATGTATTCATACAGAATAAAATAATTAATTAAAGTTAAAAAAAAATCTAATTGACCCAAACTTTTAAATGGCAGTATAGTTTGGTAATTTATAGATATCCATTGGCTTGGTTATGACTAAAACTCAATTGAACTTGTAAGGTGATCATTAGCCTTTGGTTTCTGACATAGCCATTGTATAACAGAAGGCTGGAGGTGTGTGTCAGGTCTGTTAATCCTTCCAGCTGTGCATACTTAACCCCATCTGTCAGCTCATGGGCTTGGCTGTGTACAACAGCATCACACTGGACATCCGCTTCCCCCCTTGCGTCTACAAGAAGCTGCTGACCCCGCCCATTGTGCCATGTGACCTCGACACCCCCGTCGGCATGGCGACCCTCACCCTGGACGACCTCCAGCAGATTATGCCTGTATGTACACAAGCTGTGACACACCACATGGTATATTATTCAGTCCAGCCAAATCTAGATGAACACAAGTTTGTCAGTCACTGATTGGGTGAACCACCTGCTGTCACTGTGTAGTGAGGTATTATTATTCCAATATAAAG
Organism: Labeo catla; assembly: GCA_012976165.1. Taxonomy (NCBI): domain Eukaryota; kingdom Metazoa; phylum Chordata; class Actinopteri; order Cypriniformes; family Cyprinidae; genus Labeo; species Labeo catla. Next base: position 487,205 of record VONZ01000170.1, read on the forward strand.
TAATCCAGCAGCCCAGCATATATGTACTATCTAGGATGTGATGCTCATTATTTGGTAACACTGTGCTCACTCAGCCATATATAAACAGTGTAGATGGCTGACAGAATAACACTGAGTCAGAAATAGCTCTTGCATTATCTTTTGCACATCCAGGGTGTCACCCAGCTGCTCACACACTCTCCTGTTGTCTAGTCACCTGGATAAGATTAATAAGCCTCAGATGGTGCATTGTTCTGAGGACAGCAGTAATAGCGCTCTGCTGGCTTTCAGCTCTGCTGATAAAGTCATGCCTGTCTTGTGAATTTCACAGCAGCCTTTGAAGTATTATGCTTTCCTTTCTTTTGAACTCCTTAACCCTTCAAATGCTAGTTTCTAATGAAATTATTATGAGAAAAAAAGCAAACAAACAAATGATCGTCTGAATGTAGAACAAGTCTGATTTTACTTACCATTCAAAAGTTTATGGTCAGTATGATTTTTTTGCAACAAGGATACATTAAATTTAGCAATTAACATTTATACAATTTAACATTTATAATGTTACAAAGTTCAAATAACTGCTGTCCTGATCTCTCTATTAATCAGTGGATCTTGGAATGTTTCACGGTTTCTAGAAAAATATTAAGTAGCATTAATCAACAGTGATAATAGTAAGAAATGTGCAGCGAATCAGCATGTTGGAATGAATTAATTACTGTGTATTTTAAATATATTAAAATAGAAAATGTTTTTTTTTATAATAGTTCACAATGCTAATGTTTTACTGTATTATTGATTAATGCATCCTTGTTAAGAATAAGCAATTTTTTTTTTTCAAAAACATCCAAACACAAAACTTTTGAATGATAGTGCTAGGTAGTTTAATCATTTCTCCAACTTTGAACTATGAGATGAGAAACATCTGAGTAAACTGGACTTTTTACCCTGTAGTCACTGATATACAAGTTTTGTTGTAACTTCTTTGTGTGACAACTAACCTTAGTCTACCCTATATTTTAGAGTTGTTTTTTTTTGTTTGTTTTTTTTTTTAATGGTGTATTATTAAGCTTAGCAAGATCACAGGCAAAATTTTAAATACATTTAATTTCAAGCACATGGGATAATCATTGAATGGACTGAATGTTCCAGTATAGTTTTAAGTTAATTTATGTTTTCTTTTGGTGACATAATGATGTGCTTGTCCCAATTCAGCCAGTGCTTGCCCTCATGTGTCCAGCAGAGGGCACCCAATATTAGCTGTTTTTTCTGCAGTAGCGCTCTTTGTCATAATACAGACTATGTATGCTGGAATTTAATGTACAAGAGGTTGATTGTATTTTAAAATACTACTTAAGCTCTGCTTTCTTATTTATTCCCCTTCACTCTCGTGTTACTGCAGAATCAGATTTAAATGAGCCAGATGTTCTGTTTTAACAGTCTCTGGCTTCCTCAAAACTTACATAACTGCCTGCGGGCGTTATTTGCTTCCTTGTTTCAAACTTTTTTCCAAAGGTGATGTGGAATCTCTAAAGCTACTTTCTTAATATGAAAAAACTACATTTCAGAAATTTGCGTCAAACAGCACATTTCTCCCATTTGTTACCGTTTTGCCACACAGATTTTTAACTAAAATGAAGCGCTTCCTATAACAGAACATATGATGCTCTCACAGTCACAGAAACCTCACATAATGTTACATACAGTATGCTGGAACTTATTATGATTTGTATAGAAAAGTGTCCCTTCTACTGCATTGTTTACTAAAGTAGAAATACACATTATGGGGCACATAAAAATCTAGGAATTCAAAAATCACTTGTTTGTCAAATGTGAGTTTTTCTCTGTGCATTTTAGGATCTTGCTCATGGACTTGGGGAACTCCTCAGCTATGAAGGGAACGTTGAGGAGGACTTCTATACCACGTTTCAGGTGATTCCCCTCCAGACTTGACCTACACTGATGTTTGCTCTCACAGACTTGTTTCTCGTTTCATTGTATGTAATAGATAAGTGCGTTTGCCTGATTTAATGATGTGATAACGTCTGCAGATAATGGAGGTCATTTACATACTTTTTTTCTTTTAGGTTTTTCAAGAAGAACTTGGAGTGGTTAAGTCATATAATCTGAAACCAGGAGGGGACAAGATCCCAGTAACAAACCTGAACAGAAAAGGTGAGAGTCTCTACTCTCAAGTTATGTGCATGACTGGGTTTTTCCTTTTTAACATGAATTGTCTCATTGTCTTATTACTGCTACTAAAGGATTGATCTGTTTATCCCTGCACAGAATATGTCCAGCTCTACATTGATTTCCTGCTGAATAAGTCCATCTACAGGCAGTTCGCTGCGTTCTATCATGGTTTTCATAGCGTCTGTGCCTCAAATGCCCTGATGGTGAGTTTGTATAGTTTTCGCCAAAATACTTATAACATGGTAATTAAAAGGAATTCTGAAGGGAATACTCTGGAAGCAAGTACGTAGAAGCCAAGAAACAGCTTGACATTTAACTTCAGCTAGTAATTTTTAACAGCTAGTGCTGTTGTGAGGCACAGCAAGCCCTGGAATATTCTACAAGTGGCTCTCAGACAGAGAGAGTTTCAGGGGCAGGAGAGAGGGCAGGGTCTGTGGGCCGTTTTGTGTGTGTGTGAAGGCTACATTTGTGTATGGGCTGTCCCTTCCCCCTCTGTTGGAAGGGTGCCCTGTAACTGGGCCTGCTTTGTTTGTTCAATCTCCATACCATATCCAGGCTCTTCAGCTACTGGCTAGAAGAGACCTCAGACTCAAGGTTGTATAGAATGAATACATAGAAACCCCCAGAAAATTGCAATGTATTTAGCATGTCAATTGGAATCTCAACAAAGACTCAGTTTCTTGCAGACAAACTAGTTTGAGAAATTTTGGAATGTTCTCTTTTTTTTTTTTTTTAAACATTGTAATTCTGTCTGACTATAAAACAGTATATTAATAATAGTAATAATAATGCTCAGTATATAATCCCTAGTAAAAAAGTAATCGATTTAAAATGCATTTATTTCATACTAAGTATAGTTCAAGTCTATTTACATATTTACTGACATATCGTTTGAGACTTACTAATATAAAAATTGTAATTAAACTTTATTTGGAGTACTACTTGTGCACAATGCACATTTCTTAATATTAAGCCTAAAATGTGTCTTTAAATGCAAGATATTTAAGTGTACCTAAAGTATGCTTGTTATAGTTTCACTTTAGCACAATCAAATATACTTCATTATATCTGTAGTTGGACTTCAGCACTACTTCCACACAATTAAAGCACATTAATTGCAAAGTTAGTTGTTCCAGTTTAGCAGACTTAAATATACCAGTTTAGTATACAAAAAGTACAATTCAGGGTATTTTTATTAGGTACACAATATGTAAACGTATTTGTAGTATACTTAGCATAAAATAAATGTATTTTACATACATTTTAGTATATTTATTTTTTACTAGGGATAACGTAATAAATATTAAAAATGATATTAGAATTAATTGTAGTATTAGTTTACTAGTTAAGTTACTTTACAGTAATATGTAAGAAAAGCTATAGTAACAGGAATAATAATACAATATATAAGCAATATCACACTCATAGACGTCAGATATAGCTGTATATCAGCACAGCTGTGATTTGGCCATAGGCAATTTTTTTTGGCCATAGGCAATTTTTTATTTTTATTTTTTCTGGATAGAAGTATAGTTTTGTATCTGCAGAACTTGAAGTTGTGTTTTTGTTGTTGCTTGACATGCATGTTGGTACTTGGTTAATGTGCAGTTTGCTGAGTTAATAGTTCTTAATTTAAATTCTTGTGTGTCTTAACACATGCTGAGGGAGTGTTTTAAACATTCTGTGTGCTGGAATAGTCTGTGTAAGAAACCACATTAACCAATACACATTTTCTTTCTTATTGCAAAAGTTTCTTTTGTAAGAACAAAAGTGACTTGCAGCGAGCCTAAAATATGCATGTGAGAGTGTTCAGGATGATGTTTTGTAATTGTTAGATATTTTTCTCTATGCACAAGGGAAAATCATAAATTACATGTATGTTTATCTTGGCGGGGATTCAGCTTTGATAGACTTCCCAATATGGTGCTACCTCAGACTGCTGTCTTAATCAAGAGATGCACACAGAAAAAAGAAAAACAGAGGGAGAGTTATTTCATCTGACCATTTTAAGGAATGTTCAGCCTGTGAGTCATTGGTTTCTCTCTGGGTTCACTGAACTACACAATCAACAGTTGCTCTGCTCAGTTTTTTTTTTTCTCTTGGTATGCTGTAGGATCAGCTATACATGTGTTCGGTTGATTATTTAAACAGTGTGATGGGAGTGAAATAGTGTCACAATGAGAAGAGATAAACATGATTTCAGACCTCCTCTGGCCTGATTCCACAGGCCATGATCAACTTCAGACCCTCCCCGTCTTTAGTGATTATGCAACAGCTGACTGCTGGCTGCTTATGTAAGGGGCTCTGTAACGGTAATATCTGTCTCTCTGGTCTTGGCGTAGTGTGAGGCGTGATGGGGTGGCTATGGGCGGGGGAGGGACATGACAGATTGGTTTGGACCATTGCTAGCTCTTCTGTGGCTTAAAGACCTATCTTTATCTTTCAATCTTTTGCACTGTCTGACTGTTTCTCAACACACTGCACATCACAGTCTGTGTACGTGCAGGGTGTGGCAACAGTTGTATTTTGATAAGACAGATAAATGCCAGTAAATTTCTTTTTCTTTGTCATGTTGTTTTTTTTTTTTTTTGGCAGGGAGTGAAGGAGTTGAAATATGAAATATGTTTGCACAAATGCAAAACATCATGTTTAATATGCTGCTCTGACTGTGTCTTCTAAATAATATATTTAGTATTGTTTTTTTTTTTGTTTTGTTTTTTTCTAGTGCTATCAATAATCCGCACATACACACACACAACAAACACACACACACACGACTTTACCAGGAAGCTTTTGCTTTTATTTTTTTTTAATTGTTGAATGAACATGCAAATCAGACATGCAAATGTCTTGCTATTTTTATTTATTTTTTTGGTGTTTGTTAACATTAGTTTCTAGATATCCAAATGTATTTTAAGCAATCATTATAAATCACTATTGTTCTAAAATCTTAGGGATCATTAGGATTTTTAAAATGTTTTTGAAAGAAGTTTTTTAATGCCTACCAAGACTGCATATATTTATGGAAGCCCGTTTCCACCACTGAATAAAAAATAAAAAAGTTAATTGTGACTTTTTATTTCACAATTCTGACTTTTTTTTTTTTTGTTGTTTACATCTCAAAATACTTTTTTTCTCAATATTGTGTCATATAAACTCGCAATTCTGACTTTTTTTCTCAGAACTGTGAGATATAAATGCACAATTGCGAGTTATAAAGTCAGAATTGCTAGATATAAAGTCAGAATTTTGGGATATAAACTCACAATTGCAAGAAACAAAGTCAGAATAGCGAGACATGAACTCGCAATTCTGACTTTTTTCTCGCAATTGCGACTTTGTATCTCACAATTCTGACTTCTTTTCTTGCAATTGCGAATTTGTACCTCACAATTTTGACTTTTCTCAGAATTATGAGATACAAACTCACAGTTGCCAGTTATAAAGTCCAGTCCTGAGGAGAAAAAAAGACTGATATGTTCACAGAATTGCGAGTTTATATCTCACAGTTCTGACTTAATAAAGCACAAAAAAAGTCAGAATTGCCAGTTTGTATCAGGCAATTCTGAGAAAAAGTCAGAATTGTGAGATAAGTTGAAATAAACTTTTTTTTTTTTTTTATTCAGTGGTGGAAATGGGCCTCCATATATAATTGATCAAAATACAGTAAAACAGTTGAATAAATGTAAATATTCCTATGATGGCAAAGCTGAATTTAAAGCAGCCCTTACTCCATTCTTCAGTGTCACATTAAGCTGACTTGTAACAAACATTTCTTATGACAAACAATGCAGAAATTTCAACAGCATTTATTTAAAATATTTTGTAACATTGCAAATGTCCTTACTGTCACTTTTGATCAATTTAATTTGTCTTTGCTGAATAAAAATATTAATCTTGTAAAAAGTTTGAGTAGTGGTGCATTGTAAACCATAATTAACAGTATCATAAGCCTGAATTATAGTGAACAGTATCTTAACCTAGGTTATTAAATGCTTTAAATATTATTATTCATTGTTAGCTTATGATACATAATGCATTAACTGACATAAAGCGAGACAAATAAATGCTGTACAAATTATTATTCAGTATTAGCTCATATTGCCAGTGTTAACCAATGTGGTTTTACTGAACTTTATTATAAAGTGTTACCCATACATTTTTGCAAATATTATATGCAGGTGAAGGGGCGTAATTAAAAGCATTTTTAACATGTCATTTAAATTAACATTTCTTTTTCTGCAAATATGCACCAAAATAATCACAACAATGGTAGTACTAATGGTAGTACTATTAAATCTGTCATTTGTGTAGCTTCTAAGGCCAGAGGAAGTTGAGATTCTGGTTTGTGGAAGTCCTAATCTGGATATGGGCTCTCTGCAGCGAGTGGTGCAGTATGAAGGCTACAGCAAGACTGACCCCACTATCCGGTACATGTCCTGTTTACTATTTTTCATAGTCTGTGCTTACATGCATATCTATCAGTGGAAATGTTACTGTTCGTTCTGGTGTTACAGAGCCTTCTGGGATGTGGTGCTGGTGTTTCCTTTGGAGCTGCAAAAGAAACTGCTCCACTTTACCACAGGAAGTGACCGCGTTCCTGTGGGTGGAATGGCCGACCTCAACTTCAAGATCTCCAAGATTGATGTCTCCACTGACTGGTAATCATCACATTGGGAGATTGCAGTGAAATGACTGCATGCATGTTTATTCTTTACGGTTTACTTATTAATTCTCTTTGCAGGCTTCCAGTATCGCATACATGCTTCAACCAGATCTGTCTACCTCCATACAAAAGCAAGAAAGAACTACGGCAAAAGTTAACTATTGCCATTTCAAACGCAGAGGGCTTCGGATTGGAGTAGATTACAGTTGTAGATAACCTAACTCATGGCTTTATTTAATCTGCGTTCACTGAAAGAATATGGGTTGTGATATTTCCAACTTTTTTTTTTTTTTTAAGAACAGTCAACAGGGTTGTGCATCAGAATGAATTGAGGATGCCTTCAGGATGAATTCTGGTAACGAACAATTCTGCATCTACTTGCAGCAAATTCCACTTCCTTTTATGGCAATTCAAATTTGAATTCAACTTCTTGTGAGTGGGCTCAACTTAATTCACGCTCACACTCGTGAAAAATTATAGAGACAGTTTTACAATTCTGAGTTCTGCACAACCCTGACAGCCACATCAGGTAAGCATGAGGATAACGCACAGCAGTGACAATGTAAGCTCTAGATGTAAAGTTTAAGCAGTGTAATGTAATGTGGATTGTGTGTACAGAGTAGTATTAATTGTTGTGAACCAGGGTTCTATGAGGAACCCAGTGAAGCAGTTTGTCTTTAGGCATTGTTGTGATTTGCACTCATTATTGCTGACTGTTTGAGTGAAGGACCAATCATTTTATGTGGTTTTAGAATATGTGGATTTTATTAATAATATAGTGTAAATCTGTTCAAGAAGCTCCACTGTACTGCAATGTGAAATTAAAATGAATATGTTAAAGAGAATTTTTCTTCAACATGGGCCTGGTCCCATGCTCCTATCAAAAGTAGGTCAGTAAGGGGCTTGGTCTCAGCTAAAATAGCCTGGCAAACAGTCTCTCAAACATGCCCGGCATTTTTAAAGAGACAGCGCTCTGTCTCCAGGGTTACAGGAGCTAACAGTTAATAAAAGCTCCTGTGTGATTCATTTCTTAACTCAAGCATTCCCTTAGCTTCTGATTAGCTTTAAAAATGTAGCTGTTAATAAACGTTTAATAAATGTGGTAATAAATGTTTAAAATTAAAGATCTGAGCTCAAACGTCAGCTGAGTGTAGTTTAGTAATTGTTGACAACCCTTTCTTAACCTCTCGGGCATGAAAGGAATATTGGTAATGTGACTAGATTTTTTGTGTGGGTGAGTCTGTGTCAACGATTGTTTTGTGTTTGTTGACTAGCCATAACATGGAAAAACTGTTGGCGCTTATTTGAATTTTCTTTTTTTTTTGGATGGTGATTCCGGTTATTCTTCAAATAGAGTGACAGTATTGGTCACAACAAAAACACGTTATTTATTTTTTATGACTAATGCTCTGCTTTGTGCCGTCAGTTCCAAAGTTCATTGAGGACTCAAGGTCTAGTGATACTGCAGTATGTTAGTATGCTAGTAGATGACCTTTAACTAGTGGGGTGTACATCAAGCATCCCAGTTATCCTGGATTGATTTGTGTGATTGGATACTTGCAGGTGGTGTATTTTTGCATATTTCTGGCTCATCATGTCATGTGATTTAAATTGGGCTCATGGCTTTATTTGTATTTATGTCATCTGTCAATCTAAATCACTCCAGTGTTCATGCTATGGTTTTATGTTCTCCAATGACTGAATACAAATGTATTTACAATGTATTTATTTCAACTTTGCTCATTCATTTTTAATGAATAAAGTTATACAGCAAAATTTTTGTTTTTATACAACAAAACATTATTTAATGATAAAAGGCTAGAATGTGAGCATAGCCATAGGAAAGATGTGTAGGTCAGATGAAGAACTGCAGACAACATAGCAAGATCTGTGTATATTTCACCTCTGGCTCTTTAAGAGACCAAACAAAATATTATTAATTTGCAGCATTTCTGCTGTAATGAGTGATGTTTTATGCATATTATTTGACCATCAGCCATTTGTTTTTACAAACGAAGAACCAAGATGTATCAGTGTACTGATACATCTTCACTATGTATTGATCTTTTATTAGCTATATCTTCATTATAGTCATTTCAAAATGGATGTATCAAACAGCACTATATACACTACTATTCAAATGTTTTTGAACTGTTTTGTGCCTACCAAGGCATTCATTTGTTTGGTCAAAAACACTATGAAAACATACTGTTTTTTAACCTTTTTTTTCTGTGATAACAAAGCTGACTTTTTAGTAGCTCCAGTCTTCAGGTTTAGAGGTTCTTACAGAAATCTTTCTAATGTCCTCATTTGGTGCTCTAAATGTTTATTAATTATTATCATGCTGAAAACATTGCTGCTAAATATTCTTGTGGTGACCATGATGCGTTTTTTCAGGTTTTTTTGATGAATAGAAAGAAAAAAAAAAAAAGATGCATTTCAAACTGAAGTATTTTGGTATCATTATAATATTTATTGTCACTTCAATCAATTTAATCATTGCTGAATAAAAGTATTAAAACTTTAACAATCTTACACTATTCAAAATAATATTAAACACTTATAATATTAATTATAATATTCAACCATCCTTCTCATTTGGTCTACTGTAATAGGAAAGTGCACAAATTCAGATGCAGGGCATGTCTTGTAAAACATACTGGTTTAAAGCATGACTAAGCTAAGTTTTACAACATAAAACAAACCAAACCAAAACAAAACAAAACAAAACAAAAACTATGACTAATAAATCATGAAATAGCAAAAATGTATAGAGAGAATAATGAATGGTGTTTTGTTTCACACAAAATAACCTGTAATAACCCCTGGTGAGATCAGTGCATAATCTGCAGCTGCTGTGTAATAATGGTGCTTCAGTCTGCACTTCTATTCAAAACAATGTGCCGGTGGTGTTTGTATGACTTTGAAACGTCATATCACAGACCCCACCTGCCCTTACCAGAGATAAAAGCAAGTGAACTAAACACTCATGAAATCACAAGAGGGATCTGACTGAGATTGTCCTAAGGTCACTAATGTATCAAGTTCTCATATTAGGAAACTAGGTGAGTAATAATATAACTTGTCAACATGCAAGACATTTATGAAAGATTGCCAGATATTTCTGAAGGCCTGGCTGCTGTCTGGGGTGGATGGATGAGCTAAGAGTCAAGGGGGAAATAGGTCCCTGTAGTCATGGTGGAGCAGAGAGCAAAAGGGTTGGGCAGGTGATAAGCTGGGTTAACAGGTGTTTTCTGCATGCCTTGGCTGGGCTGACTTATTAAAAAAAAGTACAATGACAGGTATCAATCAGTGGAAACCTTTGTAAAGGTTAGATGTACCATGCATGCAGACAATAGTGGATCACTTTATCTGTCCTGTCCAGGGTTACTGCATAGTTACAAAACATTTCTTGTGAGTATTAGAATTCTATTGCTCTGAAACCTGAAATGCACTTTCCACAAGTTTATATCAGTTCCTCATAGGGTTGTTGTATGTAGGCATGATCTTGGCTTGGTAGGAGAGCACGAAGGAGCATGCAGGAAAATGATTTAGCCTTCAGTTAAAGCAGACCATAGAAAAAATAAACAGAAAAAATTGAAGGAAATGACCACTGTTTCCCAGTGTGCCCAAGACTGCAAGCTCAATGCAAAATGCAATTAGAGACAATCACACTAGGGCCCAAAAAGTATTTTATAGCAATTTGTGACATTATTTTTAGAATTTACATTCTCTCTCTCTCTCTCTCTCACAGGTTTGCTTTTGTGAATTGTGGGGACTTTCCACGCTTCTGTTGTTTTTATGCTGTACAAACCATATTTTCTATCGCCTTACACCACCCCTGCACCTAAACTTTAGGGGAAAAAAATCACAGGAGACTGCGTATTTTTACTTTCTCAAAAAAAAAAAACTCATTCTGTATGATTTATAAGCCTTTTGAATTTTGGGGACACTCAGAATGTCCTCATATTTCACCCTCTGCTTGAAATAGCTATGCCATACCCATGTGATTATACAAATTTGTGTCCTGATTTGTCACAAAGCATGCACATACGCACACACACATATATATAATTATATAATTTAATAATAATAATTATTATTATTATAATGTAATAATGTTCGACATTAAATGGAAAGCTTGTAATCTCTCCTACATGGAACAGCTTAAATGCATATATTGATTTTCCATGACAACAGAGCATTGATCAAATCCGTAATTCTCTGACATCTTTATCTTTTGCTTTTAATTAAAAATTCTTATCAAATTTCATCATATTTGAAAGATCTAATCATTACCATTATAGTTTTAATAATCAATACTAGATACTCCTGCTTGTGGTTAATTCACAGCTTCTGCTCAATGCTGTGATGCATTGCTGACATCCCTGCTTTAAATATCTACACTGCTGTGGTGCAATAAAAACTCTGTCTGCAGCGCTAGAGGGCTTGTTAGACATCCCAAAATGCATTGCTGTGTGCCCTGGTTCTGTCTGTGACAGGCAAAGAAAGAGAGAGTCAGGTTCAGCACAGATTCTTTGTTATTTACAGCACTGAGAGATACAAACCTTAAAGGGATAGTTCACACAAAAATGACAATTCTGTCATCACCTTCATGTTTTTCCAAACCTGTATGACTTTTTTTTTTCTTCCATGGAACATAAAAGAAGATTATGTTGATGAATGCTGAAGCTGCTCTTTTCCATACATTGAGTGATTAGGCACTAAAGATATCTTTGCCACTTAATATTATGGAAAAGAGTGGCTTAGCATTCAGATAACCTTTGTATTCCACTTTAAAAAGAGGTTTGCTACAACATGAGGGTGCATAAACGATGATGTAAATTTAATTTTAGCCTATACTATCTCTTTAAAAACAGAGATTATGGTCACCACATTATGTGAATCTTCAATAGTTTCAAACTTTTAAAAGCAGCTGAGATGGCTTTATACCAAAGCCATCGTATATATAAATAAAGAATACTTGCTACGTTCATGTGTTTATTGTGGCTTTAGTATAACTCTTTGCTCAAGGGTAGCTTTAAAGGTACTTTCTCCTGCAGATATGTAGGTTATTCTAAAATATTATTCATTCTGTCTTAGTCAGAATAGTCCTCTTTAAGTCTGGTTTGGACTTTTGACCCTAAAGCCCATTACCGTTGAATTTATTAAAGGTAAATGTAGTATTATCATTACATCAGATTAAAGCACAAAATATGAATCAGAGTGACTATGACAGTTTGTCACCACATAGTTCTTGGTTCAGTGAGATTATACAACCATGTGAAACTGCCATGTCAATTTTTTCCCCTGGTTCTAAAGTATCGACTTTTATATATGATTAAACTATAGACCTGTAGATTATGTCAAATGTTACTCTTTGGCAGATTACCCAGCTCTGTCTGAGTCTAAGTTTAGAGCAAACTCAGACAACCTCTCTCTGGTACATGCCAGTCCCTATGAATCCTAGTCTCATATGGTGCTATGGCTATATGTCAACACGTGCAGGGCCTCGTGATGGACATTGTACACTGTGGTCTTTCTATATAGGGCCAATCCCATGTTTATGTCAGCATATATACCCATGTGATGCAGTACTGTGTGTGTGTATATGATGTTTAATCTTTACTTACTTACTTTACTGTTATTTCTGTTGACAGTTGTGATGTATTTAAAGTCCCCATGAAATCCAAATGAAAGTTTTTTGGCTTTTAGTATGAATATGTTAGCCCTAAGTTATCTATAAGCTAGTGTGCTCCAAAACAATGTCAAAATTCACATTTAGAAGATATACACTATATATACACTAAATAGACACTGAAGCTGCGGCTGAAATCGGTCAGTTGTTCACAAAATTAGTATTTTCTGAATGGTGAATGGCATGTAGTGCACTATATAGGGGATAGAGATCAATTCAGACGGTCTAAATATGCATTCCATTGTGGCGAATGAAGTCTGGATCATATGTGCAACTCGGCGTAGACCACAAAACTTATAGGACACATTTGAATTCTACACAGAATGCTATTTTATATTTAGATAGTGAGATATGGATGAGATTGTGTCTGTCATATGTGGTCTTACCCAGCTCAGTAGCTCTTGCCCAATCTGTGATATAAACAAAATGCTATTGACTATTTGAAAAAGGGGCTGGATATGGACAGCTGGATATGTCCCGCTCTGTCTTCTTGTTTCAGCTGAAATTACGTCAAAACAGAATAAATGTGTTTCAAAGCACTTCAGTGGGCCTTTAAATGTTTGTAATTACACATCTGTAATGATAGTAGCAAATTAGAAAATTTAAAATATATTAACTTTAAATATAACAAATAAATGTCAAATAACACACTACAGTTAATCTGTTATTAAAACAGATTTAAAATGTACTTTGAATTAAAACTTCTAATTTGACATTATCACCGCTACCGAAATGACAAGAAGTGACCTCTTATGTACTTTTGATGGTCGAGATGACTGGCAACCATGAAGGACGGTGTCGGAAAACACAGAACACCGACATTCGAATGTCTGACTCCTGATGCATGGAAATCTCCTCAATGCCAAATTATCAATTCAATTCCGTACCTGAAACATCTGGACATTATACCAAACTGGCAAACTGGCACAACTCCTGGGAGAATTAGAGCAAATTCGGGCCTTAATATCCTTGAGGCCCATTGGACGGCCAATGTGGGGATCATCCTGTCCCACCGAGTGACATCGAGCCTACTCTGCTGGCCTCCTGTCTTGGACAGAATCATCTCTGCATGCCTACAAGGCATGTATGCAAAGCTGGATGCCATGATTTGCGCACAAATCAGCAAGGCAAGGCAAGCGTTCAGTCACATGATTAGACCCAATGGTTCAACGTCCCAAACTAATGACAGTGGTATGCAATTCTTGGTGCTGCACAAGGACTTGTGGTCCATAAAGTTACATGGAAAGCCCCAGTGGGATGTGCAATGAGATTATGTCTGAGTTTTTAACCGTTGCCCCTCGGCTATCCTTGACATGCAAGGGTTTTAGGGGCACAGATGTTGGTACTGACCACTTCCTGCTCATCCCAACATGCCGACTTTGGTTATGATGCTCGATTATGGACCAAAGGTTTTTGACGTCATACGACTCTGAGACCTGGTCATATTGCAGCAGTACAATCTCGTGGTCTGAAATAGCTATGAACTACTGCCCAACTATTGCCAATGTGACAAGTGCAAGTGGGTTGATCGGAAAGGGACTAAGGCACAATCCCAAATCAAAATCATCTGGAAGCAGTGCACCGATCTAAGATTGGGATCAGAGGGTTCTTCCTACCCAAGAAGAACGTGAACATCGTTGGGTTGAACACTTCAAGTAAGCTCCAAACCAGTCAACGCCAACCATAGCATTCATTCCTGACCTCCTCAACTCTATACCCGATCTACCACCTTGACATGATTACAGTGGCAAAAATTAAAAATGCAATCCAGGTACTCAAGAATGGCAAGGATGCAAGCCTGGACAAGATCCTGCCTGAACTACTCAGCTTTCTGACAGTTAGGCAACAGCTAGTGAGAATGGGGAAATTCATGTCAAGCAGCCGCACCAACAACACTCTCATTGACTCTACTCAGCCGTCACTGAGTCTGTCCTGTGCACATCAATAACTGTCTGGTTTGGCTCAGCTACAAATTCAGACACCAAAAGATTACAGAGGACGGTTCGGAGTGCCGAGAGGATTATTGGTGCTCCCCCGCCCACCTGTCAAGAACTGTATACATCCAGAATAAGGAAAAGGGCTCAGAAAACCACTCTGGATCCCTCACATCCAAGCCATCCCCCTTTTGAACTTTTGCCATCTGGTCGGTGCTACAGAGCCCCAAACACCAGGACAGCCAGGCACAAGAACAGTTTCTTTCCCCTGGCAATCAGCCTTTTGAACAGTTAAATTGTGCAATAAAAATATGTGCAATTACCTTCTATTTATTTGTTACCACCTACATCCTAGTACATCCCTACATCTCATTCTACTCTATTACTATTCTACTATCTATAGCACAACTGTACATACAGTTTATTTTATTTTTCAATTTATTTTTCTATTTATGTCTATATATATATATATATAGATACATCTGTGTATTTTTTTATTTTCATCTTATTTTCTATTGTCTGTGTGTTGTTGTTGTGTACTGGAAGTTTGTGACACTAAAACAAATTCCTTGTATGTGCAAGCATACTTGGCAATGAAGCCCTTTCTGATTCTCATTCAAATCTGGTGACCAATGTCTTGTTGACACCTTGATGAACCTGCTTAATGCTTGTTGGGTGGTCTCAGTGGAATGGAGGTATGATTGTCAGGCTTACGATAAAAGGTGGTCTCTCCAAGTGCGATAACTGGCAGGCCTCCTATTAGCACCTAAAAAGGTATTTTCTAATTTCCTTCTATACTGCCACTGATGAGCTGTTGATGCCTACGCTATGGAAGATAGTGCAGGCTTACAGATCCATCTTGATTCATTCCCTTTCCCTACTGATTAAACTGCAGCTCCTGGAAGGTTGGAAGGTAGTCTTGCATAGTCAGACCTTCAGACTGACGGCAGAAGGTCTGGGAACTTTGACAGCTTTGAATGGCCAAGGGCCCCTCAAGAGGCCATATGACTGACAGGTAAAGCAACCATCATGTAAAGCAACAGTTGTAAACACGACGGCTTTCTTCTTTCGTGAGGGGTTTGAGGCCACGGCATTTTTGTTTCCAGGTGGAACACGACATATGCGTCTCCCGGAAATTATGTGTTAGGAAGGAGATCTAGCCCTGGCTGAGTTAGCACTGGTTTAGATTTACATACACACCATTCATATACATTTTCCCCACTGCCTGTCAGCGGTAGTGGCGGGTGCACACGCTACCTCACTTCACACATACATAAAGCACCACATTACTTTTCCCCTCCGGATCCCTATAAAACATATTACACTTACATACATAACTGGGAACTATTTTTGTATGTCTTACCTGTTTTATGTTGTTTTTGTAATTGTTCTGAGTCGGCGGCGAAGCTGAGCGCTATTGACTCTTATTTTGAAGCTGGCCGTGCTCTTCCGGAAGGGGATCAAGGAAATGTATAAAAAGTGCTTCTGCACTAGTAAGTTTGTCTCTCGGTAGGCCGGACAAGTGAGCGTGCAATAGTAGTTGCGTGAACGAGTCAAAACCCCTTATCAGCAGTGTATATTGCGGATATCTGTGTATATATTGTATACTTTGGGATATTTTTTGCTGTTGGCATTGTTTTGTTAATTTTTTCTTTTGTATAGTTTATTTTTTTGTACTTTGTAAATATTGCACAACTGTGGATCATCTAAACCTCACTGTAAATAAACACCACCTTGCACCTGTCACGGCGTCATTTGCGGGAATGAGGAGTAGGGACGAGGAAATCAGGACACACAGTTTATTTCTATAATCCATACAATAGAGCAGGAACGAACAGGAACAGTAGGGAATCCACATGCAAAACGACACAAAAAGACTTTAAATGACATGGAGTGACAATAAAATAACCAACAAACCAATGGGGAACAGAACCAAACTTATATACACAGACTAATCAGACGAGAACAGGTGTGAACGAATAAACAATGACTTAATAATTGAAGACGGAACAGGAAAGACCAAATAAGGGCATACATTGGGAAAAACCACAAAAACAGTCCACAGGGGTGTGACATTCCCCCCCCCCCGGAGGCATGTGCAGGGCAGACACAGGAGGGATAGGAGGTACGCCTCCAGGGTGGATCAGGGAGCTCAGGGATCCAAGGCGGAGCATACAGTCCGGTATGCCATGGTGGGTCAGGGAGCTCGGGGAGCCACGCCGGCGCATACAGTCTGTGATGCCATGGCGGGTCAGGGAGCTCAGGGAGCCACGGCGGAGTATACAGTCCATGATGCCATGGCGGGTCAGGGAGCTCAGGAAGCCATGGCCGAGTACACAGTCCAGATGGCCATGGCGGGTCAGGGAGTTCGGGAAGCCATGGCCAGGTACAGACGGCCAAGGAGAATCAGGGGGGTAGCCCCCCCCAAAATTTTCCTGGGGAAACTTTGGGTATAGTCAGCCCAGGAGAGTACAGGAAGGCCGGGCTTAGGAGGAGCAGGCACAGGAGGGCGCTCGGGAGGCGCAGGCACAGGAGGGAGCTCTGGAGGGCGCTCTGGAGGACGCTCAGGCTCTGGAGGGCGCTGGGAAAACTCAGGCTCTGAGGCGCTCTGGAGGCAGCTCAGGCTCTTGAGGCTCTGGAGAGCTCAGGCTCCTGGGGGAGCTCTGGGGGTCAGCTCTGGAGGCTCAGGCTGGAGGGGCTCAGACTCTGGAGGACGCTCAGGGAGGCTCGGGAAGCTCAAGCTGGGCGCTCAGGAGGAAGCTCAGGCTCTTGAGAGCGCTCTGGAGGAAGCTCAGGCTCTGGAGAGTGCTCTGGAGGAAGCACAGGTTCTGGAGGGCGCTCTGGAGGACTGGACGGGACCAGTGGAGACGAAGGAGAGCTGGACGGGACCAGCGGAGACAAAGGAGAAAGTAATCTATACTGATCCATAGAGTCCTTAAGGTATATATGGCTTGCCATATTCAACGCCATTATTCCAGATTGCGGGGCTTTAGCAGGCTTACTCGAGCGTGGGGCCGTGGTTGGAGTCTGTGAGCTGGCCACGGCTGGAGTCTGTGAGCGGGCCGCGGTAGGAGCCCGAGAGCGGGCCGCGGCCCGAGTCCGGGAGCGGACCGCGGGTTCTGGGCTGAGGATGAGGGAAGAGCTCAGGAGAACTGGGGTGAGCGAGGGAGGACTGGAGGGAGTGAGCTCGTTGGAGCAGTAGGTGGAGGACGCTGGCTGGTGGTGAGCTGGAGCAGCAGCCTGTTTACAGATGGGGGGAAGGTTAGAATCTTCCACATCGACATAGAAATTGGAATTACAAAGAGCAAGGACATAGTAGATAAATTCCGCTACGGGTTTGTGGCAATTGTCAGGAGTTATGGAACAGAACAATTTGTCATCATTCAGCCCCATCTGGAAACACGCATTGATCATAGCATCGCTCCAACTCACCAGGTGTATAATGCTCAGGAATTCCTCCACATATTGCTGAATGTTCATCAGAATTTCCTCAGCCCAGAACATCTTTACGGTCGGTTATGCTGTCATGGCGTCGCTTGCGGGAATGAGGAGTAGGGACGAGGAAATCAGGACACACAGTTTATTATTATAATCCATACAACAAAGCAGGAACGAACAGGAACAGTAGGGAATCCACACGCAAAACGACACAAAAAGACTTTAAAACACATGGAGTGACTACAATAACCGACCAACCAATGGGGAACAAAACCAAACTTATATGCACAGATTAATCAGATGAGAACAGGTGTGAATGATTAAACAATGACGTAATAATTGAAGATGGAACAGGAAAGACCAAATAAAGGCATACATTGGGATAAAACACAAAAACAGTCCACAGGGGTGTGACAGCACCAGAGTGCACTTTCGAGTCAAGCCATCCTTTTTTTCATTACAACACGGACACTTACCACGTCCAGGACAGCTGCTGCAAAGCGGCTTTCTCACATTTGGTGGCAGCGGTGGGATGGCCACTCGAAAAAAGTCACAACGAGGATGCAAACCTTGTGGAGACTTGCGGGTGCCCACGAGTGCTCGTGATCCAGAAATGGATTTTTCTGGCGAGACGGAGGAGACAGAGGAAAAGTTTGAGGGTGCTTTTAAACAAACCAGTACGCCGCAACAGAAAGCCGTCACAGAGGAGGGGGAGATGAACAATGCAACACACTTCCAGATCCAAGCTGCAGCTTCCCACGTTCCAGGCAGGGGAGGACATGGAGAACTTCCTCAATCGATTTGAACGAATAGCGCGAACGTGGAGATGGTCGAGTGAGGACTGGAGCTACAGACTGGTGCCATTGCTAACTGGCCAAGCGCTGGAGGCTTATTTGGCCATGGATGAGGAGGAGGCTGAGGACTACACAGAACCGCGGAAAGCACTATGGGGAGTCACCCATTAGGACTTATCATCACCTCAAAATGCTGTATCATTGCTGGGTGAGACCGAAACAGTTGACAAAGGAGATTGGGGAGGTAATTGTGCTGTAGCAGTTGTTGCAGGTGCTGCTGTGTGAAACACAGATGTGGGTGAAGGAGCACGAGAGGCTGCGAAATTGGCAAAACAGTTCGTGCACACTCATCAGGTCAGCAGTCACCACTCTCAACCATTCAAAGGTACTGTAAAGTATAACACATGCAGACTAGATAATGCAGAAAATTTGCAGACATCCACAGACAATGCACTGGTGTGCTATTATTGTCAACAGCCCTTGCACCGTGTGTCCAGCAAAAAAATCAAAGGGACTATGTTATGTACCGCAAGAGGGAAATAATGATGTGAATGAACTAAATGACCCCTCTCAAAGACTGAAAGTGTCAATTAATGGTCGCAGTTTACATGCTATGCTGGACACTGTTAGTGCAATTTCGCTGATCAAATCACATCATGTTGCAAATGTCTGTTGTGATGACACAATCAATGTTAAATGTGTACATGTTGATGTTAAGAGCTACCCAAGTTCTAATGTTACTGTGGACATTCATGGACAGAAATACTTGCTAACTGTTGCCATTGTTGCTGATTTGCCTGCCGACATGATTCTAGGGAATTATTTGATTATTCTGAATGAACTGATACAAAATCCTATGAACTCCTCTGTCGAAGACACTGAACCAGACCTTTTGTTATCATGCTCTATTGTTACCCGGACCAAAGCTAGAACTGGGTTGCAGCCTTTGCCAGACTTTGATGATAGTTTGTTGTAAGGCGGATCCAAAGTTCTCCAGTTCCAGAGATCGACATCAAAGATCTTGAGGAACCTAGCTGAAAATTACCAGTGGATATAGGCAGTATGCAAAAAATGACTTGTCTTTGATCCCTTTGTTTAAAAAAGCTGAAAATGTTGATGAAACCAATACCGAGAAAGAACACCTTGTGGTTGACAATGGGGTTTTATATGCTAAAAATTTGAAATGTAAAAATTTTTAACTTGTACTCTTAAACTTGTTCAAGGTTCAAGGTATACTTTATTGTCCCTTTTTAGGGAAATTTGCCTTAGGCTCCAAAAGACAGCTACCACATCACATAAAAACACACAGTTACAAAATAGCGCAAAATAATAATGTACAAAAAAAACAAAAAAAAAAAAAACATGTATAACACTACCTAATATTATTCGATAACTTAGTTGCAGAAGGAATAAATGAGTTCTTGAACCGATTAAATCTACATCTTGGAATTCTTAATCTCCTACCTGATGGCAGCATTACAAAATCACAGTTCAAGATGTGCGTTGTATCATACAAAATCTCATCTGCCTCCCTCAGCATAGACTTTTCATATAGCATCTGGAGATAAAGAGGTTCTGTCCTACCCATGATTTTCATGGCTGTCTGTATAAACCGACCAAGCCTCGATTTTAACTGTATCGTCAAGTTGCCATACCAAAGGTATATTCCATATCTAATCACAGTTTCTAAAACAGCTTGATAAAACAGCATCATAATTTCACTACTGACCCCATAAAATCTAAGCCTTCTCAGAAAATACAGTCTTTGTTGTAACCTAGTTCACAAACTGTCAACATGAACATGCCATGTAAGAGAACAATCAAGATAAACACCAAGGATTGTGTTACAAATTGGTCATTCAGTTCCTTGGACGGGTTACTTGGGACACCAAAAAACATATACACGTATTGGTACATGATTCTTTTGGCTCACCATGTATATTGATGTAGTTACATACTGTCAGTCTTGTCCTGTTTGCCAGAAAACCAGTGCTGTGCGTCAGGGCAGAGCTCCACTGCAGCCATTGCTAGTCATCACGTAGCCCTTCAAGCAGATTACCACAGATATAGTGGGACCACTCGAATGAAGCAAGACAGGCAACCAGTATATATTGGTAATCAGCGACTATGCCACACGATACCCAAGGTGTTCCCCTTGTGCTCTATAACAACACCCAAGGTAATCCCAGCCCTTGTCCAGTTGTTTTCCAAAGTCGAAATACTAGATGAAATCCTGACTGATCAGGGCATGAACTTCACATCACAGCTGATGAGGCAGTTTTAACAGCAGCTGGGCGTTAATAGTATCCACACCAGTCCATACGACCCACAGACGGATGGTCTAGTGGAGAGGTTTAAACAAACACTTTAGACAATGCTTTGGAAGTTTTTAGCAGACACAGGGCGTGGCTGGGATAAATGGCTTCTGGGATTAAATTTGCATATAGAGAAGTTCTCCAGGTGTCAACAGGGTTTTCACCGTTCAAGCTGTTGTATGGCAGGCATGTCCAGGGGCCCTTGGATATGCTGAGGAGAAGCTGGGAGCCAACCACCAAGCCGTCTGAGCACAGCATTGTAAGCTACATCTTGGAAATGAGATAGCGGCTAAACAAGTGCCATGAAGAGGCCACCAATAACCTCCAGGAAGCCCAACAAGCCCAAAAGCTGTGGTACGACAAAAATTGCAGACAATGGAGTACCAACCAGGGCAGAAGGTGCTGTTACTGTTACCTACCTCCTCAAACAAATTACTAGCAAGATGGCAGGGGCCGTACGCCATAACACGGAAGATGGGGCCAGTGACGTACGAGGTGTACCACCCAGACAAAGGCAAAGGCAAACAAATCTATCATGTGAACCTGTTAAAAGAGTGGAAAGAACAACATTGCGACACTGCAAAGGCTGCACTGATGGTAAGCCAGGTGAACTTGGAGAAAGATGAGGATGACAAGAAATTCAAACAATGCTGGACCTAGGAGTGATTGAGCCCCTTTAGAAAGTGAGTGGAGTAGTCCCCTAGTCATCGCTCCCAAGAAAGACAAGAGCTTACATGTCTGCATCGACTTTCGGAAGCTAAACAGTCCGTCCAGGTTTGATGCTTACCTGATGCCCCGCATAGATGAACTACTGGAAAAGATCAGCAGGGCTCGGTTCCTAACAACCCTGGACTTGTGTAAGGGCTACTGGCAGGTACCCCTTGCCCCGCATCACGGCCCTACAGTGCCTTTCGTTCACCCTCTGGGTTGTTTCATTTTACTGTTCTTCCTTTTGGCTTACATGAAGCACCTGCTACAATTCAACGCCTGATGGACCGAGTCCTGCAGGGCTGTGAGAAGTGGGCTGCTGCACTGTAATCATCTACAGTGACACCTTTAAGGACCACCTACGACACCTGGAAGAAACACTGTGAAGGATACAAAGGGCTCGATTAACCTTGAACATGAGGAAGTGTTGATAGGCACAGAAAGAGACATTATACCTCGGATGCATTCTGGCCAACAGACAAATCAAGCCACAAGTCAGTAAGGTGGAGATGACTAAGAAGGGCTAATTCCTGGGGCTAATAGGATGGTATAGGAGGTTCATACCAGATTTTGCAACGCTGGCGACACGCTTGACTGAACTACTGACGAAGGCCGTAAAGATTCCTTTGCCGTGGATGGGTGAATGCGACGCAGCATTCTAGATCCTTAAGAATCGACTGTGTATGTGCTCCATCCTGCAGAGTCCGGATTTCTCCCAGTGGTTCTTGGTCCAGGTAGATGCTTCGGCTACAGGTCTCGGAGCTGTCCCGGCCCAGGGGTCGTCTGGGGAGGAAAGGCCAGTGGTCTTTTTGAGCCAAAAGTTGTTGCCTAGGGAACAGAGGTATTCGACTATCGAAAAAGAGTGCCTGGCCATCAAGTGGGCTCTAGAGAGTCTCCGGTACTATCTGCTCGGAAGAGAGTTCGACTTGGAGACCGACCATCAGGCCCAAAACTGGATCAACACCATTAAAGAATCACAATGCAAGGGTCACTCGGTAGTACCTGTCCTTACAACCCTTCCAGTTCCAAGTACGACATATTCCTGAGAAGAGGAACATTGTGGCGGACTACCTGTCGCGTGTAATGGACGGTCTTCCACCTGGAGAAGGAGGAAGTGATGTTAGGAAGGAGATCTAGCCCTGGCTGAGTTAGCACTGGTTTAGATTTACATACACACCATTCATATACATTTTCCCCCCTGTCTGGCAGCCATAGTGGCTATCTTACGCTATCTTACGGCACAAATACATAAAGCACCACATTACTTTTCCCCTCCACATCCCTATAAAACATATTACACTTACATAGATACCTGGGAACTGTTATGTGTATTTTTGTGTCTTACCTGTTTCATGTTGTTTTTGTATTTGTTCCAAATCGAAGGAGGCGGCGAAGCAGAGTACACTACATGTGCACATTTGTAGTGATTTGAAGTACACTACAAGTACACTTTCATTAAAATTCAGCATACTACTTATTCACAAGGTTAGCGTTAGATCATCTGCCATGGTTTCACACCACCTAAGGTGTGTTTCAAAAAAAATTCAAGCATGAATTGGGAATTGCATTCCTTCATAGCAATCTTCACAAAACATCTTTGTCATTTGCCTTAGGCAAGGTGGAGATTTTGAACACATTTCCTGTGAGATCATTTATAAGGCTTGACATTGGTAAAATCAACAGTACGGAAAAATGCGAACAGCTGAAAGATTGTAAATGTGTTACTCTTTCTCATTTTTGTTTTATGATCAGTGATTGTAACATTTCTGCAGTGTATCAATAATGGTGCAGGGTAAAGAACTTAGTTTTGAGGTTGTGCCAGACCAGAGCCATTGCGCTGGACCAAAGCCATTTGATCAGTTTACATCCTTATCTTGTCTCTCACGCTTTAGAAAGTGATGACTCCCATGCGTAGTTCTCACAGTATGATTAAACTAGGTTAATGCTGCATATTAAACTATGATTATACTAAGGCAGATGGACGATGTCATCTATCAATAAAGAATAATCTAATAAAGATTATTTCACTTTCTATAGTTCTATAAAACATTCTATAAAACAAGGAGGAATCTATGTTGATGGTGTTGTCTTCCCTCATTCATCAGCTCTTTTGAGCTCAGTGCTACAGTCACAATCAATCATGTGCTGGTGCTTGATAAAGCAGCACATTTTGGCCGTGCCAGTGCTGCAGGCACTGAGGTGGAGCTGTCTGCGTACCAAACCCTCCCCAAAATAGGCTGCTTTGTGACTTTCTACTCCGAGCTGTTTGCGTCCTTAGGCTCAGAATTGTACATTTCTGTGGCACCACTAATAATTCCTAAATTAATTTGTGTAATTTAAATCACTAGACAAAACTACAATACAAATAATAGTCATTGTGCAAATGCATTATTCACAAAGTTATAGTTTATTGAGTGGGATATTAGTTTTGGCCAACACTGTAATAACTACATTAAACTGAATTGTGTTTTTTTTATTTTCAGATGATTTTTGCATTGTCCAGACATTAACAATAGTCAGTTATTAAAAATAAATATTACAAACTAAATTTTACTGCTGAAGCTGCTTCCATTTTAAATGTTTCTGCATGATGTTTCAGTGGTCAGTATAAGTTCAAACCAGAGTTCTCAGAAAACTCAGATTCAGAGTTCACAAGTTATAGTTGTGTGTGTGCACAAATTAGTATGTTGTTTACGATTTGTTCATATTTTCAGTAATTTACACCAAAATGTGCCATTTCTGTTAGCAAAATCCAACACAGCTATAAGTAAGTATAAGAAACATTTACAGTATATGTTACGAAGAACATAATAATCTTCATTTTAATGATTTCAGTGTAACATTCTTCATTTGTTTGTATTTCAAAACGTCTGGTATAGTGAAGTATAGCTAGTCACTGGGCTGAAATATGTTGTCCTGGAAAAAAATACCCTGACCTTTTTGGTGGGCTTGACACCTCGGAACACACAGGACGAACGTGATCAGGCAAATCATCCAGATGTCAAAACATGGTATGTGTCACATGTGATATGGGTCTGCATTTCAACACCATCTCTGTGCTATGTGCAGTAGGCATAAGAGGAGAGGTTGCCTTATGCCCCAGTTCACAATAAACAACCTTTCATTTTGTTTTGGTCAAGTAACTGCTGTCTCATGCTATCCCCTGGCTAGGTCACAGTGTCCTTGATTTGCTTGAGAAAACAAAAGAACATTGTAGTGGCTCTTTGTGGAGTATGTTTTGAGACAGGTTTCAGTTAACACATTTTTTGGTCAGTTTACAAGCACAACAAAGTTTTGACCTCTGTATGCCCTGCCAACAGGTGTTTTTCTTTGCCATGCCTTTTTGTAGCACTATGTGTAAAATACTAGGGTGATGGAGAGAGATTTTAGCTTAAACTAAGGATTTTGGAAGCCTCTGTGGAGCGTGCCACTAAGAAGACGAGAATTCAGGAAAGACTTTCACCGCTGAACTTTTCAATTTCCGCCTCATCTCCAAAAGATTACAGTGGCTGGCCATTTTCAAGATCTTCAAATGTTTGTGTTTGTGAAGGAATGATGTGTTTTCTGTTAAGGCCATGCTGTTATTATTATAAACTCCGGTTCCATGCTGGAGTAACCTCAGTATTCAAGTACAAAATATTACATTTAAACACACTAGAAAGATTCCAGAAGGGATAGTATAAAAACTGCCCAGAGCATTTCATTCTGTTGGATTCACGAAGTCCAATTTCATGCAGGTTTCACTTAGATCTATCAAGTAAAATGCAGGTTAAGTTTCAGGGATTTGTTCTTTTCATTGCTCTCTGATTGTACCGCCATAGTGTGGTTACACAGTATTTGTTGTATAAGATCAACCCTGAGGGGGTCTTGACTGCAAATACAGATAGATACCGATTTTAATTGGATCTCAGCCACATACAGGATCAAAGACTGCATGAGGTCAAGAAGTGCAGTGTGTAGGTCTTAGATGAATAGTTTCAATATCTAAGTATCTAATATCGCTTACAAAAATCTATACAAAAATGTACATACAAGGGTTATAATGTATTTTGTATTTTGTTTCTATATATATATATATATATATATATATATATATAGTGCACAGCATAAATAAGTACACCCCCTCTAAAACTTAACAAATTTAGCAATTATAGTTTCCTGATAATTAAAAGTGTTATATAGCCCACTGAATCATACTCAGACTTAATGCTGGCAGCAATGGAACCACTTGGGAGAGAACTGCCATATGACTTATTTCTTAGCATAAAAGAGGACAAAGTGTGAAAATATAGCATAAGTAGCACTGACATTCGAAAACAATGGACTTGCAACAAGGCTCCTGAAATAATCAGGTCTTCACTTTAAGTTTTCAGAGCCGGCGAAAGCTATGAAAAGAGTGACACTTTATCTCACAGAGTACAACGCAGCCTGCAGAAGTGAAATGCATGGTTGTTGTCACCACTATAAATACCTAGTGTAGCCAAAGTGCAGTAAGCTCATTTAACCTCTTGCAAGGCCCATATTTACAAAATATATACGTCTGGGAAATCATACTCCGGAGACCAAGTCAATCATTTTGGATCTGAAAGCATCCAAAATGTTCTGGTGTTGCTAGAGGAGGAGTACAGTGCCTGGTACCCACAGTGACGTTCAGTGATAGTAAAGCTCTTCATTTATTCATGTTGTTTGAACATTAATGTGTGTTGGCAGTGTATGTACAAATCTACACTATAATGACAAAAATTCATGCAGTGGTTTTTAATTAATCTGTAAAAATAATATCCCCTTTTTCAAATCGAGCCATCACACCGACAGAGGCCGCTCCCACGATAGTTGATTGACATGAGCTTTTACCTCAGACCAGCTGTCACAGTCCAGTAACTTTCCTTGTTTCGATACCGAAGCAGGGATGTAAGTTAGACAAGTATATCTCCAACTGAGCGATTGAGGTATTGTGTTGCTGGCTGTAATAATGCACATAGCGGTTGTCACTTACTCCCGACATCTGAGCTGCTGAAGATGCAGTAGATTGCATTTGTTTGTGAAGGGAATATGCCTCCCAATCTACGTATATCTGTTTATGTTTGAGCGAATCATTTGTGATCCAGCTTCACTTACAGCAGAAGTGTGTATAAGTGTTTTTTTATGAATCTTTGCCTTTCCTTATAACGTGGTAGTTAGGAAGTTTAGCGGCTAAACGCGGCTAAAGTAAACACGCTTGTCATTCCACAGACAGAAGAGAGGGGAGGGGCGAGCAGAGTTCATTTGCATTTAAAGGAACAACCCCTTAGAATGAGATGATTTTTGCAGAGCTGATTTTGGCAAGATAAAAAGGGTGTTGTTTTACAAACCATTGAGAATTTTTAATCAAAGTATATTAGAGACTTTTCATTAAGACCCTAAAGAATCATATGAACTGGGCATCCGATGACCCCTTTAAAGTTGTGGAGGATATACTAAGTACTAGAATATTATACATTTGCTGAATTAAATCTAGGGTGTACTCATTTCTGCAATCCTTCATTTAAACAAAATGCATTTTTCTTGCCACCTTTGCAGTTTTTAAGCGTATACGTTTAACAAAATATAGTAAGATTTATCCTTAATATAATTATTTATTTATTTATTTGTTTGTTTGATTGCTTGCCAGTGGTGTGAGGAAAGTAAATACATTTAATTCGGGGTATATTCTTTGAAATCAACATTTAATGTCTGACAAATTTTGCTTCTAAATGCATCTTAATTTAAGGATGTTTAGATGTTTTGTCTGGAAAACACTGATTAAGGTAAGTAAAAAGTAAAAAGTAAAAAGATTTGTATACAACTTTAATTTTATGGTGTTTCATATGAGTTTGGTCAGAGCATAAAGGCCTTATACTAGGGAGATAAACACTGGCCATAATAATCCCTGAATGTGTCCTACTTTAAAGGCCCGGCCCACTGTCATGTGTTATTTTTAATCTCCTTCTATACGGCAGAGTATCTCTTGATTTCACAATTACAGATTCACCTTAGGCATTTAGAAAATGCAAGAAATAGATACTGGTACTGTGTGTTTTAGCTAAATATAGCAACATTTGCCTGGTCAGAGTTATGTTGATATAAATGATTTTAACTTTTCTGAACCCTGGATCATCACTGATGAAACAAAGATAATCGGCAGGCATTTGATTTACACTCTTTACTCCACAGTAAGCTTTCCTGATTATAAATCATTAGGTGACAGCCAAGTTATTGTCCATTCCACTTAATACTGACAAATGCTTCACGCCGTTCTAAAATATCTAAACCGGTTTTGGTTTATATGTTTTAATCTCATTAGCATTAAAAAGTATTTAAAGGTATATTCTATTTATTTGTTTGTTTATTTATTTTGCATTTTCTTTTCTCTGAGAAAAGAATTCCAGTTGATGTGCTGTGTGTATGTGTCACACCCCTGGGACTGTTTTGTTGGTTTTTCCCTTATGTGTCCTTATTTGGTCTTTCCTGTTCCGTTTCTTGTTATGACATCATTGTTTAATCACTCACACCTGTCCTTGTCTCATTAGCCTGGGTATTTAAGTTTGTTTCAGTTCCTCGTTTGGTTGTCGGTTCTTGAAGTCACTTAATGTTGTATACTGTGGTTTTCGTTGTGTTAGTGTGTGGTTTCTCTGCTGTTCCTGTTCGTTCCCGTTCCCTTGTTTGGATGTTATTAATAAAGTACGCGTTCCTGATTTCCTTGTTCCTACTCCTTCCCGCACACGACGCCTGACAGTATGAAATTATTGGTATGTCTATGTAGAAATGTCTGACTCACTGTGAAAATCAGCAGCTCTGTATTTAAGCAGATGTCATCTCTGGTAAATTCAGAAGCATTAATAGTTATGGCATATGTCACTGTGGTCAGCACCTTCTTTTATTCACTCTAATCATCATTACATAACTACAAAATGTGGTAAAGTTTAATTAGATTTTTTCGTATCTGATTTACAGTGTTGGGCAAGTTACTCTGAAAATGTAATTAAATTACTGATTACTGATTACTCCTTTGAAAAGTAATCACATTACTGTTCTGATTACTTTATTTCAAAAGTAGTGTTACATTACTCGTTACGTTACTTTTTTTTTGTACATCCACGAAATTTACGTGAAATAGTGAACTTGTGTGTTGCCTACCATCCCAGCGTAAACGCTCTGATAAAATATTTGTTATTAAAGCATCAACATTCACAAACCGCTGTTATTTTAACTATAAAAGCAATAGACTGCTGCGTGCGTGGTTGCAGAATGCACGGCATTTCGAGCGGTGAGTGGATTCTCTGACTGTCCACTGCATTCCAGAAATCAACATTGTTCAACGCTGCAAACACGTTATAAATAGAAACTCTGCCTATGCTTACGCCTGTTAATCGTTTTAGTTTTATATAGTTGTTCTTGTTGCTTTTGTGCAATACATAAATAGCAGTTAATTTGTTTTAGATATTTTATGTTTATACAGTTCTATTTTGCGGGAGTCCCGTCTCTGCCAGCCCGCGGCCGCACCCGCACTCGCCCTCGCCCTCGCCCATCAAGTCTTGTACTGCGCAAGTCTTGTACTTTCTTTTGTGTCGAGTCCAGTACCAGAGACCAATCTCGCTGGACTCGACGCAACAGAGAGCAGCGCGGTACGACAATAGAAGCTGATGCGCTGCTCTCCGCACCCGGTACGTTCTCAGTAAGTTTTAATATGCCGTGTTGGCCTTTCAGTTTCTCACGGTTGAAAAGAATTTCTTTCCCTCTAATTGACAACGCACAATAATGTTCTTGCCTTTGACAGAAATAAACTAAAAATAATGATTGTATTTCCAGTTACAGATCGCGTACTTTCCTCTCTCCATGCCGACTATGTTTTTATTGGTAGTATCCTTCCTCACAGGCGCTTTCCAGTCAAACTAGGTCTCAGGTAAAGGAGGTCGCGTGTGCTAGCCAACACCCTTTTTATAATCTACATGATAAATCACATTCTGTCGGCAATGATGTAACGCAGTGGTAACGCATGCTTTTAACTATACTCTAATTACTAATTTGGAAATTATAACGCGTTAAATTACTCCGTTACTAAAAAAATAATCAAATTACAGTAACGCGTTACAAAGTAATGCGTTACTGCCCAACACTGTTTATGACTAAATATACCAGTTCTGTTCTTGTTACACATTACATGTATTTACAATAGTAATAGGAATAGTAATGCATTTATCAAGTTTAAAAATACCACTTGTCTCATCTAACTTGTTCAATGTTTATTATGTTTATTATAATAAACATTGCACAAGTTATAATATTTATTAACTGAGGCAATTATTTATTTATTTATTTATTTATTTTTTTTTGGTTGTGTGTCACATAACATTCTCCACTGTTGGGTAAACACAGTGCCCTCAATTCTTTGAAAGTTTTTCAACACCTGTACCATCTGTGTCTCATTTGACATTAGGTACAGTTGCCACACAAGCTTAGTACTTATAGACACAATCAAATCTAGGACATGCGTGTCACCTTCCAGCCTCCGATTGTTTTAGTCGGCATACTGTATATAGAGTCCTGCATTCACTGAACATATCTCTATTTAACTAACATACTGTAGTATATCATGAAAGATGCTTGACATTTAGTTCAGTTGCTGGCATGCGAAGACTAAGAGGTATGAGCGTAGGAACTAAAAACAGATATGATCTACAGGGAGGAATGGTTTCCAGCTCTCTCTACGCAAACACTTACCCAACAGGCCAATCAGTGATACGTGTATGCATGGGATTTCAAGTGCCGAGTAATACTGGGCTCAGTGTCCTCAACTGGGCTTTTAAGCCTGAGCTTGACCCTTGAAGTAATACACGGGAGTGGAAAATTCTGGAGTGCTTCCAAAAGGTTGTATGCTACTTAATGTTGATGATGTTCAGTACAACAAGAATATTCAAGATAATTAATGAGAAAAAGCTCAAGATTCAAACAATTACATGATTAATGGATTTTACTAGAACTGTTATGAACCATGGGGAAATATCACAAGGAAGGGGTAAAAAATATCAAAAGAAAGAACTATGTTTCAATGCTTTTGCTTGCAAAACATTTGTGTTCCCTTGAGAAACCGTTTGCTTTCTCTAGCAAAAGCATTGCATTTCCCCAAGAAATTTTGTTACCAGTTTTGCATTCGCAAAAAAATTAATTTTTATTCATTAAGATTCTCAGGGAGCACAAAACATTTGAAAGTGAACACAAAAGCATTGAAATCTCATTTATTTAATCTCATCTCATATTATTTTCAGTCCCCATGTGTCCTTAGCATGTCCGCTGTAATGAACTCACCAAAAGTAGCCAAATGGCTAGACCACTTTGTATCGCTGTTGAAAAAAAAAAAAAATCTTTCTCTAATGATTTTTTATTATTTTTATGCATTTAGTAAAGAAATATACTTGTTTACTTCAAAGTTTTTTTGTGGTAGACAACATGATGAAAAGCTGGAATTTTAATAAGCCATTTGTTTGCCAGTCTGTCATGTTCAATCAGAGAGCCACAATGCTGTTTGTTTAGCAGGCATACTTCTGAAAGCTTTCTACATTACGTTTAAGACCTGTTACAGATAAGAGAGACGTAAAAGAGGTTGACACTTCAGTTGGTTGGACTTCGGACACCTATTAGCACATGTTAATGTACCTTAACATATATTATTTGGCATACATTATTTGGATCATTATTCTACATAA
This sequence comes from Labeo catla, assembly GCA_012976165.1. Classification (NCBI taxonomy): domain Eukaryota; kingdom Metazoa; phylum Chordata; class Actinopteri; order Cypriniformes; family Cyprinidae; genus Labeo; species Labeo catla. Next base: position 518,649 of record VONZ01000170.1, read on the forward strand.
ACCAATAATGCATGGTAATAAAGAGGTTTAGCTACATATAGATGCTAGTGGTGTTTCACTGTTAAACAATCCTACTGATCTGGAGCGCTCTGCAAAATTGGCAGGAAGATACCCAAAAGACTATACCAGGGTATCAGCAAAGACATTAGTGGATATAAAGTTTAGGCCTTATTGTTATTAATCAGGATGTGATCCATACTTCTGTAATTAACCCATGTAGTTACTGCACTGTTAATCATCTGATTAGTGCCTTTTGTCTACAAGTCATCACAAACAACATGATGGCTAGAGTTAATTATGTTGGAGAAACAATTTATGACTTTATCCAATTGTGATCCCTACAGTAAACTTAATTTATTTAGCACTTTTTTTTAATCCAAAGCAATTTACAGCAGACTTATTATGAGGATAATCCAGCTCAAGCTTTCATGGCTCACTCCTTACGGGAATTGAACATACAACCTCCTGGTCATTAGCCCTGTGCTTTAACCACCACACCACAATACCCTGTTTTAATGTTAACAATCTATACTCTTTATATGTGTACTGGATATTATAAGGGAACTATTATTGTTCTATCTTGTAACATAAGTTTAATGATTTTACATTAGGAGATTCAGCTGCTCTGGTTTAATGGCTGAAGTCTGGTTTGCTGTGACACTTCTTCCATGGAAGAAGCCTGTAATGCAGCACAGCGCCAGCCCTTTTTCCAAATAGACTGCCTCTCTCTTATGTTCCTGTCCTTGTAACACACGATTTGAATTACTGCATCACCTTCATTACTCTGAACACAATACTGTGATTGTGGAATAATGCCTTGCTGCTTGTTTGCAATTTGGTTCAATCCAGTTTTAGAATCGTAACTCTTTAGGATTGTGACTTCACATCATTTCACATCTGCAACTTTTTTTGATTCCAAGAATGATAATACAATTGATACGCATCAGAGTGCATATACATCCTGATATCACAGACTTATAGATTTCTGTAGATTTGCTAGAGGTGATGCATGTGCAAGATTTTATGTATTTCCAATTTAAAGCTTTTTTTCTTTACAAATTCTTGAAAAAAAAAAAAACCTTCATTAGAATTTGGGTGAAATGTTGAACTGAAAAATGAAGTGTCTTACTATATCCCTCTTTTGCTTTAATGACAAGTTTGTGTAAAACTGATGATTATTTTCTCCAGCTTGACTTGAATATGATCCAGAAAGCTTCTGTGGAAAAACATTTGCCTGTACAAGGAGTCACATAATTAGTATCACAAATTAATTTTAAATTTAATAAGTTACCATGAAATGTCCACTTAGTATATCATTGTTAATGTGCAGGATGAGGGCTAAATCAGGATTCAGTTAGTAAACAAATTGGTAAGCATATCAAGTAAACTTACTGAACGGAAACATTCGGCTTACAACACAGGCTGTACTGACAAAATTTTCCCACAAAAACACAAGACTAAGTTATAAAACATCTGGTAAATGATTGTGTATGTCAAGAGTAAGCAATTAGTTTATTTCCAGCTGAGCTTCCTGTAGCTATGGGAGCAAACATTTGTCAGCAATCTTAACTGCACTCATTCTGTTATGGGAAATGTGCTCTTTGTTCATTTAAGCATTTAAACATTGGTGACTGCTCACTAGACACATTTTTATCTCTTAACTTGTATTTATTCTTCTCATTCAGTAAGAATAGACTCTGAAAAGGTCAAAACATAGACACCAAAGCAAAACATTCATTTAAATTAGTGTAAAACTGTGTCCTGGTGTCAGCTCATGGTGCACTTTGATATCGAAGTGGTTTTATTAATATAAAGTAAAACATGACCACTCATAACGGAAACATTAGGTTTTATTTCTAGCAGGAACACAGAGTATAGTACAACATTCTTTCAAACAAACATTACTTAAAAACATTACTACTTTTCTACTGCTTACTTAGCAGTAGAAAAATATGTAGGCATACACTGTGACTTGTGTAGGCCCCTTTTTACATTCAACCTACATGATCCCTCTCCGCAATTACAGCAGCTCATGGTTCATCACAGTCCACAATCACCTTCGTTCAAGGCCTCAACCTGTTTTTCTTTTGCAGCGGAAGGGGGAAAAACAATCATGAAAAAACAACAATCTCATTCAGTATTATCACTCTCCTTATCCACTCTTCCTGACTTACTGCGACTTTCTTAAAGTTACATCTAAATCCCTCATCTTCTATCCTCCAAATAACACTGGAGAGTGTCCACAAACCACGGGTCATAAAAATCATGATTCAGCACACACAGCCACGCACAATACAATAGCAGCAAAAATGTTGTAGGAAAGAAATTGTAGGAAAAGTGCAGATTTAAAAAAGTAGAACAAACATAGGAAACAACGGAAGTGCAACAGCAGGGATTTAGCACTTGATGGGCATTATTATCTCTCATGGACTCCCTTATAATGCATCACGCTTTTAGTGCATTCACTAGAAAGTGACAGATAAACTGGTACTATCAAATGAGATGCACAAACTTCAATATGAAGCAATCTCTTATTGTACCATATTATTGTACCATATTATTCCATAATCTGTAAATTACACACAATTTATGCAGTGCTGGTTCATCTGCTCTTAAATGGACAATTCACCCAAAATGTTGTCATCATTTATTCACCTCCATGTCATTATAAACCTGTTAATCTTTTTTTTCAGTATCTTTTATAATGTTAAAAGAAAGAAATGCATTCAGGTTTGGAAGGAAATTAAGTTGAATAAATAAAAAAAATCATTTTCAGATGAACTATCCCTTTAAGGATGACTAATCATAACATATTAACATCCAGTCACATTTCAGAAGCAGGATTCCCGAAATTCACTGACTTTAGATAGAGTAACAAATTATCACCCTTTAAAGTAACAAAACAGTATGTTGTCGAATCTATTTCAGAGCAAATGCTAGTTGTTTTCTTAATTCAAGGACATTTGGAAAGATATCCAAAACAATACCATTGTAATACAGTTAATCACAGAATAACAGGAAGGAAGGCATCTATGTTATGAAAATTATTGGTTTACCCCATGTCAGATCTACAAAATAGTGTATGTAGTGTGCTACAAAATAATAAAAAATAACATAAACCAACATTTCTCATTCTGAGTAACTGCCATATTGTTAACGTGGTTAGTCTCAAATTTGCATAACTTCAGAGTCCAAACATCTCTATTTAAACTAAATGTGCATCTCCAAAACATACACCAATATTGAATTCATTCAGACAGTACGAAAGATACACACAGCCAAAAGGGTTTCCTTTTGAAGATGTCATTGCTTATTTCTACTCTTTAGACTTTTCAAAAGTCAGTTGTCCTTGTTACAGCATTTACTTTAAGTTCGGGGTCTTGAACTGTCACCAGTAGGGGGTGGTGTTTTCGATATGACCCCAACTCTGCCACTCGGGGAAGAACCCACTAGATGTTCTCGGGCTCCCGAATTGATCGAATTCCATCTCTGGCCGTTTGCCTTGATTCTTGAAATCTGTCGTCGTCTTTTGGGTTACACTGGTCTGGCTGGGGTCATTCTCTGCATGTACCAGCTTGTAATTTTTCCCGTCATTATTGTCCCAGTACGTGCTATCATGAGTTTTGTAGAATATGCAGAACTCCACCTGCTCATGTGAGGGCACAAAACTTGGAAGGTCGATGGAAAACGAGAAAGTGTCAACGTCCTCGCAACCATAAACATTATTCATGTACGTACAAGGAATGTCAGTGTAGCTTTTCCATGAATCAAATGTTATTCGCACATGGACAATTTTCTCAAAGCCTACATTGCTCACTTTGACTGTGCCGGTGAGCGATCTCTCTTGAATTATACAGTTTTCCAAGCATACCAGGTTCTTCTTTAGACGGTTCCGGAAGTCCAAATAGTCTGCAGCAGGCTGAGGGAAATCCAAAATCAAATTCTTCTCCTTCTCCACTTTCAGGCCCACAATGGCATCCTCCAGGTCTGACAATTCAAACTGCAGGTCTAACATGGGGTCTTCCTCAAATTCCTTGAACACATGGACTGCTGTCAGAGACATGCCTTTGGAGTCAGCAAAAACCACTTTCTTTTTTGCTTTGGTCTCGGGACTCTTCCATCCTAGGTTATCAGTGTCCACATCTGTCTTAGAACTGATGCAGGATCTCAGAGGTTTGTACTGGTTGACTAGGTTCCTGGACTTGCAGTCATATGAACTGAGGAAACTGCGAAGAGGCGGCGAGTGCGCCAGACAAATTCTCATTGCCACATCCACAGGCATAATTGGACTTGGCATTGGCCTGGGGTTCAGTATCTGCAGCACCCTGTTATGAAGACAATAAAGAAAAACACTACAGTGACCAATTAAGCAGGAGATGTGAAAGACTTTCCTCAGAATTTAGAGATTAAACTGGTTAACAAAACTATAGATGGAGCTAACGATTTTACAATACAATTTTAGTGCCATAGCTCCTGGTTTAAGCTTTTCAAATTGTAATAGTTGTCATTTTTTATGAAGAACAATTATGCTTCCATATTACATTTATTATTAAATATTATATTTATATTATACTTTAATATTGACCAAATTAATCCAAAGGCAACAAATTATAAAATATTAAATTATAAAATAGCAATTCCAGTCTTTTTAGCACTAAAATTCACCTTATTAGACACTAATGTAATATTATGTAATAACATTTGGGATGGGTAGCAAAAATTCAAACTATTATGTAATACAAAAATAATAGTAAAGCCATAACAGAGACTACAGGATAAGTACCATTACTTGAGTGAACAGTTACTAGTAAAACTGGAATATGTAGCTGATCTAAACCACAGACCCTCCACCGAATTCATTGGCCAAAAATAGAAAAACAAACAAACAAACAAAAAAAACAGTATAACCGAACATCAACGAATTGTCGCTGTTGGGAGTAATTACCAGCTATTAAAAATCAGTAATAGTAACATATACAGATAATAGTGAAAAAAAATCAAATAATACTATAAACAAGCCAATATTGTTTTAAATTGAATCTAAATCATTAGTCCCATTCAGAGGTCATCTTTACACTTTTCAAGCGCGCAGTTATCAGTGATAAATCCCAACGATGCACTGTGACGCACTCTGTATTCTTACCTGGTGCAATTCATTGGAACCCGTGGTTTGTTTCCAAAACGACAGACACAGTTTGCTCTGTTATAGTTTGAACAAGTAGAGTTTTTTTCCTACGTGCTTTTAAACTTCATTTAACAACGTGTCGACCACCATAACTAAAAACCCGCTGACTAACCGTCGCTTGCTGCGGCACGCCCCCTTCGCGGTCCAGCTGTACTGCAAAAGTCAAGACCGTTCAGTCGGTACATCAAGCCTCTGCGCGCATTGGCTCACAGTAACCTATTCTGACAGCCAATAGGAGAGCACGAGAGCGAGGCGCTCGAGCAATCAGCAAGCAGGAAAGAATCAGTCAGGGCGCGCGTGCACGGCAGATCAGCCCAGCAGTAAGCGGGAGAGAGAGGCGGGAGAAAAGCGTAGTCAACCAAAATTAGGTAGCCTGTAGCCCACTGACGAAACTATGACGCGTGATCTGTGGATAAGAGTATCTTTCTATATGCATTTATTTGTTTTTATTAATATTACAGGTGCTTATGAATGTGTCAGTGTAAGATTGGAGTATACAGATATAATGAGGTTGTTGGTTTGTTGTCAAATGTAGTCTAAGGTTACTTATGGCGCAAAAACTAAACTGGTTCTTGAGTTGTGGCACAGTGGGTAATTAATGTGCTCACATCATCAAAATAGTTAATGAAGAAGCAGGTTTGAAACTGGCCTGTGCGATGCGCCATTTCTCCTCGCTCGGCTTTTAATCAGTTTTTAAGTGTTTCTGCTGTCCGAGGTAGAAATCTTCATAAATGGAAAAAAACATCTTTTTTTAATAGCCTAGTGAATTCCAGCTTTTTCAAATTGTTCCAGAAATTGCTTTTTGTGAGTGCAATCACTTTGTTTATTTATTTATTTTTTCATCATGAATATCTGGAAAGCATAGAAGATCATTGGTCAAAATGAGTGGGGTCCGTGTTAATAAGTGCAACATCAAGGCATTATCACAGAGCATTCATACCAGTTGCAAGCTGTCATTTGTGTGGTGTTAAACATTTATGAAGCTGTCATGCTCTATTGGTGTTACAGTAGACGGTCAAAATGCTGTATGTTGCATGACAGCAGCCTATTGAGTAATGTGACCTACATTAGCAAGATCCATACTGCAACATTGCAGCATATGATTATCACAAAATACAGAGTACAATGCTTCAGCCATATTTTATGATGATAACAGTAAGAGCACTTCATAACTTGCAAATAGACATATTTGGTTTTAGAAGGCAATTCATGCATCTGTAGAAAATTATTGCATTGTGAATTTATTTATTTTTGTTATAGAAAAATGTATATGCTTTGGATTCAGGAGACAGAAAAGACAAACCATAGTCATAAAAAGTTTTAAAATGCATCGTCTAGTAAAAATTCTCTTATAAAATGAAATTAGAAGCAACACTCATTTAAGCAACAAATATATTACTTATAATACATTTGTGAAAGTACTTCAGATTTGGGTGTACTGTCAGCATATTTAAAATAATACATTTTTACCTTTTAATAAGATCCTCTATTCCTTTTGAGACGTCTGAATTCGTTTTGCTGAAGTCTGATCTGAACACTTTAGTCTGTATCTCAAGAGTGGCAACTTCAAGCAACTGTTGGTCCATTTACCACGCTTGCAAAACAGGAAGCGTACAGACAGCCTGCACAATCAGTGTAGCTGCAGCTGGCCATCAGCACAAAATACACTAATCAAATCACATTCTGTTTACACAGTTGATGATAGTCTGTGATGATGTCCAATGAGAATTTATTTACCCTTTATAATCTAGAACCAAGGAAAGTGCTTCATTTTCGTTTTAAACCAGGTATTTTGCAAAATTTAACTTGGTAGTACAATTACAAATCGTTAAAATATGCAGTTTAACATAAACACCAAGCGATGTAAATATATTGTCCTGCTAACGTTTTGAATATTGGATTGACTTTACACATATAGGATTATTGCTTTCACGGTGAGTGGTGTTGATAATGGATGATTTCCTGAGGCTGGTTAAACAATGCAGGGTGTGTTTGCTTGGTTTTAGCAGTCATGCAAACATGTATTAAGGGAAAGCGAGTGCAGAACAAGACAGAACTTGCAAGGATTTGTTCATTTGCCTATGTGGCTTTTTTCTTTAAAAAATGTCCACAAATATGATTGTTGAGACACACAATTGTGTTATGGTCAAAGGGTTTTACGTGCCACTTCCTCAGTGACCTAAAGCAGACCTGACTTTGACCAGCTGAAATGTGGGCAGTTCTTCCAAGTGTGACAATATTTACAGAGCTATTGCAAGATTACCAGTATTACAAATAGTTAAAGTATGCAGTTAATAGTTAAACATTTGCAACATTTTTTGTTGAAAGATTATTAGTATTTAGAGAATCAATCAGTGAAATCAGATGAGAATGTGCTGCAGTCCATAAGCCCAAAATATTAGAAATGAATTCCTTTTTACCTCAATATCCTCTGCCTGTTTTGTTTTAGGAGGTTTAAATATAGAAGTAAAAAGCCTGTTACTACCATCTGCTGCTGGGTGGCTGTATTACCAGTCACTGAAAATTCAAGAGCACATGATGTAATACTCAAGGTTTGTTGGCTTACATAAGTTGTAGAAGCAATATTTATTTGTTAAACGTGTATATACAATATAAATGTTAAATATTTAAATAATAATATTTACTGTTTTTCTGTTCTCTAATAAAAGAGAAATCTGAAAGAGATACAGTAGTCTGTAATTTTTATTATAACAATTTACATTCAAAAATACTCCATATATTCTAAAAGGGTACACATTCATAACATTTTGAACAGTACTATACGGCCCTAAAGATGTTAACATGCCTTATGCTTTTTGACTATAATGTAGCATTTGTCTAATAAACTACACAGACAGACATCATACATCAGACAGTCATCAGTTTGATACAAAAACTTTGACAATTACAACTTAATTATGACGGGCTGTGACCAAATACGAAATTTTATTTTACACCAGTATAAACACTGAAATTGTTTGCAAATATACAGTATGATATTTTACATAATTCCAATTTACATTTGACTAAATATACACAGCCAGCATAAATTGAAGATAGCAAAACAAAAGACTTTCACACTACATGAATTGCCTGGCAGAAACCAGCTTTGACACAGTGAGTAAACCTGAGTCAGTGTCGTCCTCTCATTTAAGTGTCCTCATTTGATGTTTATTTGTGCAGCTCACTCGACAGAAATAAGGACAACCATTTTCCACAGAAAACAAATTCTTTCAGATATTAGTAATACATTTCTTGTCAATGCTACTTCCATGCAAAATCTTATGAACAGAAATCTTCACCACTGACGTAGTACAACAGACCTCAGTTTCAACATCTCAGACGGCACTTGTATTTTGCTTTGTATTACTTCAGTCGAACAGGATGAAACGGAAATTGGCAGACAGCAGACTCAGAAAGAGGCAGAGAGGTCTATGTTTTTATTACACCATATGTTACTGTTTTAACTTAAGGAAGGAGGGAGGATCAAGATCGGACCCAGCTGACAGGCACCCACTGTGGCTCCCTCTCGAGGCGTTCCAGAATATTCCTCAGCTCTACACAGGCACTGGCAGAGTCTTCCTTAACCAGGACCTTATCCACTAGGTGGCCATATTGCTGGTCCATCTGCTCGGCTGACTGCCTCATGTCCTGCAGGTCTTCATCCTTTTCACAAGAGGAGAGAGAAAGAGAAATAGAAAAAGAGAGTTTTTGTTCACTGTGTACAATGAAAGAGTTGAATGACAGAGAATTACTAGCTGCATTTGGGTAGTATGGTGATATAAATCAGTCTCACTGTGATGTGTCCATTGTCACCCCTTCCTGGTGATGTGGGAGAGCTACGCTGCAGATGAATCTCAGGGATGCGTGGCTTTACAAAGATCACATAGGGCTTAAACTCTGCTGTACGGAGGATTTTTAGGGCCTGAGAATTAGCGTAAAAAAAGATATAAATCATAGCATTGGTTTCCAATTATGTGCTCAACAAAAATCAAGAGTCTCCGCTGATGGCAAAAGTTGTAGATTCCATTCAAGATTAAGTTGAGCAGAAATATTACCACTGCTACCAATGACTATAATACAATTATGTACTTGAAAACCTGCGTGAATTTAAATGAATTATGTATTACTTCACATCACATATGACCAGAGCTCAGCATCAGAAATACATGGAAAAGCCAATATTGACAATAAGTACAATGACAGAATGTTATATTTACCTCAGGTTGAACATCTACAAGACATACTTTATTTCTCGCCAGGACACTCCTGATTGACTCCAGACTCGTCCCATATTGGTTATTTTTATATTCACCATATTCAATAAACCTGCATATACACAATACATATACACATTTTGTGTCAATTGAAATAACACTAAAATGAAATTTTATAACACCATTAAAAGGATAGTTCAATTCTGTCAGAATTTACTCACTTCATATTTTTATTCACCAGAACACATACAGTGAACAGCATAAATAAGTACACCCCCTCTAAATAAATATAAAAGATGTATTTTCTTAATGATCACTAATATAATTCATGGAAGGACGGCAAAATTTAAATTTATTAAACATATACTTAATAAAAACACACACAAAAAAAAGTCAATATTTTCTGTAAAATAAGTAAATTAGCCAATTTTGTTTAAATGAAGGATTGCAGAAATGAGTGTACCCTAGATTTAATTCTGCAAATGTATAATATTCTAGTACTTACGTCCTCCAGAACTCTAAGTATACTGCTCTGACCCTTCTTGGCATTTATGACAAAATGCCACATCTGTCCTGTTTAACTCCTGGAGGACGACCTCTACAGAATCCCCCACAGCTGATCAAGAGTGTTAAGATTGGGTGAAATACATGTCCACTGAAGGATTTTCACCTTGGGAGAATAAATATCTTTACTGTCATGTTGAAAAAATGCCAAACAATGCAGGGAATGAGGAGAGGGTAGCATCTTTTAAAGTGTTTGTATTACATCACACAGTGGTGTGTGAATTCATGACAGCATTAATAAAGCACAACACCCTCACACCTTCAGCAATCATGCATCCCAATATAAGAGCTTTACTATCACTGAACGTCACTGTGGGAACCAGGCACTTCTCACTGTACTCCTCCTCTAGCAACACCAGAACATTTTGGATCCGAAATGACTGACTTGGTCTCTTAAGACCAGAGTATGGATTCCCAGAAGTCTATATTTTTTTTAAAAATATGGGCCTTGGAAGAGGTTAAATGAGTTTATTGTGCTTTGGCTACAGTAGGTAATTCTAGTGGTGACAACAACCATCCATGTCACCTCTTCAAGCTGTGTCATACTCTGTGAGATAAAGTGTCACTCTTTTCATAGCTTTTGCTGGCTCTGAGACACTTGCATGGTATTTTCCTGCTCTTTTTTCTAGCAAAAACTCACTCTTCACTAAAGTGAAGACCTGACTATTTCAGGAGCTTTGTCACAAATCCATTGTTTTTGAATGTCAGTGGTACTTCTGCCATATTTTCACACAAACAATAATTTGGTATTCCTCTTGTACCATTGTCCTCTTTTATGCTAAGAAATAAATCTCCTGGCAGTTTTCTCTCAAGTGGTTTCATTGTTGCCAGCATTAAGTCTGAGTATGAGTCAGTAGGCTATATAACACTTTTAATTGTCAGAAAATTACTTGTCTTTAAAAGTTTAGGTTCATTATGCATACCTGTTGATCCAAAATTGCCTTAAACCTACACAATTTTTTTTTGTTTGTTTTATATAGTAACCTTCAGGAGGGTGTACTCATTTTTGCAACACAACATTTTATCACCTTTATAAGAAAATATTATTTTCTAAATAATTTGGCATTCTTCTAGCCAAAAAAAAGTTGGGTTTTTGGGTGAACTATGCCATTAACAAAATGACACACCTAGCTCATGCAACATAGATATTAAAAATGTTTCATATAACATACTTATTTGATTGGATGTCTGCCTCAAAGGCCTGCTTGGAGATAAAGTGGTATTCTACACCTTCCTTCTCATGGCTCTTTCTGGGTCTTGTTGTGTCTGTTACAAAATGATTACACAAATGATACAGTACTAGCATTTCAGTTAATGTCACATGTGATTTTATAATACATCAGTCGTTAACAGTCTGATGTATTGTAAAATCACATTTATCTATTTATTCTAACAGTCGTTAGAATAAATAAAATGCTAACAATTAGAAGCTTCATCTTCAGGTCATCAGTCTGAAGCAGAAGTAGGTTCTACTTTGATTCAGCTCCTTGATGTACAGTATCAGCTAGGACCTCGACAGGCTCTGTTTGATCAATGATAAACGTAAACTCACGTGGCACAGCGACGCCGTACCGATGAGGATTCTCTGCGATCACCTTCTGCTTCAGCTCATTGATCCGAGCACCAAGAGATCCTAAAGAGAAAAAAGGAAATGGGATTCTGAAGGCCAAAAAAAAATAAATAAATAAATACTCATTTAGAATGTCCTGACATCCCTTGAATCTTACCTATCAGCACCACAAGCCTTGGCTTTTCTTGGGGTCTCATCTGATATAATGTCACCTCTTCATATATGAGGAACTCATTCTCTGCAGAGTCTGCTGGACGAGACTCTTTGGTCGAACCCTGGTGATCCTTGCGGCTTAGTCTGAAGCTTCTCCTTAGACCAGCTGTGAGACCGAAAAGATTTTCCAATAGATTAACATAGGTAATGAACATCTAAAAACATAGAGAATATCAGAAATAGACATGACAGAATTACATGAACACAAAAATCAGACAAAAAGACAAGGATGGAAAGAGGTGCATCCTCCAGACTAAAAATATCACGGCTCTCACACTGCTGCTGATTTTACATAACAGCTGCATCTCAGGGGAAAATAGCAACACGCTGTTCATCTGCTTTGTAAAATTGAATATGCAGTGAATAAGTTAGAGCAGCAATGTATCTATTCATCCTACAAGTATGAAAGAAATATGGTACCTGAGTAAAACTCCCAGGAAAAGGCCTGGCCACAGGACGGTGCCACCGCCTTACACTTTGGAGAAACTACAACTAATGTTAGACCATCACACATCCAGCACAGTTCTATAGAGACTGTCACAAGCTATCAGCCATGCCAAAGCCTGTGTGAGCCATTAGCCCAAAGCAATCGTTCCCTGGCTATAGCAGTGCACCTGTGGTTCATGCTTAAAGTTAAAGTTCCTCCCCTATGGAAGACCACTTCCACTACATAAAAAAAAAAATCATGCTTTGCTAAATCATAACCATGAGCCATAATTATAAGAAGATACAAAGTCAAAAGACATAAAAAGTCAAAGTTGTGACATACCGTCAAAAATGAAATAATTCATGACATAAAAAGTCATAATTAGAACTTGAGTTGAAATGTTTTGTCATAATTATGACTTTTTTGTTATAATTTTGAATTTTTTACTTTTTACTTTTTCTTATGTGGCGGAAGTGCGCTTCCATCACTAAAATTTTAATATGCAAAATTAAATTAATCTCATTCATGTCTATTCCTTGCACAAAACTGCTGTATGACTTTAGAATACTTTTATATATGTTAGCACACTCCTCAATACCCATCATTATAAGAAGAAAAAACAGCTAGCATATTCTTCAGCGTTTCTCTTCTTGTCTTCGACACAAGTAAGAAAGTCATACAGGCTCAACTGAACAACATGAGGCCGAGTAATTTAAAGGATTTTTATTTTTTGGGTGAACTGTCCCTTTAAGCAGTAAGCACCACAAACACTAAGTGCACCAATCTGGCAATCTTCCTCTTAGCAAAAAGCACACACTAAAAACCACTGAGACTAAAACTCAAAGAGGGAGTTGTCCGAAGCCAGCAGCAGAGCAGTGGGCTCAAGATGTGACTGATGGCTGGGGTCTTAGGATGTGCCAAGCACATGAGCTCTGTGGTGAAGTGTAACGAAGAACTCACAACAAAACCAGATGATATATAAAGCGCACCACACCACACAAAAAAAGCACCATCCAAAGCCAAAGCCATGTGGAGTGCATTCAGTGTGTAAGATGGCAGCTCTCACCTACGTGCTGTCCGCTGACACTGCCCTCACTGTCACAGTCCTCTAGAGGGTGGGTGGATCAGGACAACACAGGAGATGAAAGGGTACAGGCAGGAGAGGAGAATCAGTGGGAATCACACTTTACAAGGACATTTCATAGGTCAGAATTATTGGAGAGGCCAAGAGAACCACAACAGCAAAATGAAGCAGCAAGCACTGAGTGTAAGGATTTCAGCATCTGTACTGGGTATTCAGAATCTGAGTCTTCAAACTAAATTTAAGGGCTCTTTTTATAGACTAGCCATAATTATAAGGTACCTGAAAAACAAAAATACCTGAAATACCCATTTTACAGATTTACTAATATTTTGATTTTATTAGGTTACACTTTATTTTAAAGTGTCCTTGTTACAGTGCAAATAATCAAATAAGTACTGAGTGATATTAACAACATGTACCTATTATGGGGTTAGTGTTTATGGTTAGACATTGTAAAATGCAATAAAAACTAGAATCTGTGTTTGTTTACCTTTTATTTAAATGACAAAAGTTCAAAGAAATCTGCAAGTTTTGCAAGTGGAATTTTTGCTTAGCTAGTCATCGTTGTCTTATTCTCTTCTTAATGAATGGCCACATGTTTTCAATAGGAGACATATCTGGATATATCTTAATAATTCAAAATATCTTCTTTTGTGTTCATCAGAAGAAAGTAACTCATCTAGCAAGGGTGGCAAACTCCAGTCCTCCAACCCTAATAAAAATTCACCTGCCTGTAGCTTCCTTGTAACCCTTCAGACCTTGATTAGCTTGTTCAGGAGGGTTGAAGTAAAACCCTACAGAACTGCAGCTCCGCAGGGCCGACGTTCGCCAACCCTGTCACATCTACCTTGTTTTTCCCACAAGAGTGGGCATGGCCATTTGTAAATTTAATGTGTCTGGCTTCTGGTCTCATCCGTGTCCAGCTATTTTTAGCGGTAGAAAACAGCTCGTTTTGCTGCTTGATATTGCAAACTGTTGTGTCTTACCATATTACTTTAATGCATTATCTTAATTATGATTTGTAGTGCAATCAGTTTTACCATTTACTGCACTCACGTTATTCTTCTCATTATTTCCCTACAGTGGCTTATGAACCGGAAGTCTCACACATTACCAGAAAACAGTTTACTTCCGCATTGAAAAATAAGGTGGATAGGTTTGGAGCAACTCATGTGAGTAAATAATGACAGAATTCTAATTTTGTAGGGTGAACTATTCCTATAAGTTTCCACAAGGCATGCCCCATATTTGCTTTCAAAAAGACTTATGCTTTTTCATCAAGATATCCTCATCTATTATCAATTCTACTTTAACTATAATCTTTTCACCTTTATTTTTGGAGTGTGTTGCAGCCATCAACATTAAAATTTGATTATATATATAAAAAAACCCTACAATTAAGCTGGACAGTGAAAACATTCTTTGTAGTGTTGTCAATTAAATAAAGGTTAAAGAAAATTAACAAGTCACATTTGTTTTGATTCTTGTTTTTATTGCATTTTTTAAAAAATGGACCACCTTTTTTGGAAATGGGGTTGTAATTAGGCATAATTTAATGTTACTACATAACTAACGTGTAGTAACAAGGACACTGTAATATAAGTGTTACCTTTTAATTATTTTGTATGTAATTATTTATTATTTTTTTTCTTTTCAAAATCACTTACCTTTTTCACAAGTTTGGTCACCTGAGGTAAGCAGAATGAGGAAATAAACACAATTGCTGAAACATGAATAAATATAAAAAGCAAATGAATATGGAATCTTCCGAGTAGCCTATAGTCATTTGTGATAGGACTGGGTAAAATATATACATTGGCCATCTTCATGTATCCTATACAGATAGGCCTATCTGTTCTTAAAATTGCCGACCAACAGCCCGGCCAACGTAGTTTGAGTAGACTAACCTAACAAATAACCTATGCACCGCTTTTTTTTTTTTTTTTTTTAAACTGGACTTTAAAAAAAGATTGTCCTGTATAAATTACAGAATTGATAGAGAAAGAATGCGTAATTAAATTGACATTACTTTTTGCAGATGGGGCAAGCTGTGAATTTAGTATCAAATGCAATAATGTGTAATGGTAAGAAATGTCTAAGCCACACCTAAAAGCCAGTGTGCTACCCGCTCAGATTTTGCCATCTCCATTAAAACAGTAAGTTTTACTTTATTAATGCCCATACCTACCCAAACCATAAACCTATCCTTAAAACAATGCAAATATAGTGTTGGTACCACAATCTGACAGGTAGCATTATAATGTCAAAACACTGCAACCAACGTAGTCTGATTCCAGAAATGAATAACCTATGCACCGTGTTTTTTTTTTTTTAACTGGACTTCAAAAGATTGGCCTGTATAAATTACAGAATATGTTATTAAAATTGACATTATAGACTAAATTAATTAAATTGGAAGTAGAGTTGAATCTTGCAAACTGTCCCGAGCTTGATTTTGCTATCTCCATTAAAACAGTAAGTTTTACTTTATTAATGCCCATAACCTACCCAAACTATAAACCTACCCTTAAAACAATGCAAATATATTGTTGGTAGCACAATCTGATAGGTAGCATTATACGTCAACACACTGCGACCAACGTAGTCTCATTCCAGAAACGAATAACTTATGTTTTTTTTTTTTTTTTTAAACGATTGGCCTGTATAAATTACAGAATATGTAATTAAATTGACATTACAGACTAAATTAATTAAATCGGAATTGGAGTCGAATCTTGCGAACTGTCCCGAGCTTGCAATTCAATCAAATCAAGAATCTGCAGTGGTACCCTGATTTTACCCTTACACAACATTTGAAACCATCTGAACGTAGACAACTTTTGTCCTGCCAAATAGAACTGCATTGCCTGTATAACCATTAGGAACGGACAAAAAGAGGAAGATCTGACTAGACTGATTAATCCGTATACCAGCGTTCCTCTCCATTTGGCTTTGACTGGTACGCTTTCCTATTTTTTATAAGGTTTAGTCGCACACTTAAAAAATGAGATGTTCACAATCTGCTAAATTATTTCTGCATTTACAGAGTGTTTGTTTAAATATTTACAAGAAACTCATGTCTTTAGTTAAGTTGTAGGTACTGTATTTCTGATAGCTACCCAGTAGCTTCTGAGAACTTACATGGTGTTGCTCTAGGTGATTTAGGGCTCTGGTGGGTTCCCATTTTGATCCTATACAGCAGTCGTCTGCAGATTTAGGACAAAAAGTCAATATATAATTACTATAAGTAGAAACTAAACACTGTCTTAGAAGACCTATAGTGGTGTATGTCACAGGGAGACAAAGCACAGTCTCCTTAAATATTTATTCAAAATGAAATGATTGATTTACCTACTAACATTCAGAACTCTGACAGAAAAATATATATAAAAAATATATATTTTCTTTCAATATTTGATTTCCTATTAAACACTGCAGGAGGAGGCTGATTTGAATGACCAGGCAGAATGGATATTAAAATAACGTAATGTAACTTTGGTCAAGAATTGAATTCCTTCTCTATTAATAGCCAATTAATATCAGACCTTTGAATCCAGTTTCATTTACATTTTAATACATCAACCCTGCTTGTAATTTAAAAAAGGAGGAAAGAAACTTAACATTATTGTATTCAAACAAATCCAATATACTAAAAAAATCAGCCTCCCCTTAAAATCTGCTTTTGGACCACCACTGCACATTAGAGACATCTGGTCTATATGGTAATAATAACAGTAAATTAAAGGTAAATGTTGACATAATTTTTGTTGTGTACCTCTCCTGGAACTGTCTTGAAGGAATGAGGCCGGCACGCAGGTTGCTGTCTCCCACTCTTTTGGCCTGCCACCATGTTGGGTCGTCTTGGCTGACCACCTGCAGGATGTCCCCACGTGTGAAAGGCAGTCCTGCCTCCTGACAGGGTGTGGCCTTGTCTTCAAATGGTGTGTAATCGAACAGGGCTCTTAAATAGACCTTAAAGAGAGAAATAAAATAAAAATTCATATGACATTGCATACATATTAAGCAGCTGCTATCTGTTCCGTCCTAGGACATTCAAATTAAGTGATTACATTCACCTTACTCTCCTTGAATCTATCCTCCTCCTTAATGGCAGGGATAATCTTCAGAGTGATCGAGCCCTGAGACTGAGACTGCAGCCCGACAAACAATAAACGATCAAGGACACTAAATCAGGAAAGTGCCTTTTCAGATAAGAAATGTTATGGGAATGACTCAGCTTTTGTAAAACAAAAGAGGAATAGTGAACACACCAGAATCTGGCTGATCTCCTCAGGACGTTTGTGTATAATGAGATTTCCATTGACCTCCCTCAACTCATCTCCAACATGTACCAGACCTGAAGGAGAATTCAGTGAACAGTCATCATGATGCATTCAAAATACAGTGAGGTCTAAGGCTTTGCTAAATGTAAGGCTTCACTATAGTGAAAATACTTCTATTTCATAAGCTTTTATTACTAATTTTATATGATAAATTATCTTCATAATATTATAGTATAAACACTGTCATTATACAATAGGACAACCCAAGGGCGTAGGTTTGCTTTTGACATCGGTGGGGACATAAACCCAAGCCCCCATTTTAATGTTCATAATGACTTTATCCTAGGCTAAGTAGGAAAATTGTGTATCTTTCCGCACAACCTTTTTCTGTCCATATGCTTTATATAGGGAGCTAACAATAGCCATAAATCGCGCTTTATCTTTCTGTTTGCTCTGTTTTGTCAAGCACTGTACATCAAACTCGTTGATGCAACTTAATTCCTGAAGCAACTGTTAATTCCTGAAGTAAACTTATATATTAACTGTTTTAGACTGCTGTCTTCAAGTGATTGCAATACCTTTGAGTTGTTCTAAGCGTGGCGCTGCGGTTCTTGTCTGGTGTGCCACTCTTAAAAATAAAGGTGCTTCAAAAGGTTCTTCACAGCGATGCCATAGAAGAACAATTTTTGGTTCCACAAAGAACCATTCAGTTAAAGGTTCTTTAGTGAACCATCTCTTTCTTACCTTTTTATAATCTGAAGAACCTTCTTTTGCTACAAAGAACCTTTTGTAAAACGGAAATGTTAAAGATTCTTTATGGAACCTTTATTTTTAAGAGTGCATTTACTTTAACTTCTTAGGTAATATCAATGGTATGATGTTTCATGCGGCCGAAATTACAAAAACATAAACATACGGTGTATTTAATTGTTTTTTAAAATCATTGCTAGGACCAGTCACTGGATACTGGTAGAGACACGTCCCTGGCGTCCCCCCCTAATTGTACGCCCCTGGGACAACCTAGCTTGCAAGGTACACGTCATATTTCAACGGAATTTCCATGGCAACCATCAAATCTCCTCTGTATATTTCCAGTATAATCTGTAATCCCAAAGCAAAGCATAATCTCAAGGATTTTGTCAATATTTTGCTTGTGAAAAGAAAAATCCGCTGCTCAGAATGCTATTAATATTAAAAATAATAATTCTGCTGTGATTACACTCTTCCCTTGTTGCTGACATCTAATTTTCAAAATGTCCTTTTGGATCTCTAACAGGAGAGGTTCTCAGTAAATTTTTTGCGTAACATTTGACTAAATGGTTATTCAATTCCCTCTCTTTATCTCTCCATCGAGAATTAAGTCGTCTGTCAAATGTTTTACAGATTCAACTGTTTTTGAGTAGGATGGTCTCTGATTGCGTCATCACAGATTATGTTACATCAAATCTGCTGAAAGAGGTTTTGCTGTTGTCCAGCCACAGTGTAAAAAAAAAAAGCAGTTTGCACAGAGAAAAAAAAAACATGTTATGCTGACAAGGGGAAGGACCAGTCTGTCACCCACCACTGCGGTCTGCAGCTCCGCCCCTCATTATCCTAGCAACCACTACCGCCCCAGTTACTTCGTCCCTGCGGATGGTCGCACCCTAAAGAGACACAATTGATTGCAGACATTAAATATAAGGCAATATTTCTCATTTCTTAATGATGATGGACTGTATGTTAAGAATATTAGTCTATTTTGTAGACTAAACAGCTCAATCTTAAAACTCACAAGAGGCTCCTTGTTCTTCACCAAACGCACAATTTTCACTGATTCTTCCTCCAGTTCATCGTCTAGATCATCCGGCAGAGGGGGAAGCACAGGCTCAAAGTTCTTCTGTGCCACTGTGTCATGTACCGTTAGCACTGCCTGATTGGTCAGGGAGAGAATAATCACAACAAAAGGTGACAAGATGACCCAATAATGCTGTGGAAAAAACAATGTGCACGTGTATGAAAATGAGAGAGAGAATTAGCATGTAGGCATAGATGGGTTGACAGAGAATGGAATTAAAAAAGAGAGAGAAGAGGAAACTGAAGCCCGGGGCGCATGGAGGAAATAAGCGAGTCTAATTAGCAGGCTGTAAAATGTCATCTGATTCTATTTTGTCATGCCGCACACTATCAAATAGAAATTAATTAAGCTTAATTACTTCAAGTTTTTTTTAAAATACTGATTTAACAGGAATTATTGTGTCAGTATCATATATTCTAAAGAATTTACAAACCGATGCTGTGGCTTTCAAATTGATACATTATTAGGATTTAATAGGCGATTGTGTATGTGGATCTGAATTCTTTTCTGAAATATGAATTGAATGAATTGGGGGCTTTAGGGTCAAATTTAAGATTGGTTAGAAAATTCACCACAAATACATGAATTAGGAAAAATCCCTACAAAGACAAGGACACACGTGTGAATTTTGCACCTTCACATGTGGAGCAGTAAGAAGTGTTAATAGCTCTTTTTCATCTTCTTCCAGTGGTCCGTTTTGTAGCTCCTCTGCAACCTGTCACAAACCATAAGAGCAATGTCATCGAAAATGCAAAAACCTGGCAACATTTAATAACAGTTTTTATTTTTCATTGAAAACATCTAGCCTTAAACGTGTTGTTTTATATACACTAACGTTCAAATATTTTGGGTCAGTACAGTTGTTTTCAAAACTGAAATAATAATGTTTCTTGAGCACCAAATAAGCATATTAGAATGATTTCTAAGAGATCATGTGACACTGAAGAATGAAGTAAAGGCTGCTGAAAATTCAGCTTTTTCATTACAGGAATAAACTACATTTTAAAATACATTACAATAACAGTAATTTTAAAATGCATTAATATTTCACAATATTACAGTATTTAACTGTATTTTTATTCATATTGTTTCTTAAAATAAATGTAGTCTTAGTGAGCAAAGAAACATATCAAAAACATTAAAAAATATTACTGATACAAATATTTTGAAACACTTTTGAGTGGTTATATATATATATTATAACATGTAGTCATATATAAGATATGTAATTAAGATTTCATTGTTCGCAGTCTGTGAGGATAGAGATGCCACTTACGTCTTCAGCCAGGCAGGATGCGCTGTGGAGCACTGGGGTTGGGCTCTGGAGCTGGAACTGCCTCAGTCGCTCATGGATCTGCAGGAAAGGTTAGTACATATGAATTATCATTCACAAAAAAATTATTAGGATATTAGACATGATCACCAGCTTTGCCCACTTTCATAAGATAGCTGAGGCTCCTCTCACTGAAGACCTCCCTGAGAAAGACAAGGTCCTCCTTATGATTTGCATCTGGATGTAGCTGGGAGGTGAGAAGGGCTAGCATCTCATGTAAACCTGCAAGAATAAAAAAAAAAAATATATATATATATCCCTTAAAATTATACTGTACAGATATTCCTCTTCTGTTTACTTTTTTGAAATATAAAAAATATAATAATATCGCATCAGCTCTGTTGGAAAAACCAGCATATGCTGGTTAGGTATGTTTTGAAGCATGGCTGCTGGTTTGAGCTGGTCCTGAGCAGGAGCTAGTTGCTCAGGACCAGCTTAAACCAGCTAAGGACCAGCTTAAACCAGCTCATGACCAGCTTAAACCAGCAGCCATGCTTCAAAGGCATATGCTGTTTTTTTCAACAGGGAGGACTAGTATCACATAAAAACAAGTAAATGTTCATTTACCAATTCTATTGAAAAAGGCTTTTGTCACGTTTAAAATATTCTATAAACAAAACTGTTTCAAAACATAAATATTCATAATAGGTAGTTTTCAACTGATCATGTGTTCTCAACATTTTCCCATATAAAACAGCTTTTAATAGGCTGCTAAAATGATTGGAATCTCATGTGAATATCCATGATTTTAAACTTTTTTTTTTTCATTTCTTTATATGTATTTTTTTTTTTTTTATTGAGGAAGGAATTACTGTTCTTTATAATGACGATCAAGTAAGTTCATTTTGCAATCACAGCTACTGTATGACGTACCTGTGGTAGGTGAGAGAACAGGCATGGCTGCTCATGAGACAGACAGAGGCGCAGGAAAAATGGTTCTCCTCTTCTCTCGGGTCAATCAAAATGTGGGCTCATCTGAAAAGTCTGTTATCCACAAAACCTTAAGAGAGAAAAAAAATAGCAAAAGCCAACTTTAGGAAATCCTTAACATTATAACTGTTCCTTTCTGTGTGGTAAATAGCTGTTCAATAATGATGTGGCACATCAAATCAATGAGGCGAATCCTGTATGACACAATTAGAGAGTAATAATATTTTAAGCTAATTTGATCATTTCATTTTAAAATGGATTTAAATGCCAATGCTGTTTGCATGGTGAGGTTTGCTGTGTTATGAAGTAACAAGTCCCTTTGGTGGAATTTTGCTTTTTAAAAAAGATGAGACAAAAATAGACTGTACAACAAAACAAGGAGAAAGAAACAGAAGAGAGAGGGAGAATAAAATAAATTACAGTAGTCATTAGGCATGGCAATCGCATTAAATTAAATTACACTTTGTCATCTCAGTTTAATCAGGATAGAATGTTGTTGTGAGTCAGCTAAAGAAAAGCATCTCTCTTTAGAGGGGATATAGATTCTGGTGGTCTGCACAATTCACAGTAAATGAGTGAAGTAAGTAGAAATATGATCACTTCACTTGAAAATGGGTCCATTGGGAAATAATCCCCATGGCAACAACAATCAATACTTTATCACTGCTTTTCATCCAGAGAGACATCACATGAAACAGTATACTCTACACTAAAGTAATAAGTTCCCTAGTCTGAAAATGATGGTTTTCAGTTTGATTGCAAGCATAGTGTATAGTTAAATAATTTAGCCTGTCTACAACTCAAACAAAATAGTCCTAAACATGCAATGAAATGCTCAAAAAGAGTTTCCTGAAAAGGCAGAGAACCTTTTTAAGGTATTATCTCATAGAATAACTGTTTTATGTTCACATGATCCCAGCGGGGAACCCTTTTCAAATGTGTCACAGTGTGAATGTTTAAGGTTTTATGGGATGACATATTACTGCATGCATATTTTGCTTAAGCTTAAACTTTAAAATTGTATATTTCTTTAAGTAAATAATATTCTAATATCTGTTAACCAGTCTACTAGATTTTTGGTAAACTACCAATACACCCAATAATAAATAATGCCTGAATGAATGAATGAATGAGAGAGAAGAAAAAAAAATACACCCTAATGTACAGTGCAGTACATAACTAATATTTTTTTTTTGAAGAAACCAAAAACATTTAAACAAAATATATATGGGAATTCCCTTGACCATTTTTTATTAAACTAAATTATTCAGTAATTTATAGTTATTACATATAATTACATATTACAATGTTAAACCATTTACATTTTTACACTGTATGATCAGGTAACATGCATTGAACAATTTAACTGTTTTTTTTTTTTTCTGTAGAATTTTGGTCATTCTTTTTCTATAAAAAATACATGTAAGTGGTTATTTTCTGAACCTAAGGAAAGAACACTGAAGAACCTTAATTTTTTCTTCCATGTTAAATGAATAAACTCTACATTTGTAAACACAGGACACAACTGAAAACATTTCAGAGAACTGTGGTTTGATTGACTATATTTTGTGATTTTAGATGTCAGCAAAAAATCAATCTCAAGCCCCTTATCATACAAACAGAGGCCTATAGTTTCATAAATCACATCCTTGTGCTGATGAAAGATTTAATGTGACAGTGAGAAATATTTTGAATTTTGTATATTTTACACAAGGAGCTTAAACCCTCAGTACAAGTGATGAAATATTGAAGAGGTGTCATGATTTGAAATTTTGGTACGGCTTGTGCCAGACTAGCTGTAACCTTACTACAGACTTTTGGTTTTCTGAAAGCCTCTAATCCATGCTGATTCTCTCAAAGGCCCAGAAGTATCCCTCTCTTTCTATTTCCCTTTCACTCTGATTATGACGTGCGTGATGGAAAGATTATGCTGCTCTGTGTCTCTCTCCAGCTTTCTCACATGCAGCAGCTGCATTGAGAAGATTCTCACCAGACATACGCTCAGATCAGGGTTATCTCGCTAGTACTTTGCAGCCCAGCTTACCATTTGAGAATGCCATAAAGAAAATGCCACAAAACAAACATAAAACCTGAATGGTACGAATGCCAAATTGCAAATGGTTCCTTTTGGTTTGCAGTCTGAAGACCTTGGGCCTGTTCTGTCTGACCTTTTGTCATCCTCTCTTTCTCCAGAGAAACAGGGTTTCTTTTGCCTAGTTCTCGGCCTTACAGAATGATTCATGTAAGACTGAAAACATGCCCTGCTGGGGGACAAGGTCATTCAGCCACCCTTCTGCCACCATCTGTGCCTTTCACTATCACGCACTGCTAAAGGCCACCATTAGTGCTGACAGCTCGAGCTCTCTTTTGGTGTGTGTGTATGTGTGTGTGCATTATATACATGAATGCTTGCAGACACAAGTAAACACATCAAATTAAATCTCTTTGGAGAAGATTATCGTAAATGACATCAGCAGGATTCAGTGAGCCTTATGGGATAGAGCCTAATTCATTCAGATTCAGTAGATTATCAGAAAACAGCCTGTCAATCAAATCAAAACACGTCATGGTATTGCATATGCACCTGATAAATGTGTTACAAGCCGATTCATTACTAGACAAGATGCATATGATCTTGCATGCCTGTACATACACATACATGCTGTAGACTTTTCTTTGACTTCTACTGGTTTTATACAGAGCAAATTATATCATCTGGCTCTTACATTTTATATACATCTCAGCCTACATCTTATATTAACCATTTTCGATTTTTATATTGTCATTAAGACATTATTTAGTATCTTTAT
Source organism: Labeo catla (assembly GCA_012976165.1). Taxonomy (NCBI): domain Eukaryota; kingdom Metazoa; phylum Chordata; class Actinopteri; order Cypriniformes; family Cyprinidae; genus Labeo; species Labeo catla. The sequence continues at coordinate 543,099 of VONZ01000170.1, forward strand.
TGAGCATTTTTCCTTTTAAAAACCCATAATGTATGCAAAACCTGATCCACACAGTCATGACAAAACAAATCACAGGTGCAAGGGAATACCTTCAGAATGGCTCAAAGCAGTCTAAAAGCAAAAGCTCGGGAGGAACAAAATAGGAAACACAAAATACAACACGTAAATCACTATTTTTCAATTCACCTAATTCAGTAATGCTTTTTGAATTCATTTACTGTGACAAACTAATGGGAATCTGAGAGATATTAAGGTATACCCAACATTCTTCTACCTCATTCCAGCGGATGTGCATCCCAGAGTCTCTCCGAAACTGTCCGTCACGGAATGTGGCCAGTGAAAAATGCATCACTGGATGCTGAGATCCTTTTAAGTGCTGAATCCTTCCCCCCTGCTGCTCACTATGTCTGCAGAGCGGATTATACACCCAGCATGCAAAAGGGAGAACGCCCCCGTATCTCTTACCTTTCACCGCTCGTGCGTGAGTGAGAGCGTTTCCGCTTTCATGGAAAGACCCTCGGCATCTCTGTGGCGATTCCTGCTACACTGGCTCAGTGTGTCTCGGTTCTTCGTTACCTCCCCCCTCCCTCGTTCTCTCTCACATAGTCTTCAGCCCTCCCTCCTTCAATCTCTTGCTCTATCACCATCCCCCACTGGTCCTCATCCTCTCTCTCTCTCCTCTAATGATGCTCGCTGTGATATGGCAAGAGCTTGATCGGCAGTGCCGCTATATCTGGACAGTGTTTTGTACTTTGTAGTCCTTTGTTTCCATCAAAAACCTGGTGTTTGTAACTTTTCATAATCAAATACATTGTAGCATACTGTTACGAATCTGGTCGGTGACCTGCGTTCCGCTCACCACCAGATGTCGCTCTCGCTCCATTATTTCACACAGACTGTTGTATTACACCCCGGACTCCATCTCCCGTCATGCAGCGCGCTGATTGGGTCAGCACCTGGGACCAATTAGCCTTTTTCACAAAAATCGGAAGTGACGTCAGCGCAGGGTAAAGTCAGTTCCGCTACAGGTCTGTGCCTATTATATTAATATGCTCTTGTCTCAAATAATGCCTTTTACCTTTTCTTTTTTGTCTGCTTTCCAAGTTGTTATATAATCAACAAAGAAACAACATTTTACTTGTTTGTAATTTATATGGGCACTCAGACCGGTACTCGTCAATATAATATATGCGCAACATAGCGCCAGCTATAGTTTCTGTTCTCCATCTCCGGTATATTTAAGCGTATTTTCTCAATTTACTCAGTCATTTCCCTCGAATCACTACATCATGGTAAATTATGACAGCGTTTATATCCAAATGCACATTTCCCCAAGAATAAATGAAACAATTCTGAGTCCGGATGATGCATAAACTCAATACAACAACGTAATCCAGATCCAAAAGGAATAAAGCCGTTAATCGGAGTCATGTCTTATTTAGTATTATATTATTTTATTATGTATATCCCTGGGCACATTATGCAACGTACATTTACACCCTGAAGTTAATACTGCAAAGGAGAGCAAGTAGAAAATACAATATTACTTTCATAATAATAATAATAACAATATTAATCGCGAAAAACAATGATGTGAAGAGTCATAATGCACAGCCAGCACCAAATAGACAGTACGGCAAAACTTAAAACTGTACTGTATTATAAGTGCTAACATTCATAATTAAATAAACATAGTATTTGTGATGACCAGACGCTGACACAAAGTTTTTGAATAAATGTTTGCTATTTTTAGAGTAAAACACCGGTATATATCATAGTATCATAGTATCTATTTTGTAAAAATAGACTTTGATTCCCGAACTTACTCTTGTTCAGTACGGCCGCTGCTGTCACCGGAAAAACGTTTACCCTGCAAGCGCCAATCCGGAAGCCAGAAACACGGAAGTGTGAAAAAGGCTAATCAGGCGCGCTATAAAACCCGGGTCTTACCCCATGCAGTCACGGAGTATTGTTGTTGTCATTATTATTGTTAGCGTTTCCTAGTTCCCTGTGTATAGCTTTCTCGCCTGGCCTCCTCGTCTCGACTGTCTCGCCGCCTGCCTACTGGACTCTTGCTCGTGTTCGTGGATTATTCTCTTCGTCTTGCCTGTGAAATACCTGTTTGCTACTGTTTTGACCCTGCCTGTACGACTATGTCTTTGTCTCGTCCTATCAATAAAAGCTCGCAGATGGATCCGCTCGCCTCTCGCCTCTCACTCCCCATTACACATACATGGAGAGAAGACTAGAATAGCAAGCAACAAAAATGTACAGTTCAGCATGTTCTTTCTGACAGGTGAGTCAAGTGGATCATTTGAGATGACCTTTATCCCTGTGGCATTTAGAAATTACAAATAACAATATTTTATTATTTATTTATTTATTTTGGTAAGAAATGAACACTTTAATTCAGTCACTTTTAAAAGTGACAATTACAGACTTTAACACCGTAAAAACAAAACAAGAACTATTTATTTATTTATTTATTATTATTTTATTATTTATTTATTGTCATTTCCATTACTCAAAGAATCCTGAACAAAAAATATCATGGTTAGAAAAAATATTGAGCAGCACAGCTGTTTTCAGCATTGATAATGAGAAATGTTTCCTGAGCACCAAATCAGCATTTTAGAATGATTTCTAAAGGATCAAGTGATACTGAAAAAGGACATTTTAAATTATATTCATTATTATATTGCTGTTTTTATTTTTGATGCAGCCTAAGATGCTTCTTTCAAATACATCTCACCACCTTTTAAATGATAATTGTCAGGCACAGTTTACATTTTTCAAGATTATATGTGATCCTGGACCACAAAACCAGTCATAAGATTTAATTTTTTTAAATTATAAATAAGCTTTCCATTGATGTAATTTACAATATTTGGCCGAGATAGAACTATTTGAAATTCTGGAATCTGAGGGTGCAAAAAAAAAAAAAAAAAAATTGCATATTACTAATCAAACATATAATCTTATGGTAGGAGATTTACAAAATATCTTCATGGAACATGATCTTTACTTAATATCCTAATTATTTTTTGGCATAAAAGAAAAATCGATAATTTTGACCCATACAATGCATTTTTGGCTATTGCTACAAGTATACCCGTGCTACTTAAGACACTTTTTTTTTTGGTCCAGGGTCACATATTTTTATGAAATTTAAGATTAAACAAAAATTCTCACAGAACTCACCCAAAAACATTTTGCAAGACATTACACTTTCTTATTATATCAAACGAGACCAAGCAGTATAGCAGTTAATCATGCATATACTGAAAACTACATGAAAACATTCAAAGAGTAAATATCACAATTGAAGTAAATCATTGCAACAATTTACAGATATCTGAAGTATCTCAGGGTAGATCTTTATCTATAAAATATACTAAAAAGAACAATCAGCAAATCTATTCACAGTTTAAGGCATGTTTGTTGTCCAAAACTTTGTTGTAACTCCCTGTAAATGGAGACCTAAATCACATGCGAGCAGACTGATGGTATAATGCAGCCATAATTTACCAGCCGTACATCTTAGCTGCTGAAGTGAGAGCCAATCCTTTAAGATGATCTCAAATTGTCTTCAGATTGTAGATTCTCCCTGGCTTTGTATATGTGGTGCATCCTGCAAAAGACACAAGAAATGTGTATCAGGTGTCTTTCTTCAATTTTAGACAATTTTGGACACTTGGCCTCAAATTTAAAAGATGTAGCACAGAGGTAGAAGAGGAACATTTCAATTTTACTTGAATCAGTAGAGAATATATCATTATCTATCAAGCCATTAGGTGCCATAGATGCCTTTCATTTCTGCTGATGTGGAGAAAACTTATCATGGTAGAGAGAGGGAATGACAAGTGAGCAGGAGCTAAGCATTAAGAGAATTAAACTGCATTTGCAGAAATCGGTCTCCTCGCAGGTCTCGAAGGAGCAAATCAAACTATCTGTGTCACAGCCATATTTTAAGCATCCGAGGGCCTGACCTTTCATTAGTCTATTCGAAAATAAGTATTTTGAGCTAATTTTGAGATACTCAGTAACAGTTCATGCCTCACTTGCTAAACAGTACAGCATATTGACATTTAAATACCACAGAAAGCTTTGATAACTCTTAAAAAACTAAATTCATAAGTATCATATTCACAGAACATAACGATAGCAAATGACAGCAATAAAAATTAATTTGTAAATGTATAGATTAGTTATTTATACCATATACAAAATGCATTATAATATTGTATTTAAAATTCTACATGAACATATAATTTTAATATAATGCTCTAATATATTATACAACAGTAGTTATACAGGAATAATTTTGGAATAATACATTTGAAATAATACGTTTTTCATCGTTTTTCAATGAAAAGGCTGCATTTATTTGATCAAAATACAGTCAAACATTGTGAAATAATATTAGAATTCAAAATAACTCTTTTCTATTTAAATATATATTTAAAATGGAACTTAATTCTACTGGCAAATCTGAATTTTAAGCAGCCATTCATTTAATTTTCAGTGCTATAAACGGGCTGATTTGGTGCTTAGTTATTATCAATTATTATTGGTACTCAATTATTAATGGCTCTTATCTGTTTTAACTGAAGCCTATGTGAGCATAAGAGACATTTATCAAAAACATAACCCCACAATTTTAGGGTATATTTAATTATAATTTTAATTATTTCAAATTATTAGGTATGTCATTTTTGTCTATGGTCATTCCGTTTTCTCTCAAACACTCTATTTCAACAAGGAGACTTTCAAGGTCTTTCAGTTCCTTTATTTGCCTTTTTCACCAGTGAGGGAAATTCTCTTTCCCCAGAGGCCTTGACATGCCTTCACGAGCTGTTAAAATGAGCCCCTCCTTCATGGCACACTGTTATAGCTTTCATTGTATTACAGCATACAGGAGAGAAGGGATGTCAACAGAGCTGGCTGTGTGCTTACATCAGTGAGCCAGAACTACAGTACTGTTAGGACACATCCTTCCCACATCCATGAAAATTAAACCAAGTTGTTGTATTTACCCAAACCCATACACAGTCCCTCACTGAACATATTCAGTCTTTAGCTCTCTATATCTCACCGTATATAAGGGGTTGTCGAACATATCATTTGCCTTGCTCTGTAGCTGTGAAGAATCAGCCTGTGTAAAAAAGGAACAGGAAATTAAGACACAACCTAATGACAGCCACGCTCAGAACTGACTCGGTTAACAGGTTCAGTCACACAGATCTATCTCTCTAACATGCTGTGGGGTATGAAGGTCACCTGTGGGTTTGTGCTGTCTTACTGATGTCTCTCTAACTACTTTGTGTCCTCCTCTCCCACATACTCTACAGTATATCTTTTTTCCTGTCACATCTTCAGAAGAACTCCTGGTGTGTGGGTGTGTTTAGGGCGTTTGTTTTGCTACAGTGCTTGCATGACAGCACAATATAGATATTGCTCAAACATTCTGTTAGGATTTGTTTTTAAACCCCAGGACTTTGCTGCATTTACAGGCCTGAAACCAAATCTTACCAAAAAGTTTAACACTATTTATTTTAGAGGTGTAATTGTACACATATTTGTACCAGACATTTTTGGTAAGGGTCTTTCGGTTTGGCATACACTTACAAAATTAATGCAGTGCTGCACATTGCATGTGCGGAACTTCTTTGTGTGTAGAACGTAATTTTAAAACATTTATGTTGCAAACGCATCTGATAAATAGTGAAGTCTAAGCTGCTGTGGAAAAAAAGTACAATATCCTAAACGTTGTCCTAAACATTAGATATGCTTTTTATTCAAGGGATAGTTTACCCAAAAATAGAAGATTCTGTCATCATTTACTCATCCTCATTTCGTTCCAAACCTGTAACACTTTAATCTTCAGAAGAAAGTTAATCTTTGAAAGACAAATTACGTTTTTTAAATGAAACAATTTCTGTCCCTCCATTGAAGAAATCAGAATATCCAAAAAGTTCATAATGGTATCACAAAATGAATCCTTATGAATTAAACAATTTAAAACAATTAAACAATTTAATCCAAGTCTACAATCATTTTATATGATGAACAGATTTAATTTAGGCTTTATCATATGTGATTTTAGGGGATCACATATGGTAAACACAGAAGCTTGTGTGTGCTTCACACTCTAAAACAAACCTTGTGCATCACACATAAACGTTTGAGCTTCCTTGTTTACCATACAGTATGCGCTTTAAGTGTGTTGATAACTATTTAGTCTAAATCCATTGGATCTTCTAACTTTGGTTACCTAGATTTTCAGTTACCAGGAGAGATAGAAACCTCTTAGGATTCATTAAAAATATCTTTTTTAAAATGAACCAACGTTTTATGGGTTCGAAATGGTATGAGGATAAGTAAATGATGACAGAAATGTTATTTTAAGGTGAATTATCCCTTTAAGCTGTAATTCATAAGCCTACAGTGTAAAGTAACTTGTCCTCCTGTCAAATATGTGTGCCGTTTAATGCATTTTAGACATGTTTTCCTCAAGGCATAACCTACATATTATGGTTATATCCTTAAATGGAAGAAAACATCTGTAAATGTTACTAATTGATGCTAGTATTTCTATTTGCCATAAGAGCTCATCCTAACAATAAGCGAGTCTCTGTTAAACTTCAATGAATGATCACTACCATTCACATGCATGTCAAACATACAGAGTGAGATAGGAACACAATTATTCTGATTAAAATATAATTTCATATATTGCATCCAAAAGTAAAACAGGACCATAAACTGCAGTTTACTAAGAATATGTTATAGTGTTTTTTTTTTTTTCAGTAACCACCTTTCATACAAAAAAAGTGCAGTTTATATTTAGCTTTCCCCTAGCTGTATTGAAAACATAATTAAACAGAACAGAGGTACGTATTAAACCATAAGTTTTTTGTACCGGTTTATACCTAATGTATTTTCTGCCTTATGAGGGCTGGGTTGGTAGTGTATACGACCTCTAAATGAATGAAGAAGCATATGGTTGATAATTGCTTGCCGTCCTTTTTTATCCGAACAGTTGCTGGATTCTCAAAGGTCTGAGTCAATCACACAACCATACAAAGCAATGCAATTTCCAGGGCAATAAAGTATGCATATATTACCTTGTCAGGCTCAGTGTTGACTGGTGTGGCATCAGATTTGAGGGGGGTTGTAGCCTCAGATGGCTGGGTCACAATGCTCAACTCAGCAGCATACATTGGGTTTTCAATACTTTCCTGAAAGAGAATTAAAAATGAAAAAAAAAAGTCAACATTTAAGGTGTAGGGTATACTACATCTAAATGAATGACAGAGCTTATGGTTAATAGTTGCTTGCAGTCCTTCTTTATCTGAGCGGTTGCTGGATTCAATCAAACAACCAAACAAAGCATTATCATTTCCAGGACAATAAAGCATGCATCACATGATTACTGTCACTATGGCTAACCTTGTCAGGCTTAGTGTTGACTGGGGTGGCATCAGCTTTGACAGGGGTTGCAGCATTATTTGGCTGGGTCACAGAGCTCAACTCAGCAGCAAACATTGGGTTTCCAACACTTTCCTGTAAGGGGTAAGTTTCAGTCATTTACATTTTACCTAACAAATTACATTTTTTATGACACCCGATATGTTCCTGTCTCTGAACATATTTAATTTAAGCTTTACCATATGTGAATCTTAGTGCATCACATACAGTATGGTAAACATGGAAGCCTGTGTGTGTGTGTGTGTGTGTGTGTGTGTCATATGTTAGAACAAACATTGTGCATCATGTATGGATGAGCTTCCTTTTGAGCTTCCTTTTTTACCATACAGCGTGTGATGTGCTCTATATGTTGATCATTATTTAGATGTAAATAAAAGCTTAAATCTGTTGGATCTTCTAAATTTGGTTACCTGGACTTTCACCTACTTAGTACATGTCGAGACAGAAACCCCTTTAAGATTCATTAAAAATATCGTTTCTAAAATTAACCAAAGTCTTATGGGTTTGGAATGGCATGAGGTTGACTAAATGATGACAGAAATATTATTTTAGGGAGATGTTTAAGCTCTTCATCTAATTCATAAGCCTACAGTAGTTTGCACTTCTGTTAGATATGTGTGCTGTTTATTGCATTTGAGATACTTGCATCTTACGGTTATATCTTTAAATGGTAGAAAACATCTGCAAATGTTAGAAATTGATGCTAGTATTTACATTTGTCATAAGGGCTCATCCTAACAGTAAGCGAGTCTCTGTCAAACTTCACTGAACAAACATTGGTGTGCACATGCACATCAAACAGACGGAGTGAACAATTATTTATATAATTTATAACAAAACAGCACCATAAACTGCAGTTTACTAAGTGTGTGTTATACTGTTTCTTTTAGTATACCAAAATTTCAAATATATATCAGGGGTGGCGAACGTCGGTCCTGGAGAGCTGCAGCCCTGCATAGTTTTGCTTCAACCCTAATCAAACGCACCTGAACAAGCTAATCAAGGTCTGAAGTGTTGCTAGAAAGCTACAGGCAGGTGAGTTTTAATTAGGGTTGGAGCTGAACTCTGCAGGGCTGTGGCTCTCCAGGACCGGAGTTCGCCACCCCTGATATATATATCTTTCCCCCTGCTGGACTGAAAACATAATGAACAGATGTATGTATCAAACCATAATTTTTGTGTACCGCTGTATCCCTAATGTATTTGCTGTCTTCTGAGCACATTGGCTGAGGTGGTAGGGTATACTACATCTAAATGAGTGAAGGAGCTTATGGTTGGTAATTGCTTGCAGTCCTTCTTTATCTGAGCAGTCACTGGATTCTCAAAAATCATAATCGATCAAACAACCAAACAAAGCATGATCATTTCCAGGACATTAAAGCATGCATCACATGGTTACAGTCACTATGGCTAACCTTGTCAGGCTTAGTGTTGACTGGTGTGGCATCAGCTTTGACAGGGCTTGCAGCATTATTTGGCTGGGTCACAAAACTCAACTCAGCAGCATACACTGGGTTTTCAACATTCTCCAGAAAGTAAGAGAAAAAAAAAAGACAGTGAGCCTAAAAGGCTTTTAAATGAATCATTTCACAATTTCAGTCAAGATTTAAGGGATAGTTCACCCAAAAATCTGGGTGAAAAAGAAGTAGTTCATCAAAAATATCCAGTCTAGCACAACAAACTGAAAAATATTTAACATAAATGCAGACAATATGCATTTTTGCCAGTAGAGGTCATACTTTGGCAGGCCCATTCATGACTGTAGTGGCTACAGCTGTAGGGGCAGCTGGAGATCCCTGTGCATCATCACTGTATGCTGGGTTCTCAAAACTCCTCCCTGTTCCCTCCACTTCTACTGATGTGCTGGATTCCTATATTGGGCAAAGGGCAAAATATATTAACATGGCAAACAAACCTCTAATTGGCATGAACCTTTTTCTTATTATTAGTGTTGAAAACAGTTTTGCTGCTAAATATTGTTGTGGAAAAGGATACTTTTTTAGTATTCTTTGTTGAATAGGAGTTTTATATATATATAATCTTTTGTAACATTACAAATGTCACTTTCGGTCCCCAGCAGTGTGTATTTATAATATACTATATATGCTATATGTTGGGTATGTTTTAAAATACATGGTGAGTACAAACCTCTTTGGGAACGTTGCTGCTATCATTCTCAGATTCAGGTGGATTGTTTCGTTCAGAGTTGCCACCCCTAATTATATGAAGTAATACCAAACCAAAGGTTTATTTTGTTATATACTACAACTGCATTTAACTGTATGAAATATCTACATAATATCTACATTCATTATATTAACTTTTTTCTAATATTTACTAATATTCATTATATACCCTTTTTTTCTAATATTCACTAATTTTCATTGTATAATTTTTTTTTCATCCTCACCAGAAGCTGGGCCTACTGAAGTTAGAGGCACTAATAGGCAGATTAATGTTATGCAGAGTGTTCATAATTTTCTCCTTCTTTTTTGCAGAATATATCAGGCAACCCAGGAAAAGAACCACAACAGCTGTCACTCCAAGAGCAATAGCAACTGTGGATGGACAGAGAAAGAGACAGAATGTGGATCACGTGGTCTTGTTTGTTTGCCTAAGAGAACAGCTTGAGAAGTTACTGCTTGATATCTTATATGCTGATATCATGTACTGGCATAAATGTTACCTGAGGTTGTGACTACCCCATAAACACTGGTCTCACAGAAATCTCCTTTCCATTCAGTGGGGCAGCTACAGGGGGCAATTGACAGTCAGCATTACCGCATCCATAAATTTATCCATCCCAGATTTTAAAACATTTTTTTAGTTTATGAACCATGCACGTCGATATCAGATCACAAGCTTACATGCAGAGCGCCTTGTTGTCATCAAAATAACAGGTTCCACTGTTCTTGCACTGGCATGGAGGGGGCATGGTGGGCTCAGGCTCAACCCCTGTTAAATCAAACATCACAAAACTCAATTTGATGGGAGAGGCTGCTATATTTAGACCTGAACAGTAAAATGTGCCACACACTTTTAGTGCAAGTACTTATATCCTTTATTGTTACTGGAACATAGAGATTGACGTCAACAATGTCGGTTGCAATAGCTTAAATGAATTGGTTTATGGTCATATCGTTAAGATGACCATAAAGATATAAGGTATAAAAATAGGTACCTGCGTCACAATCAGTACTGCTGCCAGGGAAGAAGCTGGTGCCCTCTGGGCAGGCGCAGGTGTAGCCTCCCGGCCTCAGCAGACATAGGTGACTGCATGTGCCCTTACAAGGGTTCTTCACTGTGGGGCAATTTATACCACATTCAACTCACTTTATATCTATACAATCAATATAACTGGCTACCAACAAAATCCCAATTAGATTCATTACATTTTATATCACTTCAAAGTGGTTACCAACAAAATCCTAATTACTATCATTACATTTTTTATATCAACACAGTAATAAAAGTTAGCTAAAGTTTAAACATAGACTGGATTTATAGGTCATCATGCAAATCTTGCTTTACGGTGGTTACTCACAAGCTATAGAGTTGTATTTCTGCTTCTGGTAGACATTGACCTGGGTAAGCCAAGGTCCTGCTATTAGGAGTCTAGTTTTGGTGCCCTTGCCAAACTTGTCCTGTCTGAACACTTCACCCTTCTCCTGCGTGCTCCAGTACACATGGTCCTCAAACACATTCACACTGAAAGGGTTTCGTACATCTGAAAGAAAATAAATGTGGTAGAAGATATGAATGTCCCATTTTGAAAAAGTAGTGATTTGTTTTAAAAGAATATACAAAAATGATTTAAGACTCTTAATTTCATGTTAATTACAATTAAATGTCTTATAGTTTAAATTGATAGCTATTTATTGATAAATAGCTGAATTCTGAATGTTGTTTTCATAATTACTTCTATTGTCCTTAAAATATGGTTAACATGTATTTATTTTTAAATGCAATACAGAAAAAAACTACAGCTAAAATTATAATAAATTATTTTACATCTTCTTTAGTATATTTCTCAACACATCAAGATAAGTGCTCTTCTTTAAAGCATGACAAGACTATTAAAACAATTTGAAACGTACTTTAAAATTTTACTACAAACTTTGACTATAACAAATTGCATTGGAAAGTGTAATCTTTTTGGGTACATTTAAATGGCCTTTTATTTTACTAATATTATATTGACTGCAAGTTTTTTTTTACATATACATTTAAGATTTGTATTATACTACAAGTGCACATTTAATACACTTTTTCTCAAAGTTTTTTTTTTAATAAATAGTGGTTTCTACTTAGGAATATGGGCTCAGACAACAGATTTTTGAGTCAGTTAAGCTTACCTATAAAAACTGATAATTGTCTGCTCTGTCCATCTGGCAAGATGGACTCAATGTGACTCTCCTTTGCATCTGACCAGTAGATCCGGTCACTGTTTGTATAGTCGATGGACAGGCCTGTAGGCCAACCCAAAGCACTGTCCACCAGAACCCGTCTCTCTTGACCATCCAACCAGCAGCCTTCGATACGTGGATTGTTGCCATTGTCTATCCAGTAGAGCATGCTGCACCACAACATGACAAAACAAAATTAAAACATTGGCATTTAAATGTACGTGAGCTTGAAGGAGAAGCAGAGCTTTCTACTTTTATGCTGCTTTTTTTGGAAACTTTTTCTTTATGCTAACCAGAGATAAAATACCAGCATGTGGATGTGGAAATATTTTTATTTAGGGTGAACTATCCCTTTAAGCACAACACAGCCAAATAGGATGTAAGTCTCACCTCAAACGAGGGTTTACAGCCAAAGAATTGGGTTCTTGCAGGTCAGTTTTAATCAGATGCTTCCTGTAACGCCCGTCCAACATGGCCACCTCCAGACGTTTGAGCTGTGCATCAGCCCAGTACAAATTCCTGTATAGTATATTAAAGTATTATAAAGGCTCATGAGCTGTTACAAACTGATTCATTATCTGCTTTTGCCAAAACAATTATTATTGTTTTTTAGTTTCATTCAGCTTTATTGCATAGTTTGAATATTTTGTTTGTTTTTATTCTTTACCTGCCAACCCAGTCCACTGCAATCCCATAAGGCTTGGTGATGTACTTGATGTCCAGGTCAACAGCAGCGGCAATGTTATTACTATGATCATCTACAGCTGGCAGATAAGCTCTTTTAATACCACCGCGCAATGCACCATTTCCTTCTACTGTAAAATACACCACACCTAAAACACACAAGAGAGATGACAAAATGGGAAATGGGCTTCCACTATAGAGGGTACAGGAGTAATGTAATTTTTGAGGGGCTGAAGCCGAAGAATTGAGTACATACTAAGTCCAGTGTTGTTGTGGTCCCAGTCGTAGTCTAGCGCTACAATGCGCTCCTCTTCCTGCAAAAAGTCATGGTACTCCTCTGTCTGGAGGTTGTAGCGTCGGATACGAATGTTCTCTGGCAGGAGGAGCAGTGGTCCAGGACCTAAGAAAGAAGAGCTTTAAGTTTCTACACATACTCTGTAATTCTTGTCTGTGGTTCCTCACAATTTCTATCCTACCTTCAGCCTCACACTGATTGCCTGTGCCCACTTTCCTGTAGCCCTGGGCACACTCACAGTCATAGCTTCCTTTAGTGTTCTTGCAGGCCTGCGGGCACGTGCCATACTCTAAACACTCATCTATATCTGCAGGGTGTAACAATATTTTCAGGATTAGAGTCAAATGAAGCATGAAAAACAGTGAGGGATAAGGCAGCTGTACTGGCATACAAAGATGAAACAAACTTTCTGTTTACAGATTACAGATTCTGACTCTGAAAAAATTGAGAAAGGTCCTTAATGCGTCTTTTTATGCCTACCTTTGCAGCGGAAGGTGTTATCCGGATCTACAGCATAGCCGGGTTTACAAGTACAGATGAAGCCAGTGCCGTTCAGGTTTGTACACTCTTGCTGACATAATTTCTCATCACAGTTCCGGTCATGACCAAAATCTGAAAAGAGTCACTCATCAACTATCTCACAGCCAAAATCCGTTCTAAGGCAGTTCTCACAGAATTCCATTATAACCTGCTACAAGGATTACTACATATACTGATAATATTTGGTAATATTTGAAGAGTTCAGATGCAAAACCAGCTAAAAGCCATCCTGGTCAAAAATGAAATAATGATACTGAGTGCACGCTCCTGACACCCAATATACATCCATCAAATACTTTTACTTCAAACTCTCTAAATTCCAGCCTCAGCTTAATCAGAAGTACCAGTACTTACATAAAAAACCTATACGAAGTAGCCAGAAAGAAATGCTAATTTTAAAGAAATACGTCAGATAGATTTAGAGGCTTTTGCATCTGAACTCTTCATTTGTTGACTTACTGCAGCCAAGCTCATCTGTAAGGTCTCCACAGTTGTCGTTGTGGTCACACACATAAGGCAGAGGCACACAGCGGCCATTAGTGCATTTAAACTCACTGGGTGTGCAGGGAGGGAGAGTGGGTTCCTGACCTGATTGAAAAACACAATTCATACGGTCGTCACTAACCACAAGAGTATATATTACACTAGATACATAATACAGTATGTAACCACACTGCAAATATACTTTCTTAATCTATATTTTTGTTGTTTTCAGTAAAAACATTTTAATTTTATTTTAATATTTTAATTTGCCTTACCTTATTGCAAAATTGTCTTTTATTTATGTTTTAAACACTAATCTAACAAACTTTATTGAGGTTTATGCTTAAAACATATAATTTATTATGTTGTCTTTTGTAGAAAATGTATTTCATTGCAGAGATGTTTATACATTTCCAATATTACACTTGTTTGCAGTGCCAAGAACATGATCTGAATGTTTAACAGTAATAATAAAGTAAATGAATTATGGATCTACACGTCTGTTCAAAAGTTTGGGGTCAGTAAGATTTATATATATTTTTTTTCAGCAAGGATGCATTAAACTGATCAAAAGTGTCAGTACAAGACATTTATAATGTTACAAAAATTATTCTATTTCAAATAAATGCTGTTCTTTTGAGCTTTCTATTAATCAAAGAATTCTTGTCTATTTATCAAAGAATGTCTAGACAAAGGATTGCATCTTATATAAGAAAAGAATATAAGATATTTGTAATTATTTTCTTGAAATATAATACTTTTTATATTTTCTAACATATTTTTATTTTTATTTTATTATCTCATGTGAGTATTTTAAATGATTACATCATAATCATAATATACTCTTTTTACTGCAGCCTTGGTAAGCTTAAGGGACTTATTCCCAAAACATATATATTTTTTTTTTTTACCAACCCTACGCTTTTTGAATGGTAGTATATGTTGTTGTGAAAAGATGTGCATTAATCTCTTACACTGGTCCTCCTTCTCATCACTGCCATCACCACAGTCATCTTTTTGGTTGCACATGAGCCCACTAAAAATGCAGTAGCCATTGTCACAGCGGAATCTGGCTGGCATTTCACACGTTATGTTCCCTGATCAAAGAAAATTGTGATAGTAAGACAATATAAGCATGTTCCTGATGAAAATAAACCCAGCTTAGGCTGACATACATTTCCAGGTTTAAGTTTAGACAAAGAGAGAGATATGTATTATAATTGTAATGGTTAAAATAATGTATAAAAACAGTATAATTTCAGTTTGTATAATGTCTTACAGCAGAGGCTGAGTTGCTCATCTGAGCGGTCTCCACAGTCGTTGAAGCCATCGCACACCCACTTCTGGTTCACACACAGCTTGTTGTCACACTGGAACTGGTATGGTGGACAATAGCGTCCTCCAGGATAGCGAGTTGCTGTTGTGAAAACAAAAGGTACAGAAAAATTCCAATATATGTAATAAGAATATTTTAAAGTTCCATCTGTTTCCAGCACACTCACGGCAGTTGGACTCATCAGAGTAGTCCAGGCAGTCAGCAAAACCATCACATTTAAGAGCTTCTGGGATGCAGTGTCCAGATGTACACTGGAATGTCTCAGGACGGCAGGTTCGCAGCTCTGTACAGAAAACAAAATACTTGGTAAATTCCATACTAATTAAAAAAAAAAAAAAATCTATGTACAGTATTTTAGCATTTTTAACAAAAAAAACAAAAAAATATAAAAATACAACACAATATATACTTCACTGTATACATTTTTAATTGATTCTTATTAAAACAACTGTATTGAAGTTCTTTAGTCAAGAGCAATGAGTGATTTTTCTCTTTATGTTTTGTTGTTTTATTAACTTTAAAGGGGTATTTCACCCAAAAATGAAATTCCTGTCATCATTTATTCACTCAAGTTGTTTTAAACCTGAATGAGTTTCTTTTCTCTGTTTAACATAAAATTTATTGTTGGAAAACATTACAGCAGATAATAATAAGCAAATAATGATAGAATTTTAGTGTCTATTTACACTAAGTGCAAATAGTCCGCCTTGTTAGCAGAGGCTATTTAAACTTACTCCACCCACCAATGTGTGATTAGGGTAGTCAACACTACAAAACACATCTGCCAAATATCAGCTCAAGTGGTATAGATGGTAAAGCACGTGCCGTGTTTTTTTTTGACGCGATCAGTCCGAGTTCAAATCCACCTTTTGCCGAACATCTTTTTCTTTCTTTTCAAATCTCATATCACATCGGAAAGTCATTTATTTTCAATAAAAATGAAGGAAATAATCAATATGTTGAAAATAATGTATCGGTTAGGATAGGTGTAGGGAGGGCTTGAAAAAAGCAGTTAAAAGGAGGAGAGAAATAACAGGGTTTAATTTATGTCAATTTCAATTTACCGCAGTCTCGCTCATCGGAATGGTCCCCACAGTCGTTGTCATGGTCACAAACCCAAGATCCTGGAATGCACCTCTGGTTGTCACAGCGATATTCGCTCTCAGAGCAAGGTCTTGGTTCTATGAGCAGATACATGAAAACTCTGAGCTACATACAGTACATGCCTAAGAGTTAATGGATGGATCAATATATTACTCACCACAGTTTCTCTCATCAGATCCATCTCCGCAGTCATTGTTCCCATCACAGCGCCAGCGAATGGGCACACAGCGGTGGTTATCACAGCGGAAATCTCCCAGAGGGTCACAGGTCAGCTCATCTGCATGCAGCAAAATAGGGAGGTTGATTTTCATTTATTTTATAAATGTTCAAAGTAAATGAAATTATAATCCTTTTTATGTAATCCATCAAAAGGAATATTCATTGCTGAATTATGACAGTTATGACAAGGATTCTCTGATAATAGCTGGTTTATTATTTACACCTAATAAATCTAATATTTAAGTTCTTATGCAAACAAAATGCTTACAAAAGTAAAATTGTATTTTATTTTTAAATAGTTAAGCTATAGTGAAGTCAGTAAAAAGCTTCCAACAAGCGTCCTGCATGAGGAGAACACACTGAATACTGTTTAAAATCATCCCAAGATGAACCTCATGTTGGTTATTTTGCAGAATTTTTTTTTTTTTTTTAGTCAAATGAAAATTTTCATACTTCCATTTTGTTTTCATCAGTTTATTGGAATAGTAATAATAGTAATAATATATAATGAGCAGGTGTGTCCAAACTGCCTCTATTCTGGTACTAGAGAATTTTTTTTGTCTTGAAGCTTTCGTCAACCTGCTTTGTGAATATTTTAAATTATTATATGGGACTTACGACAGCTCTGCTCATCACTGTTGTCTATACAGTCATTTCTGCCATCACACACAGCCCACAGAGGTATACAACGATAGTTTGTCTTGCAGGCAAACTCAGTGTCCGCATTACACTTGTGATCAGGACCCACTATGAAAAAAGGATTGAGGAAAGAGACAAATATTAAAGGTTAGTTAACTCCGAGCTGTTTAAGAATGGCCGATTTTCCCAAAGGGACACTCACTGCACACATCATACGGCTCATCTGAATTATCTCCACAGTCGTCCTGTGCGTCACACACATAGTTCGGTGGTATGCAGCGTCCGTTTTTGCATTGAAATTGTCCAGGTTTGCAGGTTTTCGCAGCACAGCTATCAGCTTCCTCGTCGCTGCCATCTGTACAGTCCTCCACGCCATCGCAGTGCCAGGATATTGGGATACAGTGCTTATTTGTACACTGGAACTGGTTCTCAGAGCAACGATGGTCACCTGGGTTACAAAAGAGTTTTCAGAAATACCAAATACAATGTCACATAAATATTAAGTTTAAAAATTAGCAGCAGAACCCAAACTATGCATTTCAGTTACCAAATACAATAATCAACACAACCAAAAATTGTTGTGTTGATACCAACTTCATTAAACTTTTTCAAATTTTCTTGTTACTGTCATTATAACAATGCATAAATGCATATGTGTTACATACTGCAGAGTGCAGCATCTTCATCAGATCCATCTGGACAATTATTATGGCCATCACAGAGGAAAAACGGGTAGGTGCAGTTCCCATCCTGGCACTGGAAGCGTCCAATTGGGCAGTAACGTGGAGAACATGTCTGAGGCTCGTCAGAGCCATCGCCACAGTCTGACTGACCATCACACTTCCACCATATGGGAATGCACCTGGAGATAATAAGCAAACAGAGAAGAGAAGAGAAGTGAGAGTGGAAGAGCATAAGATCTTTAAATTATCATCTTGCACATTAAATACACATTAAAGCTTTATGAGAGAATGGATTCACTTACTTTTCATTGTCTCCACAGCGGAACTGTGTACTGGAGCAGTCAGCCACACACTGTATCTTAAAGCCAATAGCCAGACCAATGAAGTGATCCGGACACTCACATGTGGCCGTTGTACCACCCGGGCCAATCAGACACATGTGACTACAGGTCAGGTCATGGTTATTGCATGGATTGTTACCTAAGAGAATGTTATTAAAACGTTCAAACAACTATCATACAAATATAGTTAATGATGAAATGAATGATATAGATATAGATAGATATATATATATATATATAGAGCCTTACTGCGTGGCTGTCTGTAAGGGTGGTAAATGTGGATGTCATTAGGACGGTGTGTGTTGTTTCCCATTACAACACGGTTTGCACCAGTGTATTTGTGGGCTTTATCTATGGTGTGGGTGTTCCAGTCGGTCCAGTACACAAAATCCTCAAACAGGGTCAGAGCAAAAACATGGGGCATGGAGCCTGTTATAGCCCTATGTCTGTTTTGTCCATCCATATCAGCATAACTGTTGAAAGAAAGGACATTAGAAGTATAAATTCAATGGGTGCATGATGTATTGATACCATATATATTTATATTATCACAGTCGTGCTGATATAGAATTTAAAATGCATATTCAAAGATTAAAACACTATATTCTTGCCTTAATAACTCCTAAAACTACACTCTGTGCACAACAGTAGCTTTTGTGAAAATTATAGTGGATTTGCTCCTCTGCCATGGGTGCTCACTGTGAGAAATGCTGCAAGCGGAGTGATAGTTTCTATGCTGATTTAAAATATTCATAATACTGTATGCATTACATAAAGTAGGCCTGTCTGTTACTGTCTGAAGATCAGATTTGGTTTGGATACAGTACAAGACACAGCTTACTCAAGAAAATTGAGGTGAGCGTCAGCAAAAAAGATCTTGTTGTTGGTGTAGTCGATGGTCAGGGCATGAGGCCACACTAGCTTGGTAGTGATGATAGCTGATTTGTTGGTTCCATCCATGCCAGCCCTGCCAATGAAAGCCGTCCGCCCCCAGTCTGTCCAGTATAGCCACCTGACCGGAAATGAGAAAGGGAAAGTTTGCACACATGAAAATAGCAGTTTTAACTGAACAAATATATTAGACAGCTGTTATTTTAGCTCACCCATATTTAGGGTTAACAGCAACAGCCCGTGGATTGGTGAAGCAGTATGTGGAGTTGGGATCAACACAACCTTTCAGAAGTTTTTTCCGGTAACGTCCATCAAGTTCAGACACATGTATGGCTCCCATAGTCACATCTGCCCAGTACAGCTTTCTGCAAGAAAACATCCTCTCACAGATTAACCTTGTTCATTTGTTTTTACAACATTCTTTACGTAAATAAGTGAATCAAACCCCTCATTAACCTACCGGCCCACCCAGTCCACAGCCAGGCCTTCTGCTCCTTCCAAGTCACTCTTCAAAATGACTTCCCTTCCTGTCCCGTCTAAATACATCTTCTCAATGCGCCGTGTGCCAGCATCCACCCAGTATAAACGCTTCTCAGTGGAATCAAAGTCCAGAGCAACAACGTTCGATAGGCCCTGCAGCACCATCGACAAGGACGATCCATCAGTGGTCAGGTTACGGATGTAGTAACGATTGCTGTAGAGGAGGTATGGTGCAATCCCACTGTTCTGCCGGCAGGTGCGACCATCAGGCTCCCGCAGGTATCCCGGTGCACACTTGCAATAGAAGGAGCCCGCAGCATTCTCACAGATCTGACTGCACACTCCTGGTTCCTCTTTGCATTCGTCTATGTCCTCACAGGCCTTGCCGTCTGGCATGAGTTTGTAGCCGTCTCTGCAGGAGCAGTAGTAACTCGTCAAAGTGTTTACGCAGTTCTGAGCACACTGGTGTATGGCTGGGTTATTGCACTCATTTATGCCTGTGGAGGGACAGAAAGGCACATCATTATCTTGCCCAGTTATTTATCCAGTTCATTAGCTTCATTTTAATTATAAATGTGGTATTGAGAAAGGAAGTGTAATTTATTTATTTGTATATGTGTCTGCTGTAATGACAATATGATCTGAATTTGCAAATGTATTCAGATAAAACTATGTGGTCAGAGCTTGAATCAAAAGTGTGTCAAAAATAAAATGTATATTTTATATGTAACTATATACAGGGGCGTAATTTCCACTGGGGACAGGGGGGACATGTCCCCCCCCCCACTTTTCAAAATCCCGTTTGTGTCCCCCGCACTTTCAAATTTGTTTTGGACAGGTAGCGAAGTGGGAGAGAGAAGGGGGTGGGATCGGGAAAGGTCCACAAGCTGGGATTCAAACTTGTGATGCCCGCAGCGCAAAGACGCTATATGTCGGCACGCTAACCACGAGGCTATTGGCGCCAACCAAGCGTGCATTCAAAAGCAATTTTAATACCCCACATTTAGAGCGCAGTTCCCCAATGTGCACAAATTAGGCTACATAACATATCTAGACTGTTATTTGTATATAGGCTATAATAGGTTGTGTAGTTGTCTATAGTTCTGTATCATGCTTGAAAAATGTGGTCTAATTGCACTTTGAATATTGAGAAAGCAGCCTAGCCTACTTTGATTATGGCTGCACTTATTTTTTTGCACTTAATACGACTAAGAAAAAACTGTGTTGTTTAGACTATTTTTACCTATATGGTTTTTATTTATATTTGTGAAAAGATCTACAGTTAGGAGGTCAAACGTTCTTGAAGCTCATAATTCATGTACAGTTCTAAGGTTGGAAGAGACTCACATGAAATCATACAGGAGAGAAGCCAGTCAGTTGAGTTTGTAATGTATGTAAATGCAGGAAATGGGATTCATATCAAAAATATTTTCCCCCAATATTGCTGTTTTTACTATATTTTGATCAAATGAATCCATTACATACATACCACACTTTAGTCATATTGGCTTTACAAACTCATAATTGTAAGTTTCAGTATGGCTTTACCGTTTTGATGGTGTTGGATAATCAGAGAAACTTCTTTTTTTTTTTTTTTTAGAACAGACATAATTCAGAATTCATTTTTAAGGCCTTATTCACACCTTTTCAAATAATGTATTTGGTATTTTAGGCACATTTCTAAAGTGAGCCTTTTCCCAAATACAGTGTCTTACCACAGCCCTTCTCATCACTGTTGTCAGAGCAGTCGCTTTGATGGTTGCAGACCTTATGGATGTCAATGCACTCCCCAGAATTGCACATGAATTCTCCAGGTGCACACGTGGGTTCTGGACTTCTGCACAAGCCCTCAAGTTCATCAGTGCCGTCCTGACAGTCTGTATAACCATCACATACATACACTGATGGGATACACACTCCATTCTGGCAGGTGAACTCCTGACTGGTGCAGGTGCGGTACGAGCAGCCGATCTCGTCACTGCCGTCCCCACAGTCATTCACGCGGTCACAGCTGAGGAGAAGTTGATGCACAATATAGGTTTTATAAAGATTTTGAGAAGCATTTGATTTGATGCATTGTTTGAGTGAGGTACTAGAGGGGATGAACTCACTGGAAGGGCACCAGAATACAGCGACCATTGGCGCAAGTAAACTCGCTCATGTGGCAGGTACGGTTGGGGCAGTTGTGCAGCTCATCTGCGGCATCTACGCAGTCCTTCTCACCATCACACACATAATTCCATGGAATACAGCGTGGAGAGCCCGGGTACCAAGTGGAGCATGTAAAATCGCTGGGGTTACAAGTCCATGATCCTGAAATACAAAATACAAGTCAGACAAGAAGTAATATGTGCATTGACTTGCTGGTTTCTACCATCTTGAAAATGGATAATAGGCCTCACCGCACTGGAGTTCCTGGGCCTCATCACTGTTGTCTCCACAGTCGTTGTTGCCATCACATATCCATGTTTGCAGAATGCAGCGCCCATTCGCACAGCTGAACTGCTGAGGGTTACAAGTTTTAACATGTTCCTCTGTGGAAAGAGAAAAAGAGAGTATTAGTTAGTGGTTCCAGGAACAGCTTCACAGAGAGATGAGGAATTTGACATGTACCGCAAGTGGGTGGCTCATCTGTGCCATCCAAACAATCTTGGAGGATATCACACACCCATGACTGGGGAATACACCTTCCGTTATCACAGCGGAACTCGTCTCCAGAGCAGGTCCGGCCAGCTGTTGACCACAAGTTTACTACAAGTTTTTTTTTTTTTTTTACTCAAAACCAAACGTCTATCATCATGAAGAACATCTGCAAGCAAAAGCTGAAAGCTGAGAGCCTGAAACTCACCACAGAAGAGTGGATTTTCATCACTGTTGTCCCCACAGTTGTTAAAGCCATCACACAGGCTAGTTGAAGAAATGCAGATGTTGGTGGTGTCACATTTTACTTTGCCAGGTGGACAGGTTCTGTCCGCTAATAAATCAAACAAATATGTTTTTCTTTGTTACCAGAAATGACATACTTCACCTTAAATATCACACCAGCTAAAGAGAATCTTGTGCAGGGCTAAATATCATTGCTTGTTTTAGTTTAAAAGGGAACATCCAAGAGGCAGAAAATGTCATGCAATTTGTGGGTAATACTTGTATACACTAATAAAGTACTTACAAATCATTAATTATTTTATAGGTAATTCATAGTTTATAAACTGTAGTTAATACATTAATAAACTATACAAATAGTGAGTTCTTCATTCATTGTCACTGTAATTAACCAAACTATTATTTTATTTATTATTTTATTATTATAACTAAATCAAAAACTAAAAAAAAAAAACAGTTTTCAATTATTTAAATAGCAAATATTAGAACAAATAATATACATTTTTTAATTAAACTTCAAAACGTTTGAAATGTTGCCCTGGTACTAGAGTTACTAAAACTAAAATTGGAAAAAAAAAGATATACAGTACTGTGCAAAAGTTTTAGGCCGCTAGTATTTTCACCAGCTAAAAAATGGTTTAAAGTAAGTTATTTCTATATTTTGCTGTAGTGTGTCAGTAAAAAATATCGGTTTACATTTCCAAACATTCTGTTTGCCATTAATTGTAATAATCTAGTGAGATTTTTGTTTGCACAAGGAGTCTGACAACAGCCAGTGCTCCACACTGATCTAATCTCATCATCATCCAGTCTTCCTGGAATGACATGAAGACTCAGAACAAACAGAACAACGTCTCCAAGATGCTTCAAGAGACCTACCTGCAAAGCTACCTGAACAATTTTGCACAAGTGCACCTAGGGCAAAAGCTGCTGTAAACGCAAAGAATGGTCGCACCAAATGTTGATTTCATTTAGTTAATAGAAGGTAATTGATAAAGAAAATCTATTTATGACAGTATCCTTTTACAGCATTTTTACACAAGTGCCTAAAACTTTTAACAGTGCTGCAGCTTTGCAGGTAGGTTTCTTGAAGCATCCTGGAGACTTTGTCACAGTTCTTCTGGATTTAGTCTGTCTGAGTTTGTTCTGTTTCTTCATGTCATTCAGACAGACTGGATGATGATGAGATCAGATCTCTGTGCAGAGCACTCGCTGTTGTCAGACTCCTTGTGCAAACAAAAATCTCACTGGATTATTACGATTAATGGCAAAATGAATGTTTGGAAATGTAGCTGAGGAAATACTAGTGGCCTAAGACTTTTGCACAGTACTGTATATGTATATATGTATTCCCCTTGTTTATATATATATATATATATATATATAAATATACATTTGCAAAAGAACATGCAATTACTAAAATATAAACTAAAATGAAAACTGAAAATTTAATTAAAATATTAAGAAATACTGTAATAGTATAATACTAAAATATTGCACTCACGGCAGTTAACTTCATCAGTGGTGCCATTGTCTCTGCAGTCATTGATTCCATCACACACAAAAGCCGCACTGATGCATCGTCCATTAGCACAGGTGAACTCTGTGACAGGGTTACAGGTTGGGAAGGGACAGCCATGCTCATCGCTGTTATCTCCACAGTCGTTTGTGTAGTCGCACACATAGCGCAGAGGCACACAGCCTCCATTATCGCAGGTGAATTCCGTAGGTGAGCAGGTGTGGAAAGCTGTAGAAGGTACATTAATGTTTGCATTTCTTACAATTCAGGTATAAAAAAAAATGGTTCGAAACTAAATGAAACAATTTTTTACTTGATAGGGTCACTTACCACACACTCTTTCGAACTCATCTGAGCCATCCTGGCAGTTCCTGTAGCCATCACATTTCCAGCGCTTGGCCAAACAGGTTCCGTCCAGACAGGTGAATTGATCCCCATGACACCTCTGCCCATTGTCAGGGATGCAGTCTTTCCCATCATTGGCCAAATACCAGTTACCAGTGCTGGGACACTGACACTCTGGACCAGATGGACCTGAGATAAAGTGATAAACAAATAACCTAAGATGTCATAAGATGTAAGGCTCCTAAACCAAAACCAAAAATCAAAAGAAAAAAGAAAAATAATCATACAAACTGGTATTTGTATACAGTGGTTCCAAAAGTCTAAGAGCAAGTAAAAAGTGTTCCATTTTGCTTTTTTAATTTGCATTTATTTATTTACAGAAAAATAAATATTTTTATTATAAATTTAAAAATTCATTAAAAAAATATTAGAATTTCTGAAAATTTTCTCTTTTGCTTTAATTACAGCAATACTGATTGTGTTCTCCAACATAACTTTACAATTGTACTGTATGTACTAAGAGTTCCATGATGAATGCCACAAATTTTATTATTTGGTTAGTGCCCTAGAAATAGTGCAGAATATGTTATATTACTTATTTTAAATGCTAAGTCTCAGACTTTCACTGCCCACTGTATCATATGGTTGCCTTTAGACCAACCTGCAACACAAACATGGCTGCAGCCTCCATTGAACAGCTGGCAGGGACTCGAGCATTTCTCCTGCCTACTAGCAGAGAAGACATGGATGTCATTGGGTCTGTACTGGAGATTACTGGCCATTATAATCAGACCAGAACCATCATCCTTGTTGGCGCGGTACACAATCCGTGTATTCCAGTCAGTCCAGTAGATATCCTGTTGGAACACTGTCACAGCAAATGGGTACTGTGCCTGACTAAGAATGACCTCCCTGTTTTGTCCAGTCAAAGAGGCACGCTCAATCTTATCCCTGTGACAGAGAGCCAAAATTAATTTTTAATACAGACAACAAACATTCAACTGACAAAAAAAGAGGTCTGTATAAACTCACAGTGTTGAATCAGCCCAGTACAGCAGCCGTTCATCATAATCCAAAGACAGAGCATTAGGTTGAGAAAGGCTTGTGTTTATTATAGGGATCCGGAAGTTTCCACCAAGTGTGGCTCGTTCAATTTTAGCAGGGGTTCCCCAGTCAGTCCAGTACAGGTATCTGAGCAAGCAAAATCAGTTTTCAAAGAGTAATTCATGATTTATTACCTTAATGTGGCTGGAACAGTTTGAACTATATTTTAAAAGCCCTGAAATTTCATACTTTAAGTTTTAAAAGGGATTTAACACTGCATTGTGATACCAAAGGTATACAAGTAAAGTGTGGAATGATGCAGAGTTTGTATGTAACACGCCAGCTGTTTAGTGAAAGAAAAAAATAAAAAATCATGAACTGAACATCACAATGTTGTATTTTATGTCAATGTTTAACAGAAGATCCAAAATTTTAAACAGTGACAGAAAACGCATTAACTGAAGCGATAAAGAATTTTGTTGTATTCTTGCTGTTATGGTCAAAAACGTCAAATCAGGACAAACTGGATGGTTCAGAGATTATGTTCTAACCTAGGGTAAAGACTGTACAGCAGGGCTACACAATTTGGGCATCATCACCTAGTCAGACAGCAGCTTTTACATGTTTACATTTGTCCACATTAAGTAGCTTTTGCAGCCCTATGTAAAATCAATCAATCTCTGTATTTGAGTTTCTTTTAAAAACAGTTTGCAAACATGAAGCTAAGCATTTCATTTTCTGGTAAAGCCCTTAGAATGAGGAGGAAATATAATTATTATATGTGACACTGACCAGCGAATCCCAATACAGTGGCTATTGCATTTACACTGTACTCGTGTGATCACTCTGATGCGTCCTCAACTACCTTAGGTATTCAATATGTGGACAATGTTCACATACAGGTTTCATGTATAATGGCAAGTGTGAATGCAGGAATACTCAAATTAGATTCAGAGATGAGTTTGTGTGAAGCTGCATTTACGGTGAACTGAGCAGCTCTGTGACACTAAAACACCTGATCACGAGATGCTCGCTTATAAAACAACACGCGTTTCACTATGTAACACAAAGCACTTGTACTTGCTTAATTAAATCACAAACTGTGCGACTGGATAATTACACAATGCATATTGTGGTTTAATTTTATTTTCGATTTATCATGCAGCCCTAATGAACAGTGTGAAATATGGAAAAAGATAACCCAGGTTCTATTAACTAAGGGTTTAATTTTAGGTGTGAACAGTTCTTACCCATAGCATGGATCCACCACAATTGCTCTGGGGCGGTCACCATGTGCGATAAAGGAACGGTTTTGGCCATCTATTCCCATAGACTGCACACTCCGATTATAATAATCTGTGAAATAAAGACGCTTGTGGATCCAATCGTACGCCAGACCTTCAGGATCATACAGATCTAACGGATGGAAAGAAAGCATAAAACTCTTTAACATTTTTATTGGATGGTTTCTGCTAATTCAATCTGAAAATATTAAAGCATTAGTCTATACCACTGGCTATGGTGATCGGTGGGCTAGTGCTGCTGGTGGTTGTGATGTATCCTATTTTACTCCTGCCTAAACCCACATACTGGGTAAAGAACACTCTCTTGTCCTGGAAGTCAAACTCTGTGGCTAAAAGGCCGTAGCCCAGATTATAGGTGGGGAACGGGGTGCTGTGATCCTCTGGGTCCAGCCTGATGCTGTTCATAGTGTAGTCCGTGGTGAAGATCAGGTACTCATCCAGGCCAAAGCCACACGAGATTCCATTGCTGAGCAGAGAGCCATGGGCACAGGCACATTTGGGTTGCTGCTGTTCGGGCATTGCAAAACAAAACTGTTGACATCGCCCGTTGTCCTCTTGGCATGGGTTGAAACCCACTAAGTTCGCAGAAGTGGGCTGAACATGGGAGTCAAACACTACAACATCTGTCAGATCCTCAATACCATCTCGGATCACCTCAGGTGTGTCTGTATTCCCAGGACTCTTGCTGGCCTGGAAGAGTTTGCCCAGTTTGCGATCCACCCACAGCATGTAATTACCAAAGATGGCAACACTGTACGGTGCAGGGTAGCGACTACCATAGCGAACAATCTGCCGCTGAGAACCATCAGCTGCCATGCAGGAAATCATATCCAGTGCATCATCAACCCAGTACAGGAAGTTATTAGTGTAATCGACTGTTAACCCTCTGGGGGATGACAGGCTCTCAGAGGCAAGAACTGTCCGATTGGTACCATCCAAAAGTGCACTCTCAATCTTGGGTGACTGGCCAGCATCAGTCCAGAAGAGGAGACGCAATTTAGGGCTAACGGCAATATCCATGGGACGATCCACTGAACTCTTCAGTAGAATTAGTCGAATGCTTGTATTCAGACGTAATACCTCGATGTATGTTTGAGAGGTATATGCGTTAGTGAAGTACAAGTTTCCTGACATAAAAAAGAAAAACATTGGCCCGATATATAAACACATACACGCCACTTTCACAATATACACAATATGCACATTAATTTACCTGCGATCCAATCTACTGCCAAACCCTGAATCCTTCCGGTGCCTAACTGACTGATGACAGTAGAATAGCGTGAGCCATCTGTCTTGGTCCTGTAAATGCCTCTGTAGGATGAATAGGTGCTGTTATCAATCCAGTACAGAAATCCAGAAGAGATGTGCATGTCCACCTTGCTGATAACTGAGTATGTTCCTACAGAATAAAAGCAGATAATCTTCTAAGTACACAATGGTGTAACTATTATTAACATTTATTATTTATGTATATATAATTATTATTTATTCTAATTATTATGTATTCTGTTTATTATTATCTACACAAAATTATATATTTTTTCACAAAATATAGATTTCTCAGATGGGAGGCAGACACACTGTCAGTTTAAATCTACACTAAAGACCCTTGTCCTTAGTGTATTGAATATAATCTATTAATTGAATAATTGAATATAATAAATGGAATTAAAACTACTGCATCTCAAACAAGGATCAAACTGTTTAGCATACTCTAACCAATACTCACTTGCTCCCACAGGAACCATGGCCTCAGAGTGGTCAGAGCTGTTGATGTGGAATCCTCTAATAAATTCAGCAGAGGAAACTACAGCATAAGATTCATATTGCTCACACTGAGACTCATCCTGAGATGGGATAAAACCTGTGGTGCAGGCGCATGTCTTTTGTCCATCAGGTTTTGGCAGACACAGGTGGGGACAGCCTCCGTTGTTTGTACTGCAAGCATTGGTAGTGCCAGCAGAGTCTAGATTTAAACAGAACATAATGAATAGTTTTTAAAAAATCCAGAAGATCATACTTTTGACTGGTCTTAAATCGTGCCTAATAAAATGTGTTTTCTAAGGGTACTATTTTGTTTCAGAAGGATCACCCCTGGCATGCAGAGGTCAATTTTTTTTTAATGACAGCTTAATGGCTAAAAAGTATTTAGCCACTGGCAACATACCAGTGCCACTAATCACTCCACGGTAGCTGTCTTTTTATCACAAGTTACCAGAGTTCATTGATGACATCTTGGAACCCCTGTAACATCTTCTATGAAGAATAAAGTACAAACTGTAAAGCTTCACTCACTGTCTCTGGCATGCACTTTTAGTGCCCGCACCCCTGCCATGCCGCTCCTCATCACTACCATGTCTGCGCCTGTATTCTTGTCCACTCTCTCAATGACCTCATAGTCAAGGTCAGTGTAGTAAAGGTAGTTTTGGTAGACAGTGATGCCCCAGGGGTGAGATAGGCCACTCACAATGGTCACCCTGCTTGCACCATCCATGGTTCCACATTCAATCTGCCGATCACAGAGAAGTAACACAGCCGGGAAAATAAAGTAAGTGCATAATTAATATTTCCTACATGTGGATTTATGAGCAAGTGTATGTTTCTTACCATCCCAGTTTGAGGAACACCCCAGTAGATTTTTCTGGCCTCTATGTCTGCAGCAATGAACTCAACATTGCCTACGCTGCCAGTGTAGAGGTTTCTGCGGTTTCCACCATCCATGTCTGCACTTGCCACCTTTGGTGGAACTCCACTGTCTGAACCTCTGTCTGTCCAGAACAGTGTCCTGCAAGGGTGAGTGGATGATGACAATACATTAATAACTAAATAATTAGTGCACATGTGTGGACAAATGTGTACTAGTCACAAAAAGTGTTTACCCCCTGGCTGGATCGAGAGCTATTCCTATTGGCTCTCCAGCTCCCTCTGGTTTCCCTGTGTTTGCAATAATTGTCTTCCTGTAATGTTGAGATCCATCAACCCTAATGACCTTGTGGGAGAAGATGTAACAATAAATAAACAACATTAAATAAACAAATAATAACTTCATTCAATAAACTGATATATATGGTCAAGTGCATTAATGTGTGAAGAAATTATGTTGTTTACCTCAATGGTCTTAACGGAGGGATTAGTGTAGTACATGGTTCGTGTTATCCAATCAAAAGCAAGACCGGAGGGGGAACCAATGATAGCAGCAGGTGCAAACTGAGTCCGATTCGCCCCATCTGTCTTACTTCTAAAAATTGAGCCCTGGGGAAAAATATTCTACATAATCTTTCTGTATTTTTCTTTCTGTATCTTACTTGTATTTTGATTCACTATTTTGTATATAATGTAACATTTTTATTGGCTGGTATATATTTTTGACTGATTTACTCACAGTGCCTTGCACCCAGTAGACAAACTGCTCTTGATCATCAAAATCAATATCTCTGCCCTGTGTGATGCCTGAAATTGTTGTCATGGCATTGTTGGATGTGTCATTGGGGTTGAGAGGGATTCCCAAAATCACTGTATCTCTGACAACCATTAAGAATGGTGTGTCATCTATGAAAAATAATTATTTCAACATCGAGTTAAATAAAAAGGTCATAAGACCTCAAGAACTCAATTGGCACATAGTGATTTTGTCAAGACTCTCACCTTTAGTACAAGTACGACCATCGCTGCCAAGGGTCCAGCCAGACTGGCAGTCACAACTGTAGTATCGTGGTCTTAAGTTTGATAGCAGACACAGCTGACTGCATGGATTGTTCTCACAGGGGTTAAGTGCTGTATGGGATCCAACAAACTATGTTAATCAACTAACAAAAACCACCCAGAAGTCCTTTCATTAAAACCTATGTTAAAGCCTAACCTAAAGGTTGCTTGACAGGGTGATCCATGACGATACCCATGCACTGGTACACACTGGTCAAAAGGGTGGTGAAGTTTCCTCCATGAAATTTGTTAGTCATCATAATTTGGCCTTTGGACTGGTCACTCCAATATACGTTGTCTTCAAAAATGGTTATGCCATGTGGTTGCTGAAGAGCCTGCGGACACGGAGACGTTAAGAAGTGATGAGTAAAAAAATTCAACATCAACCAGCCTTATATTTTACGCAAAATATACATAGGTTTTAACCAGGGACATTTAATGGTTACCATGTCACTTGCAAAGACTTGATGCCTGTTTTTGCCATCGTAGTCACAGTAGTCAATATATTTCAGGTAGGCGTCAACAAAATATACTCTTCTAGTTGTGTAATCCAGGGTAAGTCCGTTGGGCCAGTATACCTTGCTAGTCACAATTGTTTTTCTTGCATTTCCATCCATACTAGCTTGTTCTATTCGAGGGTTCTGACCCCAGTCTGACCAGAATATTAGATTGATGCTGAGAAGAAAACAAAAAGAACACTTTAAACCCCTTAAAATACTTTAAAGACCTTAAAACGCTTACATGATCTTAAAGTAATGATTCATCCACAGATAAAAATTCATTATAATTTATTCAGTTAAAAAAAAAACTCATCCTCATGTCATTCCAAACCCATAAGACCTCCTTAACATAAATTAAGATGTTTTTAATGAAACCTGAAAGTTTTTTGTCCCTACATTGAAAACACTGACTTGAGGCTCAAAAGTTCATAGAAATCAATAAAGTAACCCATATGAAACGAGTGGTATTCTGAAGACTTGTGAAGAGATGTGATCACTTTATATAATGAACAGATATAATTTAGCCTTGTACTCACATATAAACATCAACACACATGCAAAGAGAACATAAAATATGGTAAAATGAAGCTCAGGTATGCTTGCTTTACACACAAGAACAAATGACTTACAACTAATAGGGTTTATTCTCACACATTCATCAGTTGAGTATGACTGTTTACCGCATTATATTACATTTTTGTAAAAAAAAAAAAAATAATAAAATAAAAATAACAAAAGTCTTATGGGTTTGAAACGATATGAGGGCTACTAAGTAATGACAGTTTTTTTTTGTGAACTTATCCTACAGCAAAACTACTCTTGCATTCTCCCAAAATAGAAACAAATCAATACGTATGTCCAATATACATACTAGTTGCGGGGGTCTACAGCCAATCCGCGAGGGCTGGTAACATTTTTGGTAATCAAAATCTTCCGGAAACGACCATCCAGAGTAGATACTTCAATGTTTTCCATGACGTAGTCTGTCCAGTAAATGTTTCTACCCACCCAATCCACTGCTATATCTTCAGGTACCACCAGGCCTGAAGAGAACACCTAACATACCAACATCATCAAATGAATTAATTCCAAACTGTAGTTAACATATTCTTAAAATTAAACTCATGATCCAGTTTAAGACAACTAGACTTTTTATTTCTTCTTATCACTTACCTGTTTTTTGTCTGTGCCATTCTGGAATGAACTATAGATCATTTTCTGAGATGAATCACCCCAGTAGACTCGTTTATTAACATTATCAAAGTCTACAGCAACAATGCTCGAGCCGCTGACAACAGGAACAATAAGGGGTGGTCTAAGTAAGATGCGGTTTGAGACAATCTGGCTGCGTCTGGCCACCAGAAGTAAGGCATCACCTGGAGCTGGAGCAGATTACAGGATTTCTCATTTCAAGTTTTGTTATCATTGTGTCCTTATAATACTTTACAAGAAATGTTCTGTTTTAAAGCAGTATGGTTTTGGTGTTCATTGGAGAAGTGTAAAAAGCATTACAACCACTAGAAATGCAATTCATGTTAAACCTCATAAAGTCTTTGGCCAGTCATGTTTGATGTGTAAGTGACTGCTTACAGGTGGCTCTGCATGTACGTCCATCAGGCTCCAGCTGGTAGCCATCTTGGCAATAGCATCGGAAGGAGCCACGCTCATTGAAGCAGGATTGACTGCAGAATCCAGGGATCAGACACTCATTTATGTCGTCACAGGTCTTTGAGTTGTTCAGCAGCTGGAATCCTGGTTCACAGGTACACTGAGCTCCAAATGGGCCCTGAATACAACCATGACTACAGCCTCCGTTATTCACCTGACAGTCATCTTCATCTAATAAAGTAAATAGGAAGAAAGAAAGAGAACAAAAACAATCTTAAGATTCATCAACATCCGATATTACTGCATAAATTAGTTTTACACAAGCAACAACATTACTCACTGCAGAGGGGAGACTCGTCAGCTCCATTAGGGCAGTCTCTCTGGCCATCACACACCTGAGCCTCTGTGATGCACACCTGGTCTGTGGGACACAACCACTGACCTGATGGGCAGCTGAATGGTGGAGTGGGACAGTTGGTTTCATCACTCATATCCCTGCAATCATTATCCCCATCACAAACCCAGCTCTGAGGTACACAGTTTCCATTAGCACAAAGGAACTGGTAAGAACTGCAGGTTCGGGGTGGGCAGCCATTGTGCTCGTCAGAGCCATCCTCACAGTCTGGATGGCCATCACATTCCCATGTTTTCGGAATGCAGAATCCATCAACCTGGCACTGAAATTCATTGTCATGGCACAGACCTGGCCCACGTGTGGCTGTACATGAAATATCAGTTTTTAGTCATCACTAGCACTATTTTATCAACACTAATTACTAATTAATAATACAAAAAAAGATCACAAAAAAGATACACATTTAGTAGCTTCTATCCATATAAAAATGCTGACATTTATGGCATAATCCCATGTTCTGTTATAAAAAAAAACTATTAGATATGTTAGATAAATTATCAACAATAATTGAACAACATTTTTTTTACTTTAATTTTGATGTTGAAATCCTGTTTAATGTTTAATATCATTAGAAAATGACAATTTACAGAAATCAAGGTTTTAAACTGTATTTAGATATTGTGAAATTTGTAAACTCTGTGGAAAATTAATATGTAAATAACTAACAATGAATATTTGAAAAAAGTGCAGACTGATTCACTGAAACGTTATCTTAATCAGTTTTTTTTTCCCACCCAAAGGTCATGGTTAAATTGCAAAATAAATAAATAAATAAATAAATAATAAGCTGAAAAGAGGAAAAGACCTGAAAGAGGACTTGATGGAACTGAATGAGGATTTCTAAAAAACATATAACTTACGACAGCCGCTCTCATCTGAGTGGTCCCTGCAGTCATAAACCCCATCACAGCGATAGTTCAGACTCACACACTGATCCCCACTGGCGCATGCGAACTCATATGTTGCACAGGAGTATGCTACCCAAAACACACAACATCCATGGTAATTAAAGTTGTCATGAAAATGTAGCGAGAGATCTTTTCTTTTATATTGTGACGCACATTGAAGAGTAACTAATTACTGACAGAAAAAAATGCTAGGTTCTCAAAAGTGAATGCACATGAATATGGGGGGGGGGGGTTTATCAAATTAAATGACTGGAGAAATCCTCTATACATCACCAGAGAGATTTATGTCGTTGTCACCGGAAGGTTCAGTTATTTTGATTAATCAAATATTTTTATTGAATCAGATATTTTGATTAAATATAATGAAGTGAAAAGCTTTAAAGAAAAGAAAAGAAAAGAAAAGAAACGAAACATGCACACATAAATTGGTCACAATTAAATCTACAGCATACATTTTGAAAATAGTTTTCATATTTTATGTTGACTTTAAGTAGATCCTTTATATATCCACTGTATACAAATGCCTCAAATTTAAATAAATCACTGACTTACCACAGTCCTTCTCGTC
This sequence comes from Labeo catla, assembly GCA_012976165.1. Taxonomy (NCBI): domain Eukaryota; kingdom Metazoa; phylum Chordata; class Actinopteri; order Cypriniformes; family Cyprinidae; genus Labeo; species Labeo catla. Next base: position 577,490 of record VONZ01000170.1, read on the forward strand.
AGATCCATCTAAACAGTCCTGGTCTCCATCACAAACATATGAATTATATATACAACGGTGATCTGGACACAAGAAGTAGCCAGGCCGGCAGGTGGTGATAGTGGAATCTGAAAGAGAATAGAGAAGGTGAGTGGTTAAAACTAACTACAGGATGTCACATTTGTGTACATGGGCAGCACTAGGGGTGAGCTATTTCAAAAATGTTTTATCAAACTTTCTTTGGCAGTAAGCATTTCTGCATATTTACTGAACATTGAACATCTCTCTAAAATCTTAAGTACTTACTGCACTGTCTCTCATCAGAACCATCACCACAGTCATTGAAGGAATCGCACACCCATGCTTTTGGGATGCAGTATCCGTTAGGGCAAGCAAATTGGTTGGATGAGCAGGTGGTTGGAAGGCGTGTAGGGCAGTTATCCTCATCAGTTCCATCACCACAGTCATCATGCCTATCACAGCGCCAACTAGCAGGGATGCACTGCTTATTCCCGCAGGTGAAGGCATATGGAGAACAGGTTGTACCTGAATAAAGAGTTAAAAGGAGATGTTCATAGACATGTCTAGATTGACTTTAGATGGTGCTCAAGCAAACTCACTTGTACATACACACCTGGATCTGTACAGTTGGCTTCATCTGTCTTGTCGGCACAGTCATTCACACCGTCACAGCGGAAAGAATTCGGCACACAGCGGCCCCCGTCGCAGGGAAAGGCATAATCTCCACAGTTATCATCCGGTGGGGGCTCAGTATCATCCTTTACACAGTCCCTCTGGTTCTGCTGCAGCTTCATGCCATAGGGACATCCGCACACACGGCTGGACGCAGGCGTAGGGAAACAGAAGTGGCTGCAGCGGCCGTTTGGAATCAGATTGCATTTGCTTTTGAACACTGTACACAGCAATAAGATAACAATAGTTGATTATCACTTACTGTAACAAGTACCTTACATCTAACAAGTACAAGGGGCAATTTTATGTCCTATCTATTCATTTATTCAAAAATAATTATACTATTAATTCTAAATTTTTTTGCTCTTATATATTGTGGACTCAAAACTGTTATCATCATGTTAAACATGTCTAAAAAGTATATTAAAACTGACAAAATTCCGGTGAACTGGATAAAAAGACAGCAGTTTTTCTTTTTACTCACAGTTCTGGAGATCAGCTGAATAGGCCTTAACATTCATTATGCCTGTGATGCCATTTCTTAGGATTATATTTTCCCCACCATCCCTCTTCCTCATTCGGAAAACAGAATTTGTCCTCCAGTCTGACACGAACAGATGATCTAACAAACAGATCAGTCAGTGAAAAAAAACAAAAAAACAAAACATATATTAAATTGAGTTAGATCTGTACTTTAACATAATCTCAACATCATCTCAACATCAGCGTCATAATAAACGTGAAGAATGAAGAAATACAGAAGTGCCAACCTGTGTGTATTGTAAGTGAGAAAGGATGAGTGATTTGTCCGATGCTGGAGAAGGCCTGTCGATCTAGCCCATCAATGCTCACATGCTCAATCCGGTCTAGCTGCGCATCAACCCAATACAGCCTATCCATCCTGTTGAGCACAAAAATATGCTTTTTTCTTGTTCAAACTGATCTTTGTGTTGGGATCAAAGCGGAATGAAAAGTGAATGAACTCATCTCATTATAAACAGAACTCTTTCAGAAATCAAAGTGTATAGGTACTGGAAATTATTGATTGTAAGAGGATCTCCTTACAGGTAGTCCACAGCAAGTCCGTTAGGCCAGCCGAGTGTTGTGTTGATTAGCGGAACAGCATTGCTTCCATCTGTGTATGCCCTGGTGATCACAGCTGGACGGTACCAATCAGACCAGAACAGGTATCTAGGAGTGCAAAGTAGAGCAGTCCAGTAAGTTCCATAAAATTCTAATAAAATTACACAGAAACAAATCTAAAGTCTCAGATCTCAAATCTACAGAACAGTTAATGGTTATTTGGGTCTAAAAAATTATTCTATATTTAAAGGACATACTATAGTTATTTTATTTAGCACAAAACTTAATTTTATTTTAATCATTTTGCATACCCAGCACTGGGGTGCACGGCAATACCCCGGGGGTATTTCAGATTTTGAACAATTTCCCGTCTTGATCCATCTGTTACTTTAAAAGCGGAAATAGTGCGATAGGTGCTGGATGTCCAGAAGAGGATATTAGAGGTCCAATCATATGCCATTGACTCCACAGAACCCACTCTGTAACCTGTCAGTATCTCATGATCTGAGATATAATAAAGCATGTTTAGTGAAAAAAAAACATTCTGTATTTTACATGACTGTATTTTGTATATAACAAAAACAAAACAAACAAACCAACAAAAAAATATCTACTCCTCTTACACTGAAAAGTGCTGAGTGAAACTCATTGTGTTACACAGACCTAACACAGAACAGAACTAAACCAGTGTTCTCCAAACTGTGGTAAGCACAAGTATGTGGAGTAAGTGGAATGCCCCGGGTTGTTATGTGACAACTATGGACATGTGTGATACTACAAAACACGTTTTATTTTATTAAAATGTTAATGAAAACGATAGAAAATATGAATTTTTAAAATGTATTTTATAAATATTTGTAATTGATTTTTTTTTAAATGCATATAAAAAGTAATTAATATTAAATTACGAAATTCGTTTTTTTTTTTTCAAAGAAAAGAAACAGCATTCTGTTTTACACTCACTGGTGCCATTGATGGGTGATTTGTAAATGAGTTGTCGCATTCGGTCATTGTAGAACACAGTCTCTACTGACCCATCATACTCAACTCCAGAACCAGAGAAGGACTGGGCCATGCCAGCAAGCGGCAGGGTGACATCCTCCTGGGACGAAACGTTAAGAGGAATCCCCCTGATTGATTTTGCACTAGCCACCAGTAAATAATCTCTAATCTCTGAAAGAGAAATACATGTTTGTTTCAGAGGATCTGGTACTGCTGAAACTAAAAATCAAGCCTGTAAAACTTTTTAAATGGTAAAATACACTCTCCAGTCCCAGTATTCCATGTGTATGACCATCTAATTCAACAACAGTGTGGTTCATAATTTGGCAGGCAGGCTGTCTCACTCACTAAAGCAAGTGTGGTGATCATCCTGGAGGTCGTATCCTAGGCGACACTTGCAGCGGTAACCCAGCCCGTCGTTGTCAGTACGGTGACTCAGAAGGCAGATTTGCTGACACCCACCATTGTGTCTGCCACATGGGTTTTTCACTGTAGTTAGAAAAAGGCCAATAATTATGTGTACTTAATGTTGCAAAGTGCTGGCCTTATTCAGTATTTTGTATTATTAACAATAAACTTTATCTTACCAAAGGGCTGAAGAGCTGGATGGGAAACCACAATTTGTCCAGGTCTGTTAGTAGAGCGGTACAGAAAAGTTGGGTCACTGCCATTGAAGCGGTTGGTCCGAATTACACCCATCTTGACCCAGTCTGTGAAAAAGGCATGGTTCTCGAATACCGAAATCCCGAATGGATGAGGGACTTGATGACCTCCATTCAACACTGTTTTCCTAGTGGCACATTTGATAACACAGATATAAACATAAATTTAGCATTCAGTTTTCTTAAATAAAAAAAAATTAAAAAAATAAAATAATAATAATAAAAAACGATATGAGCGGTTCTCAACCTTTTTGACTTCAAGGCCCCCTACTGTGCATACCATTATTTGAAGGCTCCAGTTCTTTGTGATTTACTGGATATTAATTTTTCAAGGATTTTTATTTTTTTCTACTTGATAAAATATATTACAGCTTAACAAGAAAAATGCTATATAAAATGTAATATAAAAATATCCATGGAGTTATAAGATTTCATTACATCAATCATTCATTGCATTAAATAATTTTACATGACTTTTACAGGCCTAGAAATATCACTTTAAAAATCTCATTTATCCATGTTCTGCACAAAGGGAAACCTGGGGTCTCATATATAAACATATGTACATAATGATCCTAAATGTGAATGTATGAAAATTTCCTAAATGTTTCAACAAACAATTTATAGGCCTCCTAGTGGGCTCCAGGCCCCTGGTTGAGAACCACTGACTTGCATGTTCCAGAAAGGTTTCAAATAGCGATTTGCGGTTTACAATACCTGTCCAAGCCACTATATGTAACAGTCTCAACCAGGTTAAAATGGCTATCTGCCCAGTAAACCCTCTTGGTGACCAAATCCAAGGTGATTCCAGTAGGAGAACCCAGTCTGGTCTTAACCAGCTCAAATCGGTTACTGCCATCCATAAATGCACGCTCCAGTTTAACGTCATCTGTGTTATAGCCAGAATCTGTGAAGAACATGTATCTGTAGGAGGCAGGTTAAAGCAATCAGACCACAAGTAGATGAGTTCAATATTCCTTTAAAAAACAATGAATCACATCCACAAACACACTGTACTTACCCCACTGTTGGGTCCAGAGCAAGCCCATGAGGAGTCACCAAGTTTTCTGCGACCAGCGTGACACGGTTTCCACCATCATAGTCACATGCTTCAATTCTCTCTACGTATTCCTCGACAAAGTACAACTTAAAGTTGATCCAGTCCACAGCCAGATTCTGGGCATTGTGCACTGCCTCAGACAGCACCTCCATCTTATCACTACCATCAAACTTTATAGAGTAAACCTAAAAAAACACATATATAAACACACACACACACACACATATATATATATATATATTAGGAAAAAAAAACATAATAATAATAATAATAATTATATATATATATTAAACACCTTCTGAGAATTGGTGTCTGTCCAAAAGATCCTCTGAGTGTGCCAGTTGTAACCGACCCCCACAGCGTAACCTCTACCATCTGATTGGACCAAAAGCCTGACAAACCGCCCATGTATATCTGCCATCTTGATATCACGGCCATCTGTGAAGATCAGCTGTGGCAAACCCTCTGTAAGGACCAAGAGGACAAGGGACATTACAATGTACTATCTATGTACTATATATAATAACAGCTAAAATGATGGGCACAACAAAAACAATTCTATTTTTATCTGCATTATAGTACTATAGTGGTTCTCATCTGCTGAAGCCATCTGGGCCATCTGTATGGCAACATAATTGTGCATTTTGTAAAGCAAAAAATCATTATAATAAATTGGACTTTTGTTTACTCTCTCTCTCTCGCTCTGTACTAAATTGTTCCCAGTAGTGCCTTCAGTGTAGGCAGATGATGGTTAACTGATGATTTTAATGCGATTTATAATACTTTGGGAAGGGCTGCTGTAATCCTGTACTAACACCTTGAACTCAAACATTTTGAGGGACTAAAATAGATTAAAATTAAATTCATATGGACAAATACCACTCTTTATACACATTTAGCACATTCAAGAATTTTCAGTTCTAGTTTCCACTCGCCTGAAACATTGGCCTTGCAGACATGACCCTGCTCCAGGAAGTATCCATCAGCACAGCTGCAATGATGTGTGCCTGGTCGATCCTCACAGAAATGATCACAGATACCCCAGATTTTACAGTCATTATAGTCTGAGGATAAATCACATACATGGGTCAATGACACAACTCATTTCAGTTGTCCTGATCTACTCAAAAAAAGCACTCATGCAAATGTCTTGATACTACACCAAAAAAAAAATAAAAAAAATAAAAAAATAAAAAAATAAAGAATAAAGAATAAAAAAAACTCTCTCATTAAACGTCTGTATTCAAATCTATATCAAAATATGATAAACATTTTAGTATTTATACAGCAAATCAAGGTCAGTGCTGCATACCTAATTAAAATGAAAACTTAAATTAATTAAAAAAATAATAATTTTATGTGTACTGCATTTGAAGGTGTAGTACTTTATTACTTTTTCAAAATGAAGGGCCAGATTTACTAACAAGTACAAATTTACAAACAACTGTTAAAAACTACTGTCAGGATATGCTAAAGACACAAAGTGAAAAATGAGCAATAAAAAGACGTGGACACAGTCATTTTTGCAGCTAACCTTGCTCCATATGCATTTGCAGAAGATTCCCACGTTCCCTCAGACGCAAAATTTATGGGAGGGCAGTATTTAAATGGTTAAAAGGTTCCCCTTCAAGGGAACTAACGCTGCGTCACTCTAGTGGACACTTTGGGGAACGGTGACCGGTACCTGAAGTCTGTGTAAAACAACTCCAATCCTATGGGTCCACGTGGCCCGTGACACCATAGGTGGGTACCCAAAAGTATAAAAGTGCACCTGCTAAATACGTTAGGGGTGTAAGAAAATATTCATACACTTGATTATCGCGATATTTTATTTGGCGACACTGTATCGATTCTAAAAAACGCTATATTGATATTTTTGAAAAAATCATACAAGATTTATGGCAGATGCTTCGTTTTGACTTTATATCCCGACCGCTAGATGGCAGTCTTCTTATCTCTGAACTAAAACAATAACAGGAAATATTAGCATAAAGGCACGCCACTAATGTTATCGTTAATATAGTTCACTGCTAGTAATGGAGGATGAAAGAATAGTTCCTGCTCCCGCCTTGGTTTACAAAGTTGAAGCGTGGCGTCATTTTGGCTTTTGTGGTAACGTCGGCCTCGGCTGCACAGGCCACGGGGTGCTTCTGCTGTGTGGAGGGGTGGCGGCCACACGGCGGATCCGCTGCTTGCCGCGTCCCACGTGAAAGGGTATTCGCGGCGGGTGGTGTGGTAGCTTTCTCTTGCTTTTGCCGCATTCTCTCGTTGTGGAGCGTTTTGTGCGTTTAAGCGGAACATAAATACAAACTGAAACTCTAAAGGGATCATCGGATGCCCATTTTCCACAAGTTGATATGATTCTTTAGGGTCTTAATGAAAGGTCTCTAATATACTTTGATTAAAAATTCTCAATGGTTTTGTAAAACAACACCCTTTTTGCAAAGATCATCTCATTCTAAGGGGTTGTTCCTTTAAATGCAAATGAGCTCTGCTCACCCCGCCCCTCTCTTCTCTCTGTGGAAAGACGATCTTGTTTACTTTAGCCGCATTTAGCCTCGTTTAGCCACATTTAGCCGCTAAACTTCCTAACTACCGCGTTATAAGGAAAGACGATCGCAAAGATTCATTAAAAAAACGCTTATACACACTTCTGCTGTAAGTGAAGCTGGATCATGAATGATTCGCGTGAACATAGATGGATATATGTAGATCAGGAGGCGCATTCCATTCACAAACAAATGTAATCTACTGCATCTTCAGCGGCTCAGATGTCGGGAGTAAATGACGACCACTATGTTCATTATTACATCCAGCAACACAACACCTCAATTGCTCAATCGGAGATATTCTTGTCTAACTTACATCCCTGCTCTGGCATCAAAACAAGGAAATTAACTGGACTCTGACAGCTGGTCTAAGGTAAGAGCTCATGTCAATCAACTATCGTGGGATGCCACACCGACAGGCCTCTGAGAACGGCTCGATTTTGAAAAAGGGGATATTATTTTTACAGATTAATTAAAAACCACTGGATGGATTTTTATCATTATAGGGTAGATTTGTACATACACTGCCAACACACATTAATGTTCAAACAACATAAAAAAGTGAGCTTAGCATCCGATTACCCCTTTAAAGCAGGGTATAAAAATATATATGCTCTGTTTATAAAAGGTTACATTTTATACATTTAATAACTAAAGAATCCTGCAGGCATTTTATTTTCCCCCTTTACTCGTACTGCACAAAAAATAATTCCATAAGAATATTACAGATATTGAGATATACAGAGACTGATCTTTTGAACTTTTTGAACTTAACTTTTTGCTAAGGTTTGCATATGGTGGTGTGTTCTTAATTACAGTTTTCCTTAAAGTATATCCCATTCTTAAAGTAACAAATATCTCAATATATCGCCTTGTTTACAGTATAGCAGTGTATCGCAGCATATCGTATCGCAACCCCTGTATCGTGATACGTATGGTATTGCCAGATTCTTGGCAATACACAGCCCTAAAATATGTCACCAACTTTTGTTGTCTTCGGAGCCGTTTGCCTGTTCAGTGTGTGAAACATCATCCTGGTGAGTTGAGCAGCGCTTTAAGGAATATGTGCCATCATGTTGGGATTCTAACACTTGAGGGCATATTTTAACCTTTGCGTCTTTGTGTCGGTGACCACATGCTCTTTATGATGAGTCACATTGATACGCTCTGCTCGCTTTTGTTCCTATTCCCGAGGGATGCGGGGCAAAGCGTTTGTGTCTCAGGCTGTTGCCGCGGCTCGGTTTATCTCGGCTCGTGGCGATTGCTTTGATCCACGGTGTCCGTTTATTCTTTACATTCGGGTTGCCTGATGCCGCCGATATTGCTTGTGTTGCTATAACAATGAATAGTGAGCCAGTCGTTTTTAGCTCAGGGCATGCAAGATCGCGGGAAGAGCTATATTCAGCTCAGCCGTGCCTCTCTAATATGCATGTTATTGTATGTGGAGAGCCTCGCTGGGCATGGATATACTGTATGCTCTGTGGAGAGACAGTACAAGCTTTCTCTCCCAGGGTGTTTCAGTAATCTAGAGTGGTTACCTGCAAATGTTCCTTCCTTTGTTTAGCCGGGTGATAAGTGAACAGTCTCTGCTTAGAGTATAGCCATCTGCAGATGATGATGCTCCAGCTTAGGCTTGCTTTGGTTTGGAATATAGCAGTCTGAGGGCAGCTATGTTCTAACCTGGTGTCTATGACTGGGTTGGGTTCCTCTTGGACACAAGCTCTTTCAGATAAGTGCTGAATCTTTATTTGGAATCTACTGTTTGAGGATAGCTGTGTTCCAGCTCAGAGACTGCTCCCCCTTGTGGGGTCTTTAAGTAGTGGTCTCCTTGAGCCCTTGCCTTGACTGCACTCTCTCCCCTGTTTGAGTTTATTCGCTCCTTAGCGAATCATTACTATGGTCTGGATCGTCCTTTTGTGAGCCTCTGGTCAATATTTTAGTGACTCGCTAAACTACTGTGGGACTGACACTGATTGGGGACCTCCTTAGTATAGCCATTTAAGGGTGGTATATTTCAGCCATTGTTATGGCAGGACGGGCTCACTTAAATGCAGCTATCCGAGGCTAGCTGTGTGTTAACCTGCCCTTTCCTAAGGATATCTAAGGATAGCCATGCTAGCTCGGTGACTGCTCCCCTTCCTAGGGTTTTTAAGTAGTGATCTCCTTGAGCCCTTACCTAGACATTGCTGTCTCCCCTGCGGGGTTTTGAGTAAATAGCCATCCCCTTTGTCTGGGCAGCTCTTTAGGAAGGTCCCTTTTTCAAAGACCCTTGGGAGCAGCTATCTGCAGATAGCTGTGTCCTACCTGGGATTGTTGGTAGCAATCTTGAGAATTCCTCTAGGCCTTCAGTCTCTCCGTGGTCTTATGTATTCTGGCTACTATTGCTCACATAGCATAGTTGTCTGAGGATGGTTGTGTTCTTAGATTGGTTAAGGTGTTCTCTAGTATCAGTCTCCCTCATTCTACCAAGGTATGTGAGTGGCCTGAGGTGTCAGTGGCTTGGGCCCTTTATGAGGAAAGGTTTGGTGTATGTCTGTTACCTCCTTGGTGCTCTCTCACCAGGTGGACAGGCATGTGCCTCAGCATGGCGTGATTGAATATTGTTCCCCAAAGTGTCCGCTAGGGGGACACACCATTAAGTTCCCTTGACGGGGGACCTTTAGGTTTACCCATGTAACCATGGTTCCCCAAGAGGAAACAAGAAGCAGTGTCCCCTTGCCATGCCTTCGGCCTTCCTGTTTACGTCTCCTCAGACAACTGAGTCGGAGACATATTCAGCAGGTGCCCTTTTATACTTTCGGGTACCCGGCTATGTCATCATAGGCCATGTGGACCAATGGAGTTGATTTACATAGGCTTCAGGTACCAGTCACGCTGACAGCGTTCCCCAAAGTGTGTGCTAGAGGTACGCAGTCTCGTTCCCTCTTGGGGAACCATGGTTACATGGGTAACCTGAGACGTTTGCGGTAGTCAGTTTACTGGTATTTGCGCCATATTTATTTTACTTTAGAGAGATGTTTTTATAACATCAGATGCTAATCCAAAAATAAAAGGGGCGATGAAATCAAAATAAAAAGGAGAAGTTACTCTGCAATCAATACATACTGCTTGTTATAGATCTCAAATCTAATTCCCCAGATTAAAACATGAACGATTCTTTACCCTTCTAAAATTGAGGATTTAAAATCAGGAGAATCGTGACATCACGATTTGTTAATTAATCACATGATACTGCTGTTAGGTATAGAAAGACCGTTGGGGTGTTATCTATATTGTTATTATTTATATAAAGAAAGCAATCAAAGCTCAGTCTCTTTACAATCAGTACAAGATTAGCACAAGTCTATCAGTGACTGCTTTATGCATTTTCTCCAAATTCCCGTTAGAATCAATGATACAGTTTACACTGTTCAACGAGTCTCTTACTGTTTTCACTGTTACTGTAGTTATGATGAAAATATTTGTGAGATTGCAGAAATCGCATTGCATTAAGGAGACCATTGCATTGTTTGCTAGACAGTAGACATGACCACACTGCTGCAACGCGGCAACCTTTGGTGCAGTGGAAGTAGTTCTCAATGTAACTCTATAAAAACACTTTTAACAATTAGTCCATCTTGGTGACTGTAAGTAAAATTGCAGTAAAAGTTTTTGGAAGAGCAGTGGCCGTTAACATTGAGTTCTCATAGAGACAAGACCATTTTTAATGAACAAAACCTACAAATTGTTTTTGATTATAAGACTATAAATGTAACTCAGAAAACATTATAAATTACAAAATACATGACCTTTAACTTAAGGAACTCACAAACTCACAGTGATTATTTGCTATATTTGATATTATCCAGATAGATAATCAGCAGATAGAAATCTGCTCTGTAATCAAATAGCTAATTAAGGGATCTCGTCTCGTTGCACTTACCCACACAAGTGCGACTGTCATTGGCTACAGTGAAGCCATTGGGGCAGTAGCAGGCTCCACCCTGTGGGCTGGGATGACAGCGGTACTCACAGCTAAGAGCAGAACACTGTTGCAAACCTACAAGAAAGGCAGTTTTTAGAGGTAGTTGCTGTAAGTTTCTTGGACACTTGAGTGATCACAGCATGTCTGTCACATGCATAATATGATAAGACAGTCACATCAAAGACCATCTGGTCATCATCTATTATACTAAAAATGTGACTTTCACCGAGACACGTGACTGAGGTTTAACACATAAATACATAATATATACTACTCTAAATTGTCCTGTAATACTCAGAGTATTGTTGAGGTTATGCATATCAGGCATAGTTTATTATAGTTGTAATGGCATCTACTAAATACTTTGGCCGAACTTGCTAATGCTAATTTGTTGATGTTAATTTGATTGACATCACATGATTATATTAAAATGTAGGTCAGCTAAAAAAAAAAAAAATGTTAACATTTAATTTAATTTACCGCAGGTCATATGTGCTGTACTATTGGTCTCATCTGTTCCACCAGGGCAATCAGGGTGTTCATCACACACTTTGTTTATGGGAACACACATTGAAGAGCCTGGACAGGGCCATTCTCCAGGGTAACAGTCTCGGATACTGGGGTCTGAAAGTATGAGCATTAAGGTTTAACTAATTTACCATATTTTTTTTTGATCGTATATGATTTAATCTTTTGCCATATCAGTAGGACATCCATTCTCACCGCATCCATTCTCGTCACTAAAGTCCCCACAGTCATTGATGCCATCACACACCCAATACTGAGGCATACAGCGTCCATTACCGCAGGTGAACTCTGACCCACTACAGGTCCGATACTCTGGAAAAAGACAAAATTGCAGTGCACATGGCAGAAACAACTATAAGTAAGCTATGGATTATGGTATTTACTTATGGTACTACCATGTCCAGAAATCTTGGTATTCGCACATACTAAAAGAAAAGGTACTTTTAGTACTTTTATCAGTGACCTAATGTATATTTTGAACACCCACATTTACTTCCTGATAGATTATCTTTTGTAACCCATGCAGCTTTGATAGAATAGGTGAGATGAGATGTATTGTGGAACCCACCACAGTTTTGCTCATCACTGTCGTCTCCACAGTCATCAAAGTGATCACAGACAAAGAACATCGGGATACAGTATCCACTGGCACATTCAAACTGATGTGACTGACAACGCCTTGCTGTTTGAGGGATGAAATTACAAAGAGTATGAGAGGAAATGACCATGTACATGATGTACATGGTCAAATGTTGAACATTCCTCAAACATGTTTTACTGGCATCTGATTGATCACTACACTTTCACTCACTGCAGTTGAATTCATCTGTTCCATCTCGACAGTCTAGCATCCCATCACAGTGCTGAGTGTTGTTGTAGCAAGCACCATTAGCACATGTCTTTTCCGTGCAGGTTGGGTAATCTGGATTCAACAAGAGGTAATTTGATGCGTTTTATTGGAATTCCAAAACCTGATGATGATGACAAAATCTGTCAAGTTCCTCTGTCATTTTGGTAACTGATTTATCTTGAGATTTTTATGTGTATTGGACAATTAGAAACAGTCATATGCTTTTTGTCTCACAAAGATAAAATTGCTGAAGACCTTTGTGACAGTCATTACAGGCCTGTTTGCAATGAAGTTTTTAAATTCTGCTTCAAAAAATATAATTAACTATAAATAATATATGTTAGATGTGTTATATCTGTTATATTTTAACAAATAATAACAAATAGTGGAATTATTTTTTCAAATGATATTTAGAATTTTCTGAATGTCTGACAGATTGTTTTTTATTACTATATATTGACCAATAGTAACCTGTACTAAGGAACAATAAACTGTACATTTCTCTTCATTGTTGTACTGCCACCATATTTCAGTCATTTGATATTCCATATTGCCATTCCATATTTTCAGTGTTTTATTGTTTCACTGACAGAGTTGGTAAAATAAACATGCATGTTTTGTTATGAAACAGTAATGAGTATTTCCATTTTTTTATTCAGTTAAGGTTATAATAGTAGGACTGTAATGAATTATGTACAAAATGAAATTAAATAAATAAATAAATAAATATAATTAAAATATTATTGACAAATAATTTAATTAAACTTTCGAATTTTATTGATTTCAGACTCTTTTTTTTTCAATTACTATATACTGTTAAATAGGAGCCTGTATTGTTACTAAATAATGATAAATGCCACAGTTCTTTTCACTGTATGGAAAAAAGAGACATTCTTACTGCAGCTGTTCTCATCAGAGTTATCCACACAGTCTGGTACATGGTCACATCTGTATTGTTTCGGAATGCACTGCCCTTCTCGACAGGTGAACTGGTCTGGGCTACATGTCTGCCCACCTTAGAAAACAAACAATAGGGTCATAGACCACCTCTGATAATACTATTTACTAATTACTATATTCTTTCTGTCATTTAATGCACATAATCATACCACAGGCTCTTTGCTCATCAGAGCCATCGGTGCAGTCTGGTTCTCCGTCACATACAAATGCTAAAGCAATACACTCCCCTCCTGTCAAGCACTTGAACTGCTGAGAGCTACAGGTGGGTAATGCTGAAAATACAATACAAAGAATGAAAAATGTATGACCCTTGTTAAGGGTCAATCCAAAAAGCCATTGTCCACCTAAAGATACTCACGACAGTTCTGCTCATCAGAGTCATCTGTGCAGTCCTTTGTTCCATCACACCTCCAGTCTTGATTTATGCATTGACCATTAGTACACTGGAACTGACCACTGGTGCACTGACCTGCTCAGAGAATTATGGGTTTTGTCTGACCAACCTCAGGTAAATTAATTTGACAAAACATCCCTTACACTAATAACACATGCTGCAATTAAAAATGTGACAGATTTGTCATGTGTGCATATTGTCAAAAGAATGTGTTGTTGGTGGTTTGAGAAGTAAGTATCACTGCTCAGTTAACAGAGGAATCTTTTTTGTTAGAAACTAACAAAGGTTTGTTCAGTCTAGAAAAATTTCAGGCAGAAACCTGAAGGTTGATGTAGAAGTAAATCTTAATGACTCTGAAGACCTTTTATGTAATTTATTAGATAATAAAGGAGGTTTATTAGATAATTTAGGGAAAAAATCTCAGTTTTGCAAGAAAAAACTCATCAATGAGTAACTGTTTATGGGTTTAGGAGCTACTGTGTAGAATATCTGAACTCTACCTCATGTGATAGCTCATAAAATTTGCAATATTAAACTCACTTTTGTGGAGTAACAAACTAAAGCAGATTTTTCAGTAGTCTGCAATATTGTAGCTTATCCATAACAAGCTACTTCATCCTACAATAAGCAGTGTAGCGTGTCAAAATGCTATATAGCTGTTTTTAATGTAATTAAAATAAACACACTTACCTAAACTGTGTCTCATTTGTAGTGGTGAAAAGTATGGCTGATTTTAGTGAATAGGTTACGGCTAGCTGTGTACATAGTTTAGTGTGTTTTGTTGTATTTAGTGTAAATGTACCTTTTTTATGTTATATGTACTTTGTTTAGTTATAGATGTATATTATATGTATTTTTGCTTTGTTCTGTTGAGTAACTTAAATGTAGTTAGCCACTTTTGGTTCGAAAAGTAGTTTCCCTAATATATATATTTTTCAGTTTTGCAAAAATATGTAGTATTGTAACATACTTCTACTTCATAAACTCTCAGAAAAAAAGGTATAAAAGCTGTCGCAGAGCTACCTTTATTTCTGAGAGTGTATTGTTTGTTTAATAATAATCAAAACCAAATCAATTAAATAAGAGATTTCATACTTTACAAAAAACAAAACAAAAAAACATCTAAATACAATCAAATTTTTTAAGTACAAATACTATACTGCAAATTCTTACAATAAGAAAGCAAATATTTAAATATTTGATTTGAATATTATATTAAAACATACCTTGCACGATACAGGGTCCATGGATTAAAAATAACATTGTTAAAACAAAAAGACCTAATCTGTCCATTATTGCTTTATTTGGTCAAAACGTTTGCAAAAGTTTAAAACAGCAGGCCATAGAATGGGAAAGATCTACTCTTCTAGTTCCATAACTGTCTCAGTATCCATCCATGGTGAGTTTGTCTCCAGACCAAAAGTGTTTTTGATGAGCTTCTCTCTTAACATAAGCAGGAACTGGACGCAGGAGACAAAAGTGCAGCCCTTTATGACCCTGACTCTGTATGACTTTAATCTAATATTAACTTTTTCCCAGTTAAACTTGTCAGCATCAGCAAAAACCTTCAATGTAATTTTTGTATAACAGGAAGACCAGCCTTTTATGTGCTCTTTATTGGTATGATTTTACAGCTCCTGTAGAAACCAGAAAGCCAACGGAGTGTGTTGATTGGCAGATAAATGAAGTATGTCAAAAAAGTACTTTCACACAACAACTAAAATAAATAAATAAGAAGGAAATAAATAAATAAATAAAGAAAGAAAGAAAGAAAGAAAGAGAAAAAGAAAGTCGTTTTGGCGCAAACATTTTTAATTTGTCTATACTACATAGTATAGCCTTGCCTGAAAGTTTGAACCAGCTTTGTAAACTATACAGTTGCATCTCAAAAAATTATAATATCTTTAAAAAGGTTATTTTTTTGTTTGTAACTTATTAAAAAAAAAAAACTGAAACTTTCATATATTCTAGATTTATTACATGTAAAGTAAAACATTTCAAAATTTTTTTTGTTTGTTTTAATTTTGATGATTAGAGCTTACAGCTCATGAAAGTCAAAAATCCAGTATCTCAAAATGTTAGAATATTTACACTTCAAGCAATGCAGAAGCTGATTCAAACACTTGGGAGAGCTTCACAAGGAGTGGAATGAAGCCGGAGTTAGCGCATCAAGAGTCACCACGCTCAAGACGTCTTAAGGAAAAGGTCTACCATGCCACTTCTGAAACAGAAACAATGTCAGAAGCATCTTACCTGGGTTAAGGAGGAAATGAACTAGACTGTTGCTCAGTGAAAAAGATTCGTTCATTTTGCTGAACGAGACTCAAAGGTCTGAGTCGGTAAAATGATCCGAACTTCCCATCACTATTACAAATAACGTCATCATAAAGTTCATCGTCTGTGTACTCTGGCTCAAAAAGGTAGAGTATGGCAAAAAACTCCATCTTATTTTCTCCTACAACTTCAGAATTATCTGACATCTTTGTACCTTTATGTTTGTAAACAGCATTTGACTTACTTGCACTTACTTAGTCTTTGTGTGTTTGCTTTGTGCTTTGTGAACACTGGGTCTGTAGTTCAGCTTACGTTCCGCATGATCTTTCGACGTGATTCAATAGTACGTAGCGTCGTGAACGCGCATCCCAGAGCCTGTGCTACACGAGCTTTTGTGCTTAAAGGGGTCATCGGATGCTAAGTTCACTTTTTCATGTTGTTTGAACATTAATGTGTGTTGTCAGTGTATGTAGAAATCTACCCTATAATGATAAATATCCATGCAGTGGTTTTTAATTAATCTGTAAAAATAATATCCCCTTTTTCAAATCGAGCCGTTCTCAGACGCCTGTCGGTGTGCCGTCATACCAACAGAGGCCGCTCCCACAATAGTTGATTGACATGAGCTCTTACCTTAGACCAGCTGTCACAGTCCAGTAACTTTCCATGTTTTGATGCCAGAGCAGGGATGTAAGTTAGACCAGAATATTTCCGATTGAGCGATTGAGGTGTTGTGTTGCTGGATGTAATAATGAACATAGTGGTCGTCATTTACTCCCGACATCTGAGCCGCTGAAGATGCAGTAGATTACGTTTGTTTGTGAAGGGAATGTGCCTCCCGATCTACATATATCCGTCTATGTTCACGCGAATCATTCATGATCCAGCTTCACTTACAGCAGAAGTGAGTATAACGTTTTTTTATGAATCTTTGCGATCGCCTTTCCTTATAACGTGGTAGTTAGAAGTTTAGCGGCTAAACGCGGCTAAAGTAAACAAGACTGTCTTTCCACAGAGAGAAGAGAGGGGCGGGGTGAGCAGAGCTCATTTGCATTTAAAGGAACAACCCCTTAGAATGAGATGATTTTTGCAGAGCTGATTTTGGCAAGGTAAAAAGGGTGTTGTTTTACAAAACCATTGAGAATTTTTAATCAAAGTATATTAGAGACTTTTCATTAAGACCCTAAAGAATCATATCAACTTGTGGAAAATAGGCATCCAATGACCCCTTTAAAAAGTATACAAATTTTTATTTTCTAAAAAAAAAAGATTGATCATTTCGCTAGATAAGACCCTTCTTCCTTGGCTTTAGCCCTTTAAAGCTGCATTTAAACTACATTTTGGAAGTTCAAAATCTGGGCACCAATGAAGTCCATTATATGGAGAAAAATCCTGAAATGCTTTCCTCAAAAACGCCTTGGTTACGTATAGTAACCCTCGTTCCTGATGGAGGGAATGGAGACGTGTGGCATATGATACGACAACATATGATGACATATGATTCGTTCTTGGGAGCCCAATCACCTCTGAGAATATCAGAAAAGGCCAATGAAATGTGAGTGGCAACAGCCAACTCAACTACTGTGGTAAAAGAGGCCTAGGGTTCACCAGCCCGGGGAACTGAACTAGACCAGTTAAGTGTACTTTATCACCTTGTCAGGGGACAGACGCTGTGCAAACACTACGCCCAGCCAGTTCGTCAAGGTTTTACCTATTGTCACCGAACACTCGAGACGAAACTGGTTCCATGCGGAGGTTATAAAACCTTGCAAAAGTGTTGGGTGTAGCCCAGCCTGCAGCTCTACAGATGTCTGCTAGTGATGCACCATGTGCTAGAGCTGAAGTAGCAGCAATGCCACATGGTACATCCTGGGCCTGGCACGCCCTGAGAATGGCATCCACAATCCAGTGAGCCATTCTCTGTTTGGAGTCAGCCTTCACCTTTCACTGTCCTCCAAAGCAGACAAAGAGCTGTTCAAATTGCCTGAAATTCTGTGTCCGTTCCAAGTAAACGCTCAAGGCACGAACCGGACAAGAGACAAGGCTAGGTTTACCCCCTCGGAGGGAAATGGTTGCAAGTTCACCACTTGGTCCCTAAAAGGAGTAGTGGGAACCTTGGGCACATATGCAGGCCGGGGTTTCAGGACAACGTGAGAGTAGGCTGGCCCGAATTCTAGGCACTCATCACAGACCGAGAGGGCTTGTAGGTCCCTTACCCTCTTGAGAGACATGAGCGCAATCTGGAGGGCCGTCTTCAAAGAGAGGGCTCCAAGCTCGACTGATTGTAAAGGCTCGAATGGTTCTCTCTGTAGGCCCAAGAGGACTACAGAAAGGTCCCAAGAGGGTATGAAATGCGGTCTAGGAGGATTTATTCTCTTAGGCGCCTCTTAGGAACCTGATTATGAGGTTGTGCTTTCCCAGGGACCTGCCATCCACCAAGTCGTGGTTCGCTGCAACAGCAGCCACGTAAACTTTGAGCGTGGAAGCAGACAGATGCTTTTCTAAGCCTTGCTGTAAAAAGGAAAGCACTGCCCCAAGGCCACATCTCTGTGGGTCCTCACCACAAGAGGTGAACAACCTAGTGAACAACGTGCCACTTCAGAGCATAGAGCTGTCTCGTAGAAGGAGATCACCCCTGCTGATAGGTCTCTGAACTCCACCTCTTCCCGTCCAGAGACCAGACGTGGAGATTCCAGAGATCTGGGCGCGGGTGCCAAATTGTGCCCTGCCCCTGAGAAAGAAGGTCCTTGCTCAGGGGAATTCACCATGGAGGGGCTGACGCTAGCAGCGTGAGGTCCGTGAACCAAGTCGGTTGGGCCAATGGGGGCAACCATGAGGACTTGATGACATTCCTCCCTGACTTTGCACAAAGTCTGTGCAATGAGGCTCACTGGGGGAAACGCATATTTGCGTGGGCCCCTGGGCCAGCTGTGCGCTAGTGTATCTGTGCCGAGAAGAGCCTCGGTCAGAGAGTACCACAGTGTGCAATGGGTCAATTCGTGGGAGGCAAACAGATTGATCTGGGCCTCGCCGAAACAGTTCCATATCAGCTGGACCATCTGGGGATGGAGTCTCCATTCTCCGTGGAATGTTACCTGTCGTGAGAGTGCATCGGCTGCACGATATAGGTGGCCCGGGATGTGAACGGCGTGCAGTGATTTCACATGCTGCAGACTCCAGAGGAGGAGATGGCGGGCTAGTTGCGACACGCGATGGGAGCGTAGACCACCTTGCCGGCTGATGTACACAACAGTCGCTGTGTTGTCTGTACGGACCAACACAGCTTGCCTTGAATCAATGGCCGAAGCCTCCTCAAGGCTAAGAGCACAGATAGCAACTCTAGGCAGTTGATGTGCCATTGCAGACGGGGGCCCGTCCAGAAACCAGAGACTACATGCCCGTTGCACACAGCACCCCAGCCGGTCTTGGAAGCATCTGTTGTAACCACAACACGCCTGGACACTTGTCCTAAGGGCACTCCCGCCCGTAAAAATGCAAGGTCCGACCAAAGGCTGAACAGACGGCGACAGGTCGGAGTGATAGCCACTCGATGTGTGCCGTGGCGCCATGCCCATCTCGGGACTCGGTCGTGAAGCCATCGCTGAAGCGGTCTCATGTAAAGTAGTCTGAGCGGCATGAGCGCAGCTGTGGATGCGAAATGCCCAAGGAGCCTCTGAAATAGTTTCAGTGGGACCGCTGTCTTGTGCTTGAAAGAGCTCAAGCAATTCAGCATTGACTGAGTGAGGTCTGATTAAAGGCGTGCTATCATGGTGACTGAGTCTAACTCCACACCGAGAAAAGAGATGCTCTGCACAGGGGAGAGCTTGCTCTTCTCCCAGTTGACCCGAAGACCTAATCGGGCTAGGTGCCACAGCACCTGGTCTCTGTGAGGGGCAAGCAGGTCTGCAGTCTCTCCAGTCCTGGGTCACCCGTCTCAGGAATGCTTAGTAGCCTTGTGAGGGTTCTTAGTACCCTAACGACGGGCTGGTGAAGTCACCTGTCTGCGAGAAGACAGTTGTGGTCTGTCTGCCTGCCCAGGCCGAGGCGGGGATGGTGCAGCAGTCACAGCTGGCCGACCTCTTTGGTGGAAAGACGGGTCCTGGCTTCTCTGGAGGCGAAATTCGCTCTTTTAGGAGTCACTGAAGCACCCAGGGGAACACTCTCGCACTTATCTGTGCAGTGCTGAGAGAGACCGCTGTATGTGCCGCAGAATCCAGTGAGATGAATGGAATTGCTTCTCATCAGCTGAGACGCGTGTACTCGCTCTGAAGAACAAAGCTGAAGTGTGATCTGCATGCGCCGGCCTTAAATACCCACATGAGTGGGCATGGCTTCGCATGCAAATTTCACATGCCATTTCCACATTTCATTAGCCTTTTCTGATATTCTCAGAGGTGATTGGGCTCCCAAGAACGATCCCCCATATGTCGTCATACAACACACGTCGTAGTGAACGACAGAAAGGGAACCATAATTTCTTCATGACTGAAGACAGAAAGACATGAACATCTTGGATGACAAGGGGGTGAGTAAATTGTTTGTGAATTGTTGTTCTGGAAGTGGAGTTCTCCTGTAAGGCTGTGATAGATGTACACTTCACTAAAAAATGATTAGTATGTCAAAAAGACCGAAGCCCTCTGGTGCTCAGGGAAGAAAAAAAAAAGAAAAGAAGAAGAGAAAAACCGGGATAAAGACAGAGGTAATATGATGTAATGAATGATGATCATATAAATAAACTACATGAGGTGAAAGTTAGTGAACATACGTAATGCTAGTCTAAAAGTTTAAAACAGAGTAATAACAATAGAGTTCCAGAGATCCAAAACTTTGTAACATATCGTGTAATTTTTCGTGTCACATGATAACATGTTTTAAAAATATTTTTACGCTAGTAGTAGTGTGCAGTATTTGGGGATTTATGTTATTTGGCTAATGAAATTGGCTTATTTAGCGATATTTGTATATAACTGGGCTTATTAAAATCGCGACATTTGATGTAAAATTCACTTTAAAGATGTACGTTTCTCAGTTTAATTTGAGATGACCGTGATAACGTTGGGCTATTTGAAGTTATTCATTGCTGCCATCTACTGGAAGTCAAACACTTTTCAAATTTATTTTGAAGATTAAACAGTAACGTTACTGTATGCTAGAGAAGTATTCAAATGAATACAGTTTTGTGCTAAAATACCAGATGTAATTATTCTAGCTGTTTGTGTTTAATTTATAATGTGACTTAGGCAGGTTTATTTTTTAAGAGAAAGTTGGTAAACAGTCGATCCAACAATATACAGACGATCTGAAGGCTCAGTAGTGCCTCAGCAGTGCCACAGGCTGATCGCTTACATGTCACACTTTACTGATGGTGTAATTTGTGCTAGGAGCTAGGAATTTGCTGTAATATGTGCTGCCGACAAGTATTGAGTGCATAAATGAACATAGTTTAAAGAACTTTAACCTTTCTTTATTGCAAATCCGTTTTTTTTATTGATCTTAGGAAATATTCTAATATTTTGAGATACTGAATTTTCATGACTTTTTCGTCACTTTCATGAGCTGTAAGTTCTAATCATCAAAATTAAAACAAACAAACAAAAAGTTTAGAACTGTTTAACTTTACACTGAATGATTTTAGAACATATGAAAATTTCAGTTTTTGAAATGTTACAAACAAAAAACTTTTTGAGAACTTTTTCATGATATTCTAATTTTTTGAGATGCACCTGTAAGTTTAAACTTATGTGGATAGATAGAAAGATACCACGTTTAGGAGGATTTTAATAAAAATCCTTGTAGCTCATCCAAAAACAAACTCTAGCATATTCAGTTATCAGACAAGACTGGACCTCTCAAATGAGAGTGGCTTCTATGGTCAGATGAAACATAAAAAACAAACAAACAAAAAACAAACAAACAAAAAAAAAAACCTTTTTGGCAGCAAACCCACCACATGGGTTTGGTGCAACTGCAAACAGGGATAAAAGTACCACATGTCGATGGTTAAATATACTGCTGGATCTTTAAAGTTGTGGGCCTATTTTTCTGCTGGAGGTCCTGGACATCTTGTTCATGCATCATGGATTCTATCAAATGTCACGCTTAAAAAGACACACTTAACTTTGGATGTGGTCTCCTCTCTCTCAGTTCACGCTAAAGCTGTGTTCATGCCATGTCGTAATTCCGAGATGAGAACATTCTGCTTGAGCTAAATTATGTGTGTCTATTAAAAAAATACCCTCACGTGCTCCTGAACTCAGAACTACAACTTGTAAACTCTAAATGTTCTGAGAGTTACGACTTTGACCAGTGACAGCTGACCCACGAGACCACCGCTAGGTTCACTTTGGTGCTACCTCTGAGTCCAAGAACAAGGGAAGCTATGAGTAAAATGTCACGTGTTGTCATCTCGGAATTACAGTAATTATGACACATCGTGAATGCAGCATAAGATAAACTGAGATGAGGATGTCTCACAGCTACAGAATATGAAGTTATCTAAAAAAGACCACAAAA